>JAYESA010000002.1:60970194-62170194 GCA_036927795.1 Iris macrosiphon
AAGGTATTTTGTGACTAAATGATTTTTTAAATAATGTTAATTAATATTAAAATATTATGAAAATAATATTTTCTAATGTAAAATAAAAAACTGGACATAGGGTAATTTTTCGAAAATTTATTGGACCCCAGAAGCATTTTTAAAGCCCTAAAAACCAAGTCGTAATTAACCCTAAAATAAATCCTGAATAAAACCCAGTTTATTTCTAAATAAACCAAACCAACCCGAACCAACCCAGACCCGGTTCAACTGAACCGAACCCAACCTTAGCGGGTCGGGTCGGATCTAAACCCGACCCGAAACCCGCCTACCCGAACCCACACTTAAACATTAGCGGATCGGACCGGATTCGTATTGAACCCGACCCGCTGACCCGCTGACCCGCCGACCCGACCCGATCGAAACCTTAGTCGGATTCTGAATCCTATACTGTTCCGGCGGCGCCCCTATTTAATCCCCCGCCGCGGCCGCCTGAACCCTAAACCCTCAGCCACCGCTTCGAGCTCCCCTCTCCGACTACCTCCGCCATGAACCTCCTCCGCCCTAGCCGCCCACCGCAGCCACCGACGCTCCCAGCCCCGACCTGTAAGCCCCTGATTTTTCAAAAATATTAAAATTGGGATTTTTCACAATTTTCTGGAATTTTCTGGGAATTTTCTGAAATTAAAATCAGGGTTTTGAATTATTACATAATTTTTAATTGATAATAAACAACATTAAAATATTATGAAAATAATATTTTTGGGTGTAAAATGAAAAACTGGACTTAGGGTAATTTTTTTGGAATTTATCGTGCCCCGGACCTATTTTTAAATCACCTAAAACTATTTATTTAATTAATTAATTAATTAATTATTATTATTATTATTATTATTATTTATTTTTATTTTTATTTTGTTTTCTGGGCCGGCCCGGCCCAGTGGGCCGAAGCCCAGCCCAGCCCAGCCACCCGCTCTTTCGGGTCGGGTCGGGTCGGGTCAGCCAACCCGACCCGCCCGCAAACCCGTCACCCGCCTTCCTTGCGGGTCGGGCGGGTCTGTTCAGACCCGTTAGCCGCCGACACGACCCGCACGTTCTCTCCCCCCCCAGCCACGTTGCCCGACTCCACCGCCGCCGTCCGCGCGCACCGCCGCCCTCCGCGCGCACCGCCGCCCAGCAGCCGCCCTCCGTCGTCCACGGCCATTTTCCGACGAAAACCCTAACCCTAGCCCTAATTTGGACTCCGTGTCGGACACGACACGGACACGTCTCGACCCTGATTTTCGGGTCCCCTTCAGGTACGTGTATCTTTCGCCTCGTAGCTCTGTTTCCAATTCCGCAAATTGCGTTGTGAAGCCTGTATGACCCTCTCGGTGTCCGGACAAACTGTTCGGGGCATCGCGTCCTGTGGTGATCGCACACCGCGATCCAAAAACAGGAAAAACCAGACCCTGTTTCACCCCGGAACTGAGTCCGCCCCGCCAAACGGGATGACTTGGTCGCGTGCGGTCTTCACAGATACGTACGCATCGTCGATACGGACGTGTGAGTTTTCGTGGAAGCTGATTCGGGTGTGCGTGCACACCGGAATCAACGCGTATCCGCGGACATCGCCCCGTATCCGCCTTTTCTGCAATTCACCCTAACTTCGTGCATACACGTCGGATCGAGACGAAACTTGCGCCATCGGACTCGTAGCGATACGCTGGTCCTGTGGGTCAAGTTTAGTTCGATTCTGAGAACGTTGACGAAATCGCGTGTCGTGGGCCCCACAGGCCCCGCTCGACGGGCGATTTTGTGTTCGGCTCATCGGAATCCAAATCTGGAAGTTCCGTTAGGTTCGTAACAGCGTTCCTGACTTGTTGACACTAAGTTTGGTGAATTTGGAGACCTTTGACCCGGACGCGCTTTTCGGTGCAAAGCGGGCCCACCGGCGGACCCCGTTTTGACCCAAAACTGTCGTTTTTGCCCTTGTCTCCAAATCGGACCCAAGGACAGGAGTTTCTAGCTATTTGACATCTTCTGAGCGTGATGGTAATGTCTATTTCAGCTTCCGGACTCATCTCTGGACTTTTTCTCCAAGAACTAAATTTAATTGGATCCAAACATCAGGCAAGTACCTGCACTTCAAGTTTAACCTTTATATTGTGATAAATAAATTCCCTGCTTTATAGTACCATTGATGATTATATGTAGAGTTAGAACACTAGATTTCATGTCTTGAATAATGTATTTCATGTCTTGCTTTTCATGTCGGGTGGGAGAATACTAGGAGGCATGTAGTTTACCTTTCCCCTTGTCGTGACTGCTAGCTGTTGGTACGCGACTGTACCATCAGCCTTATTCCTGATTGTTCCTGACTGCTAGTCGTCTATGATGGCCTTAATAGCCTTATAAACCCCTACATGCCAACTATGTATTCTAAATACACAAGTTCACGCACATAGTTCTTGTCGTGTTGCAGTTCTTGTTGTCTTGTTACAGCTACATTTCCTGTCACTTTTATTCCTGTTTTACTCATTTCTGGTTTATAGCAATTAATCATATTTTACTTCTAGTCCTGATTTATAGCATTAACTCTCAGTTAATCTTTACTAATTTTTATACATACTCTGATCATGATGCTTAGTCAGTTATTTTCTCCCTGTCACAAATATTTAGTTTAAATCTTGTTGTGCATTGTGTACTTTGCTCCTTTCCTGACTGGATCCGTTGTTTAGGCGATGACGAGAACCTTGCCCCCACCTATTATGGACCCTCTGAGACAGCAGGTGATACAGTTGCAGAGCCGGTTCCCACCCAGGAGACAACCCCGGCAGAGTAGTTAGCCTTAGTTATTTATTTCCTTTCATCTTAGTAATCGGATTTGTCCCCGATTTAATTTCTGGCTTTGTAATAAACTCTGGATCTGTTGTCACATTCAGTTTATGAAATCTTAGCATTCTTTTCCTGCTATTTTCCTTGCCTATTTAATTATTGTGAATGAGCTAGATTTATTACCTGTGATTATGCCCTAGACAGCGTACTACCGCCGACTCTGCGGCGTAGGCTGGACGTGCCCACGCACTCGTGCCCGAATAATCGGGTGCGGGTCGTGACACGACCCGCAGCGCCCCGTCGACGAATCTTCTCCGTTCAACCCCCAGCCACCCCCGGCCTACTACTCCGGCCATCCCCCTGCACCCTGCCTCCTCCTCGACCAGCCTCCTTCATCTCCCACCACCGTCACCACCACACGACTCCGCCGCTCCCCTCCATCGAAACCCTCGACTACCCGCCTTCCCTCATCCTTCCTCCGCCTCGATGCCCTAGACACCCTCAGCGTCGTGCCCAGCCCGACCCCATAGCAGCCTCCGGCGAGCTTCCCCCGAGCCAGTGCAGCCTCGAGCCTCTTTCCGGCCGCCTCGAGCCGACGAGCCTCCGCCTGAGCCGCTTCCGACGAGCTCCAGCCGTCTCCGCCCTCCTCAGGTGAAGCCACGGCCATCGCCGGCCACCCCAACCACCGGAACCCTAGCAGAACCCTAACCCTAGGCTGTGGACACTGTGCACTGTGTCGTGTCGTGTCAAGACGACTCGCGGACACGGGAATTTCAGGTTCCACGGAGCCCTGTTCAGGTAACCCGTTCTCCCTCCTCATTGCCCCATTTTTCGTTTCGTCAGTTGTGACGCGTAGGCTGTGTAACCCTCTCGATGTCCGTGCAACCCGCTCGGTGCGTCGTGTCCTGCGACGATCGCGAACCGCGATCCAAAAACAGGAAAAACAATACCATATTTTCACCCGGAACTGAGTACGCTCCGCCAAACGGGATGACTTGGTCGCGCGCGGTCTTCACCAAAAGGTGCACGCCGTTGATACGGACGTGCGAAATTCCTCAGAAGTTGATTTGGATGTGCGTGCACACCAAAATCAACGCGTATCCGCCGACAATGCCCGTATCCGCTTGTTCTGGAACACGTTGTAACTTTGTGTACACACGTCGGATCGAGACAAAACTTGCGCTATCAGACTCGTAGTAATACGCTGGTCCTGTGACCCAAGTTTGGTTCGATTCTGAGAACGTTGACAAAATCGCGTATCGTGGGCCCCGCGGCTCCACTTGACGGGCGATTTTGTGATCGGCTCATCGGAATCCAATTATGGAAGTTCTGTTGGGTTCGTATCATCGTTCTGGACTTGTTGACACTAAGTTGGACGAATTTGGAGACCATTGGTTCTGATACGTTTTTCGGTACGAAGCGAGCCACACGTGGACCCCACTTTGACCCAAAATTACCGTTTTGCCCCTGTGTCCAAATTGGACGAAAGGGAAGTTCTATTTAGCTATTTTGCTTATTCTGGGAATGTTGGTGATATCTATTTCAGCATCCGGATTTGTTCTGAGGCTGTAGCTTCTGATCATGTGTGCTTGACTTCTGGACAATACACCTTGCAGCTTTCTTACCAGGCAAGATACCTTACCAAATTGCTTACAGTATTTTGCATGCTTAGTATATTTCTGTATATTTATTGTATTCTATTTATTCTTGCATGTGTAGTTTTCCTTCAGTCATTACTATGTATTAGATATGTTGACACACACATGGCACCTAGTATCATGAGAGGACAATCATTAGGCGTATTGGCTTTTAACCACTTTGGTAAACCGTAGTATATAGCTCGCACTACGGGCATGTGTCGCGTTGGTCGCTACCCCAGAGGTATGTCAATTTCTGTAGAGTCGCGCTGGTCGCTACCCCAGACGTATATCGATTTCTGATGTCCATTGACGGGTATGTGAGTTGTGAGGCTTAGATCGAGTAGCCTACCCTTGCCCATACGTCGAAAAGTTGTCCTCATTTGCATTCATATAGATTGTCTTGTACAGCATACTTATTTATTTTCAAATTATATGAATGTTTACTATATTCAAGTTGGCTCGCTTTTCTGTATTTTGTTACGTCCCTCTGAGGACCTGGTCCTCTGCCAAGTGTATCTGTTCTTGAGTATTTGCAGGAGTGCAGATTTGGATGGTTATATATGTTTCGAGGATGTCTTCTCTCCGAGCCCATGATTGTTAGCTGGTATTCCTATATTGTGTTTATTGTGTTGTACTTTTCCATTCGAGTTGGTAGTGGATTTGTTTCCATACAACTATCCTCTTTAGATACTTCTTATTGAGATCTAGTTATATAGATATTGGTTATTCATTTATATTGATTTTCTGTGGATGAGATTTAGATTGTACCCTGTGACTTGTGATACATTTTATACCACTTGTGGATTGATATTCATATTACAGCGTACGTATGGGATATGGTTTCCATATATTGGAGTTTCCATATCCATGCGGCTGGCATGCTTACGTGTTCCTAGACCTACGTATTTTGGGACTAGGGCGTGACATGTTTTTGTGGTGGCTCATGCAGGTCGAGAGTATATTGTTTCGGTTACGTTACTGTACCGAGCAAGCCTACAAATAGGATTAGAGTATAGGATCTCATCCACATTTGACTATGATTCATCTTCCTCCTATCTGTTCTATTCGAATAATTGTATCATGCTTGATTCCTGTACTTCCCTGATAATTCCTTGAGTATAGCCCCCTCCTAGAATATAGAAGTCCATGTCGCTAGATGATAAGTAGGGTAACATCCCTATTAAGGGTACAACCAGAGTGTTGACTCACCACTAAGTTTAGAATATCTAGTGAACCCTAGAATTCCTTATCTCTAGAATTGGTTTACCATTACCCCCTGATGTATTATGAAGACTTGAGAGTAGTATAGACACTACTAGTGTTAGTTAGAAGTTTACCATAATGTTTGACCCTAGTATTGAGGAACCAATAGAAAACCAAAAATTGAAATTTAGGACTGAACCTGACCTTCATAGTTAGATAGTATTGGAGAATTATAAACTTAGATCATTGTCTCATTATTAGTAGACAGCACCTTCGGAAGCCTAGAGGAATGTAATCAAACACTTTTCCTTGATCATGCCTCGAACATAGCAACTAGCATACCACCCCCTTAGAGAACCATGATGCTATCTAGAGCCCTCTATTTTAATTTCATACATTGCTCCTCTGCAACCATAGCACTCGCTAGTGTGCGACGACTGATTACGTTTCTTCTCTTCATCTTTCAATTCGTGCCATCTGACACCTCTAATTATAGACCAAGTGATTGTATTCTATGATAGGATATATAGTTTGCTAAAGTTATGGTTGTAATCTTAAATTTTGAATTGTGTGTCTTGTAGTTAGAACCTGATAGTTGAGTTGTTCAATTAGATTGTGATGATTACCCCTAGTTGTAGATCACGTAATTGTACCCCCACCTCGATACAAGTTGTATTCCTTTCCCCTTGAGACTAGTAACCTTTCCATTCTTAATGTTGGCACATGTTCTATGAGTACTATGATTAAGACTTAAGGTGACCCTTACCTATATAATGCAATAGGAGACCCTAATAAGTACCAAGATCTTTCCTCATATACCCTAATAAGAGTTTCTGTTTTATTTACATGTGCGAGGTTATTTTGCAGGATCCTCTTAAGACTGTCACAGTATTAGTTTAATTCTTTTAAGTTGGGTAGTATGCCTCACAACCTAGTACCACATAGTCCACTTGACCCATCGAGGTAGTGTAACTGAATAACATTAATTGTATGCTAGCATAAGACGACAGTGTTTATTCAGACAATAGAATTTAGAGGTCCATGCCCTATTTGGTCGACTAGTGACTTAGACAAGGAGTTGTATGACAACTATGGAGATTGTATAGTCTTAACTTCTTGTGGACTTGAAATATGTTGTGACTTCTTCCATCATGATCTAGCGCATTATATTTCATATACTACCTTGACTTATGATGTTATTTTATAGCCTAGTTTTGCAAGCTTATTCTTTATCGAGCTTGTTCATGACATATGTATTATTGGGGAGGCCCACAATAATACATTTCAGAATCAGTGTATTATGGTCTGATCAACCATAGTGCGCTTGATTCGCCCTTCGCAATAATACTTTACGTGGATTGAGATATATAGTAGACTAGTAGACACCTGTACTTGCCCTCTAGATATGTCTGAGAAGATCGTATCAGTTATATAATTGTACTAATACGAGCATGTGAATAGGAATTACCAAAATAAGATTTCAATCCACAACTGTCTTGACAATTCCCATTTGAATTCTTTAAACGCCTTGATTCCGATACTTCTATTCTATTACCTCTCCCTTGAACTCTTTATTATTGATCTTCGCCTTTCCTTATTTCGGAAAGATGAAACCACTTGCTTGGTATAAGTTTGATACACAGAGAGTACTAGGTATACCCCATAGGGCGATCACATACTTGAGGATTATTCTTTTGTAATTAAGGGCATATCATAGATGTCATGTTTGGTGTTAAAAACTTTTAGGATTAAATAACATGATTAAATAATTTAGAGCATAGCCTTCTTAGATATATAGCCTTAGATGATAGATGGATAAATTCTAAGTTGGGTAGAAACTGCAATGTTAACTTAAGGAGAATTCTTTAGACTGTAATCAAGTGAGGTTAGATAGGGAAACCCTACCCTAGTTTAATTTTGAGGACAAAATTGTTTTAAGTTGGGTAGATTGTAAACCCTCTGATTTTTCAAGAATTTTTAAAATAATTTTTACACAATTTTCTGTAATTTTCTGGAATTAAAACTAAGGTATTTTGTGACTAAATGATTTTTTAAATAATGTTAATTAATATTAAAATATTATAAAAATAATATTTTCCAGTATAAAATGAAAAACTGGACATAGGATAATTTTCTGGGAATTTATTGGACCCCAGAAACATTTTTAAAGCCCTAAAAACCAAGTCATAATTAACCCTAAAATAAACCCCGAATAAAATCCGGTTTATTTCTAAATAAACCAAACCAACCCGAACCAACCCAGACCCGGTTCAACTGAACCGAACCCAACCTTAGCGGGTCGGGTCGGATCTAAACCCGACCCGAAACTCGCCTACCCGAACCCACACTTAAACATTAGCGGATCGGGCCGGATTCGTATTGAACCCGACCCGCTGACCCGCCGACCCGACCCGATCGAAACCCTAGTCGGATTCCGAATCCTATACTGTTCCGGTAGCGCCCCTATTTACTCCCCCGTCGCGGCCGCCTGAACCCTAAACCCTCAGCCACCGCTTCGAGCTCCCCTCTCCGACTACCTCCGCCCTGAACCTCCTCCGCCCTAGCCGCCCACCGCAGCCACCGACGCTCCCAGCCCCGACCCGCAGTTCCCCGTCGACGAATCTCCTCCGTTCAACCCCCAGCCACCCTGGCCTGCTACTCCGGCCATCCCCCTGCACCCTGCCTCCTCCTCGACCAGCCTCCTTCATTTCCCACCACCGGCACCACCACACGACTCCGCCGCTCCCCTCCATCGAAACCCTCGACTAGCCGCCTTCCCTCATCCTTCCTCCGCCTCGATGCCCTAGCCACCCTCAGCGCCGTGCCCAGCCCGACCCCGCAGCAGCCTCCGGCGAGCTTCCCCCGAGCCAGTGCAGCCTCGAGCCTCTCCCCAGCCGCCTCGAGCCGACGAGCCTCCGCTTGAGCCGCTTCCGACGAGCTCCAGCCGTCTCCGCCCTCCTCAGGTAAAGCCACGGCCATCGTCGGCCACCCCAACCACCGGAACCCTAGCAGAACCCTAACCCTAGGCTGTGGTCACTGTGCACTGTGTCGTGTCGTGTCAAGACGACTCACGGACACGGGAATTTCAGGTTCCACGGAGCCCTGTTCAGGTATCCCGTTCTCCCTCCTTGTTGCCCCGTTTTCCGTTCCGTCAGTTGTGACGCGTAGGCTGTGTAACCCTCTCGATGCCCGTGCAACCCGCTCGGTGCGTCGCGTCCTGCGGCGATCGCGAACCACAATCCAAAAACAGGAAAAACAACACCATATTTTCACCCGGAACTGAGTATGCCCCGCCAAACGAGACGACTTGGTCGCGCGCGGTCTTCACCAAAAGGTGCGCGCCGTTGATACGGACGTGCGGGATTCCGCAGAAGTTGATTTGGATGTGCGTGCACACCGGAATCAACGCGTATCCGCCGACAACGCCCGTATCCGCCTGTTCTGGAACACGTTGTAACTTTGTGTACACATGTCGGATCGAGACGAAATTTGCGCCATCGGACTCGTAGCAATACGCTGGTCCTGTGACCCAAGTTTGGTTCGATTTTGAGAACGTTGACAAAATCGCGTATCGTGGGCCCCGCGGCTCCACTTGACGGACGATTTTGTGATCGGCTCATCGGAATCTAATTCTGGAAGTTCCGTTGGGTTCGTATCATCGTTCTGGACTTGTTGACACTAAGTTGGACGAATTTGAAGACTATTGGTTCTGACACGTTTTTCGGTATGAAGCGGGCCACACGTGGACCCCACTTTGACCCAAAATTACCGTTTTGCCCCTGTGTCCAAATTGGACGAAAGAGAAGTTCTTTTTAGCTATTTTGCTTATTCTGGGAACATTGGTGATATCTATTTCAGCATCCGGAGATATTTGTTCTGAGACCATAGCTTCTGATCCTGTGTGCTTGACTTCTGGACAGTACACCTTGCAGCTTTCTTACCAGGCAAGATACCTTGCCAAATTGCTTACAGTATTTTACATGCTTAGTATATTTCTGTATATTTATTGCATTCAGTTTATTCTTGCATGTGTAGTTTTCCTTCAGTCATTACTATGTATTAGATATGTTGACACACACATGGCACCTAGTATCATGAGAGAACAATCTTTAGGCGTATGGGCTTTTAACCACTTTGGTAAATCGTAGTATATAGCTCACACTACGGGCGTGTGTCGCGCTGGTCGCTACCCCAGAGGTATGTCGATTTCTGTAGAGTCGCGCTGGTCGCTACCTCAGAGGTATGTCGATTTCTGATGTCCATTGACGGGTGTGTGAGTTGTGAGGCTTAGATCGAGTAGCCTACCCTTGCCCATACGTCGAAAAGTTGTCCTCATTTGAATTCATATAGATTATCTTGTACAGCGTACTTATTTATTTTTAAATTATATGCATGTTTACTGTATTCAAGTTGGCTCGCTTTTCTGTATCTTGTTATGTCCCTCTGAGGACCTGGTCCTCTGCCAGGTGTATCTGTTCTTGAGTATTTGCAGGAGCGAAGATTTGGATGGTTATATATGTTTCGAGGATGTCTTCTCTCCGAGCCCATGATTGTTAGCTGGTATTCCTATATTGTGTTGTACTTTTCCATTCGAGTTGGTAGTGGATTTGTTTCCATCCAACTATCCTCTTTAGATACTTCTTATTGAGATCTAGTTATATAGATATTGGTTATTCATTTATATTGATTTTCTGTGGATGAGATTTAGATTGTACCCTGTGACTTGTGATACATTTTATACCACTTGTTGATTGATATTCATATTACAGCGTACGTATGGGATATGGTTTCCATATATTGGAGTTGTCATATCCATGCGGCTGGCATGCTTACGTGTTCCCAGTCCTACGTATTTTGGGACTGGGGCGTGACAGCATATGTGGCATATATTAGCCAGTTACGACGATTGGTAAATTAAGTCAGCATATGTCTAGCCTACATTTTACCATACGTACTATAAGGTCTTTAAATTGCATTCACTTAGATTGTTAGCTCACCCTTTATTTATTCAGTATTTACATATGGCATATTTTTATGTATCTTGTTATGTCCCACTGAGGACCTGGTTCCCTTCCAGATTTAGATGAGACATACTACCCCACAGTATACGGACCCGGACAGGAGACAAGATATGCAACTGAGGAGGAGTTAGAGGAGCTGCCATCAGAGTCTGTCTGATCATTAGTAGTATGTTCACCTGGAGCTGGAGCTACTTCCCTAGATAGACGATGCTCTGGTCTATCATATTTTCAGCACTTTTATTATATTTTGTAGTGGGTTTGTTCCCACCAGACTTATCTGATTTTTACTATGACATTTCAGACATCAGCACTTATATATATTTCAGCACTTATTCCAGTATTCCTTGATATTTTGTGGATGAGATTAGACTTTACCTGTATTAAGCCTGTTAGTATTTTAGGACAGCGTAGCACGTCTCTTTGGGTCCATTAAATTGGGTAATCCCTTAGTGACGTGTCAGCTGGCCAATGCCACGTGTCCTGGTTCCTTATATTTTGGGACTGGAGCATGACATGGTTTTAGTGGTGGCCCATGCAGGTCTAGATAATTGCTAGTGGTATGATTACATGCCCAGCAAGCCTGCTATAGGATAGGAATACTAGGTCTCATCCACACTGACTTTATCCTTAAATTTTTGCATCCTGCTTGATTATTATATTATTTCCTTCGTGCTTTTCTAATTATTCTATCTTCTTCAGAAATATGGACATACCCAGTGGACACGCAACTAATGGGTTGACCAAGCAACATACCCCTCGCAAGATGTCCAAAGGACCCCAACCATCCCGCGAGACCAGTCCCCAAGAAGTATGTTGGTCTATCCGACAACCCCGTACCTTCACCAGAATTCTACCCAGGAAGCAACACCAGCCCAGCAGGAAGGGCAAACTTCCCAGGCACTGACACCGTAGGCGGAGACATCTTTGCCTCCACCTCCAGCCCTTCCAGCCCTGATGCCACAACTTGAGGGACAACCTCAAATGTTCCAATTCCTCCAAGCCATGTTGCAGGCACAGTGGCAACAGACGGAGACCCTAAGGTGGAGCTTGATGACGGCTCTGGAGAGGACAACTGCCCCGACACCAGCACCTGTCCAACCAGCTGGCACTGTCCGAGGCTTTCGCCAGATGGGCCCAAGAACCTTTTTTGGCAGCGAAACTCCGAAAGAGATCTCAGATTGGATCTCCAACACGAAAATGCTGCTAGAAGGTTCACAGCTTCAACCAGACCTATGGATGACCGCCGTGAGGGCCCAACTCTTAGGCAACGCCCATCACTGGTGGGATTCCATAGAGCGCAGCGTCGGCAAGACCCAGACTTGGGAACAATTCCTGGAGTACTTCAATGCAAAGTACTTCCCAGCAACGGTCAGAAATGCCCTGTACTCCCAGTTCCTGCACCTGGAACAAGGGAATCTGACCGTCGACGCCTATGACGCAGAGTTCAGTCGACTGAGTCGATTCAGAGCCATCCTAATACCGAACGAGCTGGAGAAGGCCATGAGGTTCCATCACGGCCTTACCTTCGAGCTCCAAAGGTATACTACGACGCAGTCGAGGATCTCCTATGAGGAGGTTCTTTCAGAGGTGAGAATACAGGAAGCCATTGGCCGAGGAGCAAGGATTTCTAACCCAACCATACCAGCCAGAAACCAGCCCGGAGCAGGAGGACCAATCCGTCGCCCGGGAAACCAGACACAGTAGAAGACGGGACCCTATCAACAAAAGGAGCTTTCGACTTGTCACCATTGTGGCAAGAAGGGACATTATGTCCGAGACTGCAGAAAGAAGCAAGGACTATGCTTGATATGTGGAGCTAGTCAACACATGGCCAGAGACTACCCACAACGAAGAGAGGTAGCACCCCAGAATAGGCAAAGACCAGGAGCACCAGCCCAGAGGATGCTACCCTCAACTTGAGGTCAACATCCCTCAACATCTGGAGGATTTCAGAGGGGACCTCCCCTGGCCACACAGGAGACGCAGTTCAAGCAAGCCAGGCAGCAGACCGGAGGGCAAAGGCACGAGCAGGCCTTTGCACTAGCTGCAGTTGTAGAAGAGCCGGAAGGTGAAACTATTACAGGTACCATTTTAGTTGTATCATTACCTGCAACCGCATCATTTGATTCTGGCGCTACACTGTCTTTCATATCTAGTAGTTTCGTAGCCATGCACAAACTAGCCACTTCTCCACTGCCTAAATACTGGAAAATTCTTACCGGAGGAGGCATCGTACCGATTACCAGCACTATAAAAACGTGTTCAGTAGTCGTATGTAGTAGAGAGCTGAAAGCACAATTTTTGGTACTCCCAATGCCAAACTTCGACGTCGTCTTAGGCATGGACTGGTTAAGCCAGTATAATGCTATACTAGACTGCGGGAAGGGAAGCGCCATATTTAGACCACCAGGTCACCCGGAGTTCGAGTACATACGAGGCACCATCGAGCAAGGAGTAGGCCAGACACCTAAAGCTTACATGGCAATGGAGACAGCACCCCCAGCAATTGTAGCAGAATTCGAAGACATATTTTTGGAGGAATTGCCAGGCCTACCGCCTGACAGAGAAGTGGAGTTCACGATAGAGTTGATACCCGGAGCTGCACCAGTATCCTCAAATATGTACCGATTGGCAAAGAAGGAGCTAGACGGGCTGAAGCTGCAACTAGAAGAACTACAGATCAAGGGATTTGTTCGTCCTAGTGCATCACCCTGGGGAGCACCAGTGTTGTTTGTACCAAAGAAGGACGGAACATATCGTATGTGCATTGATTACAGAGCCCTT
Organism: Iris macrosiphon; assembly: GCA_036927795.1. Classification (NCBI taxonomy): domain Eukaryota; kingdom Viridiplantae; phylum Streptophyta; class Magnoliopsida; order Asparagales; family Iridaceae; genus Iris; species Iris macrosiphon. Next base: position 60,983,639 of record JAYESA010000002.1, read on the forward strand.
AATGCTTTGACAATCAAAAACAAGTACCCCCTGCCGCGGATTGATGATCTGTTCGACCAACTGACAGGAGCTGTGGTGTTCTCAAAGATAGATTTGAGATCAGGCTATCATCAGGTAAAAGTACGGAGAGAAGACATTCCAAAGACAGCATTCAGGACTCGTTATGGTCACTACGAGTTCCTGGTGATGCCTTTTGGACTGACTAATGCACCTGTCGTATTTATGAACCTGATGAACAGAGTTTTCCACCAATATCTGGACCAGTTCGTGGTAGTCTTCATCAACGACATCTTGGTGTATTCGAAGAGCCACGAGGAGCACGAAGAACACTTGAGACTGGTGTTAGAAACGCTTAGACGTGAGAGCCTTTATGCTAAGCTGAGCAAGTGCGAGTTCTTTCTTGATCGTGTCGCTTTTCTTGGACACGTTATCATAGGAGATGGCATATCGGTGGACCCAGCAAAGATCTCATTTGTAGAGACGTGGCCAACCCCTACCAACGTCTCAGAGGTGAGAAGTTTTCTAGGACTTGCCGGATATTACCGGAGGTTCGTAGAGAACTTTGTAAGGATCGCAGAGCCGATAACCCGTCTAACCCGCAAGGAGCAGGAGTTCATCTGGTCAGAGGAATGCCAGATAGCTTTCGATGAGCTAAAAAAGCGTCTGACTACAGCCCCCATCTTGACCATACCATCCGGATCCGGAGGATTCATAATATATAGCGATGCATCCGGAAAAGGATTAGGTTGTGTCTTGATGCAACATGGAAAAGTTGTAGCCTATGCCTCGAGACAACTGAGGACCCATGAGAAGAACTATCCCACGCATGACCTGGAGCTTGTCGCAGTCATCTTTTCCCTGAAGCTTTGGAGACATTATCTATACGGCGAACGAGTGGAGATATTCACTGATCACAAGAGCCTGAAGTACGTCTACACCCAGAAGGACTTGAACCTGAGACAAAGACGCTGGCTCGAAGTGATGATAGACTTCGAGATCGACCTACAGTACCATCCCGAGAAGGCTAATGTGGTAGCTGATGCTCTAAGCAGAAGACCCACTGCATTCTTCCTGAACACCCAACCAGATCTATTGAGAGATCTAGAACAATTGGGAATAAAGGTCATTAAGCCAGAAAACGACGGCCAATTATCAAATTATCAGTTGCAATCAACATTGGTCGAGAGAATCAAGACTGCACTGCCAACAGATGCAAGATTTCAAAGGCTACGACAAAGAACCGAGGCTGGAATCCAGACAGGATGTTACATACACGAAGATGGGACTTTAAGATGTGGAGAACGTCTTTATGTTCCAAATGGAGAACTTCGTGAAGAGCTGATGTCAGAAGCTCACAGCTCAACATACTCTATCCATCCAGGTGGCACAAAGATGTACAGAGACCTAAGGCAATACTATTGGTGGCATGGAATGAAGAGAGAGATAGCACGCTTTGTGGCAAAATGCCTGGTGTGTCAGCAAGTCAAGGCTGAACATCAACGGTCCGCAGGTCTACTTCAACCCCTCCCAATACCCGAGTAGAAATGAGAACACATTACGATGGACTTCGTTACGGGCTTCCCAAGAAGTCCCGGTGGTTGTAATGTTGTATGGGTGATCGTAGATCGACTCACCAATGCTGCTCATTTCTTACCTTTTAGAGTCGGACAATCTACAGAAGTCTTGGCAGACATGTATATGAAGGAGATCGTACGTCTGCACGGAGTACCAGTCAGTATAGTGTCTGACAGGGATACAAGGTTTACATCTTACTTTTGGCGAAGTATGCAAGAGAGTCTTGGTACCCGCCTAAAGTTTAGCACCTCGTACCATCCGCAGACAGATGGACAGTCCGAGCGCACCATTCAGACACTAGAAGATATGCTGAGAGCATGCAAGCTTGATTTCAGTGGATCATGGGAAGATCATTTACATCTGGTAGAGTTTTCCTATAACAATAGCTATCAAGCGAGCATCCAAATGGCTCCCTTTGAAGCATTGTATGATAGGAAATATCGTTCCCCAGTATATTTGAGCGATGTAGGTGAAAGACAGATCCTAGGACCAGAATTGGTCGTTCGTACGGTGGAGAAAGTAAAAAAGATCCAAGGACACCTGCGAGCAGCTCAGGACAGGCAAAAGCACTGGGCAAACATACATCGACGACCTCTGGAATTCCAAGTGGGAGAATATGTATTTTTGAAGATCTCACCTACCCGAGGAACTATCAGATTTGGGGGAAGAGAAAAACTGAGTCCGAGGTACATCGGACCCTTCGATGTGTTGGAACGCATCGGAGAAGTTGCTTACAAGCTTGCCTTACCCCAAACATTGGAAGGAGTACATGACGTCTTCCACGTATCTCAGCTTAGGAGGTACATTCCAGATCCAAGTCACGTGCTGGATCACTCAGAGATCACTGTCGGCCCGAGTTTATCGTACCAGGAGGAGCCTGTAGAAATCCTAGACAGAAGCGAGAAGGTGTTGCGAGGCCAGACTATCCCTCTAGTTCGTATTGCATGGAGACATGCACCAGGCGAGTCAACCTGGGAACGAGAAGAGGATATTCGACAATGCTTCCCCCATCTATTCCAAGGCCAGGGTATGTCCTAATATTTCAAATCAATCTTTAGTTCTCATTATATGTCTGTTTTTATTTCGAGCACGAAATGCTCTAAGGAGGGTAGATTGTAAACTCCCTCGACCAGATTTCAGCATTTAATAATAAATTAGGATTATTTTTATCAAATTAGGATTTATTGCAATATTTTAATTTATTTTTCTTACATATCCTATTTATTTGTGCACCTGTCCATCACCTAAATATCTAGAGCACTACAATGACTGTTATCCCCAAACAAAGATTACATACCCCTACTAGACATGACAGCCTACTATTCTGGACTTTGTGCAACTCACAGATACGCTGGTATGAGTCTCGTTTTAGTCATACAAATATCGTTACAAACGTCCGTATTAATTTTCTATTAATTTCCAGACTTGTACCATTGTTCCTTCCAATCAGAATTAGAGGCCCAACAGGAACCTGTTTTGCCCAAACAAAATTACGTTATTATTCTACTTGAAGTATACTACGTTTAGTATATTTACACCGCACTGAAATTCTGGCCCTACACACTTTTAAATAATTAGAAAACACCGTGCGCATTATTTTCTAATTAATTAATACGGTGACCCGCATCACCCAAAACCAGGCCCAGCCCCTGCCCAGACTCACCCCCACACCCTCAAGGCCCTTACACAGCATTCTCCCTCAATTCTGTTCATTGCAGCACCCTCAGGAATAAGATATTTTTCTCAGACAATTTCGTAATTGCATAATTTCTCAATTTTATAGGACTTTTATGCAAATTATGAAACTACAGGGGTTTATGTGCAAAATTGTATGTACGAGGTGTCAACCTTCCATTGGAGGGTGAACCTACACCGTTCATTCCATAAGGGGTCCAAATTCAATGTATCTAAACCCTAAAATATCTACATAAAATATCTAAAGATATTTTAAATTCAAAAATACCAAAATACCCCCCCCCCTAATTTATTAATTACAAAAACTACCCTAAACCCTATATAATCCCCCCAACCCCTCACCCGAACTCCCCATCCTCCTCCCTCAGCCACCCCCCGTCTCCAACCCTCCGCCCATCGCCTCGCCCCTCCCCCAGCCTCTTCCGGCCGCCGCACCACCTCCCTGGCCGCCGGCAGCCCCCGCAGCACCCCTCCATCACCTTCACCAATACACCACCACCACTCCCGACCTCCCTAACCGCCACCACCCGCCACCTCATACCACCGCCACCGCCCCCATCCCCTTCACCTCAGCCTCCTCCGCCGAACCACCATCTTCCCGCCGCCCCACGACCACCGCAGCCCCCGCCAGCTCCGCCACAGCGCCCCGCCGACCCACCTGACCACAGCTTCCCGAGCAACCCGACCGCCCTAAACCACCACCCCGGCCACCACTGACCTCCACCACCGCCACTACCACCTCCGTCACCATCTCCTCCGATGATCTCCCGCCATGCACCGCCGCCTCCGCCGCCGCAGCCGTCGCTGCAGCTGCTGCAAGCCGCTGCTGCTGCTGTTGTTGCTGACTGCAGCTGCTGCTGCCGCCGTTCCGGCCCGTCGCCCGCCAGACCGCCGACCTCCTCTCGCCGGCGACGACGGCCAGTGGGTCCCCCACCTATCAGGTATAATACCCCCCCTTTGTATACGTATATACGTATATATGTATATATATAATATATATGAATATATATATATATATATTATTATTTACATATTTATATATTATATATTACATATTATAATTATTAATATATACAATATATTAAAATACGTATATGTATGTCTGTATTTTTCATTTTTATTTATATATATATATATATATATATATATATATATATATGAATATATATATATATCTATCTATATATTAATATATACATTATGTATTATTATATATAAATATATATATTATATATGCTAATATACATACATGTATATATATTAAATATATTATATATGTATATATGTATCTATATTATTGTATATATATATATATATATATATATATATATATATATATATATATATATATATATATATATATTTATGTATTTATTATATACAGTATATATATATATATATATATATATATATATAATTATATTATAATATATATACTATTTATATATATATATATCTATATATATTATGTATATATATGTATACTGTATTATACTATTATATATATACTATTAAATATATACTATATTATATATACTATTAAATATGTATATATATATATATATATATATATATATATATATATATATATATATATATATATATATATATATATATATATATATATATATATATATATATATATATATCTTAGTATACTATTAAATATATAAATATGTATATACTATATTAAATATATTTTTACTGTTATATATATTACATACATAAATATATATATGTTATTATTATTATACTACATATATATATATATATATATATATATATATATATATATATATATATATATATATACACTTCATATTTAGAATTTAAATAAATACTTATGCTATATATGTATTTTATGTAAAATAATTATATGATGTGTATAAATACTATATTCATATATTTATATTTATATGCTTTAATATATATATTATAATTAATTATGTATATATATATACCACACTATGTACAATATATTTAAATTACGCATTATTTAAATATTAAATTTACGAACCCTGTACGTCTTGAACAGAGTACACCTGCAACGCAGTCAGTGACCCCAGGTCACAGGACCCCTCAGACACGACTGCAGGAACAGGTTTTTGGTACGCCCAACTTGAGGACGTAGGCAAGTATACCTTGCCAAGTTTTACTGTTTAAATATAAAATTGTTGTATGATATTTCTCCTGAATTTACATATAACTGTGTGTGTCCGAGATTGCCTCGGGTACCGTCAACGAATACGTTGACAAGTAGTGTAACTGACTTAGACTTAGCAAACTTACCAACAGCTGCGAGGGTATCCTAATATCCTCCTAGACCTTAACACTCGAACACGCAAAACGGTTGCACTTTATTTTGGGATGCGAGTTTGCGTACTCGATTAGCTACCAGTGCGTGTGACGTGCATCACGGCTTAGCATAAAATCAGAAATATTCAGGAAAGTTATGACTCGGCATATAGCTACATTGGGCGGGGAAGACAACTAGTAGGCGTATGGGACACCCATCTCCTTGAATGTTATACCTTCGGATACCATGCTCCTCGGAGATGGCCGATTGCAGAGTGCCCATGTGTCTGGGGGCATATGTGGCATATATTAGCCAGTCACGACGATTGGTAAATTAAGTCAGCATATGTCTAGCCTACATTTTCCCATACGTACTATAAGGTCTTTAAATTGCATTCACTTAGATGGTTAGCTCCCCCTTTATTTATTCAGTATTTACATATGGCATTTTTTTATGTATCTTGTTATGTCCCACTGAGGACCTGGTTCCCTTCCAGATTTAGATGAGGCATACTACCCCACAGTATACGGACCCGGACAGGAGACAAGATATGCAACTGAGGAGGAGTTAGAGGAGCTGCCATCAGAGTCTGTCTGATCATTAGTAGTATGTTCACCTGGAGCTGGAGCTACTTCCCTAGATAGACGATGCTTTGGTCTATCATATTTTTAGCACTTTTATTATATTTTGTAGTGGGTTTGTTCCCACCAGACTTATTTGATTTGTACTATGACATTTCAGACATCAGCACTTATATATATTTCAGCACTTATTCCAGTATTCCTTAATATTTTGTGGATGAGATTAGACTTTACTTGTATTAAGCCTGTTAGTATTTTAGGACAGCGTAGCACGTCTCTTTGGGTCCATTAAATTGGGTAATCTCTTAGTGACGTGTTAGCTGGCCAATGCCACGTGTCCTGGTTCCTTATATTTTGGGACTGGGGCGTGACAAATCATCTATGAAAGAGATAAAATATTTCTGACCATGTGAGTCCATGTCTGGACTACAAATATCAGTGTGTATGATTTGTTGGTCTGCTTTCCCTTAATGTAGTCTACACAAGTCTCAAAATCAGTAAAATCTAGAGTACTAAGTATCCCATCAATTACTAACCTCTTAATTCTATCTATGGAGATATGACCTAATCTCTGGTGCCATAATATAGAGGAATCCTCATTTAAAATACATCTCTTAATGCCAGCCTGGACATGCAATAAATTATAAGTGGTATCATTTTGTAACAATATGCGATAAAGACCATCAGACAAGATACCATTCCCAACATAATCAGATTTATAATTTAAACTGAATGATGTTTCTGAAAAATGAAAGGAATATCCAAATGGCACAAGTCTAGAAATTGAAATTATTAAGTTTCGTGAGAAACTTGGTACATAAAAAGTCCTTTGCAATTCTAAAATGAAACCACTATCTAAAGTTAAAAAACATGTCCATATGGCTTCCACATGAGAGCCTATCTTATTACCAGATAAGATACTTTGCTCAATTTTTACTGGCTTCCTGAGGTTTTGCATACCCTGCAAGGAATTTGAAATATGGATTATAGAATCCAGAGTCAATCCACCATGTGTTCATATTTACATTAACCATATTTGATTCATAACACACAAATGAGGTAGGGTTACCTTTCTTCTCAAGCCAACTTTGGAATTTCAGACATTTTTTTCTTCACGTGTCCCTTCTTTTTATAGAAGAAACACTTATCGTCTTTCCTAATGTCAGCTTTGGAAGGAATTTGATATTTTCCTTTCTGACTGGCTTGAGATTTTCCTTTCTTTTGCGTTACCAGCATGGCACTTTCTCCTTGCTCCATCGCCAACCTTCCTTCCTCTTGAACATACATGGTCATCAATTCATTGATGGTCCATTTATCCTTATGTGTGTTATAAGAGATTTTCAAAGGTTCATATTGATGCGGAAGAGTGTTGAGGATAAAGTGCACCAAGAAGGAATCAGACATTTCCACCTCGAGCTTCTTGAGTTGAGCCACTATGTCCCTCATTTGCATTATGTGTTCGTGTACACCTTTTATACCGGAGAGCTTTAAGGTTGTGAATTTCATAATTAGGGTGCTTGCTAGGGCCTTATCTGAAGTGACAAATTGCTCGCCAATAGCCTTTAGCAGTTCACGAACATTCTCGTACTACTCAATTGAACCACGTATACCAGCACTAACTTTAGTCTTAATATACATTACGCTGAGACGATTGGATTTCTCCCAACGTTCATACAAAAGAACTTGAACAGGTGTGCTGGTATCAGTGATATTAGGTGGTTCATCTTTCCTAATAGCATAGTCTATGTCTATAGACCCTAATTGAAGGAGAACTCTCTCCTTCAAAATCTCAAAGTTATCTCCCCTAAGTTCGGGAATCTCACAGTGAATATCAGAGATATTGGGTAAAACTGCACAAAGATTACAAGTATTAATATTTGAGACTTTTAAAAGAATTCATGTTTTACCAATGTAAAACATGCATTAAAAAAATGAATCTAATTTTCATTAAAAATTACATGTGGGCTAAATCTCTAATTCAATCAGATCATATTAATTTTACTTTATAATAAAACTATTAAATTAATTCTTCCTAATTCCTGTGGGTAAATTAAGAAGAACTAATTTTAATATTTTAATCCTAATTAATTATATAAATATAATAAAATCCCTGTGGAAAAATATCATTATATTCATATAATTAACTATAATTAATGTCCATTAAGTGATCCCAATCCACTTCATATATAACTTTAAATAATTAAAGATGCTGTGGTTACTCCCTAATTATTTAAAATTATATGGTTCACTAGACATTCAAATTCTTTATTTTTTAGGCTCTACTAAATGCCTAAAATAATTATTTTAATTAAATGGTGAACATCTTAATGTGCCAAACAATTTTGACTGAAATTATATGTTAAAATTATAATTAAGATTTATTAGGCACAATTTAGATAATATTGCATGCAAATAAAGCTATAAATTTACATGTATAATAACTTAAATAAATTGCACCAACATAATTAATTCTTACTTCTTATTAACAATTATATTGCATATTACATCTTAGAAATCAAAAACTTAATGATTTCTAATTATAATACACATAAGCAATAACTTTAAAATAAAATAAATAAATGGAGCAATCTTAAATAAAAATGCATCCCCTTTCCAGCAATACATTCTTTCAACAATGTTCCTTGACTATCTACCATACAGTATATATTCATATGCTATAGCTAGACATCAAGAAAGGTACATGCAGTTAGAGAACTGAAGATACTTTAAATACATTAAAACTACATGGCTTACGAACCTTTGTTTACAATGAACATGCATGGATTGATTATGAAAGAACATATGATGGATAACAATACTCAAACCCATGATTGATATAAGCTAACAGTATTAAGAGTTAACTCAAAATTTAACTTAAAATTGTTTTTGACATATTCAGCCATGAAAAATATGTCAAAACAGAGAGCAATTTTCATGATTAAAAGCATCAAAGCAGAGGTATTTGATAGCTCTGACACCAAATGTAATTCAATATGATCCTAGATGCGAAAATAAACAAAAGGATCAAAATAACAATATTCCAATAAATCTAACCTCCAGCCATTGTTGCTTCAACAGTGGATGAACTCTAGTACTCTCTTCTTTCTTCTTTCTCCTGGGTTTGGACTTCCAAACTATGAACACTCAATTTTGATGGTGTAATCTTTAGAAGTGTGTGTCTAGCTTGGGGACCAAAACCCTTTATATAGAAAATTGAGCTTCCCATCATGCTCTTGTTCATAATGTTGCCACTTTACAAAAAGTGGTAACTTTCACTTAGGAACACAAAGAGTTGGTAACTTTACTTTAGGAATAAGAAGAGTTAGAAACTTCCCTTATGAATAAGAAGAGTTAGTAACTTCCCTTAGGAATAGGAAGAGTTGGAGCAAAAGCTATGGGCCATAAACTAACAAACAACAATTTTCGCCGGAGCATCTCGATGCCGCATTCCCATGTCCGCCGCCTAGGTGGAGCTGCGCCTCCTCCTTCTGGTCGCGATGTCGCCGGAAGCTCGTCGCCACTGGTTGGGATCTGCTCTTGTCGACTCAGTTCTGGACTCCTTGGCCCCGATCTCGTGCCAAGCTCCATTGGTTCAGCCTCGAGCTCCCAACGCTCGGTCACCATTGCATCTGAGCGGTGCCACTGCTTCCGAGCCGACGTTTCCTATCTTGACCGACCCAGACGTCACGTGGCCGCGCCGAGCTCCTTCCGGTCTCCACCGGAACCCTAGGTAAGACTCCTCTCCGTCTGTTCTTTCTTTCTCTCTTTCGTTTTGTTTCTTGGACTCAGTTCTCTTTCCTCATAAGTTCGGCAAATTCTAAAGGGCATCTTCTATAGGCACTCCAATACTTACCTACAGTTTATTTATAAGTTTGTTATCCAATTTTTTTGTTTGAGGGCAGCCCAAATCCTTATATAAAAGCCAACGATATTTATGTTTCAGCTCAATTTTTTTTCCAAGACTGTAACAATGTTGACAGTCTTTCGAATTGGAAGAACTATTTGGAAGGACTGTCAATATTGTGACAGTCCTAAATAATATTGTAAAAAGAATTGACAGTCCTTCATATTGAAAGGACTGTCAATTTTGTTTACAGTGCTAAATAATTAGGATCGTAAAAAAAATTGACAGTCCTTCCTATTGAAAGGACTATCAATTTTGTTATAGTCCTTGGAAGAAGACGAAGAAGAAGAAGCAACAGCATCAACAGAAGCAGCGGGGGCAACGTCGAGCGGGGGAGGCACGGGACGGTGGTGATCAGGGGCGGCACGGGACGGAGGTGCGCGCGAGGGCGGTGCACGACGGAGGCGTACGCTTGCGGGATGCTGTGCGCGGTGGAGGCACCCACTCGCGAGAGGCTGCACGGTGTGGAGGCGCACGCATGCTCGGGATGGGGGGCAGCGACGGCAGCAACATAAGTGACAGCGGCAAAAGCAGCAATCGAGGCGAGCGCGTGCGGTTACGCCTCGACGCCGTCCGCGCGCACGCGCCTTCGCTTTCTCCGCCTCCTTCGACGAGTGGGGTTGGGGACAGTCATTCCAATTGAAAGGACTGTCAACATTGTTACAGTCTTAATTATTAGAAATGTCACAATGTTGACAGTCCTTCCAGTTGGAAGGACTGTTAATTTTTTTTTACAGTCCTAATTATTTAGTACTGTAACAATGTTGACAGTCCTTCCAATTGAAAGGACTGTCAACATTGTGACAGTCCTGTAAAAAAATTGAGCTGAAAAATATAAATCATTGGCTTTTATACGAGGATTTGGACTGCCCTCAAGTAAAGAAATTGGATGGCAAACTTGTAAATAAACTGAAAAAAATTTGGGCTGCCTTAAGCAATTTATGTAGTGCCTTTAGAATGACAAATTCTATAGGCACTCCAACACTTACTTAGGACAGCCAATTACTTCAAGACAGTCCAAAATTTTGTAACTTTTACTTATGATAGCCCAAAATTTACTTAGGACAGCTCAACTCTCCCCCCCCCCAAACCTTCCCAAACCTCTTCAATCTAAATTTCTACTCTTTCTTCTCAAACCCCCAAATTCTAACCCTTAAAGTATTTTGGAGTAGTAGAACGGTATGAGCTACCACAATGGTTCATTGATCTTAGGCATGCAGGCCAGACCGTAGACGGATATGCAGCAGAGTTTTGCAGATTGAGCAGATTTGCTCCAGTCATGGTAGCCACAAAGCCGAAAAGAGCAAGGAGTTTCCAGTACAGATTTTATCTCGAGATCTTACGATTGGTGGAGGGACATGATTTCCAAACCTTCGATGAAGTATTGATAGCAACTAGGAGATACGAGCTGACTACACAAAGATTGGCAGTCAAGACAGGAGGCCATAAGAGGTCTTATGCCCAAAATGTAGGAGAAGGACCAGTACCTCGGACTTCAGCACCAGCACTCGGTGTCTGTATTCGTGATACAGTACAGCGAGGGCCAGTGGCATCAGTTGCAATGCCACCAGCTTGGCAACGACAGCTAAGGCAACGTCAACAGCACTCGGGGGACCAAGTAGGTTGTACTTACTGTGGCAAGGGAGGTCATACCCGAGACGTATGTAGAATAGCAAATGGAAGATGCTTGCGATGTGGAGGTTCAGACTACATGATACCTACTTGCCCACAGATGCAGAGGCAAGGAGGACCACATCAGCAATTTTTGATATTACCAGCTCCAGGGGCGGTTCCATATCAAAAGCCAGTACTAGCAGTACAGCCATTAGCCCAACGTCCTCTGTTGACACAATCTCAGATGTTTCAGCAGGGGCAACATCAGATTGGTCAACTGAGGCCACGACGACAGTGTCACCCTCATGAAAGAGTTGCAGTAGCACCGAGATGGGATCAACCAGAGTTTGGAGTGTTGGAACAGATGTTGGTTGAAGGCGGTCCAGTTAAGGGTACGTTGTGAGCATCTTCAGTCATATTCTTAGGTTTCATATTCGGCGAGTGGAGATGAGTTTCTTGTCTTGCTCTTTCTCCTCCGTAACTCGTGATACATGATGGATATCATATGTCCCGACTACGAAGGTATGTCCTGGACAAAGTCATGTCTTGGGTTGAGTCATTGGTACCGACTCATCTTGACACTTGACCCTTGTTCATTTTGGGAGTCAGCATGGGACGAGTTCCTATTTTAGCATGACTCATGGGGCATATTCTTCTGTATGCCTTCATGTCTAGAACTCCTTGATCCTTGCTCTTTTATTTGTGATGTGTTGTTGCTTTTCTTCGCTATATGTTGCTTGGATTGCTTACATGTATGTGTAGATTGCTTGTAGCTAGACGTGCTTGTCCTGGTGTCTCTAGTTGCCTTGGTCCTGAAATTTTGAAGCAAAATCTTTCTAAGGTGAGTAGAGATGTCACTCCCCTATCTCGTATAATCAGAATATACTTATGTTGGCAGACTTTTGCTTGTGTTTTTATTTTTTGTGCACTTTATACTTCAAGCGCACGGTTGAATGGAGCTTGGCGCACATTGGCTAATATTGATTGTGTGGTGGTGGTAAGTAGGGTGTGTGCTTGGATTTGTTGGAGAGATCTGACGGTTCACCATCCACCCCTTGCCTATATATTCTTGTCTTCCCTCTCTCTTCTATTATTGTGTTCTTGTTCTCTTTCCATCTTTCTTCACAGGCAAGTATATCTTGCCTGGAATGAAGAAACATGGATCATACATGGATTTATTTCTCAATTAGTTCTTTTATTTTATTAGCTTATATTGTTGGGACTGAGTTCCTCTTGATCTTTAGTGCTTGTTGTTTTATATTTTCGTGGCTAGGATCTTGTATATCTGAGCTCTTGATTTATGGATCTTCTTAATATTTTGAGGGAATAATCTCCCAAAACTTAATATTTTAGAAAACTACTTGGCTCATAGTGATGAGCATCCTATATTATGTAGCTTTGCTTCTTGGCATTTGTAATTTGGAGCATTGTCATAGTCTCGAGCTTGAGCTCTGAGTAATGGTGGATCGGTTGGAGAAGAAGAACAGGGACAAGAAGTACAAAGGAGGATTTGCATCACGGGCGTATATTGAGTGTGACCCACAATCAATGGACGGATGTTGAATGTGACCCACATTCCATACTCGTGCATATTTTAAGAGTGCCGCCAATTTCTTGCAAAAGTATGTCAAAGGGATAAATTTTTAGAAAAATCCTTCTTGGAGCACTTTTGGAAGACTTCAGCCATTGACGCACAATTGATGTACTAACGAATGAACCAGGCAAAAGTGGGTCAGTCTACCTTTCAGCGCACTTTAGACCAATTTTCCTATTGATTGTCGCACTTTTAACCAGATTAACAGACCAGCGCACAATTGACACATTGTGCATTAACTATCAAAAGTGCGCCGCTCTTATGTAACCCTTGGCGCATTTTCTGGATGCTCAACGATTGGCGCACTTGTTAGCTCTTGGCGCACTCTTGCTCTGTTCAACCTCGATAAGCGAGCTCTAACTTTGGTGTGCCTTGATTTTTGAGTCCTCGACTGTCGTGCCATCGACTTTTGTGCCAGCTTTGAAACTTGTATTTTGTCTTTTAGTTCTTGTCGTCTTTTAGCTCGCGCACTTTGCTGAATGTGCCACTTCCTATTGCTGGTATACTTCAACAAAATGCGCCGGGTGTCTTGCTTGCGCACTTTTGTGAGAGTGTGCCGAGTTGTATGTTTGTTGGCATTGTGCTCCACCATTGTTTTGTTTGGCCTTTAGTGCGTAGACCCATGTGGCTCGTGCACTTTCGTGAGAATAGGCCAAGTTTGTCCGCCTAGCTTTATGTGCCTATTCTCGTAAAGTCTTTATCTGTGCACCACATCTTCCTACTGCTCTGTTATCGATTTTGTACACCAAATTATAGACTTCTTGTAACCTCCATATCCTGAAATTCTAGCTTAAACGTTGTTATTAGGTTAATTTGGGGCTATTGGAATTTTTCGACAAATTTTTGGTTAATTAAAACTCAAAACACTAATTTTCTTGGGCTTCCAAGAATATATTTTAGTGTCAAACATAATTAAAAATGTCCCAAACTTTTATTTTAGTTTATAAATAATCAAATATATTTTCTAGAATTGTTCTGAAATTTTTAGATATTTTCACATATTTATTAGGAGTTATAAAACTAAAAACTGAATTAAAAACCATTTTCAGAAGAAAAAATCCTAATAAAACAAACCTACCCAGTTAGCAACCAGCCGGGCCCGCTTGTCAGCCATAGCGGCCCAGACTGCGGGGCACAGCGATCAGTGAGAGGGGCAGATGTGAGTTAGAGCCTGGGTCCCCGAACCAACCTCGAGCCGTGCCGCCCAAATCTGAGTCGAACTCAGACTTGAGCCTAGCCGGGCTGAACACTGGCCATCCGATCTGAGCGAACAGCAGCAGATTGCTGCCACATGGTGCACTCTGAGCCAAGTCTCATTCTCTCTCCTCTATATAGATTTATGGAGAGGTTATAATTTTTAGGGTTCTTTATTCAACCGAATTTTGGGGAGAGAGGTTATTTGTGTTCTTCAACTTCGCGTAGCCATTGCACATACCTCTGGACTCCAAACGCGTCCAAGTTTCTTGCGTTAGAACCGTATTGAGGTTAGTTTTCTGAATATGTAATTTATTTCACAAAATTCAGAGTATTAAATTCTAAAAAATTTGTAGAGCACAGCATGTCCGAAAATAGATGCGTCTCGGTATTTTTGCGATTCCGGGAGAACCATGGATCTGAATCATGAACTGTTTAAAGTTTCGGAAAGCTAACGTCGATACCGTCGACATATGTTTTTCCTAGAATTTAATTCAAATTATTTCTATGCTGATAATTCTGTAGAACTTCAAGGTTAGCAATCAATCACCGTTGCATAATACAATTTTGTATGTGCAATAGTTTCCAAATGAATTCGAATCCGGATGAATCGTATATTCTAGCACGTTTGTGACGCTACAATATACAATAAATCATGCATGAAAGTCGAGTTTGTATCGATTGACTTTTCGGTCAACATATCGTCTCGATTTTCGTGATATGAGTCTCGAGTTGATAAAATTTGGTGTCTTTGGACAAAATTTAGAAATTAACCTAAAAATTAGAATAATAAGATTAAAATATGATTTTAGAGTTATTATTCCAGAATTAAATAAATTAAAATAAATTATCTCTTGACATGGTAATATATCATACGTAGGATTTGGACTCTGAATTGGGACATAATCCAACCACAACTAAGGAACACAGGCGGGTACATTTACGTAATTACTTTCAGTGCTTGATAATCTCTATAATACATGCTTAGTATTACTTATTAGATTCTCGACACTTGTTACACGGATTAGTATGATGGATTCTTGTTATGAGAAACATGACTGTTCTGGATTATTATTATTAATTCATGACTGGATCGGAATCCATGTTGTACTCGGGGGGAGAAAAAATACTTAGTGGACGTGTGAACTACCATTTACATCCCATGTTCTTACTGGATTAATAGCAGTCATGCACAACACGTGTGGTTTGTCTGATTTAACCCTTAGCCGTTTACATGTCAACAGGATATTTCAAATCACGTAGAGTAGTTTGTTTATATCTGTTCTTCCATACATTGCAGTTATTTTCTATGTTGCTTGAAGATATTGTACTACATCTTTGCCATGACAGGACTTCAGCATTTAGTTATTCTGGTTGCCTTATTGTGATTTTATTTTTGTTGCTATCATATATTATTTACTATTTATTGTCTTATAGCTTCTACCATGTGTTAGAACTATTTTCAGTGTGATGTACTCGTTCCTTTTCTGACTGGATAACCATGTTTTAGGTGACTACGATGAGGATGCGATCCCTAAACATTATGGACCGTTTGCTAGCGACGTAACTGAGCCTGATCTTGCCCTTCAAGAGGATCAGGGAGAGCTAGCAGCTCAGACATCGTCTGCATTGGAGTAGTTTAGTAGAGTAGTTGGTTTTGTAAGTTATTTTGGACCGGATTGTTCTTCGACAATTTTTTTAGAGTATTTTTAATATTGTTCTTTGGATATTTAGTCATTTTTTGGAGACTTCTTGGACCCGCATCGAGACTATTATTTCATTATTATCTATGGTGTATTCATTTAAATAAGTGTTTTTGATTTAGTATAGTGTGGAGATGTATATATGTTGTGAGTTGTAGATTATACTTGTGGCTGATTGTACAGCATTCTACCGTCGACACTGTGGCGTAGGCTGGACGTACTCATGACTCATGCCCAAATCTAGGGTGCGGGTCGTGACACGTTTTTATGGTGGCCCATGCAGGTCAGATTTCGCACAAGGTTGCGAACTCGTAGTGGTACTCAAGTTAGAAGTATGATTGCGAGCCTGCCATATGATATACATAGTAGGAATAGAAAAATACTCAATCACAATTAGGGATCTTATATAGTCAACTTGCTAACCCTTATTAATTTTTTCCGAGTAATCGGACATCTTTTATAGTTGATTGTCCTTCTTGAATACTACCTTATCTTGTGCCATATCAATTAAATTATTATTGTTTTCAACCTTTCAGAATGCCACCCAAGACTAGAGCGAGCGGTTCCAGAGCCAATGGTGCTCTACCCATACCACCTGCATCGCATAGCTTCATATCTATATCCATTGTGCTTAAGCATAGTTTAGTAACAGAACCCTTGAGTATGAGTTGCAAGATCACGACTGGTGGAGGCATTATCCTATTTAGTGATACTTGCAAGGGGCGTCGTGTTACCTTGGGAGGCCATAATTTGGATGCTAGTTTACTCGTAATGCCACTTAGTTGAGTATGGATTAGTTGAGTATGCACCATGCTAGCATAGACTATCATGGAAGACGTGTACTGTTCTGCCCTCTAGGAGAGCCAAAATTTAAGTTTGTTAGGGGAGAAGTTGAGCAGAGTGGTGGAATTATTTGTGGAGCCATGGTAGCAGAGAAGGACATGCCAGACCCTATTATTGCAGAGTTTCTAGACGTATTTCCTGAGGAACTACCAGGATTGCCCCCGGATAGAGATCTTGAATTTTCTATTGACTTAGTGCCTGGGGCAGAGCCGGTATCGCAACAGGTCTACAGGATCAACAACAACGAGCTGACAGAACTGAAGAAGCAGGTTGATGAATTGCTATACAAGGGTTTCATTAAATCGAGTTTCTCGCCTTAGGAAGCCCCGGTCTTATTTGTACCAAATAAAGATAGGTCGGTGCGAATGTACATTGATTACAGGGCTTTGAACAACCTCACCATCAAAAAGAAATACCCGCTACCAAGGATAGATGATTTTTTCGATCAGTTGAGCGGTGCGAGGGTATTTTCGAAGATTGATTTGAGGTCTAGCTATCATCAGTTGAAGGTGAAGAAGGAATATATTCCGAAAACTGCATTTCAGAATATAGCGATGCATGTTTTGGAGGTAAAGAAGAGGTTGACCACAGCGCATGTTTTGACGGTGCCATCGGGGACGGGTGGATTTGTCATTTATAGCGATGTTTTGGGGAAGGGCTTGGGATGTGTTCTAGAGCATAACAAGAAGGTAGTGGCGTATGCTTCTAGACAGTTGCGGCCATATAAGAAAAACTTTCCCACTCACGACTTGGAATTAGTAGCGGTGATCTTCGTTCTAAAGTTGTGTCATCTGTACGGAGAGCGTATGAAAATGTATACTGACCACAAGAGCTTGAAGTACGTCTTTACGCAGAAAGAGCAGAATATGAGGCAGTGCAGGTAGCTTGAACTGATGAAGGATTTTGATATTTCACTACAGTATCATCCAGGGAAGGCTAATGTAGTTGACGATGCCTTGAGCAGATATCCAGTAGTAATGTACTTGACAATGGATCGTCACTTATTCGCAGACTTGGATAGCCTGTGTCATGCCCCGATTTCGCCGAATCGTAGGGGCATCCCCGGCGTAACCGCCGTGCGGGCCTGGGGTTGCGCCCGCACAAGGCTTTCTAGTTTTGCATAACGAGCACATATTCAGAGTACGCAGATAAATTGAAACACAGATTTGAAACATGGAAAAGTTCTCTTTATTGATAATGAACATCTATTACAAACTCCTAAACGAGTCAGCTAATTTGCCGCCCGGGCTTACAAAAGTGTTGACTCAAAATGAGATAGCAGTCCTATACATTACATCCCTTTACTAAACTTTAAAATGATATAGACCTCCGGGATGGAAGACGGCTTTGCCACGAAGCTGCATTGTATATAAAGTTGCAAGCTCCTTTCTTCAAGTACTTCAAAATGCGGCACGCTCTGGATGCGCCTAGAGCTGGACTGGATCGGGAAGGCGACTTCGGCTCCTCGCTCGGTTTGCCTTAGTGCGGAGAACCTGTTTCAACGAGGGTTAGTATGTCGAAACATACTGGTGAAGGCGAGCTAAACCCAACTATACCAATCAACACGTTGTTTTAATGAAGCATGCATGTTTTTATGGGTTTCTATCTTGCCTTAGTTCATTTACAAGCAACAGTATATATGTATGATACTGAAATGAACGTGCCACCGTTCGGTGGATTTTACCTGTCCGTCTGAACTACCTGCACAATACTTACCATGCCTTCCCTGCCACGAAGACACAAGTTAGTTTGCAACAGGTTTAAATATACAAGATGATCACTGGCTTGATTGCCATAATGGACACTAGTCTGTGACGAAGATGGTTTGCTACGTGCAAGTACGTGAGGCGCCGCATACCATCCCGTCCAAGTACGTGAGACTAAACGTGAGTTTCGTCCGGAGCCGGAATGGTGCCAGTGCCCCAGCAGCCGCCCGCAGGAATTATACCTTGTGCACAAGTTGTCCGTGATCGTACATTAACAATCATTCGCCCGGAGGCTACGTTAACAATCATTCGCCCGGAGGCTACGTTATTCGCCCTGAGGCTACATGAGTACAAGACAAGCAGTATTGCATGATTCATTTACATTGCATCTACGTTCAATTCATGCATTCAGGATATAGCTTGTACATTTCACAATAAAGAAGTGCATACATTTAAACTTGTATCAATGCATATGATGAACATTCCGAACGAACAAGCATGCAAAGATATAACCGTTCACAATTTATTTGACAAGCAATACAATTCAAGTCTATTCCATTTTATCTTGGTATCTTTTACTTATTACTTGGTATCGTTTGATCAGGGCAAACAAGAATACAAGATTATTAGTTATGAAGACTGGAAGCAGGGCTAGCTAATCGGGTTGGTAGCCACTCACTTAGATGGTTGGAAGGGGGAAAGAAAAAGGCGATTCACGACTCCGCTCGTAAGCCGCCTACTGCTCGTTCACCTGCATCACGAACAGCTCGATCAATACTCCTTCCTCTCTTTCCAAATCTCGGAATTGAAGTGCAATACAATGAACGAAAATAATGAAACTCATCGAAACCGTTCAAGGAAAACAAGCAAATCCCAAAACCAACTTAAAGCACGAAAGCAACAAGCGACATCAAAATCTTAGGCAATAAAAAGATAGCAGCGGAGAGGTCCCTCCTGACTCTGCCGCTAAGTCGATCCCGGGGGCACGGTCCACTGAATATGGGAATCGATTCCGAAGAAGCAAATCCATAACGAGGACGAGTTCTTATTTCAATCTATCCCGATCGAACGATACCGTCTTGTATTTCTTAGCTGCGTCCTCCGCACCGGGAGAACGGGGCACTACATCCTACCCAACCAATTGGAAGTTTCGTCCTCGAAACTTAGGAATAGGACCTACCATCAGGAGATGTTACGTTGAGGATGTCTAGCAGAGTATTTAGGACAGTCACGGATTCTGTGGTTTGCATCGCCACAGATGAGACAATTCTTGTTTCAAACGACATTCGTTGGCCAGGTGCCCTGGCTTCTTGCAGAAGTGACATAGCTGCCCTGGTTTCCCTCTCTGCGGACCACCGTTGTTGCGACGCTTTGCAGCGGTGTTTCCTCCTTCGTTGCTTTGGCGTTTGTGACTGGATGTATGCACAGCGCCGGCAGCAACGTGAGGATACTGTGGTTCAAGCGATAGGGCGTGATTCATGACTTTACGCATTGTCCGATACTGATGAACGACCACGTGCGTATGGATGGCAGGGCGTAGACCACCTTCAAACATTCTAGCTCGACTCGCTACATCAGGTAAATAGGCCCTAGCGAATTTGGAGAGTCGGTTGAATTCGGCGGAGTACTATTTCACTGTCATGCTGCCTTGCCTCAGTTGCACGAACTCGTTCTCCATCCGACGTTGTACTGAAGGGGGTACAAACTCCTCTTCAAACGCGGCACGAAAATCGTCCACGAGATCGCCTCCTCTCCGTGATCAAATTGGAGAGATCGTCGATGCACGTCCCACCAATTGTGAGGTGGAGCTGTAGTTGCACGCAGGCGACGCGCTTTTCTTCGGGGACCTCTAGCAGAGCGAAGTGGTCTTCAAGTTCGGCCAACCAATCTAGAGCCACGATTGCGTCCTCAGTCCCGTTGAATGGGATATTGCAGACTTTCTTTAAGTGGCCAAAGTCGAAGGCAGTCACGTCCCTCGGCCTTGGAATTTGTGACGTCTCTACTTCAAGCACGGGTTGTTCCACGGGAGTCGTTGCTGTTGCCGCGGAATGGTTGGAAGCCAAAGTCTGAACGATCTGTTGCAGGGCATCCACCTGCTTCTGTCGGACTGAGAATCGAGCTTCTATATTGTCTTGAAACTTGAGTTGACTCTCCTCCGCCCGCTTCTCGGCCCGTTCGTAGCGAGCCTCGTTCCTTTGTTGGTTTGCCTCCAACATCCGCAACATTTGCTGGATGGGATCGATGCTTGGCACGGTTCGCTGGCTCTCTGAACTTCCCGAAGTGCCCGAACTACTTCCTTGGCCTTGCGTTTCGTCCGGTGCTTGCGCTGCAGATTGCGCTGGTGCCATTCCTTCAAAAAAAGGTAAATTACATTAGGATCATAATATATTATAGACTTATTGCATGAACGTATCTCATTTGGCCTAGCAAGTTCAAGAGTTCGCACAAGAATTTGATCGTTAAAGGAACTTTTCCAGTACGAGAGTCTAAGAAACTTGAATCTGTGCTCTGATACCACTATGTCACGCCCCGATTTCGCCGAATCGTAGGGGCGTCCCCCGGCGTGACCGTCGTGCGGGCCTGGGGTTGCGCCCGCACATGGCTTTCTAGTTTTGCATAACGAGCACATATTCAGAGTACGCAGATAAATTGAAACACATATTTGAAACATGAAAAAGTTCTCTTTATTGATAATGAACATCTATTACAAACTCCTGAACGAGTCAGCTAATTTGCCGCACGGGCTTATAAAAGTGTTGACTCAAAATGAGATAGCAGTCCTATACATTACATCCCTTTACTAAACTTCAAAATGATATAGACCTCCGGGCTGGAGGACGGCTTTGCCACGAAGCTGCATTGTATATAAAGTTGCAAGCTCCTTTCTTCAAGTACTTCAAAATGCGGCGCACTCTGGATGCGCCTACAGCTGGACTAGATCGGGAAGACGACTTCGGCTCCTCGCTCGGTTCGCCTTAGTGCGGAGAACCTGTTTCAACGAGGGTCAGTATGTCGAAACATACTGGTGAAGGCGAGCTAAACCCAACTATACCAATCAACACGTTGTTTTAATGAAGCATGCATATTTTTGTGGGTTTCTATCTTGCCTTAGTTCATTTACAAGCAACAGTATATATGTATGATACTGAAATAAACGTGCCACCGTTCGGTGGATTTTACCTGTCCGTCTGAACTACCTGCACAATACTTACCATGCCTTCCCTGCCACGAAGACACAAGTTAGTTTGCAACAGGTTTTGTAAAACCCCCTTCCTAGAAAATCGTAAATACCCTTTTATTTATTAATTATTAATTAAATTGTAGTAATTAGAGATAAATAGGAGAAATAGATTTTTAATAATTTTTATGTTAGGTGTTCGGGCACTTAGAGGACTTGTGGGACCATCAGGAATTTTTTGAAATTTATTCCATGTAGGAGACCCCTTGAGCTGTTGCTAGCCTAACGATGTGCAATACCCTAATCTATAAATTTTCTTATGTGTGAATATATATATATATATATATATATATATATATATATATATATACAAATATATATATGTATATATATATATATTTAAAGAAAGAAATGAAAGGAAAAGAAAAGATAATAGTAATAATAATAATAATAATAATAAGAATCAAACTATTCCTACTTAGTATACTATTCCCTCCTTAGCAATTGCTTTAAGCCGCCCACTTCAGCAACTTGCTGCACACTTTGTCCACCCGCCCCTTTTTGCATTATACTTAACCCTTCACTTCAGCCTATGTAATCCCGCGGATCCGACCCATCCATATCCCCTCACTCCTAATATATAATATATATATATATATATATATATATATAATAGCTCTCTAAAAATTCTAACCTAAAACTCCAGACTTCCTCTTCCCATCTAGAGCCGTCATCGCAGCCAGAGAAGCCCCACCAAACCATCCAACCATCCCGTCGACGCCGACATCGCGAACTGCAGTCTCCCACTCGAGGCACCTTCGCTCCGGCGTGTTTTTCCGTTGACTCGCTCATCCAAACGTTGTTCCGTTTTCATAGGTATGATCTCCCCTTAACCCTCTCCAATATTTATTTTATAGCCAACCTCGTAAAACGTGTACCCCTAGGTGAAAAACAGCGCCCAAGTCAGCGCGAGCAGACAGAATTCTGCAATCGCAGAATTCCAGAATGACCACCCATATTGCCGAGTTCGTATCTCCCACCACAGAGATCCGAATTCGGTGATTCCTTTTGATACCTGTAGATTACATGACCTAGTTTATTTTCTGTATTATAACTTTGTGCTATTAGTCGCTGTGGACAGAATTATATTCGTCACAAAACTGCGCGCACCCACTTTTTCCGGTTTTCCAAAAGTTGGAGATCGGAGCGCACCCTGCCAAACGGGACCGCCCCGCCGTGTGCCAAGTGTACCGAATGGTGCACACAGCATAATCGGACACATGAAAATTCGTGGGGAATGATTCGGACGCGTGTGCGCGCCGAAATCAGACCGTATCCGCGGACACATTTCGTGTCGCCACTTTTGTGGAACTAGCGCGTATTTTGTGCACGCTTGTCAGATTACGACGAAACTTGCGCCACTGGACTCGTGGTAACGCGCTGGTCCTGTGACCCAATTTTCACGCATTTCTGAGACGGTTGACCAGATCGCCAATTGGCGGGCCCCACAGTTGACTTTTTGGACCAAATTTTGTTCGGCTCATCGGAATCCAAATTTGGACATACCGTTGGGTTCGTATTGACATTTAGAGTTGTTTGACCCATAGTTTGTCCCATTTAGAGACTGTTACCCTCGACACGCTTTTCGGTGCAAAGTGGGCCACACGTGGACCCCACTTTTGGCCGAAATTACCATTTTGCCCCTGTGTCCAAATTGGACGAAAAGGAAGTGCTTTCTAGCTATTTTGCTTATTTTGGAAATGTTGGTGATATCTATTTCAGCATCCGGAGACATTTGTTCTGAGGCCATAGCTTCTGGTCCTGTGTATTGGACATCTTGACGTGACATTTTGCAGCTTCTTGCCAGGCAAGTATACCTTGCCATTGTACTGTTATTTATATTCCATATGTTGCATGCATCTTTATTTTCTGTCTTTAGTTCATATATTTTAATTATTATTTAAAATGTGCGCGACGGTGACGTCGCAATATGTTTTTATTTATGTATTGCATTGACCCTGTTCATGAGACTACCCCATTATCATATAGTATCATTAGGTTCATTTGGCCGGGACACATATTTTTACACGAGTTGTGAGTCTCATATAGATCACGGACGCATGTATTGACTGATCATCGGTACGTGTGGGACGTGCGTTAGGAATAACTGCTGTTAGAAACTTTGCATGCTAGTAGACTTGGCAGTTATTAGAGGTCCATGGACATAGCCTATTGTAGTACGGTGGTCCCATCCTTGTCCTTGTATGGTTGCAGGATTGGGCTAGGGTACTAAGAATAGGCTATGGACCAAATTGTGTCATGGATGTGACATACTTAGAGCATGGGGTGGGGAGAACAACAAGTACCGCATTTGAGCTCCTTTGTACTTTTTCTGTGACGCCCAGATTCTCCGCTGGAGATACGGGTGGTGATGACCCTTATATATTATGTACTATCAGGCGGGCCACCGGCGTTCAAAAGACGACGTGCCTTTTAGGCCCCTGGATCTCCAAAAGAGAACTATGCCAAATCCCAGTTTTCAGCCAGATAGCTCACTTGTGGGGAAAGTTGTTCTTAACTGCATTCACTTAGACGGTTAGGCAACCCATTTGGATATTTATTTCAGTACTTTATTGGCATGTGTTTAAGTATACTTGTTATGTCCCTCTGAGGACCTGGTCCGCTGCCAGGTGTACCTGTTCTTGAGTATTTGCAGGAGCACAGATTTGGAAGGATATAGATGCTCCGTGGATGTTTTCTCTTCGAGCCGTGATTGGTAGCTGGTACTTATATTGTTTGAGTGAGTTGTACTTATATTGTATTTACTTCTCCATTTGAGTTGGTAGTGGATTTGTTTCCACCCAACTATCATCTTTAGATACTTCTTGTTGAGATCTAGTTTCATAGATACTGTTTATTTATTTCTATATGATTTTGGTGGATGAGATTTAGATTTTACCCTGTGACTTGTATTACATTTTATACCACTTGTGGATTTTATATTCATATTACAGCGTACGTATGGATTTGGTTTCCATATATTGGAGTTGCCATATCCATGCGGCTGGCATGCTTACGTGTCCTAGTCCAACGTATTTTTGGGACTGGGGCGTGACATGTTTTTGTGGTGGCCCATGCAGGTCGAGAGCATATTGTCTCGGTTACGTTACTGTACCGAACAAGCCTGCACCTAGGACTAGAGTATAAGATCTCATCCACAATTGACTATGATTTATCTTCCTCCTCTCTGTTCTATTTTTTAACAAATGCATCCTGCTTGATTCCTGTGCTTCCCTAATAGTTCTTTAAGTATAGCATTCTCCTAGAATATAGAAGTTCATGTTGTTAGATGATAATTAGAGTAGCACACCTATTTAGAATACAACGAGATTATAGATACACCACTAAGTTTAGAATATCTGGCGAACCCTAGAATCCCTTATCCATATAATTGGTTTACCATTACCCGGATGTATTATGAGGACTTGAGAGTAGTATAGACACTACTAGAGCTAGTTAGAAGGTTACCATAATGTTTGCCCCTAGCATTGAGTAACCCATAGAAAACAAAACTTAATGTTTGGACCGAACCTAACCTTCATAGTTAGATGATATTGGAACTATAAACTTATATCATTGTCTTGTTATTAGTAGACAGCACCCTAGGGAGCCTAGAGGAATGTAATCAACACTTCTCCCTTGATCATACCCCGAACATAGTAGCTAGCGTACCACTCCCCTTAGAGAACCATGATGCTATCTAGAGCCCTTTATCTTTATTTTTATATTGTTTCTCTGCGACCATAGCGCTCGCTATTTTGCGACGGCTAATTACGTTTCTTCTCTTCATCTTCCAACTCGTGCCATCTGACACTTCGGATAGTAGGCCAAGTAAACTTATTCTTTGTTAAGGGCTCATAGTTTGCTAGGCTTATAGTTGTAGCCTTGAGTGTGAAATTTTATGCTTGGTAGTTAGAACTTGATAAGTTTAAGTTTTTTTGTAGATTGTGACCAATGATTAACCCTTAGTTTTTAAATCGTGTAATTTTTACCCTCACCTCGATACAAGTTAGACCCTTCCTCCTTAACGGCCAGTAACTCTTCTATCTTTACCATTGACACTTGCTTATAAGTGCTATGACTAAGACTAGGATGACCATTACCTACATAAAAAGGATACCCTAATCAATACCAAGATTTTCCTCATATACCCTAATAAAGAGTTTCTGTTTTATTTACATGTGCAAGATTATTGTGTAGGACCCTCTTAAGACTGTCACCGTATTAGTTTAATTCTTATAAGTTGGGTAGTATACCTCACCACCTAGTATCATATAGCCCTTGTGATCCATTGACGAAGTGTAACTGAATGGCATTAATTGTATGCTAACATAAGATGATAGTGTTTATTCAGACTATAGAACTTAGAGGCTCACACCCCTACTTTGTCGACTATCGACTTAGACAAGGAATTAATATGATAACTGTAGAGATTGTAGAGTCTTTTGTTATTGTTGCTTATGTTGTTTTGTTTTTGCAACTTGAATTAATTGTAACTTCTCCCATCATAATCCAGCGTTATATTTTCTGTGCTACCTTGAATTATGCTGCTATTATAGCCTAGTTTTTGCAAGCTTATTCCTTATCGAGCTTGTTCATGACATATGTATTATTGGGGAGGCCCACAATAATACAATTCAGAATCAGTGTATTACGGTCTGATCAACCATAGTGCGCTTGATTCGCCCTTTGCAATAATACTTTACGTGGATTGAGATATATAGTTGACTAGTAGACACCTGTACTTGCCCTCTAGATATGTCTAAGCATATCGTATCCGTTACATAACTGTACCGATGCGAGCATGTGGATAGGCATTACCAAAATAGGATTTCAATCCACAACTGCTTTGACAATTCCCAATTGAATTCTTTAAACGCCTTGATCCCAATACTTCTACTCTATTACGCTGCCCTCGAACTCTTTTTATTGATCTTCGTCTTCCCCTATTTCGGAAAGACGAAACCTCGTGCTTGGTATAAGTTTAATACACAGAGAGTGCTAGATATACCCCGTAGGCCGATCGCATACTTGAGGATTATTCTTTTGTAATTAAGGACATATCATATGTGATATGATCGGCGTTGAAGTTTCGAGGATTGAACGACATGAGTAGATAAATTAAGGGATATTTTCTTAAGGTATATAGCCTTAGGTGATAGGTGGATAAATTCTAAGTTGGGTAGTAGTGCATTGTCAACTCGGGAGGAATTTCTTTTAGATTATGATCGAGTAAGATTAGATTGGGAGAGGTTCAAGCCATTGTAATTTTGAGAAAGTTAGAAAGATGACTAAGATGACGAGGATCAATGAATTGATATTGAGGACCCAATATTTATACCTTAAGTGCATGAGTTAAATTTTGAACAATGAAGGTAGAATCACCAATTTGAATTTAGAGGATAAATATAGAATTTCAGACTTAAATATTGGTGGACTGCATTTAAATTTTTTTAAATTGGTGATTTGAATTAAGAATTAAAATTTTGGTTGGACAACCTATTTGAAATAATGAGGATGTGAATGGAATTAAGGAGTTGAGGCATACAAAATTTTTATAAGTGAAAATGGGAATATATTGGACTCAAACCACTTCTAAAGGAGATTATGATAGTTAAAGATCGTGAGGTAAAAGTTATATGCGTATGTAAATCTTGGAGATGTTATGTGGATATGGATAATTTGAAACAAGGGGAGAAGAGATAACCATAGGTTAAATTTTGATTGGAGCAGTGGACATCTTAACCTAGAAGTGATTGCAATGGATATGATTAGGATTTTAGTTATCGCAAGAAGATTGCGACTGACTTGCCTCATTGTACCTAAAGATTAACCGATTCCGCCTTATTTCAATTTTGAGGACGACATTGTCTTAAGTTGGCTGAATTGTGAAACCCCCCTCACCTAAGAATTTGATCTACTTGGCTGAGTTAGTGAGACTAAGGCTAGCACGAATCCACTAAGAAATAGAACACGGTATTTTTATTTAGTTTTACAACATGACATCACTTGACACGCCTTATCGTGCTCCGATAATTGGAGCACTACACTAGCCACTGCCTTCCTACAAATTCTACACCCTTATCCTAGACATGCCCATCATCCAATTCTCAATTTTGTACAATTTTCCAATTGTTGGACGCTTTTATGCAAAAGAGCATTTATGTGTCCACACCATTGGACATGACACATGAAGAAACCTATTTTTCGCTCATATGGATTTTTCTATAATTTATTTTTTCGGGATGTGCAACGTGCAACATCGCCCACCCCTTTAAACCTAGTCTTGCATTTTAAACAATGCAAATCTTATACCATCATTGCATTCTATCGTGGCTTAATTTTAATTTCGAGGACAAAATTTTTATAAGTTGGGTAGAATGTAAAACCCCCTTCCTAGAAAATCGTAAATACCCTTTTATTTATTAATTATTAATTAAATTGTAGTAATTAGAGATAAATAGGAGAAATAGATTTTTAATAATTTTTATGTTAGGTGTTTGGGCACTTAGAGGACTTGTGGGACCATCAGGAATTTTTTGAAATTTATTCCATGTAGGAGACCCCTTGAGCTGTTGCTAGCCTAACGATGTGCAATACCCTAATCTATAAATTTTCTTATGTGTGAATATATATATATATATATATATATATATATATACAAATATATATATGTATATATATATATTTAAAGAAAGAAATGAAAGGAAAAGAAAAGATAATAGTAATAATAATATAATAATAATAATAATAATAATAATAATCAAACTATTCCTACTTAGTATACTATTCCCTCCTTAGCAATTGCTTTAAGCCGCCCACTTCAGCAACTTGCTGCACACTTTGTCCACCCGCCCCTTTTTGCATTATACTTAACCCTTCACTTCAGCCTATGTAATCCCGCGGATCCGACCCATCCATATCCCCTCACTCCTAATATATATAATATATATATATATATATATATATATATATATATATATATATATATAATAGCTCTCTAAAAATTCTAACCTAAAACTCCAGACTTCCTCTTCCCATCTAGAGCCGTCATCGCAGCCAGAGAAGCCCCACCAAACCATCCAACCATCCCGTCGACGCCGACATCGCGAACTGCAGTCTCCCACTCGAGGCACCTTCGCTCCGGCGTGTTTTTCCGTTGACTCGCTCATCCAAACGTTGTTCCGTTTTCATAGGTATGATCTCCCCTTAACCCTCTCCAATATTTGTTTTATAGCCAACCTCGTAAAACGTGTACCCCTAGGTGAAAAACAGCGCCCAAGTCAGCGCGAGCAGACAGAATTCTGCAATCGCAGAATTCCAGAATGACCACCCATATTGCCGAGTTCGTATCTCCCACCACAGAGATCCGAATTCGGTGATTCCTTTTGATACCTGTAGATTACATGACCTAGTTTATTTTCTGTATTATAACTTTGTGCTATTAGTCGCTGTGGACAGAATTATATTCGTCACAAAACTGCGCGCACCCACTTTTTCCGGTTTTCCAAAAGTTGGAGATCGGAGCGCACCCTGCCAAACGGGACCGCCCCGCCGTGTGCCAAGTGTACCGAATGGTGCACACAGCATAATCGGACACATGAAAATTCGTGGAGACTGATTCGGACGCGTGTGCGCGCCGAAATCAGACCGTATCCGCGGACACATTTCGTGTCGCCACTTTTGTGGAACTAGCGCGTATTTTGTGCACGCTTGTCAGATTACGACGAAACTTGCGCCACTGGACTCGTGGTAACGCGCTGGTCCTGTGACCCAATTTTCACGCATTTCTGAGACGGTTGACCAGATCGCCAATTGGCGGGCCCCACAGTTGACTTTTTGGACCAAATTTTGATCGGCTCATCGGAATCCAAATTTGGACATACCGTTGGGTTCGTATTGACATTTAGAGTTGTTTGACCCATAGTTTGTCCCATTTAGAGACTGTTACCCTCGACACGCTTTTCGGTGCAAAGTGGGCCACACGTGGACCCCACTTTTGGCCGAAATTACCATTTTGCCCCTGTGTCCAAATTGGACGAAAAGGAAGTGCTTTCTAGCTATTTTGCTTATTTTGGAAATGTTGGTGATATCTATTTCAGCATCCGGAGACATTTGTTCTGAGGCCATAGCTTCTGGTCCTGTGTATTGGACATCTGGACGTGACATTTTGCAGCTTCTTGCCAGGCAAGTATACCTTGCCATTGTACTGTTATTTATATTCCATATGTTGCATGCATCTTTATTTTCTGTCTTTAGTTCATATATTTTAATTATTATTTAAAATGTGCGCGACGGTGACGTCGCAATATGTTTTTATTTATGTATTGCATTGACCCTGTTCATGAGACTACCCCATTATCATATAGTATCATTAGGTTCATTTGGCCGGGACACATATTTTTACACGAGTTGTGAGTCTCATATAGATCACGGACGCATGTATTGACTGATCATCGGTACGTGTGGGACGTGCGTTAGGAATAACTGTTGTTAGAAACTTTGCATGCTAGTAGACTTGGCAGTTATTAGAGGTCCATGGACATAGCCTATTGTAGTACGGTGGTCCCATCCTTGTCCTTGTATGGTTGCAGGATTGGGCTAGGGTACTAAGAATAGGCTATGGACCAAATTGTGTCATGGATGTGACATACTTAGAGCATGGGGTGGGGAGAACAACAAGTACCGCATTTGAGCTCCTTTGCACTTTTTCTGTGACGCCCAGATTCTCCGCTGGAGATACGGGTGGTGATGACCCTTATATATTATGTACTATCAGGCGGGCCACCGGCGTTCAAAAGACGACGTGCCTTTTAGGCCCCTGGATCTCCAAAAGAGAACTATGCCAAATCCCAGTTTTCAGCCAGATAGCTCACTTGTGGGGAAAGTTGTTCTTAACTGCATTCACTTAGACGGTTAGGCAACCCATTTGGATATTTATTTCAGTACTTTATTGGCATGTGTTTAAGTATACTTGTTATGTCCCTCTGAGGACCTGGTCCGCTGCCAGGTGTACCTGTTCTTGAGTATTTGCAGGAACACAGATTTGGAAAGATATAGATGCTCCGTGGATGTTTTCTCTTCGAGCCGTGATTGGTAGCTGGTACTTATATTGTTTGAGTGAGTTGTACTTATATTGTATTTACTTCTCCATTTGAGTTGGTAGTGGATTTGTTTCCACCCAACTATCATCTTTAGATACTTCTTGTTGAGATCTAGTTTTATAGATACTGTTTATTTATTTCTATATGATTTTGGTGGATGAGATTTAGATTTTACCCTGTGACTTGTATTACATTTTATACCACTTGTGGATTTTATATTCATATTACAGCGTACGTATGGATTTGGTTTCCATATATTGGAGTTGCCATATCCATGCGGCTGGCATGCTTACGTGTCCTAGTCCTACGTATTTTTGGGACTAGGGCGTGACAGGTTTAAATATACAAGATGATCACTAGCTTGATTGCCATAATGGACATTAGTCTGTGACGAAGATGGTTTGCTACGTGCAAGTACGTGAGGCGCCGCATACCATCCCGTCCAAGTACGTGAGACTAAATGTGAGTTCCGTCCGGAGCCGGAACGGTGCCAGTGCCCCAGCAGCCGCCCGCAGGAACTATACCTTGTGCACAAGTTGTCCGTGATCGCACATTAACAATCATTCGTCCGGAGGCTACGTTAACAATCATTCGCCCGGAGGCTACGTTATTCGCCCTGAGGCTACATGAGTACAAGACAAGCAGTATTGCATGATTCATTTACATTGCATCTACGTTCAATTCATGCATTCAGGATATAGCTTGTACATTTCACAATAAAGAAGAGCATACATTTAAACTTGTATCAATGCATATGATGAACATTCCGAACGAACAAGCATGCAAAGATATAACTGTTCACAAGTTTATTTGACAAGCAATACAATTCAAGTCTATTCCATTTTATCTTGGTATCTTTTAGTATTACTTGGTATCGTTTGATCGGGACAAACAAGAATGCAAGATTATTAGTTGTGAAGACTGGAAGCAGGGCTAGCTAATCGGGTTGGTAGCCACTCACTTAGATGGTTGGAAGGGAGAAGGAAATAGGCGCTTCACGACTCCGCTCGTAAGTCGCCTACTGCTCGTTCACCTGCATCACGAACAGATCGATCAATACTCCTTCCTCTCTTTCCAAATCTCGGAATTGAAGTGCAATACAATGAACGAAAACAATGAAACTCATCGAAACCGTTCAAGAAAAACAAGCAAATCCTAAAACCAACTCAAAGCACGAAAGCTACAAGCAACATCAAAATTCGAGGCAATAAAAAGATAGCAGTGGAGAGGTCCCTCCTGACTCTGCCGCTAAGTCGGTCCCGGAGGCACGGTCCACTGAATATGGGAATCGATTCCGAAGAAGTAAATCCATAACGAGGACGAGTTCTTGTTTCAATCTATCCTGATCGAACGATACCGTCTTGTATTTCTTAGCCGCGTCCTCCGCACCGAGAGAACGGGGCGCTACAGCCTGGGCATCGAGGTTATTGTTCCAGGAGTGGAGACGCAGATGATGGGCATGCAGATTCAGTCGGGGTTGATGGAGAAGATCCGAGAGACACAGTACCAGGATGAGGGTCTGCGAAGCCTCAGAGCTCAGGTGCAGGCAGGAATGATAGAGGACTTCGCTATTGCTGAGGATGGTTCACTGAGACACGGGACTAGGTTATGTGTGCCTAGTGGGGACCTGCGAGAAGAGATCATGCAGGAGGCTCATCGTTCCCAGAATTCTATACATCCGGGGGCTAACAAGATGTATAAGGACCTGAGGGAACACGTGTGGTGGTATGGGATGAAGCGAGAGGTAGTATGTTTTGTCTCAAGATGTTTAGTGTGCCAGCAAGTCAAAGCCGAGAGGCAGAGACCAGGAGGATTGCTACAGCCACTACCGATTCCTGAGTGGGAATGGGAACATATCACGATAGATTTCATTTTCGGACTTCCACGCACTCTAGGAGGTAATGATGCGATTTGGGTCATTGTTGACAGGCTAACCAAATCAGCCCACTTTTTGCCCTTCAATGTGAGATTGTCCACGGAGAAGCTCGCCGATTTATATGTGAGACATATAGTCAGGCTGTATAGAGTTCCAGTGAGCATCGTCTCCGATTGGGATAGCAGATTTATGTCCCACTTTTGGAGAAGTTTGCGGGCTAGCTTGGGCACCCAACTCAAATTTAGCACTGCTTACCACCCTCAGACGGATGGACAGTCAGAGAGGACTATTCAGACACTCGAGGATATGCTTCGGACATGTGTACTAGATTTTGGTGGCTCATGGGAGAATCATCTTCACCTGGTAGAGTTTGCATACAACAATAGCTATCAGACCAGTATCGAGATGTCTCATTTCGAGGCTTTGTACGGTAGGAGATGTCGGACTCCATTGTCATGGGATGACGTAGGCGAGAGAGTACTATTGGGACCAAAGATGGTAGTTTATGATGCAGAAAAAGTGAAGCAGATTAGAGAGAGTTTGTGTGGCTCAGGACAGACAGAAGCAGTGGGACGATAGCCGCCGGAGACTGTTAGAGTTTGGGGTATAAATTTATTTATTTAAATATCGATTACGTTCCTAGATTATGCGTTAAGTTACTGTTTTGGCATTGGTTGGCGACATAGTGTTCTTGAGGATCTCTCTGACACGTGGTACGATTCGTTTCGGTGGAGGTGGAAAGCTTAGTCCAAGATTCATCGGACCTTTCAATGTTCTGGAGAAGGTCGGGACAGTAGCCTATCGACTAGCCTTACCGCCTACATTGGAAGGAGTACACAACATGTTCCATGTGTCACAGCTGAGGCGATACGTGGCAGATCCTAGCTATGTATTAGATCATTCGAAACTTGAGGTTGGACCGAGTCTTCGCTGTCCAGAGCAACCGGAGGAGATCCTAGATCCCAGAGATAAAGTGCTTCGTAACCAAGTAATTCCTTTGGTTCGTGTCGCTTGGAGGCATCACTCTCCCGGTGAATCCACTTGGGAGCGAGAAGATGAGATGTGAGAGCGTTACCCCTATCTTTTTGCACCATGAGGTATTTTCCTTCTTATACTTGTTCTGCTGCAATTTTCGAGGACAAAAATTTTTTAAGGGGGTAGACTTGTAACCTCCATATCTTGAAACTCTAGATTAAACATTGTTATTAGGTTAATTTTGGGCTATTAAAATTTTTTCACAATTTTTTGGTTAATTAAATCTAGAAACTAATTTTCTAGGGCTTTCAAGAATTTATTTTAGTGCCAAACATAATTAAAAATGTCCCAAACTTTTATTTTAGGTTCTAAATAATCAAATATAGTTTCTAGAATTGTTCTAAAATTTTCTGATATTTTTACATATTTATTATGAGTTATAAAACTAAAAACTGAATTAAAAACCATTTTCAGAAAAGAAAAAAAACCTAATAAAACCAACCTACCCAGTTAACAGCCAGTCGGGCCCGCGTGTCAGCCACAGCGGCCCAGACTACGGGGCCTAGCGGTCAGTGAGAGGGGGGCAGGTGTGAGTCAGAGCCTGGGTCCCCGAGCCAACCACAAGTCGAGCCGCCCAAATCTGAGTCGAACTCGGACTCGAGCCAAGCCGGGCTGAACACTGGTCATCTGATCTGAGCGGGCAGGAGCAAATTGCTGCCACGAGACGCACTCTGAGTCGCTGCTCATTCTCTCCCCTCTATGTATATTTGTGTAGAGGTTATAATTTGTAGGGTTCTTTATTGAGTCAAATTTTGGGGAGAGAGGTTCTTTGTGTTCTTCAACTTCGCATAGCCATTGCTCATAGCTCCGTACTCCAAACGTGCCGCAGTTTTTTGCGTTAGAACCGTATTTAGGTTAGTTTTCTGAATAGGTAATTTATTTCACAAAATTCAGAGTATTAAATTATGGAAAATTCTTAGAGTACAGCATATCCGAAAATAGATGTGTCTTGGTGTTTTTGCGATTTCGGGAGAACTAGGGATCCGAATCACGAACAGTTTGAAGTTCCGAAAATCTAACGTCGAGACCGTCGACATATTTTTTTCTAGAATTTAATTCGAATTATTTATGTGCCGTTAATTCCGTAGAACTTCTATGTTAGCAATCAACCACCGTTGCACAATATGATTTTGTATGTACAATAGTTTTCAAATAAATTTGAATCCGGATGATCCGTAAATACCAGCATATTTGTGACGCTGAAATATACAGAAAATCATGCATGAAAGTCGAGTTTGTATCGGTTGATTTTCGGTCAACAGATCGCCTCGATTTGTGTATCATGAGTCTCGAGTTGATAAAATCCTGTTTCTTTGGACAAAATTTAGAAATTAACCTAAAAATCATAATAATAAGATTAAAATAAAATTTTAGAGTAATTATTCTAGAATTAAATAAATTAAAAAAATTATCTCTTGACATGGTAACATATCACACATAGGATTTGGACTCTGAATTGGGACATGATCCAACCACAGGCGAGTACATTTTCGTGATTACTTTCAGTGCTTGATAGTCTCTATAATGCATGTTTAGTATTGATTATTTGATTCTCGAAACTTGTTACACGGATTAGTATGATGGATTCTTGTTATGAGATACGTGACTGTTCTGGATTATTGTTATTTCTTCGTGACTGGTTCGGAATCCATGTTGTACTCGTGGGGAGGAGAAATACTTAGTGGACATGTGAACTACCATTTCCATACCATGGCCTTACTAGATTAATAGCAGTCATGCACGACACGTGTTGTTTATCGAATTTTACCCTTAGTCGTTCACATGTCAACAAGGTATTTCAAATCACGTAGAGTAGTTTGTTCCTATCTGTTCTTCCATACATTGCAGTTATTTCCTATGTTGCTTGGAGATATTGTACTACATCTTTGCCATAACAGGACTTCAGCATTTAGTTATTCTGGTTGCCTTTTTATGATTTCATTTTTGTTGCTATCATATATTCTTTACTATTTATTGTCTTATACCTATACCATGTGTTGGAACTATTTTCACTGTAATGTACTCGTTCCTTTCCTAACTAGATAACCACATTTTAGGTGACTACGATGAGGATGTGATCCCTACACATTATGGACCGTATGCTAGCGACATAACTGAGCCTGATCTTGCCCTTCAGGAGGATCCGGGAGAGTTAGCAGCTCAGACACCGTCTGCATTGGATTAGTTTAATAGAGTAGTTGATTTTGTTAGTTATTTTGGACCGGATTGTTCTCCGACAATTTATCTAGAGTATTTTGAATATTGTTCTTTGGATATTTAGTCATTTTTTGGAGACTTCTTGGACCCGCATCTAGACTATTATTTCATTATTATCTATGGTGTATTCATTTAAATTAGTGCATGTGATTGAGCATAGTATGGAGATGTATATATGTTGTGAGTTGTAGATTATACTTGTGGCTTATTGTACAACGTTCTACCGTCGACACTGCGGCATAGGTTGGACGTACTCATGACTCATGCTCAAATCCAGGGTGCAGGTCGTGACACATCTACGTCTTGACTTCTGTGACATAGTGTTATAGGTTTGTGCGCCATATAGTTGCTTGCTCGCTCATAGTGCGCCACTATTCCTGACTAGCCTATATTGGCACTTGTAAAGTACGCCGACCCAGGACTTCTTGTGATTGATTGTGCATGCATGGATCCTGTTGTGCACTTGATGCTTGTTCTAGTTTAGTTGAGCTTGACCATGATTGATGATTTATAACCCCAGAAATTGAGGAATTAATGAGGCATTCATGACCGTGACTCGATCATATGAGATATCAGATTCCTAATTAATTATGACTCCTGACATAATCAAAACATGTTTCATGTGACCAACTGATAGGTTTGGTATCCTAACTTTGTTATTGTATTCGTGCTGATACACTTGTCATGCTCGCCTGTTTATAACGGCTATATTGTATACTGAGTGTGGGACATTGGCCAACATATACACTGAACGTGACATAATGATTCTTGCTCGGTGCATAATATTATTTTCCTAGATTCTTCGCACGAAAATAATAATGGGTCAGAACCATATCGTGGCTAGGTTATTGCTTGTTTGAATGTTGCATCTACATTTGGGTGAATCCAGACTTGACTCCTTATATTAAATGGATTCATATCAAATGTGTCGTACTCTGTACAACATCATTAAGGAGAATGTTCCTGTGGCCACGATAGAAAATTTTATATCACTGTAGGGTTAATTAGGTAACATAAAAGCTGATTAGAACATGGGGAGGAAACGACATCCCGAGATCGTGCGTGATGGACCGCCCTGTGATAATTTTCATGGTGTGCAAGGGACGTTACGGATATTGTATATCATCTACATGAGTGGAGTGCAATATTCGATATTTTTATATTTAAGACCGAGCCAACATTTTTCCTATAGGAAGATTAGAACTGTTACTGATTTATCAACGCGGTGGCCCTACAGGGGATGGTTGCGACAATTAGCGTGGTGGCCCTACTGGGGACTGGTGCGATTCATGTTTGTATAATATTGGCTCGGTTAGTCCTACTCGACATGGCACAATCTGAGGATTCTTATTATTATTATATCTGGGATAACCCCAGACTACACATAACAAGCTGTAACATTGATTGGTCGTTCTAACCTGACTTTGTTGTGATTGTAATTCTGCTAGTAGTCTAGGGACATGGACTGTCATAGTGTGGGGTTCAACTTTTGTCCTTGTTTGGTTGGGGAGTTTGGTCATTGTGCTATAATGGAATATGGACCGAACTACGACAGAGAATCCTAGCTTGACCATAATCATGGGACGTACCTTATCTTGGGTGGCACTACATTTTCTGTCCTTATTTAGTGAAGGAGTGCCATGTTATCCCAAGGATGGGGCACGCGTCAATGATTCTTGGATCTTGCACTATATGCTATAGATTTGGTTTTGTTTCTTCATTTCGTGCTTCCTTTGTGGTACTTGCTATTTAGGTAACCCCACTAGTTTTGTATGGCCAGGTTTAGAGCCAGCACAAGAGGATCCAGCTTATCCCCCTTACGATGACGCGTACCAGACGAATGGTCGCTGAAGGGCACGAGTGGGTTTCTTGATCACTGCTCGTCTTTTGTAAACTATATTCTTTTGGACGTTTAGCCAACCGGCACCTGTTAGCCGACAAATCTGGACATTTGTTCCTTACATGATTGTATATATTCATACTACAGTTGACTCACTGTCATGTATACTTTGATCTTGAATCCGACACATTATTCTGTACCGCCAGATCTCTAAAGAACATTCTGATGTGGTATTTGGGACGTCTTACTGCTTATTCTGAAATATTCTATATTATTGCTACTTGTTTGAATGATTGAGACATAGAAGTTCTTGAACCTAGGAGACTTGATTGTAGTATGCACCCCCTTGTCTCTAGACAACGTTAACACATTACGGGTTGCTTCGATATTCCGCAAGGTATGGTTGGCTCAGTTATTCTCCCGCTCTCCAGTATTTTGGATCTAGGGCGTGACACACAGTTCTCAGTATTTCGTTCACCCAGGAGGAACGAAGATGTACAGAGATATTCATCAGCATTTCTGGTGGAATGGTATAAAAAGGGAGATAGCACGGTTTGTCTTCCGATGTTTGGTTTGTCAGCAAGTCAAGGCTGAGCATCAAAGACCAACAGGACTTCTTCAATCTTTACCAATTACGGAATAGAAGTGTGACCATATCACTATGGATTTTGTGACCGGTCTTCCTAAATCCCTAGCTGGCAGAGATGCAATTTAGGTAATAGTGGATCGACTCAAAAAGATTGCTCACTTTTTTCCCTTCAGAGTGGAACAATCTACAGAGCAGTTGGCTCGGATGTACTTGAATCATATTGTCAGACTTCATGGAGTGCCATTCAGCATTGTATCATATAGAGATACCAGATTCACATCTCACTTTTGGCAGAGTCTACAGCAGAGTCCGGGTACCCGTCTGAAGTTCAGTACAGCTTATCATCCCCAGACAGATGGTCAGTCAGAACGTACAATCCAGACTCTAGAAGATATGCTTTGATCTTGCACCATTGACTTTGGTGGTTCATAGAAAGACCATTTACACTTGGCGGAATTCTCCTACAATAATAGTTTCCAGGCAAGTATATTCAGATGGCACCCTTCAAGGCACTGTATGGTAGGAAGTGCAGATCACCGTTAGCTTGGGATGATATTGGTGAGAGGCAATTGCTTGGTCCCGAGATGATAGCCCAGACAGTTGAGGTAGTCAAACAAATTCGTAAGCATCTTAAGGTGGCTCAAGATCGTCAGCATCATTGGGCCGATTCGCATCTGCGACCTCTTAAGTTCTCTGTCGGCGACCATGTATTCCTTCGGACTTTGCCTACCCGAGGGGTCATCAGATTTGGTGTGCGGGGAAGGCTTAGTCCACAGTATATTTTGGTCCGTTCGATATCCTCGAGCGAGTGAGAGACATTTCTTATCGTCTTTCTCTTCCGCCATCACTTCGCGAGATACATAACGTTTTCTATGTATCTCAGTTACGACGGTATATACCGGATTCAAGCCTTGTCCTGAATCATTCGTAATTGGTCGTTGGTACCGACATTTCGTATAAGGAGAGGCTTGTATCCATTTTGGACCGGAGAGAGAAGATTCTCAAGAACCGGACTATTCGATTAGTTCGAGTTGCTTGGGGGCATAACTCACTTGGCGAGTCAACTTAGGAGTGAGAGGATGATATCCGTACTCGATACCCGTATCTGTTTGACTCATGAGGTATACTTGTTCGTATATCTCGTATCCTGATTTTGTCTTATGCATGGTTGTCTTGTTCTAGGATTGTGCTTGATTCCCGTATGCCCTTACTTACCTTGAATGCATGTCCCCAAAGTTTTCTTGCTAGACCCCATGCCTTATTGAAATTTCGAGGACAAAATTTTCTAAGGAGGAGAGAGTTGTGAGACTCGTCTCACTGATCTAGTATACGTACCCGATATATATGTATTATACATGCATAGCTCATTTATTGTTTAATTTCTTACATCATGCTTTATGTCATCCATACATCATGCTTTGTTTAGGTTATTTTTGTAAGTTTTTCTTAGTTGCATGCTTTGGACCGTTGGTCTCTTGGTTTTCTTGGTCTGTGGCTATGATGAACCCAGGTGAGGGGCATGGATTATGATCAAATGGCCTACAATCCTAGCTCTTACTATATAAGCAATCTCTTTCTCTTTCCTTCACTTTTTTTTTCTTTCATTTCTCTTTCCTTCTTCATTTCTTCCCCAGCAGAGAGCAGCAGCCGAGCTTGGCCTTAGCAGTGGGTGACCTTGGTAGTATTTTTATTAGGCTAGAACTTGACCGTAGGCAAGTACATC
Organism: Iris macrosiphon; assembly: GCA_036927795.1. Taxonomy (NCBI): domain Eukaryota; kingdom Viridiplantae; phylum Streptophyta; class Magnoliopsida; order Asparagales; family Iridaceae; genus Iris; species Iris macrosiphon. The sequence goes on from JAYESA010000002.1 coordinate 61,023,966, forward strand.
TTGTCAACTGAAGGAACAACCATGGATCTTGCTTTGATTCTTAGTATAGCTTGTTTTAATCATTTGATCGGTTTTATTTTTGGGTAACACTTAGAGCTGGTCTCATTGATGATTTTGTTTTCCTTGAATTGGTTTGCTTATAGAGCCCGAGAACAGCTAGTCGAAGAATACAAAGTTGGTCTGAGAATGCATACAAAAAGTACGCAGGGAACCCTTGTCGCATATAGCGAAGTTCCAGTGAGCGCACTTGTGTGTTTCACAAATTCCTCAGAAAGTGCGCCAAGATATGTTGAGTACTCTGGGCGCACTTCTCTACTCCTATGTACGTTTTGTACTATGACAATTCCTTCAAAAGTATGTCAATCCTACTTCGCATACTTTTGAATGGGTCCACAAGTCATCAAGAATGTACACCACTGCTTAAATAGCCAAGTTGGCGCACTTGGCAGATATTGCAGAGTTTGCGCACTTTGGTGAAACTTTTCTTACCGGCGCACTTTGTCGCTTTTGGAGAATGGTGCACTTTGTTGTGTGCGCACTATGTGGCATTCTCCAAGACGGCGCACTTTGTAGCCCTTCGTAGTTATTTAATGACTAAGCAATGACTTCTGACCATTCTCGAGAATTGTGTTCTCGATTGCAGGGTTGTATCGACTGCTGTGTCATGCCTTGAAACTTGTGTTTTGTCTTTTATTAGACTTTCCTGCGCTTGTTTGTGCGCCAAACCTCACTACTGGCATACTTGATGAAAGTGCGCCAAGTTCATAGCTTGGGTACTTTCATTTGTGCGCCAATGATAGATTTATGCGCCAAGTTCCTGGCTCGCGCACTTCTATCATTGTGGGTCAAGGTTCTAAAAGTGCGCTTTAGTATGAATTATGTGCCACCTTTTGCTCGGAGCAATTTTGTATCAAAGTGCGTCAGAACTACCCGGATTAGTGATTTGTGCGCCAATACTCTTTTTTGCCATTTGTGCGCCAATAGTATTTTTTGGCCCATTATGCAAGGATATTATTTTCTTGCCTGATTTGATGCGCCAACCCTGAATTGATGATTTATGCACTTGTATGCCAGTATTCTCTTTAATATGCTTAATTTTTGATGATTCTCTGGTTCTCTTTAATCTCGTTATTTTAGTTAATCCTGGTTATTTCCTGAACATGACATTCTTGATATTGATCTTCATTTCCTCATATAATCTAGTGATTGTATATTATAAATGAACTATTGAATCTTGACATGGAACTGATAATCTTGATATTGTACTGATAATCCTGATAGTGGCTCGACGTAGCGCACTCCTGACTCGAGAATTCATGTAACTGTCCTGATCAAGGCTATTAGTAGCACATGTATTGCATGACATGTATCACCGTGATTGATTTTTATTGTACTCGTCAAGCTACTGTCTTATCTTGCATCATGTCTAAGGCAGATTCTTGAGCACCATGGTCGAAAATCCATGATAATTGTCCAGGCTAATAACTAGAATAATAATCTAGATAGCATCTAGAGAGATTACCTGGCTACATGATTATACCTGATAAATCTATATTATGTACTCATTCGTCTGGATAACCCGGATAGTCTACAGGGCATGTGGCTGTAAGGAATCTCAAACTGCATGTGTTAGTAACTAGGACTGTGATAACCCTAGTTAGCTAATAATAGCAAGCCGTAGGGCATGATTGGCCGTGATCTTTTGATTTTCAATCTAGTCCAGTCACGACATAATTTATTTAACAACTGATCCGAAAATGGTAACCGGAGTACTTATTCTAGATGTCATTGTTTAAATACTCCAGAACTGTTTAACTGTTACTTTACCTGTTATTCTTATTGATTTGTCTGCATGCTGATTTTAGTTCATAAGTTTGGCTCCCTTGTGGTACTTGCTGTTTTTCGGTCTGACCCCAATGGTTTTGTATGGCCAGATTTCGGTGCATCTGGCCATACAAAACCATTGGGGTCAGACCCAGACGCAGGATCTTTCGTACTTCTCGCCTTAAGATAGTGAACACCAGAAGCACCCGATGCCATGAGTTGGTTCTTCTTTCATCACCCACTTGATCTTGTACAATTATTCTTTTGAGGCGTTTAGCCATCGAGCACGCGTTTAGCCCGTATTTGGGACTTAGCATTCTAGCATACGGACCTACATGTAAAGCATATTCTAGACTATAGCTAGAGCTGATCATGTAATATTGTACTCTACTAGTTCTTCATTTTGGTAACTAGCTTCATAATCATCTGGGTATGTATAGTTTGAGACGTCTTACTATTATATGTTAGTGATCATACATCTTGTAAACTTGTTGCTTGCTTAAGATTGAGACACCTAGGATTCTTGACCCAAGATTGCCTGATGGATTGTAGAGTAAACTATCACATCTCTAAACAGCCGTGACAGTATCTCAGAGTATAGAGTACTCTGATATACGTAGTTGACTTTGTTTGCCCCCGCTCTCCAATATTCTGGTTCTGGGACGTGACAATTGTCAACCTCTCCAGCAAATGTCAACCATTCTCCTGACTTATGAAGAAGGATGTTACCTTCAAGTGGGACGAAGAATGCTAACAGACATTCGATGACATCAAGCAGTTTTGATGAATTTGCCAATACTAGTAGATCCTATCATGGGCAAGCCATTTCTGTTATACTTCCGTGCAATGGACCACACTTCAGGTGTCTTGTTGGCACAAAAGAAAGACGCGGGCCATGAGCTGGACATCTACTACCTCAGTCGTATAATGATTGGCTCTGAACATCGGTATAATCCTATCGAGAATGAGTGTTTGGTCTTGATCTTCACTATCAAAAAGGCACCCCATTACGTGATCGAGCAGTAAATCCACATCATTTCCTAGGTCAATCCGTTGAGGATCCTGATGACGAAACCAAGCGTATTAAACTCTCGCCTAGCAACTTGGGACATGCTATTATCTCAATATGACGTGACTTTTGTCCTCTAAAAAGTCACTCAAAGGACAAGCTCTTGCAAATTTTCTTGCTGCACATCCAATCCCAAAAACTTCAAAGTTGTACGAAAACATACCAGATGAGGTCCTCGAGTCGAATGCCACTTCAGCAGACTCAAATTGGCAGATGTTCTTCGACGACATGTCAAGAACCAACCCGAAAGGCTATATCGTCGCTTGCATGGGGGTAGTCTTGGTATCCCCAGAGAACTATGTTATCCATTGCGCATATTCTCTGACGGAACCATGCTTCAATAATGTGGCCAAGTACAACACTCTTCTCATTGGCTTACAACTAGCCTAGCAACTAGAGGTGGACCACCTAGTAGCCTATGCTGACTCAAAACTAATGCAAGTATGAAGTTTGCAAGTATGAAGTTTGGATCCAAGACTTAATCTCGTACCAGCAACCTCCATAGAGTTGGCAAACTCGTTTAAGAACTTCTACATCAACCATGTGCCTTGCCTACAAAATTTAGAAGTTGACGCCATAGTCGAACTCGCGACTTCCTTAATCCTTAACGATACAGTATTCGTGGCTAGCAAACAGCTATTTTGTGCAAAGAATAATCTAAAGATCAAAGTAAGTCCACTCTGCAAAGACAAGCTTCGAACCACGCGACTGACAATTCCCCATTATCAATTTTACGATCTCCGGTATTCCTTCCTGAGGACCCTAAAGAGGCAAACATCAATTCAAAGGCAATCCCTCCAATCTACTACGACCTGGTGACAAAGAACTCTATCGGCGAGCCTCCAGGAGGCCCACGACGGCACGTGAGGCATACCAGTCAAATCCCAAGTGCAGGACCACTTAACACTCCCAGGCTATTACTAGCCAATTATGCTCAATGAATTTAACCAGGTCGACAAACCAACGTGATGACTATTGTTTCATACTAGTGGTGGACTAGAAAAAGTAAAGTCTAAACAATTCATCACAATCTAAAAATATGTTTATTTGTCAGTAGAAATTGCAATGGTAAAAACATCATGTAAGATAATAACCTGTAATAATCGGTCATAGAGATGGTTCTCTAAAAAGGTGAGCTGCCACAAAAAATGTAATCGACCATCTTAACTTATCAAAAAGGGGATGCTTCCAAGAATAATAATTCTGATACTGTAGCATCATATAGCCAGATAACTGTTGCCATGAACCAAGTAAGAATTGCTCGTAGTATGTCGCCCCTTTTAAGAAGAACCATCCCATCTACCTATGGCTTCTCCAACTTTGATCCTATCCCCACTTTTGATACAGAACTTGAACTCAGAGGTGACTTCATTTCCTGATTGCTCAGAAACGGGTGCTTGGAAAACCAGAACCACAGTAGAGCCCATGTTGAATGAAGCTATCTGAATGAGAGACCAAATTAGCATTTGCGCTAGAGTACATAAGCATCAGTAACAGTTGAGATGTATTCACCTCTTCCCCCTTCTTTATCATCACGCCAGTGCCTTCAGGCTCGAATGCTCTCTCGTCCGGAGGATCTGACTTGAGCAACCGCTGTAGTGGCCTGTTCGTCCTTAACTCTGGTTCAAAGGGCACCTATAAGAGAAGATTTGCAAAAAGTTGGCATTACTGGAAGCCAAAGAATAACACAGTATAACTTAAAATGGTTAAAATGTCTACATAGTGTTAAAAAGTAGATAATCAAGCATATTGGACAAGAGTTGGATGGATGGAAGTTCGTTGGTAGATAGATAATTACTGATCTTTCAGTAATTCCTGCTTTTGTATTTGTGCGTGTTTGTTGACTTTTCATGTGTGCAGGGAAAAGAAAAGGGACTCTTCAATTTGAATGGACTAATTTCATAAGGTTAATGTGTTAATTCTTTAATCACTAGATACAGAGTGACGAGGCATTTTTTCTATTGCAAGATGCCATGGCAGCACGGCATGGCACAACATAGGCACACCACAGTGATCTTGAGAAATATGACACCACATGGCTGGAATGACATTACTGAAGTATATGTTAAATAAATGAAGTACGTGATGACAAGGCACAATATATGGGCATAGTGATCTAACTTTGGTGTGTCCTATTATATTTGGAGAGCTTGTGTCTTAATTGACATGATTATGACCCAAACACATTGGAGTGAATATTCTTCCTAGCTTGCTCGCCATCATCTTCCTTAGCAGCTCCAGCTGCCACTAGCACACTAAGACTCTCCTGCCCTAGGCCGCTATTGTTGCCACCAGCAAGCTTTATGGGAAAGGATATATGGTTGAGAGAGTGACAGAAGATGAGAGGGGTTTAGAGCATAGTTGCCGTGTACACCTAAACCTCCATCCGGGTTTATCTCCGTTCCGGGTGCGAGCGCTTCGGTTTGGGGTACATCTACGATCCATATCGCTAAATTTGGAGATCTAGATCAATCGGTGAAATCTCACTATAAATTTGCTTTTGCAAGTGATTCTTTTAATGAAAACAATTGGAGAGAAAAAAAAGAAATTGAGATTTCTATGAAATTTGACTTTGAAGTTCAATACTATTGTTGTTTCTTCATTACTTATGAACCACTACTCTTTTGCAAGTTGCTCATGCAAATAAGATAATGAGCATATGAAACTTTGTGAAACTTTTGTTAGTGTATGAAGGTTCTGAGTCGTTTGTTATTTTATTTTATTTTATGGTTTATTTACATTATTTTGATTTGGCATCATTGTATCATTTTATTCGGAATGATGTGTTCCAAATTGATGTATGCCTAAGATAAGTTTTACATCTTATTGAATGGAGTAATAAGATTATTCTTATGTTCTACGGTTTCTTTTTGTATATGACACAATTATCTAGTTACATTTGAAAAACTAGTATCATCCCAATTAGAATTTTAAAGTGCAATGCGAACGGAATTGGCGAATCAACTCATCACCCCTCTGATGTACCGAAAATAAAGACTAGTGTACCCCGAACCCGTACCATGATCCGGGACGTACCACGTTCCAGGTAACTATAATTCAAAGAAATATATAGCCCTAATATGAGACCTGACTCCAATCCCAGAAGGAACAAAAGAGTTGAATACCCTATTCGTAAATATCTTATCTTCTCGCCCCCTTTTCTCAATATGAAACTCTTTCCCTTAGTTTGGGAGCTCATTAGGGCAATAAGAGCAGAACTGAGAGCAGAATCTTGCTGAGGGAGAAGGTTGCATAATATTAGAGTTATTTTATTTTGTTATTTATCATATGAGGGTATAATAGTAATTGTGGGTGTATTGCATATCAATATAAATAGACATGAGATGCAACCTAGGGTTTTAGACCTTTGCAATCTCTTTTCTCATATTTTCTCTTCCTCTCCTTCTCCTTCTCTTCTCAATCTCTAAACTTAACTTGGTATCAGAGCATATATTTTTTGGGCTGTTTTTCGTCTACTTTTCATGATTCGCCGTTCGTCGTTCGTTGTTCGTGGTCGTTCGTCGTTCGTTTATGAGATCTAGGGTTTCTACAGATCTTCGTTGGTTATTAGTCGTCGGTTGAGGTTCGTTGTGAGATCTAGGGTTTCAAAGATCTCGTCTTTCTGTTGCATCTGCAAGTATGGTGGGGACCGAATCTTCTAGCGAGGTTAATAGTGGTGGTGGTAGCGGAGGTGGTTCTCCTTTTACTGTTATTCATAATGATGAATTGGGAAAGTCGATTACAGCGGTGAAACTCAATGGTGCGAACTACCTTGCCTGGTCCAAGTCTATCAAAGTGGTGTTAAGGGCGAAGAAGTTGAAGTTTTTGACCGAAGAACCCCTGCCTGAAACGTCCGTTGAGTATGAAGATTGGATGAGTGCAGATGCATACGTTATGTTGTGGTTGTGGCATAGTATGGAACCACATATCGCTGCTAATGTTCAGTGGTGTGAATCAAGCAAACAGATTTGGACATCTCTGGAAGAATCATATTCGCAGAAGCGAAACGTTGCCCGTATCTATGAGTTGTACGAGTTATTGTTCAATACAAAGCAAAATGGGAAGCCTGTGAATGAATATCTGGCTTCCAAGAAGGCTTTGTGGGAGGAACTGCTTCAATATCATCCTGTTACTACTGATTTGAAGGAAGCTCGGAGACAGAAGGAAGAGTTTCATGTTTCACTCATCCTAGCCGGCTTGGATCCTGCGCTCGAACCTTATAAAGCTCAAATCCTTGCTGGAGAGCAGTTACCTACGGTGGCAGATACTTTCTCCCGTCTCAATCGTTCCTTTCTGGGATAGAGTTCTGTGGTGTCGAGTACTGACTCTTCTGCCCTAGTTTCTAGTGTTGTTGGTCGTGGTGGTGGACGTGGTATTGGACGTGGCGGTAGAGATGGTGGTCGTAGTTTTGGTCGAGGAGGAGGCCGTGGTGGTAGAGACAATGGTCGTGGTGGTGGCCGCGGTGGTGGTGGTGGCCGTGGTCAACCACGAAAGTGTAACTATTGTGGAATGCTCGGTCATGTAGAAGACTATTGTTGGGACAAATGGGGCAAACCAGAATATGCACATCAAGTGCATGATGAAAATATGCAGTCCCAGGACACCACTTCTGCTCCCAGAGATGATACTTCGGGTTTCAATCAGACTTCAACGTCCGATACCTCATCTCCATTTCAACAGATCCTCCAGAAGTTGAACGCGCTTGCTAGTACCACCTCCCAACCTACTGCAACCATGGCACATATAGGTAATCCTGCTTTTGTGGCAACCCAGTCACCATCCACCTCTTGGATCATCGACTCAGGAGCAAGCTCTCACATGTCTGGTATAACATCTATCTTTCATAATCGTAGTTCCATGAAACATAATATTATCTTGGCTGATGGGTCTACTCGTCCTGTGCTTGGGAAAGGTGTCATTCACCCTACTCAATCACTATCATTATTTGATTCATTATATGTGCCTAATTTTCCATTTAATTTGTTATCTGTGAGCCAGTTAACAAAATCTCTTCAATGTTCTGTGACATTTTCTCCCAATTCGTGTGTTTTTCAGGACCTCAGGACGAAGAAGACGATTGGTTCGGAGCATGAAAAAGATGGACTGTACTACTTGGATCTACCTGGAAAGGCCTTCACTTCTGTTTCTACTTCTCCGTTGCAGTGGCATTATCGTTTGGGACATCCGTCTTTGGCTAAGTTGCGTCAAGTTGTTCCTAGTTTGAGTCGTGTTTCTAGTCTTGAATGTGAGGCTGGTCAGCTAGGCAAGCATCACCGTAGTTCCTTTCCTCGTCGTAGTGAGAGTCGTCAATTAGAGTCTTTTGATCTTGTTCATTCTGATATTTGGGGTCCGTCTAGAGTCAAAAGTCCGAAAGGATTTCAGTATTTTGTTATTTTTATTGATGATTATTCCAGAATGACTTGGTGTTATTTAATGAAAGAAAGATCTGAGTTTCCAAATGTGTTATCTGCCTTTTATAATGAAATCTATGTTCAGTTTGATAAACGTATCAAAATTCTGCGTTCTGATAATGCTTTGGAGTATACTCAATCTTCTGTGAACAGTTTCTGTGTTGATCGTGGTATGGTTCATCAAATCAGTTGTGTCCACACCTCTCAACAAAATGGTATAGCCGAACGCAAACATCGACACATTTTAGATGTGGCTCGAACTCTCATGTTCAATATGCATGTCCCTAAACAGTATTGGGCAGATGCTGTTCTTACTGCATGTTATCTTATTAATCGCATGCCATCATCTGTATTAAATAACAAAGTTCCATTTACCATATTACATACAGATGTCGCACCTTTTTCCTTATCTCCTCGAGTGTTTGGGTGTGTCGCTTTTATTCATAACTTGGAACCTAATCGAGATAAGTTGGCTCCTAGATCTCTGAAGTGTGTCTTTCTTGGTTATCCCCGTACTCAAAAAGGTTATCGTTGTTACAGTCCACAGTCACGCAAATATTATGTCAGTGCGGATGTTACATTCTTTAAGTCTACCCCTTTCTTTCCTTCAGGAGACCGTTGTATTCCTTTTACAACAGATTTGATATCTTCCATACCACTTCCGGTCATTCCTGAATCAATTTCTGTCTCCATTCCCCATTTACAGGTTTATCAGAGATCCAAGGACAGACCAGTGGTTCTGCAAAATTCAGCCTTCAACCAATCATCTTCCGTGCCTGAGGTTTCTGCTCCCATCACCACAGATCCAGATGATCTTCCTATTGCTCTCAGAAAAAGCCAACGCCTTTGTACCACAAAGAATAAGCATCACATTTCTAACTATGTTTCATTACACCGTGCTTCATCATCTTTTCATGCATTTGCTGTTTCATTGTCTTCTACTTTTATTCCCAAAACTTACAAGCAGGCTATGTCATCTTCTGGTTGGAAAAGTGCAATGGATGAGGAGATGTATGCTTTACATCAAAATCAGACTTGGGAGCTTACATCACTTCCTGTTGGAAAACAAACAGTGGGTTGTAGATGGGTGTACACTGTTAAGTATCACCCTGATGGTTCTGTTGAGCGCCTCAAGGCACGGTTGGTTGCCAAAGGGTATACTCAGACATATGGCGTGGATTATATGGAGACTTTTTCTCCAGTGGCTCGGCTGAATTCAGTTCGGATTCTTATTTCTTTGGCGGTTAATCACCAATGGCCTATATATCAGCTGGACATAAAGAATGCTTTCTTGCATGGTGACTTACAGGAGGAGGTTTATATGGATCAACCACCGGGATATGTTGTAGCAGGAAATAAAAGACTCGTATGTCGATTGAAGAAAGCATTATATGGACTGAAACAGTCACCTCGTGCTTGGTTTGACAAGTTCAGTTCAGTTCTCATTCAGTATGGCTTTCGGCGTACCACATCAGATCATTCAGTGTTTTGCCATTCTTCCTCAGCAGGTATTATCGTGTTGATTGTTTATGTTGATAATATCATTATATCTGGGAGTGATCATGCTGGAATTGCGGACTTGAAGGCCTACCTTAGTCGTCAGTTTCATACTAAGGATTTGGGTCTTCTTCGATATTTTCTTGGAATCGAGGTTGCTCGATCTAAGAAGGGGGTGTATCTGTCACAACGCAAGTATGTTCTAGACTTGCTTTCCGAGACTGGTATGTTGGAGTGTCGGCCAGTTGAGACTCCTATGGATTATCATGACAAGCTTGATGCTGACAGGGGAGAGTTATTTGAGGATGTTGGATATTATAGACGTTTGGTTGGCAAACTTATATATCTTACTGTTACTCGACCAGACATCACATATGCAGTTGGAGTAGTTAGTCAGTTTATGCATGCCCCTCGGCAACCACATTGGGAGGCTATCTCTCGCATTATTCGATACTTGAAGGGTGCACCTGGAAAGGGTTTGTTGTACAAACCTTCCCAGTTGCTTACGGTGACTGGGTTCAGTGATGCTGATTGGGCAGGCAGTCGCAGTGATAGGAGGTCTACTTCTGGCTATTGTACGTTTGTGGGTGGCAATCTTGTCACGTGGCGTAGTAAGAAGCAGAATGTTGTGGCTCGTTCTAGTGCAGAGGCCGAGTACCGTGCGATGGCTCATACAGCTTCTGAGATGATGTGGGTGCAGTCCCTTCTTCATGAAATGGGAATTATGATTCCTATTCCGATGGAGATGTATTGTGATAATCAGTCGGCAATGTTTATCGCAAGTAATCCGGTGTTTCATGAGCGCACGAAGCATATCGAGGTGGATTGTCATTTTGTTCGTGATTTGTTGCTGAAGAAACAGATTGTCACTCCTTATGTTCGGTCAGAGGATCAATTAGGTGATATCCTCACCAAGCCACTTGCTCGCGGTCTATTTTCTGATTTATGTAGCAAGCTGGGCATGTCTGATCTATATGCTCCTGCTTGAGGGAGGGTATTAGAGTTATTTTATTTTGTTATTTATCATATGAGGGTATAATAGTAATTGTGGGTGTATTGCATATCAATATAAATAGACATGAGATGCAACCTAGGGTTTTAGACCTTTGCAATCTATTTTCTCATATTTTCTCTTCCTCTCCTTCTCCTTCTCTTCTCAATCTCTAAACTTAACTCATAATGAAATGCAAAGGTGGAACCATGAGCAGGTAAGTAAATAACTTTTTACTCTTTTATTTTCTTTCGCTCCTAGTGTCAGGATTATTTCCTGTCTGAATCTTTGCTCCCCAAGCCAAATTATGAGGGTTATAGAGAGAATACAAAAACTTCTCAAAATTTCTCTCCTCTCTCAGAAAATTAGAGCTCAACCTCTAGCATCCTTCTAGCTTCATCTATATTTATTTTAGGACTACTACATAATTTATTTTGATATACTTCTGACAGTTTAAGGTCATCCTGAGACTATGTAGACGGCTTTTGTATGCTAAGAATCTGGTGTATTTTGCTATGTTAGTTAATAAATACAAAACCTTTTAGTCGAAGGTGACTTGAATCTAAGTCACCGGAAAGAACTCAAGATAGGTACAATATTAATCATGTGATAATAACACTTATCAGTTCCAACCAAAATACATTAGTTATCAACACAAATGTAAGTAGAGAAAATGAAAATCAAGACCCTAAAGAAGAAAGAAATACAAACAAAATATAATGTCAGATAATTATCATAAACAATGTATCATATTGCATAAAGCGTAAAACATTTCGTGCAATGATGAAAAGATGCATAAAAATATCCCAAAATTTGCAAGATTGGTCGCAAAATAGCAAATGAAAAGAAAGTGATACCTTTATAGATCCAACATTGGTGGCACCTACTGCTGTAACTGCTATGAAGCCTTCTCGCCATTTACCTTCAAGAACAACCTAGCAGAACGATTGAACTTAATGTATATCTGTGAATTACTACGGTACTCAATGCCTATGCAGTTAAAAACGATTTTTTCATTATAACGGTCCATTAGAGTTATTGATATATTACCGATATATCGGATTTATAACGGTAAATATCGGTTTGTATTTTTAACACAATTTTTATATATGACAACACACTTAATAGTTATCTATTATAAAATATGCAAAAAGAGTTTCTTAAAGTATTAAAACTAAAAGGTTCATACCCAAACCAACATTACAATATAAAAAGTATCACTTCAAAATGGTTCAACTAATATGAAAACAAAAAAAATCCCAATTCAACTTTCAAGTTTCAAGATCTATTAATCTTCATTAGCCTCAACTTCAACCTCATTTTCTTCGTTTTCACCATCACCATCTTCTCTACCTTCTTCCCTAGTTTGTTCATCTTCATCTTCTTCATCCTCCATATATTCATCACCGTGAACAAGTGAGGAGACTGAATCTTTAACAACTTGTGACCTTGTACTTCTTGTGGTTGGTCCTTCAACATCATCGGCACCCATTGAAGCACGAACTTGTTCCAAGTTAAATCATCACCTACCCTCACAAACTCTGCAAGCTCTCTCCCGCACCCCTTTTGTGTTTTAACTAAACCTAACTGTGATATATCGGTGTTTTTCAAAACCGATATATCAGTATATATCGGTCATATCGGCCGATAATATTGGTACCGATATTTGACCGATTTTTTCCCAAAAAAAAATCGGTTTCGAACCGATACCGTTATATATCGGTTATATAATAGATATATAACGGTTTTTAACTGCATAGCTCAATTCGCAACTGAGATTCAACATATCTAGTTGACAATTTACAGATAAAAATATATAAATTAAAGATCAACCACCAATCAAAGAAAACCAGCCTGGCCATGACAAACAGTAGGCATAATTTGGCTATATTAGATATATAGCATAAGCAGCAGACAGCTAAATTCAATTAAATGGTAGAAATAAGCATAAAAAGAATTCCATCAAGAATATCCAGGATATATATTACTATATCTAGTGAGTAAAAGAACTAACAAAGAAGGATAAAGTAATTGCAATCTGCGAGGCTAAGTGGTTTCACTTGTTTATACGTTTGCAGCATTAGTTCAACATGATGTCAATTGTTTTTTTTTCCTTAAGAACTTACCTAATAATATGATGATTTATGCCAGAGCAGCATGCTTTCCAGGAAGGTGAAGAGAAAGCCACAAACTCAAAGTAGAAGTAACAACAGAGCAAGGCAGGAGGAAGTAGCAGCAGAAAATGAAAGGCAAGGAGGGAAACAGCAGATGCACAGGTTAAACCACTCAGTCATGTTCTTACTAGAAGTTTGACCCGCCAGTCCAGGGGCTCACACAGAGGTCTGGGAGGTTATACCGCCCATGACCTGAGATGGGCAGTGTAACCCGCCCGTGGCACCATACATGCAAAAGAGTTTTAACCCTTTCTCCTGTCCAAAGAAATTTCTACGAATTTCATAATAACCACCTAGTGAGTGGATTGGATAAGGTTTAGCTATATTTGCTGTATCATTATTAAAATTTATGTTTTACTACTTTTTTGCTTTCCATGGTTTTACTTGTGGATAATTCTTGTAGTGACTATATAAAGGCTTCTCTTAGAGTTGACACCCAGTTATTTTTATTATTGTTTGAAAGTTTAAAAAAAATCACGGATTTGTTCTTGGGGAAGCAATCTGCCTTTTCAAATTTATTTGCTTGTGATAGTCCCTACTAATTCGTCTCCATCAATAATAATATATTTATGTTCATGGATATTATGTGGTACAGGAGCTTAGTCTCTAAGACTCTTCATGGAATGCAGAGGGACTATTGAAACAACTATGGATGTTGGCATAAAGCATAACATGAACAGGAGTTGCGCCATATGGACATTGTGAAGATGGGTCCAATAGCTGCAGAACATTGTGGCTTCAACAACTTAGGAACATGATGATGACAATCGTACATCTTCGTCTGATGAAGATGAGAACCCATTTCACCATCAGGGCATAGTTATTGAAGATTGAAGCATGGGCACACCATTTAGGAAGGCGTACCCGTATTGGATGGATACATGTACTCTTGGGTATTTGCTGCATACGTACCCAAAATTTTATTTATTTGTATTTTTAATTTTAATTATAGGTACTTCTTGGTACTTTATAAGTACTTTCTAGTGCAAGTTATTGGGTATCACCTTATCTTTACATTATAGTTTGGTACTTTTGTTTTAAAATTCACTTTTTCTTTATTTAAATTTTAAATACATAGATTTTTAACTAAAACTTAATGACTATGATGAATGAAACTTAGTGATGTAGCACTTGCTTTGATTAGTTCCAACTTAAGTCTATATATTGTATGGGGTGTCAAAATCAGCGGAATGAACAAGAATTAATGCTACCTTATAAAGAACGATAGACTAAGCAAAAAAAAATTCTAAAGTTCCCAGACCGGAATCTCAATGGTTCTTTAAGCATAAGCACAATAAAATCATATAAATCTTGTATTCATTGTTCATCAGAAGATTAATGCATAAAATTGTGCTTTAATTGTAGTTCTCGGTTTAATATTCAGTTTTAGCAAATATAAAGCCTTTAATCAAAAAGATTCACTCGCTCACAATCAAACAATAATAGCAACCATGAATGTTGTAAAGTTTAAAGAGATCCTTATGCTGGCAGTGGTAATTTCGAAAATACTAGAAAAGTTAAAACGGTACACCTAGATCTTTTTTAACTTTAGATAAAAGGAGGACGTTTGGATAACGAATCTGCGATCAATGGTGGATCTTTGGCAGACTGGTGGTGGATGGCCTGGCGGCAGGCGACTAACGTACGACATGTTGGCTTCAACGAGGCGACAAGGGAGGCTGGCAGTGAACGATCTGATGGTACCGCCTAAATCAGGTAGAGGGCGGTTTGGTAGCGGGTTGGAAAGAGGGGTCGGGGACGCTCGACGGACGGTCACCCTAGGAATTCATACACCCAGGGAGGGGAGAGATTATGTTTTATTCTTTAACCTAAGGATATATTGCAAGAGATTTTTTTCTCACAATTATCATTCATTATTTGATGATGCAATAAGAACAAAGCAAGCATATATATAGCATACAAAAGAGAAATGCACTCACCCACAAACAATGTGGGACTAAAAAATGCAACTAACATAAATCAATTCCACCACAAGTAATGTGGAACTAAAATAAATAAACCTAATGCTGAAATATTAACTCAAAACCACAAGCAATGTCGGTTCCTGTTCGAGACGCTTCATGCGTCTGTACATGCGTCGAAAATCTCGTACGTGCGGTACGATGTCCTTATCATTCTCCTCGGGTAAAGGAAAGCTCGACTCTGTCGAGGCTAGGGCTTTGTTACTCTTATAGTACTCCAATGGATCTGGATCATGTGTCTGTAAATCATCTCGGGCCAGCCAATTGTCCTCAGACTCAGGACGACCTCTCTAATGGACCAAATAGATGTGAATACCACAGCTGCTAGTAGAAATAATATGATCATCAATATCATGTGGTGCGGTGGATTGTATTTCCGCTAGTGAAGATAAAGGTCCCTAAATATTACGCTCAGGGGTAAGGTCATCAACCAATGAGTTGTTTGGGTTAAAATCTGGACCGTTATATTCAATCAAGTCCTCAATATTAAATGTAGAACTAAAATTCAACTCTTCTGGAAAGTTGAGGACAAAAGCATAAACATTAATTTTTTCTAAAATTTTGAACAAACATGCAATTCATACATGCAACTTTTTGCGGTTCCGGAGAAAATTGCTCCGGACGAATCTGAATCATTACATAATCACCGACATTAAAATCTTTAAACTCCTTTTTAGATAAGCACGTAATTTATAGTTGACATTATTCTGTCTTATTCGCTTGCTAATTTTTTTTTTATGAAAATCATGGATGCGTGATGCTGACTCGGATACTATATGAGACACAAACATAGGAATGAAATCTATAGGTTGTCTAGGTTTATAACTATTAAATTATTTTAGCTGGACAGACACCAGTGGACCTATTGACACAATAATTATAAGCGAATTCAGCAATGGATAAATGGAGGTCATAATTTCCTAGATTCTCACCAACTAATGCTCTCAACGGGTTTCCTAAACTTCTATTAACGACTTCAGTTTAACCGTCAGCCTCGGGTTGAAAAGTTGTAGAAAAGTACAATTTTGTTTTCATTGTAGAAAAGTACAATTTTGTTTTCATCTAGAGTCTTCTAAAAGTAACTCGTAAATTTAATGTCCCCATCTGACACGATGGTTTTGGATAAGCCATGTAATCGAACAACCCAATCAAAGTAAAGCTTGGCAATTCGGAAAGCATCACTTGTTTTGAAACAAGGTATAAAATATGCCATTTTAGAAAATATGTCTACCACTACAAAAATAGAGTCATGCTTCCTAATGGTCTTAGGAAGGTCTAACAAAGTCCATGCTAATATCTTGCCAAGGACGATCTGGGACAGGTAATGGCGCGTAAAGGCCGGTGTTTTGTTTTTGTTGCTTTGTTAGCTGTGACAACTATGACACTGACCAACAAACCTAACATCTCGCTTAATGCTCGGCCAAAAGAATCGACGTTCTACAGCTTCAATAGTTTTATTGCTCCCACAATGTTCTATAAGACCCCAGCATGAACTCCCTAAACAAGAAATTTCCTTAATGATGTGCTAGGGATACACAACTTGCGACACTTAAACAGCTACCCATCATGGATAAGAAAATCATCCATCTTACGAATGTTGTCATTGCTCAACAAGATAAAAATATTATGAAAATCAGGACATGACACGTACTCTCCTTTAATTCGTTCAAATCCAACTACTTCAATGCCCATTTCAAAAAGGAGAAATGATCGACATCTTAGCGCATCGACAACATTATTTTCAACTCCCGCTTTATGTCAAATGGTGTAACTCTTATACTGCAGAAAGTCTTACCCATCTCTCAAGCATAGTTTAAAGTATCGGCCGATATCGATCCGATACAGCCGATACCGATACAGTTTGGCATGTCCCGATCCGATACCGACCGATATCCGATACTGACCGATACCGACATTAGAGGTCTCTTTTCCGATCAATTCGGCAAAAAATATTGAATTAAAAAACCAATTAGCAAGGGTGTAAAAGCATAGTAAAGTTGTAAAAACATATAAAAGAGGAAAATTTATCTATCGCATATAAATCAATCGACAAGGATGACTACTATTTCATTCAATATAAAAAATACTAAGAAACAATACTGGAAATACATTAAATTATGCATAAATGTATAAAATATATTCTCTAAAATGTTAATAATTTATTAATAGTTGTTTGCTTTTCGATACCAAAAAATCCGATACTCCGATCCGAAACTGCCGATACTACCGATACCACCGATCCCGATACTCATAGGAATGGTCCGATACCGATTCCGATACCGATACTTTGAACCTTGCTCTCAAGTCTAGCATCTAACCTCTTTTGTGAGTTTTTATACCTAAGGGCTTCATGGTTTGAAAAGATGACGAATTATTGTGAAAGCAAATAATGTCGCCAATAGCGAAGAACTTGTACTATCACATAGAACTCCTTGTCGTAGGTAGAATAACACTGTCGAACATCATTTAATTTTCTTACTGAAGTAGACAATTATCCACCGATACCAATGCGGCTATGCCCGAAGCATCACAGGTGACTTCAAACACCTTCGAGAAATCAAGAAGGCGCATGACAGGAGCTTCTACCATATTTATCTTAATCTCCTCAAAAGCTCTAGCAGCAGCTTTGGACCACTTAAATTCATATCCTGTCAAGCATTCAGTCATAGGTGTCATTAGTACAGAACCCCTGATAAATCTGCGATAAAATGTGGCAAGTCCATAAAAACTTCTCATATCTCGTATGCTCTTGGGTTCAAGACATTTCTCGATTACTCTAATTTTCTCGGGATCAAAAAAGACTCCGTTAGAAGAGACCACAAATCCCAAGAAGATTATCTTGTCTGTAAGGAAGGTGCACTTCTTTGAATTAGTATACAATTTCTCAGATCTCAAGACAGAACAAACTTGGCGTAGATAAGTCCAATTGTTGCTTACGAGATCGGCTATAAACGAGGATGTCATCAAAGTATACAACTAGAAAATGTACCATGAAAGATCATAATACTTGTGTCAACACTCGCATAATTGTACTCGGAGCATTACTCAACACAAAGGGCATGACCATCCACTCGTCAACTTGTCTTATTAGTTCTGCATGTTCATTTGAGTTCATTTGATAGTGTGGCCATTTGATAGTGTAGCGGGTTGGGAAAACTTACTCCTAGTACAAGATTAATTGCGTGGTGAATGTCACGCATTGAGGATAAGTTATCAAAAAGGTCTTCAGGTAAGACATCAAAAAATTCGTCTATTACAGGAAAAATCTCACTGGGAGTCAAATTGGTGGATTCTTTAGGGATTTCACGGGCAGCGAGGATAAAGATAGGGGTTCCTTTGGTAATTTCATGAGTCACTCTTCGTACCGATTAAATTCAACGACTTGTCGCTTATTTGGACTGGGTTGTTGATCACTAGTTTTCGGCTGTAGAGGGTGAATCTTGATTTTATTTCCGTCTTGTTCAAATATCACCATGCTCGAATGGCCCAAGATATGAATATCATCAACGTACAACCATGGTCTCCCAAGGATTATTTGACCTACATCCATGTCCAAGACATCACACCAAATCGTCTTTATAGATTGTAAATAAAAGTGGTACAAGACACCTTTTCTGGACTTGGAGGACAGTCTTGTTGATCTAAAACACCTTATAAGGACTAGGATGTGTTACTGCCTTAAGGTCCACTTTAAATATTGCAGAAGCGTAAATAGCATTAATGCAACTACTACTATCTACGATCACCTTACAATTCTTATCCCCAATCCTTGTAAAAGTGTGAAAGATCGTGTGTCGTTTCCAGTTATCGCTAACCTTAGGTTGAGACAAGGTGCACCTAAAACAGCTAATACAGGATACCTTATATAACCTAAGACAACATCATTTCCTTCCTCAAAGTATTATGTATCTTCATCAATGTGATGAACCCCTCGTCATCAGGTACGGGCTCTTCTTCAAATTATTTTTAATCAAATTGATCTTAAAAGGACTAGAATAATTTGCAACAACATGTCCATATCCTTGACATTTGAAACACTTCACATTTTGGCCAATCTTTGAAAATTCTCTTTCAACACTTTTGCCCTTTGTGTCCACCCTAGGTTGGGATGGGTTGGAAATACTGAAATAATTCGATTAGGGTATTGGTTTGTTGATGAACGTAAAACTTATTGACGAAAATCTTGATTCCTAAAATTTGAATGCAGTTTGCTTTTTCTAGGTCTTGAACTAGGGCATAAGCTCTCTAGTGTGTCAACGTCTCACGCGAACAACTCAGTTTTCAAATTTGTTCGCAAGCCAACTCTATACCTACATAGGACTTGTTTAAGAGTTTTACTTTCAATAGCACTACATCATACCATGAACTCATCAAATTTGGCTACATACTCTTTAGCCGACATGTTTCCTTGGCATAGGAGGTTCCATTGATCCAATAAGCAAGGGTAATAGGAGGGAGGAGGGAGGTACTTCTCTTTCAATTGATGTTTCATTTCAGTCCAAGTGCTTACGGACAACTCACCTCTTATTTCTCTCGAGTGTTCGACATTGGACCAATATTGACTAACTTGGCCAGTCAATCTCATGGCAGCATATTTTACTTCTCTCCAGTCAATGTATACCACTTGAAGTAGCGGTCCATACCTTTGAGCCAATCAAAGAAGTATTGTGGGTTGAGTTTGACGCCAAAGGTCGGCGCCTCATCTTTAATACTTCTCAAATATTGCTCGTCAGGGTCATATCATTGTGGTCGATGGTTCTGGTTTCATCATGGGGAATGAGAACCTCCTTGGTCGTAATCAACTTGATGGTCATATTCATCCCTATGAGGTGCCTGACTATGCACTCTCACCCCGCCATTCTCCTGTGGGGTACGACTACGTGCTCTCTCAATTCCGGTGAACATATCATTTGTTTCTTTTTGAAATTTAAGGCATTTTTTTAATTCAGCTAAGACTTCGCGTGTAGCTCTACACTCTTGAGCGAAGGTAACCATTTGTCACATTAGCGCCTCTAACTTCCTAACTAACTCGGGATACATATCGTCCTTAGTGGATTCACATGACAAATACAAGGGTTACTTGACTCTCTGGATGATTTACCAAATTCGCCTAACAAATATAAATAACCAGATCGTGTTTGCATGCACTAATTAACCCAAGTGCAAATGACACATATATATATAAAATATACATATATTATATAATGCACTAGACCATATCCTAAACTTTTCTGGATTAAGTAAATGGACCTCTCCAGTGGCACGAGACTCACTAATATCACATCACACCACACTCGTTTCCTTCAAAGTCCTTATGATCTTCGTCTGGTCAGCAACCCGAAGGCTCTAACGCCAAAAATCCTTAAGACCAATGTCTAAATAAATTGTAAATTTAATTCTATAAGGTTTTTGGGCTATAGATAGGTTATGAAATCACAATCATATCTTGTAGGAGTTGTTCTTAAAATAATTTATACAAAATGACCTAAATGCACAAACCATGCTCTGATACCAAATATGATGTAATATTTGGTTTGATTAGTCCTAACTATGTCCATATGTTGTACAGGGTGTCTAAATCAGCGGGATGAATAAGAATTAATATTATGTTATAAAGAACAATTGACTAAGCCGAAAAGTTCTAAAGATCAAGGACGGAATCTCAATGGTTCTTTAAGCAAAAGTACAAGAAAATCATGCAAATCTTGTATTCATATTTATAGAAAGATTAATGTAATAAAATTGTATTTTAATTGTAGTTCTCGATTTAATATTCAGTTTTAGCAAATATAAAGCCTTTAATCAAACAAATTCGCTCGCTCATAATAATCAAACAACAATAGCAGTAATGAATGTTGAAAAGATTAAAAAGATCCTTATGTTAGCTGATAATTTCGAAAATACTAGAAAAGTTGGAACAATACATCTGGATCTTTAATAACTTTAGATAGGAAGGAGTACGTTTGGTTGACGGATCTGCGATCAAAGGTGGATCGTTGGTAGGCGGCAAGTGGCTAGGGGGCAGCCTCCTAGTTTCAACGAGGCGATAGGAGAGGCTGGAAGCGGACGATCTGGTGGTACTGTCCGGATCAGGTGGCGAGCGGGTTGTGGAGAGGAGGGGTCGGAGACGCTCGACCATCGACTACCCTAGGGTTGCACACACCCAGGGAGGGATGGAGATTAGGTTTCACACTCTAACCTCAAGATAGATTGCAAAGTGAAGTTTGGAGATGGAAAGAAGGAAAAAAGTAGTAGAAGAGAGAATATGAGAAAGGAGAATGCAAGGACCTAAAACCCTATGTTTCATCTCATGTCTATTTATATTGATATGCAATACACCCACAATTACTATTATACCCCCATATGATAAATAACAAAATAAAATAACTCTAACACCCTCCCTCAAGCAGGAACATATAGATCAATCATGCCCAGCTTGCAACATAAATCAGAAAATGGACCACGAGCAAGTGGTTTGGTGAGGATATCACATAATTGATCCTCTGACCGAACATAAGGAGTGACAATCTGTTTCTTCAGCAACAAATCACGAACAAAATAACAATCCACCTCGATATGCTTCGTGCGCTCATGAAACACCGGATTACTTGCGATAAACATTGTCGACTGATTATCTCAATACATCTCCATCGGAATAGGAATCATAATTCCCATTTCATGAAGAAGAGACTGCACCCACATCATCTCAGAAGCTGTATGAGCCATCGCACGGTACTCGACCTCTGTACTATAACGAGCCACAACATTCTGCTTCTTACTACGCCACGTGACAAGATTCCACCCGCAAACGTACAATAGCCAGAAGTAGACCTATCACTGCGACTGCCTGCACAATCAGCATCACTGAACCCCGTCACAGTAAGTAACTGGAAAGATTTTTACAACAAATCCTTTCCAGGTGCACCCTTCAAGTATCGAAGAATGCGAGAGATAGCCTCCCAATGTGGTTGCCGAGGGGCATGCATAAACTAACTACTCCAACTGCATATGTGATGTCTGGTCACGTAACAGTAAGATATATAAATTTGCCAACCAAATGTCTATAATATCCAACATCCTCAAATAACTCTCCCCTGTCAGCATCAAGATTGTCATGATAATCCATAGGAGTCTCAACTGGCCGACACTCCAACATCCCAGTCTCGGAGAGCAAGTCTAGAATATACTTGCGTTGTGACAGATACACACCCTTCTTAGATCGAGCAACCTCAATTCCAAAAAAATATCGAAGAAGACCTAAATCCTTAGTATGAAACTGACGACTAAGGTAGGCCTTCAAGTCCACAATCCAGTATGATCACTCCCAGATATAATGATATCATCAACATAAACAATCAACACGATAATACCTGCTGAGGAAGAATGGCAAAATACTGAATGATCTGATATGGTGCACCGAAAGCCATACTGAATGAGAACTGAACTGAACTTGTCAAACCAAGCACGAGGTGACTGTTTCAGTCCATATAATGATTTCTTCAATCGACATACAAGTTTTTCATTTCCTGCTACAACATATCCCGGTGGTTGATCCATATAAACCTCCTCATGTAAGTCACCATGCAAGAAAGCATTCTTTATGTCCAGTTGATATATAGGCCATTGGCGATTAACCGTCACAGAAATAAGAATCCGAACTGAATTCAGCCGAGCCACTGGAGAGAAAGTCTACATATAATCCACATCATATGTCTGAGTATACCCTTTGGCAACCAACCGTGTCTTGAGGCGCTCAACAGAACCATCGAAATGATACTTAACAGTGTACACCCATTTACAACCCATTGTCTGCTTTCCAACAGTAAGTGATGTAAGCTCCCAAGTCTGATTTTGATGTAAAGTATGCATCTCATCTATTGCACTTTTTCAACCAGAAGATAACATTGCCTGCTTGTAAATTTTGGGAATGAAAATAGAAGACAATGAAACAGCAATGCATGAAAAGATGATGAAGCACGGTGTAATGAAACATAGTTAGAAATGGGATGCTTATTCTTTGTGGTACAAAGGCGTTTTCTTTTCTGAGAACAATAGGAAGATCATCTGGATCTGTGGTGATGGAGCAGAAACCTCAGACACGGAAGCTGATTGGTTGAGGGCTGAATTCTGATTGATTCAGGAATGACCGGAAGTGGCATGGATGATATCAAATCTGTTGTAAAAGGAATACAACGGTCTCCTAAAGGAAAGAAAAGGGTAAGGGGTTAACTCTATAGGTAAGTGGAGAGAAGTTATGGACATATACCAAGAAGTCTAAGTGTTCTATCATTCATATATTGGAATCTAAAATCAAATCGAAGATCAAGAGAACTTTGACGCAATGGGAATCTGCCCACAATTTAGAGTATGGGGGTATGGCCCGTATGTGGGTTATGTGGGACAACAGAGTTTGGAAAGGGGAACTTGTCCACCGCTCGGATCAATTGATCAGCGATGTCGCCGCTCGATGCGCTGGTCGCCTCAGCACGCGAGGATTTCGACCATCCCGTGCTCCATGATGCGTCCAACGCGGCTGACCCGTGCGCACGAGGGGGGGTTGAGGCGACCAGCGCATCGAGCGGAGGCATCGCTCGAGCGAGGCAAGGGATTCCAGGGGCGCGGTGCGTGGCGTTGCAGCAGTTTTCGCGCGCGCTGAGGTTCCCCTATTGTGCGACAGAAACAGCCGCGTCTCGTGGCTGCTCCTTGCCCCCGCGCGGGTGGGAGGTTAGACAAGTTTTCTCTAAAAATGACAAGCTCCTCGAGCACTTTGTGTAGTGCCCCGCTCCGCGTACGCACTATGTACAACTGATATCGCCTTGTTTGCTCGAACAGAAGTCTTCTCGGAGAGTTCCCGACCGATTGATCAATGTGAGTGGGCAGAACTGCATTCACTGATTCTTGCAGGAGTTAATAATGAATCTGAGTTTTTGAATGCTTGTTTGTTTAAGAAGATAGTTCATAAGAAGAATGATAGAACCGACTCAGCATGCTAATAAGAGAACTCACATAGCTTGTCATTGAAACGAATCTGCTTGCCTAACTAGAGAACTGAAGATGCTTGTCTGAAAGGAGATAGAACCATTACTTTGCATAAGAAGAGTATAAGAAATATTGCATGCTTAGTTACACCGACACAGCTATCAAACGAACCTTGTCATGCTAAGAAAGAGATAGATATTGCATGCTAGATATAAAATCGAAATCGTGCTTGCCATTATATGTTTTGCTTGTCTGTTTTGCTATATCGAACTGCTATCAGTCTGAACTGTACAAAAAGTGACTAATAGTGCGCCATGATGTTCCGTTCCTTCGGGATCTAGGGGGTGCGCTATTAGATTTGTGAAAATATGTGTTTGCTTGAATGAATGAAAGAGAATAGTCTAATAGTCCGCCCTGATGTTCCGTTCCTTCGGGTTCCAGGGGGTGTCGCTATTAGATTGTTAAATGTTTGTGAATGTGAATGTTAATACATATTGATAGAATATTGCTTGTCATGCATTGGTCTCGGACAACTTGTGCACAAGGTAATAGTCTCTCGATCGATTCCTGGGGCACTGGAAATTGGTCGGTCCGGAAGGGATTGTGAGAGCACCCTGATGTTCTGTTTCGAAAGGATCTAGGGGGTGTTGTTGTCCATCAATGAGGCAACTCATGGACCGTCATATAGATAGGGCGCATGCTAGGTTTACCTTCTTGCATACCTATAAATTGATGACACCAAAAAGATTGATTCATGAGTTTATCCATATATGCATATTGTGGCTAACTTGTGTGTCTGCTGCAGGATAATCGTTCGGCTATGGGGTAAGAAATACATGTGTTTACATAAAGCTTGCTCGTTCATTTTGTCTGCATCGTAGAGTTTATCTGATAGTGCTTCATGCATTCGCATCGGTCGGACAATGACTATTAGTGTAGAGCTGAACCTTGGTCACAGCTGCTAATAGTATCAAAATGTGAGTCATTGGTTAGCTGGATTATCGCTACCGATCCTGAGTTTCTCGGGGACCGAAATTATATAGATAGTTCTGCTTGTGTGCTTGAAAGTATGATAGTCCAACTAAATGTTTGATTGATTTGAGATGATCAGTCCACTATAGAGATTTGCCCCCAAAGAGTTAGATTTGATGCACAATACATGCTGCGCACTGCACAATAGAACACTGCCCCGATCGTATTCTTATTGTTTGAATATGTCAAACTATTTCTAACTATGTTTTCAAAAGATGTAATCTGACTATAGTCCTAAGCTGCATGAAATAAACTTAGGTAAAAGTAGCAAGATCACTAGTAATGCAATGTTTTGCCACATGCTTACTTAGTGTGGGTTTCAGGGGGTGTAGCTTCTGTTCAGTGGTTTATACTCACCAGTACTTATAAAAGTGCTGAACCACCAACAATTTGCTTGTTCTCAGGTGCTTATTCGTCCGAGGAAGT
Organism: Iris macrosiphon; assembly: GCA_036927795.1. Classification (NCBI taxonomy): domain Eukaryota; kingdom Viridiplantae; phylum Streptophyta; class Magnoliopsida; order Asparagales; family Iridaceae; genus Iris; species Iris macrosiphon. Next base: position 61,049,351 of record JAYESA010000002.1, read on the forward strand.
GATAGCTGTGCCTCATCCCAAGGAACCGAAAATCTGGAGTCGATGCCTTGAGTCATAACGAGTTTGAGCTGCTTTTTGTATAGAGGGATATAATGTATGGAACGGTGTCATTGTAATCGAGAGAGAGTGCATGAGCGATTTGTAACCTCGGCCATGCGCCGCTTGTAACACTTTCGATTATCAATAAAGAGCATATTTTCATATGCCATTGTGTTCTTTACTTTTCTGCAATATATGTGTGTCGCTGCTTCAGTATTGAATAGCTTAATTGCCCTTGTTCAAAGCTTTGGCCTTGTGCAAGCGCACTTTAGGCTTGCACGGCATCACGCATGTGCGAGGACGATCGGTTCCGTAGGGACCCAAGCGAGGACGAACGGCCCCGCGGGACCGGGGCGTGACACTTTGGACCCCAGGAGTCAGCCTTACAATAAAACTGCAAATCCATTATAGGGAGAAGCGGTGTGTTGGGCTGAAATTTGAGACGGGCAACGAAATGCGAGTGGACAAAACGCAGCGCGGTGCAAACGAAATCCCCTCGACCCGACCCCGTCGTTGCCGCGCTCGGTGCAGCAAGGCCCGCGGCTGCACCACGAACCCTTGTGCGAATCTAGCTACCAACATACCAGTCTCGAAGATCAAGTCTAGAATATACTTGCGTTGTGACAGATACACACCCTTCTTAGATCGAGCAACATCAATTCCAAAAAATTATCGAAGAAGACCCAAATCCTTAGTATGAAACTGACGACTAAGGTACGCCTTTAAGTCCACAATCCCAGCATGATCACTCCCAGATATAATGATATCATCAACATAAACAATCAACACGATAATACCTGCTGAGGAAGAATGGCAAAATACTTAATGATCTGATGTGGTGCGCCGAAAGTCATACTGAATGAGAACTAAACTTGTCAAACCAAGCACGAGGTGACTGTTTCAGCCATATAATGTTTTCTTCAATCGACATACGAGTTTTTCATTTCCTGCTACAACATTTCCCGATGGTTGATCCATATAAACCTCATTCGGTAAGGCACCATGCAAGAAAGCATTATTTATGTCCAGCTGATATATAGCCATTGGCGATTAACCGTTAGAGAAATAAGAATCCGAACTGAATTCAGCCGAGTCACTGGAGAGAGTCTCCATATAATCCACACCATATGTCTGAGTATACCCTTTGGCAACCAACCGTGCCTTGAGACGCTCAACAGAACCATCGGAATGATACTTAACAGTGTACACCCATCTACAACACATTGTCTGCTTTCCAACAGGAAGTGACATAAGCTCCCAAATCTGATTTTGATGTAAAGCATACATCTCCTCATCCATTGCACTTTTCCAACCAAAAGACATAACATGCTTGTAAGTTTTGGGAATGGAAATAAAAGGCAATGAAACAGCAAATGCATGAAAAGATGAAGCACGGTGTAATAAAACATAGTTAGAAATGGGATGCTTATTCTTTGTGGTACAAACGCGTTTTCTTTTTCTGAGAGCAATAGGAAGATTTGGATTTGTGGTGATGGGAGCAGAAACCTCAGGCACGAAAACTGATTGGTTGAGGGCTGAATTCTGCAGAACCACTGGCCTGTCCTTGGATCTCTGATAAACCTGTAAATGGAGAATGGAGACAGAAATTGATTCAGGAATGACCGGAAGTGGTATGGAAGATATCAAATCTGTTGTAAAAGGAATACAACGGTCTCCTGAAGGAAAGAAAAGGGTAGACTCAAAGAATGTAACATCCGTACTGACATAATATTTGTATGATTGTGGACTGTAACAACGATAACATTTTTTAGTACGGAGATAACCAAGAAAGACTTCAGAGATCTAGGAGCCAACTTATCTTGATTAGATTCCAAGTTATGAAGAAAAGCGACACACCCAAACACTCAAGGAGGTAAGTAAAAAGGTGCGACAACTGTATGAAATATAGTAAATGGAACTTTGTTATTTAATACAGATAATGGCATGCGATTAATTAGATAACATGCAATAAGAACGGCTAAGAACGGCATCTGTCCAATACTGTTTAGGGACATGCATATTGAACATGAGGGTTCGAGCCACATCTAAAATGTGTCGATGTTTGCGTTCGGCTATACCATTTTGTTGAGAGGTGTGAACACAACTGGTTTAATGAATCATACCACGATCAACACAGAAACTATTCACAGAAGATTGAGTATACTCCAAAGCATTATCAGAACGCAGAATTTTGATACATTTATCAAACTGAACATAGACTTCATTATAAAAGGCAGATAACACATTTAGAAACTCATATCTTTCTTTCATTAAATAGCACCAAGTCATTCTGGAATAATCATCAATAAAAATAACAAAATACTGAAATCCTTTCGAACTTTTGACTCTAGACGGACCCTAAATATCATAATGAACAAGATCAAAAGACTGTAATTGACGACTCTCACTACGACGAGGGAAGGAACTACGGTGATGCTTGCCTAACTGACAAGCCTCACATTCAAGACTAGAAACATAACTCAAACTAGGAACAACTTGACGCAACTTAGCCAAAGACGGATGTCCAAAACGATAATGACACTACAACGGAGAAGTAAAAAACAGAAGTGAAGGCCTTTTCAGGTAGATCCAAGTAGTACAGTCCATCTTTTTCATGCCCCGAATCAATCATCTTCTTCGTCCTGAGGTTCTGAAAAATACACGAATTGGAAAAAAAAGTCACAGAACATTGAAGAGATTTGGTTAACTGGCTCACAGAAAACAAATTAAATGAAAAATTAGGCGCATATAATGAATCAAATAATAATAGTGATTGAGTAGGGTGAATGACACATTTTCTAAGCACAGGACAAGTAGACCCATCAGCCAAGATAATATTATGTTTCATGGGACTACGATTATGAAAGAGATGTTATACCAGACATATGAGAGCTTGCTCCTGAGTCGATGACCCAAGAGGTGGATGGTGACTGGGTTGCTAGAAAAGCAGAATTACTTTATGTGACATGGTTGCAGTAGGTTGGGAGGTGGTACTAGCAAGCGCGTTCAACTTCTGGAGGTTTTGTTCAAATGGAGATGAGGTATCGGACGTTGAAGTCTGGTTGAAACCCGAAGTATCATCTCTGGGAGCAGAAGTGGTGACATGGGACTACATATTTTCATCATGCACTCGATGTGCATATTCTGGTTTGCCCCACTTGTCCCAACAATAGTCTTCCACATGACCGAGCATTCAACAATAGTTACACTTCTGTGGTCGACCACGGCCACCACTACCACAGCGGCCACCACCGCGGCCACCACCACGACCATTGTCTCTACCACCACGGTCTCCTTCTCGACCAAAACTACGACCACCATCTCTACCGCCACGTCCACTACCACGTCCACCACCACGACCAATAGCACTAGAAACTAGGACAGAAAAGTTAGTACTCGACACCACAGAACTGTCCCAGAAAGGAACGATTGAGACGGGAGAAAGTATCTTCCACCGTAGGTAACGGCTCTCCAGCAAGGATTTGAGCTTTATAAGGTTCGAGCGCAGGATCCAAGTTGGCTAGGATAAGTGAAACGTGAAACTCTTCCTTCTGTCTCTGAACTTCCTTCAAATCAGTAGTACCAGGATGATATTGAAACAGTTCCTCCCACAAAGCCTTCTTTGAAGCCAGATATTCATTCACAGGCTTCCCATTTTGCTTTGTATTAAACAATAACTCATACAACTCATAGATACGGGCAACGTATCGCTTCTACGATATGATTCTTCCAGAGATGCCCAAATTTGTTTGTTTAATTCACACCACTGAACATTAGCAACGATATGCGGCTACATACTATGTCACAACCACGACATAACGTATGCATATGCACTCATCCAATCTTCATACTTAGCGAAAGTTTCAGGCGGGGTTCTTCCGTCAAAAACTTCTTTCTTCTTTGCCCTTAACACCACTTTGATAGACTTGGACCAGGCAAGGTAGTTCGCACCATTGAGTTTCACCGCTGTAATCGACTTTTCCAATTCATCATTATGAATAACAGTACCACCACAAATATTAACCTCACCAGAAGATTCGATCCCCACCATACTTGCAGATGCAACAGAAAGACGAGATCTTTGAAACCCTAGATCTCACAACGAACCTCAACCGACGACGAACCACCAACGGAGATCTGTATAAACCCTAGATCTCATAAACGAACCACGAACGACCACGAACAACGAACGACGAACGGCGAATCATGAAAAGTAGACGAAAAACAGTTCGATCGGCCCTGTCGTGGATGGGATGTACAGTACTTTCAAATATATGCTCTGATACCAAGTGAAGTTTGAAGATGGAAAGGAGTAGGAAAAAAGTAGGAGATGTGAGAATATGAGATAAGAGATTGTAAGGGCATGAAACCCTATGTTGCATCTTTATGTCTATTTATATTGATATGCAATACACCCACAATTACTATTATACCCTCATATGATAAATAACAAAATAAAATAACTCTAATAGCAAGATATATTTTTTTCTCACAATTTTCATTTATTATTTGATGATCTAATAAGAACTAAGCAAGCTTATATATAGACATACAAAAGAGCAATGCAGTCACCCACAGACAATATGGAACTAAAAATGCAACTAACAGAAATTGATTTCCCCACAAGTAACGTGGGTCCAAAATAAATAAACCTAATACTGAAATATCAATTCAAAATCACATGAGCGATGTCGGATCCAGTCCAAGACGATTCATGTGTCTATACACGTACCGAAAATCTAGTACGTGCGATATGATGTCCTTGTCACTTGGATTCTTAATTTTACCTTTGACATCATGAAGATACATTACTAGTGTTTCGTTTTTATATTATATATACCCCAACCATACATGTGCCATGGTCTTTTAGAAATTGCCATACTGACGTACCGTAGTGAGGACTTGTACATGTACCTATGTGTCATCGTTAAAGACAAAGCGCGACACAAATGGTGTATTCTGGACTGAACCACAAAAGGTGAGGCGAAATCATAAGTCTCATGAAGGCGAGGTGCAACTTTATGAAATTATGTAAAAGTTATTTATAAATCATGTGTAATAAATATTACTCGTAAGCAAATTATGGATTATAGATTATTTTCTTTTTTACACAATACTATGATATTTGTTATATTTTACTCCCGTGACATATATATGTAATAGTATAAGCATACTAATACTCTAATAAGAATACCAAGAATCCAAATTAAATAAGATGCGATCCAAGTACGCACCTTTCAAGGAAATGGTGAGTAGTTGACGAAGAGGAGAAGAGGGAAAACATATATTTGACTCAGATTCGACGACAAGATCGGAGGACCTTTAAGGTTTTTTCTTATTTCTTTTTATCGAAGTTTCGGATCTTTTTATTTGTTCTTATCCGTTCAAAGATATTAGAAAACCGATTTATGACTTCTAAACAAAACAAATCTCATGATAAAAAAAACATAGTAAAAATATTAGATAAAATAGAATATGCATGAGTTCGGATGGGCTTTAGCCTTACTAAGAGGTGGTGTGAAGCGTTTGTATCATAAAGGGAGTCTCGCTCAACCTACATATGGGACAATCCTCACGCTTGAGGCGTGCCTCAAAAAACTTTCCACAACCATGCATTTGGGTAACAGAGGAGATTCAGCTGATGATGAGAACACATTGCATAGGGACCAAAACCCTGGTCATTGTAATATAATGGTAGAGACTACCAAGTTCTTAGGAAGGATCAACCCAGAAGCCTTCACTGATTAGCTTCACATGTCGATCATGTCTTTGACTACAAAGGCATGCCTACTGATCTGAAGATTAAGGATGCTAGCAAAGTAAAGGAACAAGCTTCAATTTGCTGGGAAAATATGAAGACCCCATGCACTAGGAAATCTATGATCTCAACTTGGGAGAAGATGGAGAAGAAACTTCGTAAGAAGTTCCTACTAGAGGACTATGTACATACATTGCATCAAATTGCACAACCTTCGGCTTCGGCATGCAAACCATATAATAGAAGAATACAAGTTTGAATTAATGACAGATCCAATGTGGTGTCAACGACCGAGCAATAACAATCACACAATACTTCCGATGTAAGTTCCCCAAAATCACATGCAAGGGCGGATTGAAAGGTGGCCATGTTGGGCACGTGCCCCACTTGAAAAAACTGAAAAATAGTTACATAGATTTTAGATATTTTTGCTAGTGTCATTCTTGATAAATGTGCCTCAAATTAAATCTATGCCCGTCACACTAAGAACCTCTTTAAATATGATGGTTCCCACCCATACCAAGCACAAAAAAAGGGCAATGAGAATTTCACCATGAAGAAGTTATTCCTTATGGAGTTCGTTACTTTCTTCAATAACTTCTGGAGCCCACCTAGTATTAAGTAATAATTAATAATGTTTAACATATTGTACAATGTCCAAATCAATTGAAATAATCCAAATCTTTTTTTTTAAACTAAGCGCAATCCATATCCTATATCTCTTCATAATTTGTGGGCCTGTCCTAGTACTTCTCAAATTCTATATGAGAAAGAAAAGGATTTAAGCCAAGGAGAGTAAGGAAGGTAAGAAAATATTAGACTCGAGAAGATCTAGAAAATTGCAGGGTCCCTTTTCTTACACTACACAAATTCTAGACGACTGAGGCAATATTTTAAAGTTTATTAAATTTGAAGTCCTTTTTTTATATTTTTTTTTTTGTTTTTCTTGCCTATATGGATGAATTGATAGCTTTCAACAATTGTTGTGTGGAAGGTTAACTATAGACAAATTTTTGAATGGGATTTAGAACTCCTCTCTTTGAAACTACAAAATCAAGGGTGACCTAAAGACAGGTATCTCTGAACTGCAAAAGTTTATTTCTACGATAAAAAGGAAATTGTCACATATGCTTTTATTGAAAAATAATTGTTTTAAACCCTTTACAAAAATGGCATGATGAATATTCTTTGGTTGCAGAGAAGAGTGTCCCACCTGTCGTAGAGTTTCGGCTAGCCCTTGGTCACATGCTCACTATCTCAAGGGAAACCTTGGTTGTTTAATCTGTGGGTTTAATATCAGGTGCAATACTGGTCTTATTAATATAGGTATATCACAGACACAGTAACACATGTAAGCCTTATATACCAATTAAAAAAAGAGAGCGTATTACTATAAATGTCCTCATATTCCCTATATTTGTATATGACATCCTCATGCTTACTAAGACTACTCATTCATGCTTATCGACCTTATTGCTACTTGTTCTTCATAGATTAAACACTCAGGTACGAATTACTCCCAATTCATAACCTCATGTCCTCAAAAGTGTTACTAAAATCAGATTACTCAGGTCGAGTACTCGCATGAGTAATCAGTAACAGCATAGGACCGGGTAGTTAACACTCGGAACAATTAATCTGTTAGGGAATTACTGGTCCTAAAGGGGACCCATTTTTGTTATCAATCTAATTGGTTAGTGGTTTGATTTGAAATTGGGTTGGGTAAAAGAAAACTAAAGATATGCAACTCAAATTCATAAGAACTAAGTAGACCTTGCAACTCTCTTCCTCTTCACAATTTTTTCTTTATCATTTTCCATCAATAAATAATATCATAGTATATTTGATGTTTTCTGCAATTTTCCAATATTGTTGATTCTCTAGTATGCAGTTCTTTTCTTCTCTTTTTATTCATAAGTTGGTTCTTTATTATCAAATTGAAGCTCTTTGTATCTATGTTAGTTCCCCGTCATGTTTTTATGTTTCACGGTGGTATAGATATTCAACTTATGTTATTGGCTGTTGTTTCAAAATTGTTGTTGCTAAATAGAGCTATGTCATACATTTGATATTCTATTTATAGGTAGTTACCTAATGTATTCCTGTTAATTAGAATTTATCATTATTTTCTTTTTTGGAAAAGGTACCAAATAGTCTCTGAGTAATCGGCATGTAATCCAGTTACTCATTCGAGGATCCTAGGTGTACCGTGTAGTCCGAGTATCGGCAAGTAATCCGATTACTCATTCCATGGTCTCAGACCAAGATGGTAATGAAACCCAGTACAATCATCATTTCTACCAAGTTTATTCGCAATTTCTCATCTTAACACAAGTAATTTCTGCTCAAATTTTCACATAATCCACAATTGAATCCCTCAATTTCTCAAGAGGACAGAAAATATATAAAATAAGATCTAAGAATGTACTTATAATGATTTGGTTTTCGAATGCCTCTATATTTTGATTCGTCAAAGCTTAAAAATAACTCATCAGGAGTTTCCCCAATATCCTTAGTGTGATCAATCAGACTAAAAAAATTCCACAAAATATTCGCACCAAATTTGCATAGCTATTTATATAAAGTAAAACTAGCAGTTAAGTGCATGCGGCAGACGTCATATTAGAACGAGGATCTATGTGCATAAGTTTACAATTCGTAAAATGCTATAGTTCACTTCAGAGCAAGTAGAACCTGAAGCTAATGTAAATGGCTAATGCTGACATCTTCCTTGATTCAAATCTAGAGTAACTCGTATCGAACTGTTTAGGTTTATAAGCTTTAAAGTTTTATCTAATTATAATTGATAACGTTTTTAGTATGGTTTTCCAAGGTTCTCACGAGAAACACGACACAAATGAAGTAAATAATGTGAGTCACAGTTGGCAATTAGTCACAGTTGGCAATTAATGCGTCCGTTTAGCACTCCATGCATAACATCAACTAATGTAAGTTCAAAAAAGATTTTCTTTTTCTTCCCTTTCAAATGGAAACATTTAAACTCATTAGCTTACCAGAACTAAAGAAAATGTATAAGAACTTTCCTTTGGGCATTAATAAGTATTTGCTTTCCCAAAAAAAAAATATCTAGTCTGAACTTCTCAAAATCTATCTTATTGAAAATTCATAATTACCCTTTCATTCTCAACATGAAGGTTTCGTATTGTTCTCGTGGCACGTTCATTCAAAGGGAATAGGCGACCTGAAAATATATCAAAATCATCATTATGCTTGGGAGTATAACCAATGTGGAAAGCAAGAAAAGAAATCTAATTCATCTAGACATCCACTCTTTAAACAGAGTAAGATTTGGATAACATATATCTATCCAACCCCTCGAGTTGCAGAATAGCAAAACTTGCAACTTCCTTCCAATGTTTATTAAGCATACACATTAAATGCCTTCACAGTTATGCTTTCTCATATTTACTCTTTCATAGACAATGACGGAAATTGAAACAATGGTATTAAGCAAACTCACCTGAAAAATGTCTGCGAAGTAACACGTGCCAATCAACAGGAGAGTGCACACGATGATAGTCACCAGGCTTCAAATATAACACACAGTAAAACACACCTTTCGTTGGGCTGCCAAGAAGATTATTTTATGACACTTAAATGTTGATCATGAGCACTTAATCTATGTTCATGAATGAAGGTATAGACCAATATATATGATTCCCATCGATCAGACTGGAAGACATAAAACAGTATCAGTTATCATGAGCTATTAACTATGATATGTAGGACACTTGGTCCTACAATTTTGACGTGCCCGTTTCCATCTACTCCAGACACGACATATGTGTCCATCTTTGTCTCGGACGTGTGTTCTCTATAATCCTAAAATATTCATAAGACGAAGCACAGTGTGCCTATTTAAATACTATAACACTATACTAGCCTTTTTTGTACATATTAAGTTCCTTAACATGCAAACACAGATTAAGAACAGAAAACATTCATGTCGATTATACATATACTTTTAGAGAGAAACATAAGTTGTGTGTGGTACCCATGTATGCGTCAACTATCATAGGATATTATTCATTTTACCTTAAGTAATAGAGTTGTTAGAGAGACTACTTGTGATGGGAGGCCACAAGTTGGAGATCTGTGTCAAGCTCTAAAAGAAATTTGAGGTGCACTCAAGGGGCTGGAGGAATACATACAAAAAAGTGACCTAAAAAGAAGACTTCCAAAATTCAAAGACAACAGGTCTAACAAGGCTTGTTGTTCAAAATCTATGTCTCAATAGTGAGGAGTTAAATTCGAAACATTTAAATAGAATCAACTCATTGCAGTTAGATTAAATATACCAAACTAACTTTATAAGAGAGACTCTTATGCTTAAACATAATCAGAACCAGAAAATGTTACCTCATCTTCAATGACATGAAGCATATTTGCCATCATACATTTATGGAGAAAGAATTACTGTAACACCATTCTTAAGCCTCAACTTTTATTTCTGATATTTTATTAATGATTCCTTTTCTGGGCTAAGTTGCCAATATGATATGAGTTCCAACAAGAATCATGGAAAGTTCTATTTGATCTAAATCTGCAGTACATGTGCCTTGATCTCGTACTACACCAAAAGTTATGGCCTACATCCCAGTTTTCATCAAGACAACAGTTTTTTTTTTCTCATTTCGCACAGAAATTATGTCTAGTAAATTAGAATATGTCAAAATTTCCGCAAAATACATGATATTTAAAAATAAAAAATTCAAGCATGTGGGTAAAACTAAGTAATAATATCCACAGATTCCATAGAATAAATGAGAAGGGATAGAATAAATGAGAAGGGAAAGATTTTCATGAAATTCAACAAACACAGGATAACAAGAATTTACCACACTGAAAGAGGTTTGTGCACTTTGGGAGACGCGAATGATATTCGCCACCATGCTTTATTGCTCGACTCTTCAGTTATGCTCTGCTGGGAATCATGTTCATCTTTGTCCTCCTGTACTACCTCATGGAGTAATGAATTTGCACCAAGAAGAGAAGAAGCCGAATAAGAAAATCCTTTGACTTGCTCAATGCTTGCCCTTGGTCCTTTAAGCTCTCCAAACCGCAAGACCGTACCATCCACAGGACTAACCTGGTGACCCAATTAAATTTCATCTTATCAAACTGATCCTTCAGCAATTTTTTTTTTTTTACTTAAGGATGCTTGAAAGAAATTACACGGCAATGAATTACCAGTTACCAGACAGTTTGGATCTGGATCAATTGGCCTCAAACCCTCTTTGAGTGTCCGGACAAAAAATTCTTGTAGAGAAGCATAGTCTTCCAGCGGTAGTGCAGCTTCCTCCAGATCTGTAATAGAGCAATAGTTCATATAAGCAATTTTTCAGGTAGAATCGGACAATACTAGAGGTTAATTTTACGTTGTAGTGTCATTTAGACAATGGATTCTTAACCATATGGGCCTTTGTCCACAGATAATGGCCATATTAAATCAGACATAGTTAATAGTTTTCTTTTCCAATCTTTTCTCTAAGCTTGTACATGAATTGTGTCATTGGGGATAGTTTGTATCTGAACACTCATTGTTTGTATGGACAGGTTCTTTGAAACTGTAAGTATATATATTGACCACCGCCATATACATTCTGAAAGGATCACTATTTTAGCATGTATGAGATCTGAAGAACCAAAGGTAAACAATACAGGGATGCATAGTTATCACCCAAGCTCACAACAAAGGGCTCTTTAACATCACAAGGAGCCCTTTGACAGCACTTAACAGATTTCTGAAGCTTGACCATTCTAGGAAGGGCTAAGTTAACCTTGAGCGTTTTGGGTGAGCAGAGAATTTGACCGACTAGTCAACTATTTTTGTGCTTGGCAAGGAGTAAGGGTTATGTTTTCTGAAATTCCTCGAGGAGCAACTGGATATTTGGAAGTCCATCGTAAAGAATTGGCTGGGATAGTAAGATGATCTGATGACAGGTAGGTAAAATATCCGGACTAAGATACCAAATCTCCTGGACTGAAGGTATCTATTATTTTAACCACTCCTTATTTTCTAAAGTGGCAACTTTAGCCCATACAAATTCCAGTATTAACCCATACACAAAATGATAATCGATGGCTTAAATATTGCAGTATTCAATGTATAAACAAAAACTCATGCAAATTGAAAGTAGGTATGCTTAAATGCAGATGTATCTCTTGCACACAAAAAGTTCTAATTTAAATTTTTCTTTCACAAAGTCCTCAATACAAATATGGATTTGGTACCCCTAAAGCCAAAATCTCGTAATGCCAAACAAATATGGAAGAATGCATAAAATATTGACATATCTGCATAAGATATTGACCACCAAAGGTTGTCAATATCTCGTACATTCCTCCTATTTGCATTCATATTACCGGGCATTACAAGATATTGGCATTAGGGGATCCCAATCCTCAAAATATAGGCACAATACAGATAAATTTCTCTGCAGGACAGTCAGAATATAGGTAACATAAGCCAAATCCCTAATTTCGGTGCTAAAACTAAACCAACCACGCTACCAGACTGACAGTGCTCTGGTCAGAAACTTATTGCACGACTCCAGAGATAATATAAGAGACTTGCCAAATGCCAAGTACAGATTCAACAATACTTGACTTTATGAAATTGTTTGAATATAACTAACAAATTGTGAGTAAAATGTACATGGGGAAAGGGAAGGAAGAGTACTAGAATGAAATGCCCGAGCCCAAGCTTTGTAGATGAAAGGGCGCATCCTGACAGGAACTTCCTGAAAACGAAGAGGCTCTACAACAATAAGCATGAAAAAAGGTCCTTGCTTAAAAGTAAGTACATTTAATACCAGCGTCGCTGTAAGCCAAAAAATTGTCCTACACTCAGATAGTTAGCTTACTCTGATAAAATGTGAAGGAAAAAGAATGGAACTTTCCTCCGGAGCCAGCAGTCAATCATTTTAAAAGTAGGAAGTATAGGTATGAAAAAATATCGTTCACAAATACGGATGCCATCTATTTCCCCACATGTATTCAGTAGATGGTAAATTGGACTGTATAACTCCTTGCTACTCCTTGGATATATTTTCGACAGGTCCCGGATAATTAAAGCTCTAGAACCCTGTCAACTTCTCTCCAGTTGTTTGAGCATTGCCAAGTTGGTCGAGTGCTTGGTTTTTCGGCCTACCTTATCTCGGGACAACCATTTTCCTATTGAATGATAAGCCCCTTAGGTTTAAATCATTATATTTAAGCTTTTGTAACAAAGAAATGAGGGTTTATATTAATATATTTGGTGCCAACATCCCACTTGTGCAAGTTTGTTGAGAAAATAATACATATGTTTTGTAAGTAAACCGGGAGCAATAGACGTGTATTTCAATAAAATTGTGTCGTTCACCCCGAACCCCGAACAGTACACCGATTAATAAACTCTTTACAAATCTAACTATAGGGATTTACTCGACGATGTGAACATCTTCTTTGGTGATGGATTAATATGTAAAGATAACTCATCGAAGGGTTCACACAAAATTCCATATGTTTTGTTTGATCCTCTCGACAACTTGAATCATATTTGAAGTTATCTCTTACATCGAGCATCATCAAATCCTTTTAGGATTCTAAGAACATCGAACTCTTCGCAATCATTTAGATAATACAAAATCAAAATTGTGCTTAACATGGAATGACCATCGAACACTTCAATGATACAATTAGGATATGATTCATACTCTATAGTAAAAGGTGATGATTATGTTCTAGTAGACACGGATAATGCAATACCCCGTCAACACAGCGAGGTGCATTGATCTCAACTCTAGTCTCTAGGTACATTGATCTCAACTCTAAGAGTGATCGACATAAGTATAGTGCCCCGCTCCTAGCATGGAGCACTATGTAGGCTAGTGGCTGGAATAACCAAGTTGGAATTTTGTGGAAAAAATTTGTCGATATCGATTGATCAGGAGAAAGTGAATTGAGATCATTTTCCATCAATGGATGACTTCTCTGGAATTGAGTTCTATGTGTTGTGAATAGTGTCTTGGGAAATGAACTCTATATAAGAGTCTCTTCCTCAAACTTTTTCACTGTTCGTTTTCGTTGAATGCTTTCATTGTTGGTTTTGTGGATGCGTTTCCGTAGATGTTTTCATTGCTTGCCTTCATCGATTTTCGCATTAATATCGAAATCTAAGAGAAAGAGAAAAAAAAAAGTATCGAAATCTAAGAGAGAGAAAAAGAGTATCGAAATCTAAGAGAGAGAGAAGAATAGTATTGAATCTTTGATGATGGTACAATGCAGGTGAAGGAGTAGGCGAAGTTTGACGATGCGTAGAAAATATCTTTCTCTTGGCAATTCATCAAATGTGAGTAGCTTTGATCCTTCGCTCATTTATCTTTACGCTTAACAAAAGAACTTTTTTGTTAGTGTGTTGTGTTCTACGATCAGTGATATCTTAGCAAGATTTTCAAAAGAAAAGATTATAAGCATATTGTTGTTAACCTTCTGGAAAAAAATGATGAAAATGTTGTATTGTTATAACAAAGTAATAGGTGAAGAAAAAGAGTTTGGGACCGTTGAGTTGCCAATTATGGTAAGTCCCTAGATTGGGAGGTAAAAGTTACGAGCGATGGCTCAAGAAAATGTGGAAATACAATAAGAATGTGTGGCATATTTATTCAAGTTTTCTATTATCATGCATGTTATGTTTTATAGCTAAGCTGCATATGCATGTATGGTCATAGACAACTTATGCACAAGATTTGGTTTTCTCGAACGGTATTCGAGCTACGAAACCGATTCGACCTAAGAGGAACGGGGAAAACTAGTATTGAAGTATAAACGCAGGATTATGGGACCTACCGTAAGACTAACAACATGCGCTGGAAGGGACGTCATGATTCCATGAATAGTCCAAGATGATGTGTCACCAGTGACCATATAGACAGGCTACACCGCTAACGATGTCGCATACATGAAAGAATATTATAATACATGTTTACAAGAAAGGACATTCGACTATGGATAAGAATCACCGTATGGTAATGGTTTACATGTTTTCACATTCCTATCATATATGAATTGTTAATTGACCCCAAAAAAGAATAAAAAAGATCACTAATAATATTGTATGTTGTCACATGATTACTGTGTTGATTTTAGGTAAGTCGGGTTAATATCGTTTACTAATGCATTCCCAAATGTACTGACCCACGTCACCACAGGTGTCGGAAACCTAGTGGACAATCAGAGGCAATAAAATCTCGTTCGACTCTTTAGAAATTTTGCACTTATTTTGAAGCTTTGATTTCATGAAGACTTCCACTTAAGGTGTTTTTACTATTTATTAATAAGGGATAAGATGTATGGAACGCTTGTATTTTATTTTGCTATTCTCAAAATTGTAAGCCAAGTTTGACATTTTTCTACTCGGCTCTTTGAGAGCATAATGTTTGTCACGACCCAATTCCGTGGAATCGCTGGGGCGTCCCCCGAATCGTGACCGCCGTACGGGCCTGGGGTTGCGCCCGTACAAGGCTTTAATGTTTTGCATAACGAGCACATATTCAGAGTACGCAGATAAATTGAAACACAGATTTGAAACATAGAAAAGTTCTCTTTATTGATAATGAACATCTATTACAAACTCTTGAACGAGTCAGCTATTTTGCCGCACGGGCTTACAAAAGTGTTCATACAAAATGAGATAGCAGTCATGTACATTACATCCCTTTACTAAACTTCAAAATGATATAGACCTCCGGGCTGGAGGACGGCTTTGCCACGGAGCTGCATTGTGTACAGAGTTGCAAGCTCCTCCTTCAAGTACTTCAAAATGCGGCGTGATCAGGATGCGCCCACAGCTGGACTGGATCGGAAAAGACGACTTCGGCTCCTCGCTCGGTTCGCCTTACTGCGAGGAACCTGTTTCAACGAGGGTCAGTATGTCGAAACATACTGGTGAAGGCGAGCTAACCCAACTATACCAATAAACACGTTGTTTTAATGAAGCATGCATATTATTGTGGGTTTCTATCTTGCCTTAGTTCATTTACAAGTAAGCAGCATATAGAATTTACTGAAATGAACTTGCCACCGTTCGGTGGATTTTACCTGCCCGTCTGAACCACCTGCACAATACTTACCATGCCTTCCCTGCCACGAAGACACAAGTTAGTTTGCAACAGGTTTAAATATACATGTTACGATCACTGGCTAGGATGTCATAATGAACGAAGCACGTGAGGCGCTACACGCCATCATGTCCGCACGTGAGACTATCGTGAAGTTCCGTCCGGATCGGATCGGTGCCAATGCCCCAGCAACCGTCCGAAGGAACCATTGGCCTTGTGCACAAGTTGTCCGTGATCAATCGTTCATGATACGTTAACGTTGATGCAGTTGAGGCAATATGAACATGAGACAAGCAACATTGCATGATTCGTTTTGCACAGTCTTCCTGACAGTTTATTTCATAACAAGTGTATTCCCTACTTAGCACAATTTATGGAAGAAGATGCATTCTAACAAGAATTGAAGCATGTATAGAACATTTGAAATGAACTAGCATACAGTATGATAACCATTCACAAGTTCAGTTGACAAGCAATAATCCAAGTCTATTCCCCTTTTTATCTTGATATCTTTTATTATTACTTGGTATCGTCTGATCGTGGCAAAGAAGAATGCAAGAGTTTTAGGTGTGAAGACTTGGAAGTAGGGCTAGCTAATCGGGATGGTAGCCACTCAATTTATTGGTTGGAAGAGAGAAGGAAAGAGGCGCTTCAAGACTCCGCTCGTAAGCCGCCTACTGCTCGTTCACCTGCATCACGAACAGCTCGATCAATACCTCTTCCACTCTTTCCAATCTCGGAATTGAAATGCAGTTCAATGAACGAGAACAATGAAATCCATCGAAACCGTTCAAGGAAAACAAGCAAATCCGAAAACCAACTCAAAGCACGAAAGCAACAAGCGACATCGAAATCCGAGGCAATAAAAGATAGCAGTGGAGAGGTCCCTCCTGACTCTGCCGCTAAGTCGATCCCGGGAGCACGGTCCACTGAATATGGGAATCGATTCCAAAGAAGCAAATTCATAACGAGGACAAGTTCTTGTTTCAATCTATCCCGATCGAACGATACCGTCTTGTATTTCTTAGCCGCGCTCCCCGCACCGGGGGAACGGGGCGCTACAATGTTCTCATTGCAAAAGTTATCAATAAAGATCTATTTCATTTATAATCTATATTATTCAATTTCTCAGTAGTCCGCTGCAAATTCTATGAAACGAGTAATTTTACAAAAGAACACAAGCACGTCTTGTACAAATGCAGACATCACGCCGAGTGACGACTTATCGATTCGACGGAATTGACGCGTAACATACATAAATGTATCAGAGCATGACTTAACTTCCTTGGATTTCTTTGTTTTAAGATTTTTGAAATGACACTCGTTTTTCTCGATTCGAAACCTTAATTTTGAGTTTGTGAAATGAGACGTTCCATACATTAAATTCATATATTTTATGAGACTAATGAGTATTTCTTTCTTTGCAGAGATGACAAAACGGACAAGCATTTGCCTCAACCGACCCAATGGAGAGGATGATGCGTATGATGGAAACACAACAGAGCCAATTTGCGAAGCAGTTTGAGATGCAACAGAAGCAATTAGATACACTGCAGCAATTAGTCTAGGCGATAGCCGTCAACAATCCTACGAACGACTGCTCCAACAATGACAAAATTAGTAGAAGTCGATAAACCTCAACCTGCGAGGAAGAAGAGTAAAGCATTGGATATAACAAAATTCAAGAAAATTTGCAACACACCGTTCAACAGGGCGGAAGAATCCACTTTGGATACGGATTAGATAGTAGAAGTGGAAGACCACTTCAAACTTCTGGACATTCAAGGATCCAATAGGGTAGCATGTGCACAGTTGTTGTTGGGTACCAATGCGCACTACTGGTGGCAGGGGTAGAGAAGAATTCTTGTTGGAGCCAATAACATCAAAATCACTTGAGCATGTTTAGAGAAGCTTTTCTAGCACAATAGTTTCCACCAAGTGAGCAACGAAAGAAAGAAAAAGAATTCACCCACTTGGAACAAGGAAATATGACACTTAAATAGTATGAGGCAGAGTTCTCAAGATTATCACAATATGGAATTATAAAAAAATCTGAACCAATTACTTTTTTATTCCTATATATATATATATATATATATCATTTTCTTTCTAATAACGAGTTTTCTTAGTAAAAAGATTATTAATAAAATAAAGAATGAATTAAAGAAGAAAAAGGTTAATAAAAGGAAAATAATTTAGAAAAAGGAAAAGAAAAGAAAAATAATAAAGAAAGGAATAAAGGTTAAATCAAATTAATCAAGATTAGTTTAGTGGTTAGTTAATAACTAATTGCTAGATTAGTTATAGAGTGTCCTGGAAGATAACTTTCTTGCACATGCACCCCTTCCCATTTGAAATTTTTATAAAATTAACCTATTTCATGCTTGGAGAGCAAGGCTCTTTCCCTATTTATACACCCCCATTTATAGTCATCACCATTACCTACACTCCTCTCTCCTCCCTATTACTCACAAGATTCGTCGTCCTCGATTTCTTCCCCCTAAGCTCTCCCTCACGTACAGACTCACTCCTCTCACCATACTCCCACACGAGCTCCCTAAGAGTCACTCTCCTTCAAACTCTCACCATACCCACCTCTCTCTTCACTCATCTACTTTTCCTTATTATCTCACTCCCATACTACACAAATGAAGTCACAAAGCCAATTCCTTAAGCTTCCCCTATTGTCACCCTCTTCTCACCCTTCACCACACCTCCATTATTGCACCTATTTCATTCACTCCCCACCATCATTGACAGCAACCACCAGGATCATTCCTTACCCAGCATTCCCTTTCGTCGAACACATTCTCCCCCCCCCCAACGCCACATCGTTCCAGTAACTACACCTCGACACCAACCACCAATCGTCATGACCGCTCAACCGGTTTTCTCCACCAACCATGCGACCGTCTCCCTCGACAATTCCAATGCACTCCACAGCCGCGGCCATCCCTATCTACCATTGCCCGCTAGCCAACTCCAACAACCGCAATGCTCCCCGACTGAAACTGCTCGACCACCAATCAACCATCGCATTGTTCCATCACCACCGGCCTTACCATTTACGTCGCCCCGCAGAAGTCTGACTCTGGCATTGTCCTCTCTCTGCACATATGTCACATTAGTTCCCGGATTTCATATTTCTGAATTTTCGGTATTTAAATTTTTTCTCGTAAATTAAGCTTATATTGTGTTTGTATTTTCGTGTATCTTGTTTATCGTATATTCTCGTAAACTAAGCTTATATTGAGCAACAAGTGCTTGGACCGAAACAAGGTGGAGCAGACCGTCAAGAAGATTCCATGGTTCGCAAGAGACTTCGTATGGCATAAAATCGGCAGAAGAGTTATTCAGAAACTCATCGGTGACCGTTAGAGTTCATGGTAGGCGACCATATGTTTCTGAAAGTAACACCCATACGAGGAGTCATAAGATTTGGTGCAAAAGACAAGTTGACCCCGAGATTTGATGACCCGTTTGAGATCCTTAAGCGAGTTGCACCAGTTGCATATCAGATCGTATTACCACCGACGTTGGTTGAACTACGGAAGTATGTGCATGATCCAAGTCACGTGGTAGACTTCAGTCAATTGGGACTGCAAGCAGAATAATCTTACGTGAAGGCATGTTCAAATCTTGGACAAGAAGAAAAAGATGTTGTGAAACTTTGTGGTTCCTTTTGTTCACGTGCTTCGGCAAAATCATTTTGTCGAGAAATCAACTTGGGAGCAAATGTGGATAGAGGTGGGTTTTTGTTTTAAATTTCGAGAACGAAACTTTTTCTTAGTGGATTATTATGTAGTGTCCCGCTTCTAGTAGGGAGCACTGTGTGGACTATAAGCTGGAATAGCCAAGTTAGAATCTTGTGGGAAAATCTTGCCAGTATCGATTGATCGGGACAAGGTGAATTGAGACCATTTACCATCTATGTAATGGCTTCTTTGAAATTGAGTCATATATACAGTAAATCGTGTATTGGAGAATGAATTCTATATAAGAGTCTTTCTCAGACCCAGTTTACTGCTTGTTTTGGCTGAATGCTTTCGTTGTTGACTTTGTGAATGCATTTTCATAGATGTTTTCACCGTTTGCCTTCATCGATTTTCGCATTCATATTAAATTCTGAGAGAAAGAAAGAAAAAGAATACTGAATATTTGCTGGTGCAAATACAGGTGAATTTGTAGGCAAAATTTGACGACACGTGGAAAATCTCTCTCGACAATTCACTAACAATAAGTGGTTTTGATCCTTCGCTCATTTATCTTCACGCTTAACAAAAGAACTTCCGTTACTGCGTTGTGTTCTTCGATCAATGGTACCTTAGCAAGAGTTTCAACAGATAAATGACAGTAAGCATATTATTGTTAACCTACTAGAAAAGAATGATGAAAATATTGTACTGTTGTAAAAAAGTAATATAACCGTGAAAAAAAACATTTTTGACCGTTGAGTCGTCATTTATGGTAAGTCCCTAGGTTGAGAAGTAAAAAGTTACGAACGATGGCTCGAGAAAATGTAGAAATACAATGAGAATGTGCCATATTTATTCAAGTTTTTTGTTAACATGCATGTTATGTTTTATAGCTAAGTTGCATACACATCAATGGTCATTGACAACTTTTGCATAAGTGTAGTTTCCTCGAACGGTATCTGCGATCACGGAACCGATTCAGCCTAAGAGGAACAGGAATAACTAGTGTGAAAGCTAGCTATCTGCGCTGAAAGGAAAAAGTCATGATTCCATGAATAGTCTAAGATGGTGTCACTGGTGACCTTCATATAGACAGGCTACATCGCTAACGATATTGTATGCATGGAAGAATATTACAATACCTGTTTATAAGGACATTCGATCGTGGGTAAGAATTACTGTATTGTGATGGTTTATAAGTTTTACATTCCTATCATATATGGATTGTTAATTGACCCTAAGAAAGAATAGAAATATTCCTAATAATATTGTATGATGCCTCATGATTATTGTGTTGATTTTAAGTGAGTCGGGTTAATGTCGCTCACCAGTACATTCCCCAATGTACTGACCCACTTCTCGTGCCGAAAACCTAGTGGACAATCAGAGGCCCTAAAAGTTCGTATGACTCTTTAGAAGTTATGCACTCATTATGAAGCTTTGATTTCAAGAAGAAGACTTTCGCTGAAGGTGTTTGTACTATTTGTTAATAAGGGATATGATATATGGAACGGTTGTATCTCATTTTGCTATTCTGAAAATTGTAAGCCAAGTTTGACATTTTCCTACTCGATTGTTTGAGAGTAATGTTTTTGCTGCAAAAGTTATTGATACAGATATTTCATTTACAATCTGTTTTATTCAATTTTTCTGTTATCCGCTGCAAATTCTATAAAAAAATAGTTATTTTACAAAAGAACACGAGCACGTCTTTTACAAGTGCAAATTATGCTTGTACGGCCTCACGCCTAGTGGCGACTTATCGATTCGGCGGAATGAGGACGTGATAATAAGTCTCCATGCAACCAAGAAATTGATTGAAGAATGCCTTCTTTGATTGCCTCCGAAGAATCCACTCTCTACTATGCGATCCTTCCAACAAACATTACATGACATCAACTATTGATGTTCGCATGGGACGGCTGACCATTTGACTATCTGTGGCAGACAAACAGAAGATCAACTCCTGATTTTTGGCTCTCTTCTATGCTATCGATGGAAATTTCCAGGGAGAAGTGCGAAAAAATGATCCTCTCAACCCCATATGTATAAGGGAGTTAATTGGGTAATCGGTTAGTATCCACATGGAAAGATTTGATCAAATCCAATCTCAATCAGTTATGGTTCAAATATGAGTTAAGTTGTATCAATTATAGGGATTTCATCCTAATCTAATTAGGACTAATCAAATCCAACGGCATTATTGTTAAGAGTTGATTAAGTTTGATCCATGTGCTAAAACCGAATTGGATTGGATTGGATCAATCAATTAACACAAGATTCGAGTCCATCTCTAACCCATGAACCAACTCTTGGTTCATGTTTAAGCCAAACCCATGTTTTTGTTGGATCGAATTAGACTAAACATCACGATAGCAGCATGTCCAAGTCTTACTTGGATCATCTGCTACCAAATGGGTTTGATCGGTCGGTATGGCCAAAATCAAGAACCATTTTGGATTTCACCCTACAAGTTAAGATAGACACCTAGAAATTTGTCATGATTATCCATATGAGATGAGGGTATAGTTGCACCTACTAAGAATCTTTCCATGTTAAGTTACCATGTAATACAGTCTCATGTCAGGTATAGTCCTGAATAAACTAGCGGTACTGATGTGATGTCAAATCCATAAATGTCTAGAGCTAGGCATCAGGATCGATTGTTCACTCATCAAATGATGAACAATAAAAACCCTTTCTATTTTCATCTCACCTTGTCCAAGGACTTTCTTAAACCTAATAGTATCCAATCACATAGGTCATTCTCTCATGGAAGTCTAACATATTAAAGGAATAACCAAATCCCTTGTTGATTACTCACCATCTCCATGAACAATTCACTACTCTTTAACTACCCTTTGGTGACCCATAGTTAGAATCACAGTGGAGTGGTATCAAACCGAAGTGCATACCCACAAGATGTCGTAGTGATCTCATGTCAGAAGACCAGTTACATCATTGACATGCAGCACATGTTATTCCATTGTTGATTCTCTAGTCAAGTTGTTCAGTGTACTCATTCTCTAATTAGAACATACACTCTTACTTGTCTACCACACTAGTGTATCATATGAGTCGGCATAGGGTGTACTAGTCTATTTGGATCAACTAATTTCCTTAGTGATATATGACTAAGAACATTTGAAAATGGAGTATAAAAAAATATTTCGATCTCAATAGTGTGATCACATCACAATTCGATATTCCATCGCTTTCATTGCAGGGACTTTATTTTTTGTTGTTATAACCAATATAAAGCAAGTTGCTAGGACGTATCACTAATCACATTTTACCAGTGCCACTTTCATTGATGCCCCCATTTACTCTCCCTTTACATCTAATCAACACAAATTTGTGATATCCACCTACTAATCTCAACCAACACGGCAAACAGCTCCCAAGCACTATGATGTAACACATCAATCTTCCCTTTAAATGGATTCTTGTGATATTTCATCACAGGTTTCCTGCTCTCTTTTTGAAGATTCACTACTTTTAGTTGTTTTCTCTTCCTATCCTTTTCTACCCATGGCTTGTTGTTTTACTTGTATCCCCTCCTTATATTGATCTCAATAAGAGACCTAATATCACTAGGCTAAATTTGTAGCATGAAATTAAGTGTTACCTTCCTGATGTGGGGGATAAGAAACCAAGTTAGGCCCAAATGTGAAATCAACTTAGCTCCCTCTACCACACAAAAACTTTGGGTAAACGGGATAATAAACTTCTAGGTCTATCCATGGATTTATTCACGACTATAAGACCACGAACTTGAATTTGGAGAGTGTGATAATCTGATAAGAACATTGCATATAAAACTGATTGTGCATGAGTATGACACAAGCTACTTATACAAGAGTCTGCAGAGACCTATTTATGCATTGAACTGAAGGGATATCCATAGAATGAAAGATAATGTTAAGGGTGACACAAGCTACTTATCACTAACTGCATTATAAAAACAAGCACAGGGACAGGAAAGAGGAAGTTAAAAGGTAACGGAATATATTAAGTAGAAAACAGCAAGAATACAAACTTCTAGCATATTTAAACTATCGATCAGAGTTCCAAACTTATCATTATAGAGAATGAGATGATGCATACCAAACTCATCAAAAAGCCCCAAAAGCGTGAAATAGAACTCAAGGGCAACAGCTTCAAGAATGCAGCCTGATTTAACGGGGTTGTAAGAATATGCAACAAAATGATGTCAGTCAGTCAACCATTAGGATGCAAGTAACAAATCATAATTTCCAGAAAAGCAAATCAATCCTGACTACTATTACCTTTGCATCTGGTAAGAACTCAACTTCATGACCTCTGTCCTTCATGTCCTCAACCTAGACATTAGCATAAAGTCATCAATAATGAAAAGAGTTGATGGATGATGAGTGAAATTTCAGAAAGAAGCTAAGTTGTAAAGATATACTTGTAGTGGGCACTGCAGAGCATATGGCATCACAATGACGAATATGTATGAGAATAGTAAAACATGTCAAGGAGGCATGCATTTGATAACTTCAAAGTAGCTTAAAGGAGAAAGGGAAAAACGAAGAAATGAATCTGGCTTAAACAGGTTCATCAACCACAACACTGTTACGTTATTGTATATTATGCCTGATGAATGCTAGGGAAAATGAAGGTTAAGTCATATCATTAAATCATGATAAATAAGCACTGTAATAAAAGAATTTATTCCTTATCTGTTCTGATTTATGTTGCATGGACTAATATGAAATGGCATGAGCCCACATGCCATGTGTCCTTTTGTATTTTGAAGTGTCATCTCGTGTGAGATACGTGTGCGACATTAACACGGACATGGTGCTGATTTGGGAGGGTCGTGCTTCCTATGTTTAAAATTAACATAGATCTGTAAAAGCTTATCGAAGAATGACTGTGTTTAGTAAACTTAGTATACATACTAGCTATTAGAAGATTCGGCAACAATTTTTGCATTTTTCAACAACTAATCAAGATGGATTTTAGAAGTTACAAAATCATGCTTAAATGGCATCTGTAAGACTGGTAAACCCAACTAGGTCCAATGAAGTGATGAACAGTTGCATCAGTTTTCTCGCATTTATCAGGAACTAAAGATATTTTGCTAAAGATCTGCATGAAGTTAACATTTGGCTCAACTTTGACTATTCTAGATCTTCTGTGAAGACTTAGCTGACTCAGTTAGTGGAACTGCTACAGTGCTACTAGACCAAAACTTGGATGCTGAATATATCTTCTTGCAACCACCATAATAAGGTTCAGCCCAAGTACGAAGTTGAACATCTTTTTCATGTAACAGTTAAAAAATCAAAAAGATATGTAGTGATTTTCAAAAAAAAAAAAAAAAGATATGTAGTGATGTTATTGGCTATAAAGCATACAACAAGCTTGATATTATTTAGTTACATTTAAAGCCCCTACCATCTCAACCCCCAATCGTCTCCTCGCCCGCCAAAAAATAAAAAAGCAAAAAAAGCATCTCTCGAGTTACCATGACAAAAGTTTTGGCAATTGTGGTTCCTTTCCTCCCATGGTGTAGGTTTCAAATTTGCTTCAAGAAATGTAAACAATTCAACATATAAACTAATAATAAAGTATACTTTGACTAAAGGGCACTCCTTTTTAAACTAGCTTGATGGTAAATCCAATAGATGTAGATTTGTTCTTCTAGTTCACTATGTCAACTATTAATTCCAATATCAAGAATCAAGTATAGTTAAATAATCAGCCTTGCAACCCTTGCCCCCAACATTTGGACAGGTGTGTGAAAAATTCATAAACAATCATCATTCTCATTAGCGGCTGCATCCAATGTCTCGAGATCAACTAAACTCAAGTGCATAATACCAACCAAGTATATTAAACATATCTAAGATTCTTATAAGCAACTCCAAAAATCATATATAGTCAATTTAGTAGACAACATTCGAAAGTGGGAAAAAAAATCATCTGAGATGATCCAGACCAATGTTACCAGGATAGTGGGTCGCTTTGGTACGTGGTACGGGTACGCGGTACGATATCTCAGCCGGTACGCGGTGCGGTAGAGGTAGGCTTATTCGGTACGCTATTTGGGGTCGATATTCTTTTTTATCTGGATCGTCTTTTGTACCATATACCATTATATAGAAATATACACCAAATATCGTAAGTTCATAACCAAAGCAATCAAAATCCAAGTGAACGAAAGCATAGACAATATTCTTGTAACTAAACCAAATATCATAAGTTCGTAACCAAAGCCATCCAAATCCGGGTCGCTAAATTTGACGAACGGGTCGCGAACGCACCCCGTTCGGGGTCGTTCGTCCCAATTCGTGGGACATAGGAGGGGTTGGAGAATTAGGCAACTATGATCCAGACATGTGCAATAGAAACCAATGAATGCACCAGTTAGAGTTACAAGGTACTAGCTAAAGTTTATGTCGCACAGACATGAACACGAAACAATATGATACAGACAACGACATGGACATGGCACCAAATGTGGTGTCCTAGTGCATTGGAGTGTCCATGTCGTGTCTAATACGTGTCTGATATGATGCAGAACAGACAGGGACCAACTTTTATGTGTTGATGCTTCCTAGGCTATTGCCTGTTAGTGGGGAGAACTCATGCAAGAACCTAGTAGAACTTGGACTCTTTTAGCCAAGTTCCATAACTTCCTTTGTTTTGTTCATAGAATGGCCTGACAATAACAGGATTTGGGGATTCTTATTCCCAGTGACAGGGAGTCATGTCCCTCTCCCCAGGTTCATCTCTACTTTAGATGGAACCCAAAAGAAACTTGAGAAGAACTTTTGTGGGTCCAACGTATAAGCTTGGTTGTTTTCTTCAATAACTGCTTTACCGTGTGGGTTCTACCTTGCAAACTACTCTATTTTCTTTGTTGGATGACCTCTTTATTTTACGTGACCCGCATACAATTTAATTCAACCAAACAAGCCAGGACAAATTTAGAGATTAGAGAACCAAGAACTTATGGAACTTGGAAAGGGCACCCACCTTTTGATCACCTACTTCAAGTTTTTTTGCCCCCTCTCCAAGTTTTAAACGCCAAACAGATCCTCGAAGAAGCTGCTAGAACTAGGGATGGACCTAAAGAAGCTCGGATTTAGACTATCAATAATGAGAAAGCATTTGCAGATGTTAGAGAAAAGATGACTCTCAGGGAGATGAATGGAAAATAGGGACTCATTAAGCCGACTCTAAAGTTTTGGGGAAAAAGCTTTCTTGTTGCCGCCGCCGTCACCATCTTCGTTGCCGCCGCCATTTCCTTATAGTCAATTGTTTTTTATGTAAATGCTCCAATTTATGTCTATAATCCTTTGAATTTCTAGGTTCCTTCTGTTAACTCATCAAGCACCCTAATTTCCCTTTGATCCTCATGTTGAAGAATGTGATTGTACCCATTTCATTGGTGATTTGAAAAACAGGCTCTTCCTCAAGCGTGTGTGTGTGCGTTAAATGGTGTTTCAGTATCCTTATAATGATCTCCATAGAAGATTCGCTCAACAAAAATAGTTGACTATATATTATGAGAGTGAGTTTTTAACATTTGTTATGATAACCTTAACCTTGCAGGTGTATCTTTCTAGTGGACTAGGATGACAATGCTCGACTCCTTGAGAGAAGACTTGTTTTCTGGATAGTCAAGAGAAACATATCTTGCATGAGGTTGATTGAAAGTTAGACCGTGTTCTTTGTCCCTGTTTGGTGTAAGGGCATGGCATGGCACGGCTCGAGGATCGGTCTACACATACCTCGTGTCCCAGGTCATGATATCCGCTCTATGCTTTCTCGGCGCATTCTACTTCACCATAAGGCCAGAGTTTTGTCTTCTGGGCACTCTTGATATATGATTATATGCCTAGTCACTGTAACCATCACGTTTCAGGATAGTGTACCATCGGAATATGGGTACAGCTTGGGTAATGAAATCGCATGATATTGTTATTCCACTATGGTGATCCAGGATTGAATTGTCATAATACGACAGTAGCACAGGTTGTAGCACGGCTATCGCTATGAGGCATAGCGTGGCATTCGTGATGAGATTTTGCCACGTTTGATACACGAGTAATACTGATCCAATTATATGATGTCGATCTTATATATATATATATATATATATATATATATATATATATATATATATTCTTGCTTCGTATCGATTCACTGTTATCATGACATGAGGATGATCGTCGCGTCGATCCTACTCCTAGACATGACATCGATATTTAGATGTGCTTGCATCGACCCTTGATATTCTTTCAGGATTATTAGTATCGAGACAGTATATTGTACCCTATCTTGTTACAGTATCGTACCATCGTGTAGTGATTTGATTCAGTACAGATTGCATTGTATAGACTCAATGTTGACTTTTATGGCATCGGTCTGACAAACTTGTCGTTACTATATGGCTTTTGACATGTTGTCTTTTGCACCTTCACTAATAGTTTTCTGCTTGTACTTAGTGTCATAGACTATGTCTACGCATCTATTGTTCTTGGTTGTGCTTGTAATTTGCCAAAGTCTTGCATTTGTCTTTATTGGCTGATATAGGCGTTTCTCGGGGATTCTACGACTCAAGAAGCTTGACATGTAAATCAGAAGATTTTAACTACTACTCACTTAGTGCACTTAGTGCATTGGACCGGGGGAAATTCGATTACCATGCAGTTCTGATGACCCGGGTAGAAGACAGTAGCCCTCTGTTAAGTGTGACATAAAGTAAGAAAGATCCCTTTGCATTCATCTTCATATATAATAGAAAGAAAGTTATGATATAAGACATAAGAATTTCTTACTTGTTTTAGTAAGATAATAACAATGGTAGTTTTCAAAAAAGTATGAGCTCATCTCAGCATCAAGATTGTACTAGCTAGGCGGAATGGCACTTTCATGTCCCAAAAGCATCTACATCCAATCTTATATACGCAATTTGTCCTACAAACAACCTAGTCTTCAAAAAATGAAAGTAATAGTGCTATGCCTCGGTTCAATCTTGTCGATTCCATCTAGACATGGCTTGATGGCCCAATAGAAGGGGTAAGGTAAAGTGTTTTTAAAACAAAACTCTCAATGCACTTCGGAGCATGGTCTTCTGTTAGGTCCTTTACAGATGAACAAGTGCTACCACTAATCTAATCTCAGTCAAATGCTCCTTAAGTTTAAGATTTATGGACTCCACCAGGACACAAGAACAAGGGCAAGAGGAGCCGAGAGTATGAAAAACTCATAAATCATTTAATTCGGATCCGGAAGTGAGGGAGTGTTGGTTGCGAGACCACACCCAACCATTATAGGTGCATACGGATGCCTCAGACTTTGCTATTGGGGGTCCTCATGCAAGATGGGCATCTTATAGCCTAGTCGAAGCTCAACTACAAACTAAGAGTAGACAACGTAGGAGACGGAATGGTTAAAGCTCATTGAGCTACCACACCAAGTATGGTTAAGCTTTGCGCCTATAGGGCAAAGTGAACGTATGTATGGTCAGAAAAGTCTAAACTAAAATGGATGGAATTAGACCTAAAAAAAGCCATGCAGGTTCGTTATCGATTAGGTATCAGTGGGAACATCAAGATGAATGAGTTAACTAAGTATAAAATCAACCAAATCGGAAACCAAACTAAGGCATAAAAAAGCAATATGCACAGTGCCAAGTAAGTAGTATGAGGAAGACGAGTACACCTATGACCTATCACTCTGCACTCAAGAACTCTTGCTAGATCCCATCTTTTGAAGAAGCGGGTTTTTGGAAGAAAAAATTGGTTCGTTAAGGGATTCTGGACAAGTAATTTCCTTTCGAAGAGGCCACAGAATGATAATTTCATAAATTTTAAGCCTAAGTATGTAGTGTCTTGGTCGCGTTGTTATTATTACCACTTCCATACGAGACACCTGTAGGTGGAAGTTTCATACAAGTGGATTGGATGCAAAGACGTGGTTACTTCTTTGGACAGGGTTAATGTATCAGTATTGTCTTGTGTGACGTAGAGACGTGGTTACAGCTCCAGAGTCGGTCTAGGAACACCTCTGGTCCAGGTTGTGACCTTCGCATACCAGGTTGTGCTCCTTATACTAATATTTGTATACATGAGATTACTTTTACATTGGTAATACGTTGGTCATCCGGATTATCTGCAGTGCATGGCTAATGGCTATGATGGATTCCTCACTTCATTATTTACTGGTTACTTAATTAGTTCTCATAGTAAACCGTAGGAGAGGTATGGCCGGCGATCTTGATGTGTTTTACTTTCCTGCAATAGCATAGATTCTTTACCCATTATGTACTTTCAGGATATTGTGTTGATACCACACGATTCTCTTTGTTCTTTACTGCTTACTTAGAGTTGTTACATTTTTATTTTCGATGAATTACTTGCATGTTGGTTTTCTTTTAGTCATACCTTAGAGCTTCCTTTGTGGTACTTGTTATATGGGGTTGATCTCACTGGTTTTTTATGACCAAGTCTTATACCAGAGCCAGAAAATCTACCGTATTTTTTGTTTGATGACACATTCCAGGAGGATCGCGACCAGAGCTCATGAGTGGGTTCTTTACCTTCACCAATGTGCATTTCTTCTATATTCTTTTGGAGTTTAGCCACATATATGTGTTAGCTTAAGTATATGGTAGCGTGTTCCCACCTGCAGACAACGTAATTGTATATTATAGACTGCAACTAATTTTTTTATCATGTATTTTGATATAGTGTGCTAGTTATATACTACATATCACTAGCTTCACGGTCATATATGTTTATAGCTTTTAGGACATCTTACCGCTTTTTCATACATGCAATATCTTTATTGTTTCTTGCTTGCTAAAATTGAGACATGGAACTGTTGACCATAGGATTCATTATTGGACTGTAGGCAACCCCCTTATCTTTAAGGGCTTTAACCGTTGTACAACATTCTGGAGTACCTCGTATAGCGTAGTTGGCCTACGTCTGCGCCTGCTCTTCAGTATTTCGGTTCTTAGGCGTGACAATAAGTCGGCATTTAATTGCCAAGGAGCATGCCTATACGCGTGTTGTAATAATTAATGTTGAGTTCATACTTCATAGTATTTAAAATATGAATGTACAGTCATTAAAAAAAATAACTACTTTATTAATCATTTTGAGAGTTTCCTAGATTTATGTCTTGTATAGTGAGAAAAAGATTGTAAGTCAATTTTATCATGGGAGCATAATGAGTCAACTAATTATTATAGGTAACTAAATGAAGTCATGTTAGAAACTTGTGCAAAATGGTCCTACACTCTTAATTTCTTTCTAAAATCATCCAAATGCACATTTATTTTGGTGTAGGTAACTAAATGAAGTCATGTTAGAAACTTGTGTAAAATGGTCCTACACACTTAATTTCTTTCTAAAATCATCCAAATGCACATTTATTTTTACGTATCACTAGCTTCACGATCTGATTCACAATCTTTCACCTCGATGACGATTTAAATACAATTCAAATCTTGACAATTTGTCTACTCTTATCCTCAACTGACAACACCCACCAACCCTTTCTCTAAAAGACCACCAGTAACTAATCCTCAATTGGCACCACCAACAGAACCCTCTAAACCCCTAGACAGTTTTTGATATGAATGATTCCAATACTGACAACCTTTATTAAAGTTTATTCTCAACCTCTATGTCAAAGTCTCGTATTATAGCTTATAAGTTTCATTCCCTAATAGTTAGTACAACTTTATATATCCCATTTATTTTATAAATTAGTAGAGAGATGATTCTTATCCATTCATCGGATATTCGTCTATCACTATAGTTTTGTTATACAAGTGCTTTAACCAATTTGTCTCTCAAAGATTTTCAAACCTCAAGCCTTATATTTCCCACGTTATATTTTTCTCAAAGCATCATTAATCTCAGAAACCTAACTTTATAATTATATCAAATAGGTCGGTACTATTGAGGTTAATTCATCTATTTCAACATTAAAAACTCTCCAAAATGATCCTCCTGAAACAAGTAAAAGAAACAATCCAGCATTCTTAAAATCCTCTTCTTTAATTATTACTCTTCGGTCTTACAATCTTAGAGCATCCACCGTGGGACAGGTTTCAAGTGCTACATTTTGACTTTAGTCAAATTTTGTAGCACTTGAAGGATGCAATGGATACTTGTCCATACTTGAAAATTGCTAGAAAGGCAATAGATACTCCAGATTTGAAGCATATCCTAGCTTCTCTACATTAATTCCTGGGTCCACCAAAAGTAATCGCTCTTTCCTAACAAGGAACAAAAAATAAAGAGAAAAAAATGGAGGTAAAATCTTACCAAACAAAGAGCAAAATAAAGAGGGAACGGAGTAAGGGAAAAGAGGAGGTTAGTTTGGAGTATTTATTTGGAGTGTACCATCGTGTACCAATATCAAGGAGACTCTAAAGTAATAAGTTACACAATTTTCAATAATTTGGAGTATGTGTTTGGAGTGTCCCCATAGTGGATGCTCTTACTACACTTAACATTTCCTTTTCTTTATTCCTTATTTATTCTTAAAACCCGTTTCTTCTTTAATCATCACCTAGCTCCGCTAATTGCCTTCATAGCTTCGACTTTGGTATCCCTCCCTCTCAAAGACTTGAGATGCAAAAGTCCGTGCCATGTCTGTGTCTCATTGTGTCAAACATGTACCAGACGAGGCACTCCAAAATACACTAGGACACGTCAAAATCAACGCCAACTAGGTGAGCAAAAATAGTGCAAGAATTAGGAGGAGCATGACATGCCTTCTTGTCTTCGTACAGGCGACGAGCGTGGAGGGCCCCGAGCATGAGAATGGTCGCCGCCGTGGCGCCAGGCAGCAGAAAAGAATTACCTACAATCAATCAAATCAAAGAAGCACACGCAAAAATGAGATCAAGAAACAAGTCTTGGTGTCCCATAGTCCCAACTAGAAATAAAAGGATACTCGCCTTGGCCGCCGCCGCCGCCATTGGCGGACCGAGGAGTGGAGAGAATGGTAAAGGAACGGCGGTGAGGAGGAAGACGATGGGATCGGAAGTGGTGATGAGGAAGGAGAGGAGAAACCCTAAACCTCATTGCTCAGTTTCTTGGGGAAAAAATTCGCTTTAGGACGGGCCGCTACTCCAAGGCTCCGTTTCCTGGTAAGAAATTTATTAGGCTAAGAAGGAAAATATATATATATAGAGAGAGAGAGAGAATAAGGGAGGTGAGGTGGCAACTCACTCTCAAAACAAGGGTGGCGGTGACGTGGCACAATCCCAACCACACAAACGAGGGAAGGGGGTTAAGACCCTTGTTTTGAGAGTGAGGTGCCACCTCACCTCCCTTATTCTCTATATATATATATAAAAGACACATCAAGAGTTAGACCGAACAGTTTAATAGGACTTTCAAAATTGCAGTTCTAAATTTGTCAAAAATATTGACAGTCCTACCTATTGGAAGGACTGTAAAAAAATTTGACAGGATTAAAGATTTAAAACTGTCAACAAAATTTGGCAGTCCTTCCAATAGGTAGCACTGTCGAAATTTTTGGCAGTCCTATATATTGGAAGGACTGTCAAAGAAAATTGGTAGTCCTAAAAATTGGGCTGTCCTGGAGTAACTTTTGATGTGCCTTTAAAAATGGCTAAATAAAAAAATGTTAGGCATAGGTTAGGAGCGAAAGTAAGCGTCCGTTTGGTTAGTTTTTTGAAAGTAAAAATATGTTAGGCATAGATGAATAAAAACAGGTATTCACGAGGTGCATCAGTTCCCCTTAGGGCCACTACGCTCAAAATATTGTATTAGCAGTTCCAATGTTCCTATAGTGAAATAGTGGCTCGGCATAATAATAGTCAGATACTGCACTCCACTAAGGCAGATAATATACAGTATTTGTGGTAGCCAGCCCACAGCGCACTTAGAATGAATCTTTGTGGGAAGGTTCATTGGCATGATCTCGGGATACCGTTCCCTCTAAATGTTACTACCACTTTTAGTTTCCTAATTAGTCCTATGTTGTGTTCGAAATCTCAAGGCGTGGTCACATGAGAATTTTTCTTAAGATGTCGTACAAAGTACGGGCACCTAGATATGAATCCATGAAAGTCAAATCTGGATTCACCCGAGCGTGTATGTAACATTCAGTCAATTAATATCCTTGCAACGCTTTGGTAGTTGACTCGCTTATTATGCTCGTGTTGGGGAAACAATATATATTTATAATATCACGCGCTAAGAAATTTGGAGGCATTCTCGATGCACAACCCAAATATAATCACTTAACACGTGACACGATGTGTCGCACCTTGGCGCACATTAAATCATAGACAATTATCATGCACATGCAACTAGGCTAAAATAAAAATACATTCCAAATACATGTATCAGGAACGGGGAGAGACATATCTCTCCACCTTAGAAAAATTTCGTCCTCGGAATTCGAATCCAAGTAAGCTAGAGAAGTCAGGACAAGCATGATACAAATCTACTAACAACTACACATGCAAGCAATATCATCACAACATATAGGTGATTCCCTGATCACAGAATCCGAGATATAAAGGCATGACTCCACGGGTAGGAGAAATCTGCAAGAACAAGTGGTCACCGACACAAAACTCCAAAGGCCTACGATGCTGATCTGTCCAATGTCGATGCCTATCTTGTGCAACCCGAAGTCGCTCTCTAATCTGCTTGACAACCTCTACTGTCTGTGTGATCATTTTGGGGCCTAACATCTTTCGCTCACCAATGTCATCCCAAGCCAACGGTGATCTACACTTCCTGCATACAGTGCTTCAAAAGGTGCCATCTGAATACTGGCCTGATAACTATTATTATACGAGAATTCTACCAAGTGAAGGTGATTCTCCCAAGATCCACTAAGGTCTAAGGTACATGTTCGTAGCACATCCTCTATGGTCTGGATGGTTCTCTCTGATTGTCTGTCTGTTTGGGGGTGGTAAGTTGTGCTGAATCTTAACTTGGTGCCCAAACTCTGATGCAAACTTTTCCAAAAATATAAAATGAACCGAGTGTCTCAATCTGACAAGATACTTACTGGGACACCATGTTGTCTCACTATCTGTCGCATATATATTTCAGCCAATTATTATGTAGATTGTCCTACTCGAAAATAAAGAAAGTGAGCTACTTTTATGAGACGATCTACTATCACCCAAACTTTATCTCGACCAGTCGGTGATTTAGGTAAACCAGTCACAAAGTCCATCGTGATGTGTTCCCACTTCCACTCTGGAATAGGAAGCGGCTTCAATAATCCTGACGGTCTCTGTTGCTCTGCCTTCACTTGATGACATATCAGACATCGTGATACGAAGCGTGTTATTTCCTTCTTCATTCCGTTCCACCAAAAGTGTTGCTTGATATCTTAGTACATCTTCGTGCCTCCTGGATGAATGGAATATTGGGAACTGTGTGTTTCAGTCATAACTACTTACCGAATAGACGATTCCCAAATCTTAGCGTTCCATCCGCATGTATTGTCAACTCCTTTCGAAGATCTGACTCACATTCTTCTCGTAGCTTTTGAATCTTTGGGTCCTCTGCCTGAGCTAGTTTGATTCTATCTACCAAAGTTGACTGAATCTGTAGGCTAGCCTGAACTCTTGTTGTAAACTCCCTCACCCAAAATTAGGTCTACTTGGCTTAGATAGAGAAATTATGGCTAATTAGAATCCAAGTAGATAGAGAACACGGTATTTGATTTAATTATACAGTATATATATCACCTAGTGCACCGTACCGTTGCTTCGATAATTAGAGCACTACTCTAGCTGTTGCCTTCCAACAGATTTCATAACCTTGTCCTAGATATGGCCGCCCACCATTCTGACCTTTGTGTAACTTATAGTTATGCTCTCTTGTGCTTCATTTTAGTCGCACAATATTCGTCGCGGACGTCATTAATTAATTCTAAATAATTTTGACTTTGTACCCCTGTGCGTTCCAATCGAAATTGAAGACACAAGCTTGACCGTTTTGTGCAACCCGAATTTTGTTAATATTCTACTCTGAATCCTCTGTCCATGACACTTGTGTCCCACCTAATTTATTTCTCATGTACTTCTGATTAATTCCAGAACATCGTGCGCACTAATTAATTAAACCCAATTTTCGTCTTTGTGCAATTTTCTAATTTTTGGGCGCTTTATGCAAAAACGTATTGAGGTATCCCCACCATTGGATAATACATGGAAAAAAAATCAAACTTTCCCCCTTCATAGGAATTTTCTCATAATTTTTCGGAATGTGCAACGCGCACATCGTCCCCCATTTAAATTTTAGCCTTGTATTTAATTAATGCAAATTGTAGCCCTCCCAAACATCCCCATGTGAGCCCAAAGCCCATCCCAAGGAGCGTGTTGACCAAGTCAAGTTTTTTTAGGTTAACAAAACCCCAAATCCCATATATATAAATACAACTTTCCTCCTCCTTATTTTCTAAAACCAAAACCTAAAATTAACTTCTCAGCTGACACTATTCATCCCCTCCCCCATCCCGGTTCGGCACCTTCTCGGCCATCCCTATTCGCCGGAGCTCCGCCGGCCCTCTCCCCGAGTTCACCTCCTCTCTCCTTCCCCATCCCTGTCGAACCCCTCGACCGGATCCTCCCACCGCCTCCGGCCAAGCACATCCATCGCGGCTGCACACACCACCAGCCGCCATGACCCCCGTTCCCGCTGTACCCCGCTCCACCTTGCTGAACCTCGCCGGACCTCGACGAACCGCCAGCAACCACCCTGTCCTCCTCCTCAATTCCCTCCTCCTCGACGAATCACCATCCACGTTTCTTCTCCACCATCACCACGTGAATCGCCTGCATCTCCTCCACCGAGACACGGCTGATCCCGACCTCGACCCGTTGCTGAACACCCCCTACCGTGCATCCGCCTGCACGAGCGACCCCAAGCCATTGTGCTCCGCCGGCCTCGACCCTCCGTGACCACCATCTCCTCCCCCTCGAGCCACTGCCTCCACCTCCTCCGCCCTGCTCAGCCTCCCCATAGCCGGAGCAGCACCCTCTATTACGACCATCACTGCACCAGCACCACCACCCTAGCCTCCTTCCTCCTCCCTGTCACCCTCCTCGACGTCTCCCCCGAGCTGCACCTCGGCCACCCCTCCCTGACCTCTCCTCCCCTCCATGGCTGGACCTTCCCTCCCCCTGGCCGAACTCCGGTCAGCAGCCACCACCAGCATCATCATTACTCTTCATCATCATCATTACATTATCACCACCATTGTCATCACCTTCACCATCACCATCGTCGTCGTAGTCATCACCTTCACCATCATCATCGCCATCGTCGTTGTCGTCATCGCCTTAACTATCATCGTCATCGTCGTCATTATCATCGTCATTATCATCATCGTCTCACCTTAATCATCCTCGTATTATCATCAACACCCCATCACCATCATCATCTCATTAACATCTCCTCACCATTAATACTATCATTAAACATCATTACCATTATCAACATCTCATCCTAGTCATCACCATCATCCCAATCATCGTCCTCGTCATCACCATCGTCCACATCATCACCCCTTTAACTATTATCATCCATATCATCACCATCGTCCCAGTCATCATTCATATCACCACCAATATTATAATCATCACCATAGTAATCATTATCAACCTCTTTACGATCATCATCTTTGACCTAATCATCCTCATCCTCGTGTTCATCATGGACCCCTCAGCCTTGCCAGACAACCCACAGCAGTTACCTTCGATTCCCGTACCTGTGCACGCTGACCCCGGAGATCTGTTGGATTTATCTGTGTGACTTCAGGAACAGGTCATTGGTACTTCACAGCTTTCTTTCCAGGCAAGTATACCTTGCCTTTGTTGTACTATTTAAATTCAGTTATTAATTAGTTGCATGTTTATTTATTTTAAACTGTGCGCGTCTGAGAGAGACTCGGGTGCAGTCAACGAAGGCGTTGACGTTAGGACTTGTGTCTGACCTAGTGTCTAGTAGACCCACCTAAAGTTGTGGAGTTATCGGTATGACTTCCAGGCGCTGACATATTTCTTACACGTGTTGTAAGTCTCATGTAGGGCACGGACTTGCGTATGCGGTTGGCTACTTGTACGTGTAGGCATGCAACGGATAGGGTATAACTGCTAATAGTGATGCATGTTAGAAGACTTAGCAGTTATTAGTAGTCAGAGCATAGACTATTATAGTGCGGTGGTCCAATACTTGTCCTTGTTTGGTTGTAAGGTTGGGCTATTATTCTAGCGATAGACTATGAGCCAGAGTTACGACGCCTCAGCATAGTAGCTAAGGAGTGTTGTGGATACGACATGCTTAGATCATTGGGCGGAGAGGACAACTAGTAGGCGTATGGGACACCCACTTCCTCTATGCAGATTCCACACTCGACGGAGTGATATAGACGTTATATACTATACAGATTACACGTTCTTCGGAGCGATATGGACGTTATATACTATACAGATTCCCTGTTCTTCGGAGCGGTAGGATGTTATTATATATATTGAGCCCTTGTATTGGGGGCATATGTGGCATATACTAGCCAATTGTCACGATTGGTGAATTACGTCAGCATATGTCTAACATATACTTCCCATACACTCAAAGTTGTCCTCAAGTTGTATTTCACTTAGATGGTTAGGTTACCCTTGAGTTTTACAGTATTTACTTTATGGCATGCTTTTATGTATCTTATTATATCCCTCTGAGGACCTGGCCCTTCCCAGGTGTATTGTTCATGAGTATTCGCAGGAGCGCAGATCCGAACTTGCTACGTTTATTGCGATGAGGTCTTCTCTTCGAGCCGTGATTGTTAGCTGATATTCTTATATTGCCTTTATCTTGTTTATCTATATTCTGGTTCGGTAGTATATTTGTTTCCATCCGACTACCATCAGTAGATACTTTATATTGAGATATAGTTATAGATATTGGTTATTCATTTATATATGATTTCTGTGGATGAGATTTAGTTATGTCCTGTGACATATATGATTTCCACTTGTGAATTGTTATTCATACTACATCGTACGTGTGTTATGGTTTCCATATATTGGAGTGCCATATGCATACGGCTGGCATGCTTACGTGTCCTAGTCTTACGTGTTTTGGGACTGGGGCGTGACATATTTTGTGGTGGCCTATGCAGGTCAAGAGCATATTATCTCGGTTATGTTACTGTACCGAGCAAGCCTGCACATAGGATTAGAGTATAGGATCTAATCCACATCTGACTGTGACTCATCCTTCTTCCAATCCATTCCAATTGAATAATTGTATCCTGCTTGATTCATGTGCTTTCCCAATAGTTCTTTGAGTATAGCCTCTGCTAGAATATAGAAATCCATGTTAATAGGACGATAAGTAGGGTAACCTTCCTATTAAGAGTACAACTAGGATATTAACACATCACTAAGTTATAATACTTAATGAACCCTAGCGTCCCTTACCTATAGAATAATTATCCCTTGATAACTAGGGATGACTTGAGAGTAGTATAAATACTACTAGAATTAGTTTGAATTTTATCCACATTGTTTGACCCTAGCATCGAGGAACCAATAGAAATCCAAGGTTGAATATTAGGACTAAGCCTAGATTTTCATGATGAGATAGTACTAGAGAACTACAACTTTAGCTCCTTGTCTTATAGTAGCCGAACAATATCTTAGGAAGCCAAGAGGAATGGATATAACATTCTCCTCGACCAAACCTCGAACATAAATATTAGTATACCACCTTCCCCTAGAAAACTATGACATTATCTAGAGTCCCTTTATTGTAATTTTATATCTTGTTCCTCTGTAGACTTAGCGCTCGCTATAATTGTGCGACGACTAATTATGTTCTTCTATTCTTCATCTTTCAAGACATGCCACCTAACACTTCTGATTGAAGGCCAAGTATATTCTTTGATGATAGATATATAGACTGCTAGGATTATAGTTTGTTAATCTGGAATTTTAAATTTCTGTGCTTGGAAATTAGAACTTGATAGTTTCGAGCTATTCCTGTAGATTGTGACATGATAATTATTCCTTAGTTTTAAATCACATAAATTGTACCCCACATCGATACGAGTTATATCCCCTTTCCCCTTGAAGGCCAGCAGCTTTTCTATTCATACTCTTGACACTTGTTCTATAAGCACTATGACTAGGACTTAAGATGACCATTACCTATATAATACGATAGAATACCCTAATAAGTACCAAGACCTTTTCCGCATATACCCCAATAAGAGTCTATACTTTATTTACAAGGACAATATTATCTTGTAGAATCTCCTTTAATGCAGTTATAGTATTAGTTAATTATTTTTAAGTTGGGTAGTATGCCTCACAACATAGTATCACATAGCCCTATTGACTCATTGATGAAGTGTAATAGGACGACACAACTTTAGACTTGCATAAGAAGATAGTGATTATTAAGACTGTAGAACTTAGATGCCCATATCCTTATTTTTTCGACTAACGACTTAGACAAGGAGTTTGTACGACAACTGTAGAGACTGTAGAGTCTCACCTTCTTTGTGAACTTGAATTATTTTAAAAAATTTCTCATCATAATCTAGCGTACTTATATTTTTGTACTACCTCGACTTATGCTGCTGTTACATCCTAGTCTTGTAAGCTCATTCTTTTATCAAGCTTGTTCACGACATATGTATTATTGGACGCATACACTAATACATTTCAGAATCAGTGTACTACGGTCTGATCAACCATAGTGCGCTTGGTTCGCCCTTCGCATAACTACTTCACGTGGATTGAGATATATAGTGATAAGTAGACGAATGTACTTGCCCTTTAGATATATCTGAACATATCGTATCCATTATATAACTGTACTGATACAAGCATGTGAATAGGAATTATCAAAATAGGATTTTAATCCATAACTGCCTTGATAATTCCTTTTGAATTCCTTAAACGTCTTGATCCCCATACTTCTAATCTATTACTTCTCCCTTGAACTCTTTATTGTTGTCTTCCGTCCTTCCTTATTTCGGAAAGATGAAACCTCGTGCTTAGTATAAGTATGATATGCAGAGAGTACTAGATATACCCCATAGGCCAATCACATCAATATATGACTGTCTTTTATAACAGATCAAGGGTATATCATATATGACGTATTTGGTGTTAAATTTTTTTTTAGGATTGAGTAACATGATTTAGTAAATTTGAGGAATAAGTTTTCGTAAATGAAAGAGCCTTATGTGATTGATGGATAAACTCTAAGTGGGGTAGCAGTTGCATAGTCAACTTGAGAGAAACTTCTCTTAGATTGTGATCGAGAAAAATTGGATGTAGAGGTTCAAGTCATTTTAAAATTAGGAATTTTAGAAGGATGATTAATATGATGAGGATTAATGAATTTTAAAAACTGGGATATGGCAAACCAAATATTTATACTTGAGCATATGATTTAAAATTTGAAATTTTGAAGAGTGAATCACCGATGTTAACTTTGAAGATAAATATAGAAATCTAGATTGGTGAATTAGACTTCAAATTTCATAAATTGAGGCCTTAAATTAAAAGTTAAATGTTGATTGCGGAATTACCTATTTGAAATAGCCTTAAATTAAAAGTTAAATGTAAATTGAATTTAAAAGTTGAGGAGTACGAAAATTCCTAAGTTGAAGATAAGGGTAATGTTCGATTTGAAGTGCTTTTTAAAGAAGATTGTGATAGCTGGAGCTCGTGGTATATAATTGATGTGCGTTATTTAATTCCTGAAGATGTTATATGAATCTAATTTAAATTTGGATGTTGATGATTTGAAAAAGAGAAAGAATATTACAACAGGTTGAATTTTGAATCGAACAGTGATTATCTTTTTTTGAAGAAATTACGATATGTTTGATTAGAAATTTAATTATCACAAAGAGATTACGATTGGCTTGTCTTATGTACGTGAAGGTATAATAGACCATGCCTTATTCTAATTTCGAGGACAAAATTATTTTTAAGTTGGGTAGATTGTAAACCCCCTCACCCAAAATTAGGTCTACCTGGCTTAGATAGAGAAATTAGGGCTAATTAGAATCCAAGTAGATAGAGAACACGGCATTTGATTTAATTATACAATATTTATATCACCTAGTGCACGGTACCGTTGCTTCGATAATTAGAGCACTACTCTAGTTGTTGCCTTCCAACAGATTTCACAACCTTGTCCTAGACATGGCCGCCCACCATTCTGACCTTTGTGTAACTTATAGTTATTCTCTCTTGTGCTTCATTTTAGTCGCACAATATTCGTCGCGGACGTCATTAATTAATTCTAAATAATTTTAACTTTGTACCCCTGTGCGTTCTAATCGAAATTGGAGACACAAGCTTGACCGTTTTGTGCAACCCAAATTTTGTTAATATTCTACTCTGAATCCTCTGTCCATGACACTTGTGTCCCACCTAATTTATTTCTCATGTACTTCTGATTAATTCCAGAACATCGTGCGCACTAATTAATTAAATTCAATTTTCGTCTTTGTGCAATTTTCTAATTTTTGGGCGCTTTATGCAAAAATGTATTGAGGTGTCCCCACCATTGGACAATACATGAAGAAATCCAACTTTTTCCCTTCATAGGAATTTTCTCATA
Organism: Iris macrosiphon; assembly: GCA_036927795.1. Classification (NCBI taxonomy): domain Eukaryota; kingdom Viridiplantae; phylum Streptophyta; class Magnoliopsida; order Asparagales; family Iridaceae; genus Iris; species Iris macrosiphon. The sequence goes on from JAYESA010000002.1 coordinate 61,091,613, forward strand.
ATTTTTTGGAATGTGCAACGCGCACATCATCCCCCATTTAAATTCTAGCCTTGTATTTAATTAATGCAAATTATAGCCCTCCCAAACATCCCCATGTGAGACCAAAGCCCATCCCAAGGAGAGTGTTGACCAAGTCAAGTTTTCCTAGGTCAACAAAACCCAAAATCCCACATATATAAATACAACTTTCCTTCTCCTTATTTTCTAAAACCAAAACCTAAAATTAACTTCTCAGCCGACACTGTTCATCCCCTCCCCCATCCCGGTTCGGCACCTTCCCGGCCATCCCTATTCGCCGGAGCTCCGCCGGCCCTCTCCCCGAGTTCACCTCCTCTCTCCTTCCCCATCCCTGTCGAACCCCTCGACCGGATCCTCCCACCGCCTCCGGCCAAGCACATCCGCCGCGGCTGCACATACCACAAGCCGCCATGACCCCGTTCCCGCTACACCCCGCTGAACCTCGCCGGACCTCGACGAACCGCCAGCAACCACCCCGTCCTCCTCCTCAATTCCCTCCTCATCGACGAACCACCATCCACGTCTCTTCTCCACCACCATCACCACGGGAACCGCCTGTATCTCCTCCACCGAGACATGGCCGATCCCGACCTCGACCAGTTGCTGAACACCCCCCGCCGTGCATCCGCTTGCAAGAGCGACCCCGAGCCGCTGTGCTCCGCTGGCCTCGACCCTCCGTGACCACCGTCTCCTCCCCTCGAGCCACTGCCTCCACCTCCTCCGCCCTGCTCAGCCTCCCCATGGCCGGAGCAACACCCTCCATTACGACCACCACTGTACCAGCACCACCACCCTGGCCTCCTTTCTCCTCCCTGTCACCCTCCTCGACGTCTCCCCCGAGCTGCACCTCGGCCACCCCTCCCTGACCTCTCCTCCCCTCCATGGCCGGACCTTCCCTCCCCCTGGCCGAACTCCGGTCAGCAGCCACCACCAGCATCATCATCATCAACACTCTTCATCATCATCATCACATTATCACCACCATTGTCATCACCTTCACCATCACCATCGTCGTTGTAGTCACCACCTTCACCATCATCATCGCCATCGTCGTTGTCGTCATCGCCTTAACTATTATCGTCATCGTCGTCATTATCATCGTCGTTATCATCATCGTCTCACCTTAATCATCGTCGTATCATCATCAATACCCCATCACCATCATCATCTCATTAACATCTCCTCACCATTAATACTATTATTAAACATCATTACCATTATCAATATCTCATCCTAGTCATCACCATCATCCCAATCATCGTCCTTGTCATCACCATCGTCCACATCATTACCCCCTTAACTATTATCATCCACATCATCGCCATCGTCCCAGTCATTATCCATATCACCACCAATATCATAATCATCACCATAGTAATCATCATCAACCCCTTTACGATTATCATCTTTGACCTAATTACCCTCATCCTTGTGTTCATTATGGACCCCTCACCCTTGCCAGACAACCCGCAGCAGTCACCCCTGATTCCCGTACCTGTGCACGCTGACCCCGGAGATCAGTTGGATTTATTTGCGCGACTTCAAGAGCAGGTCATTGGTACTTCACAGCTTTCTTTCCAGGCAAGTATACCTTGCCTTTGTTATACTATTTAAATTAGTTATTAATTAGTTGCATGTTTATTTATTTTAAACTGTGTGCGTCCGAGAGAAACTTGGGTGCAGTCAACAAAGGCGTTGACGTTAGGACTTGTGTCTGACCTAGTGTCTAGTAGACCCACCTAAAGTTGTGGAGTTATCGGTATGACTCCCAGGCCCTGACACATTTCTTACACGTGTTGTGAGTCTCATGTAGGGCATGAACTTGCGTATGCGGTTGGCCACCTGTACGTGTAGGCGTGCGACAGATAGGGTATAACTGCTAATAGTGATGCATGTTAGAAGACTTAGCAGTTATTAGTAGTCAGAGCATAGACTATTATAGTACGGTGGTCCAATCCTTGTCCTTGTTTGGTTGTAATGTTGGGCTATTATTCTAGCGATAGACTATGAGCCAGAGTTACGATGCCTCGGCGTAGTAGCTAAGGAGTATTGTGGATACGATATGCTTAGATCATTGGGCGGGAAGGACAACTAGTAGGCGTATGGGACACCCACTTCCTCTATGCAGATTCCACACTCGATGGAGTGATATGGACGTTATATACTATACAGATTCCACGTTCTTCGGAGCGATATTGACGTTATATACTATGCAGATTTCTTGTTCTTCGGAGCGGTAGGACGTTATTATATACATTGTGCCCTTGTATTGGGGCATATATGGCATATACTATCCAGTTGTCACGATTGGTGAATTATGTCAGCATATGTCTAGCCTACACTTCCCATACACTCAAAGTTGTCTCAAGTTGCATTTCACTTAGATGCTTAGGTCACCCTTGAGTTTTTATAATATTTACTTTATGGCATACTTTTATGTATCTTGTTATGTCCCTCTGAGGACCTGGCCCTTCCCAGGTGTATTGTTCATGAGTATTCGCAAGAGCGCAGATCCGGACTTGCTACGTATATTGCGATGAGGTCTTCTCTTCGAGCCATGATTGTTAGCTGATATTCTTATATTGCCTTTATCTTGTTTATCTATATTCTGGTTCAGTATTGGATTTATTTCCATCCGACTACCATCAGTAGATACTTTATATTGAGATATAGTTATAGATATTGGTTATTCATTTATATATGATTTCTGTAGATGAGATTTAGTTATGCCCTGTGACATATATGATTTCCACTTGTGAATTGTTATTCATACTACAGCGTACGTGTGTGATGGTTTCCATATATTGGAGTGACATATGCATACGGCTGGCATGCTTACGTATCCTGGTCCTACGTATTTTGGGACTGGGGCGTGACACTTGTACTCTATGGAAGTACTATCTCGATACCCATCTCTCGTAAGTCCTCTAGAATATTCTTCTGAGTAGTCAACATACATTTGTAACATCTTTTGCTAAGTGCATCAGCTACTACATTAGCATTGTCTGGATGGAACTGAAGTTCCACGTCATAGTCTTTCAACAACTCTAGCCCCCTTCTCTGCCACATGTTCAGGTCCTTCTGCATGAATACATACTTAAAACTCTTATGATCCGTGAATATTCCTACTCGATTGACATATAAGTAGTGCCTCCATAGCTTAAGTGCAAACACTACTGCTGCTAGCTCCAAATCATGAGTTGGATAGTACTTCTCATGATCTCTGAGCTGCTGAGAAGCATACGCTATCACTCTCCCTTGCTGTATCAAAAAACATCCAAGTCCTTTGCCAGATGTATCACAATACACTGTGAATCCTCTAGAGCCTACTGGAAGAGTAAGGATTGGTACATAGATTAACTTCTTCTTCAACTCTTCAAAGGCTATCTGACATTTTACTGACCATATAAACTTAACTTCCTTGTACGTCAACCGAGTCAATAGTGTCGATATCTTAGCAAAATCTGACAAAAATCTTTTGTAGTATCCTGCCAAGTCCAGGAAACTACGTACTTCTGCTACTGTCTTCAGAACTGGACAGTTCTCTACTGCATCTACCTTCTTGGGATCAACTGACACTCCCGCTCCAGAAATAATGTGCCCAAAAAAGGATATGTGATCTAGCCAAAACTCGCACTTACTAAGCTTCATATAATTGGTGCTCCCTCAAAGTTTGCAACACTATCCTGAGATGTTCTTCATGCTCCTCCTCATTACGAGAATACACCAGGATGTCATCGATGAATACTACCACAAATTGGTCTAAGTAAGGCATGAAAATACGGTTCATCAAATCCATGAATATCGCTGGAGCATTAGTCAGTCCGAATGTCATAACTAAGAATTCGTAATGCCCATATCATGACCTAAATGTTGTCTTCGGTATATCCTGCTCCTGGACTCGCACCTGATGATATCCTGATCATAAATCTATCTTGGAGAAGACTCTTGCTCCACTTAATTATCCAAACAAATCATCAATCCTTGGGAATGGGTACTTGTTCTTCATAGTAACTGCATTCAACTGCATGTAATCCATACACAACCGCTTTGATCCATCATTTTTCTTCACCAATACCACCGGTTCTCCGCACGATGATCCACTATTCTGAATAAACTTCTTCGTCTTTAGTTCTTCCATGTGTCGATATAACTGCTCAAGTTCTGATAGTGACATATGGTACACCTTCTGGGATACTGGTTCTGCTCCTGGCATCAACTTTATACAAAACTCTACTGCTCTATCTGGGGGTAATCTGAGAAGATCGTTGGGAAAGACGTCCATGAACTCTTCAACTATCTTAGGCAATGGGTCTTCTTCCATGCTGGTCTCTTGCTATTTTGTTAAAGACAAACTCTTCTAGATTGGGATACTCTACCCTCACGATAGTCTATCATTGCATGACTGTCTCTCAACCAGTCTATGCCTAAGATGACGTAAAAGTTACCCATAGGAAACTCGATCAACTTTGCAAGTAATAAATTCCCATATACTATGACTATACATGCTAGGCACGCCTTACTAACTTCTACGATCCCATTGCAGTGAGTATATTCAACATCTCTGGTAATGTCTCAAACTTTGATCCAATACGTATCGCATATTATGCAGATATAAATGAGTTCAAAGCTCTAGAATCAATTAAAGCTATGGCAATAAAGGTTGTAATGGAAATATTACCTGTCACTACGTCGGCCGATGCCATAGCTTCCTCTAAAGACAAGGTGAGTGTCTTCCCATGGCTTTGTCGAACTCCTTGCAGTTGTTTTCCTTTCTATCGTGGTTGTGGCCCCTGCTCATTCTGCTATTGTTGTTGTCTATAAAGCTGGGTTTGCATCGACAACGAACATTGGGCTAAGGGTCGTACTGCTGCTATTGGTCCTCCTTGTTGCACTACCCATAGAGCTGGCAATGCAGGAAACTATTGTACTGGCCCTCCTGGCCTCTGTGTCAATGGGCATGTGGCAACCTTGTGGTCAGGGCCCCCACATCTCAAACATAGTTTGTTAGTTGTCCGGCAATGTCACGCCCCAGTCCTAAAATACGTAGGACTAGGACACGTAAGCATGCCAGACGCATGGATATGGCACTTCAATATATGGAAACCATAACGCATACGTACGCTGTATTATGAATGATAAATCCACAAATGGTAAAAACTATCACAAGTCACAGGGTATAGTCTAAATCTTATCCACGGAAAATTAATATAAATAAATAACCAATATCTATATACTAGATCACAATATAAAGTATCAAAAGAGGATAGTCGGATGGAAATAAATCCACTGCCGAACTGGAATATAAAAACAAACACAACAATAAGTACATCACCAATAATCACTAGGCCCGAAGAGAAGACATCCTCGAAATATACGTAACCAGTCTGGATCTACGCTCCTGTGAATACTCATGAACATCTACACCTGGAAAGGGACCAAGTCCTCAGAGGGACATAACAAGATACATAGAAGCATTCCAATAAAGTACTGAAATAAATATCCAATGGGTCGCCTAACTGTCTAAGTGAATGCAGTTTGAGAACAACTTTCTAACAAGTGGGCTATCTGGCTAAAAATGGGATTGGCGTAACTCTCTTGGAGAATCAGGGGCCTACAAAGCATGTCGTCTTTTGAACGGCAGAGGCCGCCTGATAATATATAATATATAGGGTCATCACCGCCCGTATCTCCAGCGGAGCTTCCGGGTTACAGAAGAAAAAAGTACAAAGGAGCCCAAATGTCGTACTTGTTGTTCTCCCCACCCCATGCTCTAAGCATGTCACATCCATGACGTAATTTGGTTCATAGCCTATCTTTAGTACAATAGCCCAATCCTGCAACCAAACAAGGACAAGGATTGGACCACCGTACTACAATAGGCTATGTCCATGGACCACTAATAACTGCTAAGTCTTTTAGCATACAATGTTTCTATCAGCAGTTATCCCTAACGCACGACCCATATGTACAGGAGGCCAGACCTGTCATGCAGTTCGTGATCTATATGAGACTCACAGTCGTGTAACAGCTGTGTCACGGCCAATGAACCTAATGATGCTTCATGATAATGGGGTGGTCTCATAAACAAGGTCAATGCATATATATAATAAAAATATATCACGACGACACCGTCGTTGCACCCAAGTTTCCTTGGATGCGTATTTTATATAGCAGTTAAAATATATGAACTAAAGACAGAAAATAAAGATGCATGCAACATACGAAATATGAATAACAGTACAATGGCACGGTATACTTGCCTGGCAAGAGAGCTGCAAAATGTAACGTCCATATGTCAAACACCAAGAGTCAGAAACTATGGCCTTAGAATGAACATCTTCGGATGCTGAAATAAACATCACCAAAGTTCCCAAAATAAGCAAAATAGCTAGAAAATACTACCCTTTCGTCCAATTTGGACACAAGGCAAAACGATAATTTAGTGTAAAGCGGGCTCCATATGTGGGCCACTTTGCACCGAAAAGTATGTCAGGGGTAAAGGTCTTTAAATGGGACAAAATTATAGGTCAAATAAATTCTAAATGTCAGTACGAACTCAACGGTATGTCCAAATATAAATTCTGGTGAGCCGAACACAATTTTGTCCAAAAAGTCAATCATAGGGCCCACCAATAGGCAACTTGGTCAACTGTCTCAGAATTATGTGAAAATTGGGTCACAGGACCAGCGTGATACCACGAGTCCAGTGGTGCAAGTTTCGTCGCATTCTGACGAGCGTACACTAAATGGCGTGGTGTTTTACAAAAGTTGCGACACAGGAAAATTTTGCGGATACGGGCTGATTTCGACGCGCACACGCGTCCAAATCAGTTTCCGCAAAAGCCTTTTTATCTTCCAAAAATTGTGATACGGAGCGCGACCCGCCAAATGGGACAGCCCTGTCGTATACCAAGTGTACCAAAAGGTGCGCGCGGTATACCCAGACAGCACCTTAATTTGACAGAAAATAAACTAGGTTAGGTGGTCTTCGCATACCAAAAAGAAAAACCAAATTCGGATCTCTGTGGTGGGAGATACGAGTCCGTGAACATGGGTCATCGTAACAGAATTTCTGAAATTAAAAGTGGTCATTTTTTCCGACTTGGCGTCAATTTTTGCCTAGGTTTACGCGTTGTTCAAAGTAAACTAATATACAATATAGAAAGGGGGATAGGTCGTGAACGTACTGGTGAAGACGGGGTCGAGTTTGGTTGTACGAGGGCGCAAAAAATGAGGCTTGAACAAGGGTAAACTGCTGTGACCTCGCTGTCTCGAGCGCGGCTTGAATGGCGACGTGGACGCGCGGGGTGGTCGCGGTGACGGCTCCGGCGGTCCAAGCGGTTGTGCGGCAGTGGTGTCTCGGCGGCGTGGTCGAGGGGTTGAGAGATTTTAGGTTTAGGGTTTGGGTTGCTCTATTGTATGTATATAGGAGCGGCGGCGGGAATGTATACATGCGCGGGGGGGGGGGGGGGGTTTACACGTGGAGGCGGGGTGGCTTTAGTAGCTGCTGCTGCTGCTTATAGTTTGTGGTGATAACGGGTAGGTTTTAATTGGTATTGGATTAGGGTAGGGATTAATGGTTTTATCCATTTTCATTTATATTCTTTTTTTCTTTTTCTTTTTTCTTTTATTCATTTTTCTTTTCTTTTCTAATTCTTTTCTAATATTCTTTTCTATTTTATATTTCTAATTTCTTTTATAATATCATATATATATATATATATATATATATATATATATATATATATACACACACACACACACACATATATATATACATAGAAAATTTTGGAAATTATATTAGTGCATACCATTAACCTATCAACTGTCCATAAGGTCTCCTACATGGAATAAATTAGAAAAAATTTATAATTGCTCCAAAAATCTCCTAAATGCACAAACACCTAAAATAAAAATTAAATAAATTCTATTTTCTCTAATTAACTTATAATTACTACAAATCTATTAAATAATTAATTAAAAAGATTAATATGGTTTTTGAAATTAGGGGTTTTATATTCTACCCAACTTATAAAAATTTTGTCCTCGAAATTAAACTAAGCCATGATAGAAAGTCAAGGATGGTATAAGATAGAGATTTGCAGTTTATTATGTACCTTCCTCCATCCTAACCTCCATAATTTTTTCAATTGCCGTGGGGATGTTTGGAGGGCTATAAATTGCATTGTTTAAAATAGGCTAGGTTTAAATGAGGGGGCGATGTTGCGCGTTTGCACATTCCAAAAATTATGGAAAAAATTCATATGGAGGAGAATTAGGTTTCTTCATGTGTCATGTCCAATGGTGTGGACACCTCAATGCACATTTGCATAAAAGCACCCAACAATTGGAAAATTACACAAAGATGAGAATTGGGTTAAATTGATTTAAAATTAATGCGCATGGTGTTCTTGAATTAATTAGAAGTAAATGGGGATAAAATTAGGCGGGACACAAGTGTCATGGACATAGAGGGCTCAGGATAGGATATTATCAAAAATTGGGTTGCATAAAATGGGTCAAGATTGTGTCTCCAAATTTCGATTGGAATGCACAAGGATACAAGTTGGAATTAATTTAGAATTAAGAAATAACGTTCGCGACGAATATTGTGCGACTAAAATGTAGCACAAGGGAGCTTAATTATAAGTTATACAAAGGTTAGAATAGATGGCGGGCATGTCTAGGACAAGGATATAAAATTTGTAGGTTTGCAATGGCTAGTGTAGTGCTCCAATTATCGAAGCAACGGTAAGATGCACTATATGATATTGTATAATTAAATAAAATACCGTGTTCTATTTCTAATTGGATTCAAACTAGCCCTAGTTTCTCTTTCTAAGCCAAGTAGGTCTAATTTTGGGTGAGGGGGTTTACAATCTACCCAGCTTAAAAATAATTTCATCCTCGAGATTAAAATAAGCCATAATTTGTTAACTCTTTCACATTCGCATATAAGGCACGTCAATCGCAATCTCTTCCAAAATTTAAAATCTATTCAAATCCATCACAATCACTTTCAAAATTAAGGTAACCTCTGTTTAATCAAAATTTAACATATTGTAATCTCTTCTCGATTTGTCAAATCATCAACATCCAAATCTAATTTAAATATATATGACATCCCACATTAAAATTTATATTGCAATCTCCAACTATCATAATCTCCTCTAGAAAATAATTCTAATCAAATATTATTCCAAATTTTTACTTAAAAATTTTATACTCTTCAAATTTTAGTTTCAATTTATATCCTCAATATTTCAAATAGGTAATCCAGCAATCAAAATTTAACTTTTAATTCAAATTATCAAATTATAAAATTTTATATCTACTTCACCAATTGTTCAAGCCTAGAATTCTATATTTATCCTCAAGGTTTAAATCGATAATTCAATCTTCAACATTCAAACTTTAAATTATGTGCTCAAAGTATAAATATTTGGTCATCACTATCAAAATTTTAAAATTTATTAAATCCTCATCATCTTAGTCATTCTTAAAAATTTCTAAAATTAAAATGACTTAAATCTCTCAATTTAATCTTACTTGATCGCTTGATCACAATCAAAGAATCACCTCAAGTTGACAATACGACTTCTACCCAACTTAGAATTTACCCATCTATCATATAAGGCTATATATTTAATAAATCTTCCTCAAATTATTTAATCATGTTATTCAATCCTCAAAAATTTTAACACCAATTATATCACATATGATATATCATTAACCAATTATAAAAGATAGTCACCAAATAATGCGATTGGCCTATGGGGTATATCTAGTACAATCTGTATATCAAACTTATACCAAGCGTGAGGTTTCGTCTTTCCGAAATAAGGGACGACGAAAAACAATGATGAAGAGTTTAAGGGAAAGGTAATAGAATAGAAGTATGGGGATCAATATATTTTAAAGAATTCAATTGGGAATAGTCAAGGCGGTTGTGGATTGAAATCCTATTTTGATAATTTCTATTCACATGCTCACATCAGTACAATTATATAACCAATGCGATATGCCAGACATGTCTAGGGGCAAGTATATTCGTCTACTAGTCAACTATGTATCTCAATCCACGCAAAGTAGTATTGCGAAGGGCGAACCAAGTGTACTAAGGTTGTCCAGACTATAATACACTGATTATGATTAGGCAATTGTATCATTGTGTGGTTAATCAGGCCCCCCCAATAATACATATGTCATGAACAAGCTCGATAAAACAATAAGCTTGCAAAAACTAAGCTATAATAGCAGCATAAGTTGAGGTAGTTTAGAAAATATAAATACGCTGGATTATGATAAAAGAGGGTACAAAATAGTTCTAGTGCACAAAGAAGATAAGACTCTACAATCTCTACAGTTGTCGTACTAATTTCTTGTCTAGGTTGCTAGTCGACAAAATAGGGGTATGGGCTTCTGAGTTCTACAGTTTGAATAAATATTATCTTCTTATGCAAGTCTATAGTTAATGTCATTCGGTTACACTTCTATAATAGGTCAAAAGACTATGTGATACTAGGTTGTGTGGCATACTACCCAACTTAAAATAATTAACTAATACTATGACAGTCTTAAGGGAAATCTATAAAATAATCTTGCACATGTAAATAAAGCAGAAACTCTTACAGGGTATATGAGGAAAGATCTTGGTACTCATTAAGGTCTCCTATTGCATTATATAGGTAAGGGTCACCTTAAGTCTTAATCATAGTGCTCATAGAACATGTGTCAATAGTAAGAATAGAAAAGTTACTGGCCTTTGAGTAAGAGGGGATATAACTCGTATCGAGGTGTGGTACAAGTTACCCCTTTATTTTTATTCTATGTTAGGATATATAGCTTGCTAGGATTATAGTTGTAATCTTGAATTTTTAATTATGTGATTGGTAGTTAGAACTTGATAGTTGAGTATCATTTAGATTATAAATATGTCACGTCCTAGTCCCAAAATACGTAGGACTAGGACACGTAAGCATGCCAGCCGCATGGATATGACACTTCAATATATGGAAACCGTAACGCATACGTATGCTGTATTATGAATGATAAATCCACAAGTGGTAAAAACTATCACAAGTCACATGGTATAGTCTAAATCTCATCCACAGAAAATCAATATAAATAAATAACCAATATCTATATACTAGATCACAATATAAAGTATCAAAAGAGGATAGTCGGATGGAAACAAATCCACTGCCGAACTGGAATATAAAAACAAACACAACAATAAGTACATCACCAATAATCACTAGGCCTGAAGAGAAGACATCCTCGAAATATTAACCAGTCCGGATCTGCGCTCCTGCGAATACTCATGAATATCTACACCTGGAAAGGGACCAGGTCATTAGAGGGACATAACAAGATACATAGAAGTATGCCAATAAATTACTAAAATAAATATCCAATGGGTCGCCTAACCGTCTAAGTAAATGCAGTTTGAGAACAATTTTCTAACAAGTGGGCTATCTGGCTAAAAATGGGATTGGCGTGACTTTCTCGGAGAATCAGGGGCCTACAAAGCATGTCGTCTTTTAAACGACAGAGGCCGTCTGATAATATATAATATATATGGTCATCACCACCCGTATCTCTAGCGGAGCTTCCGGGTTACAGAAGAAAAAAGTGCAAAGGAGCCCAAATGCCGTACTTGTTGTTCTCTCTACCCCATGCTCTATGCATGTCACATCCATGATACGATTTGGTTCATAGCCTATCTTTAGTACAATAGCCCAATCCTACAACCAAATAAGGACAAGGATTGGACCACCATACTACAATAGGCTATGTCCATGGACCATTAATAACTGCTAAGTCTTTTAGCATACAAAGTTTCTATCAGCAGTTATCCCTAATGCACGGCCCATACGTACAGGAGGCCAGACCTGTCAAGCAGTCCGTGGTCTATATGAGACTCACACTCGTGTAACAGCTGTGTCACGGCCAATGAACCTAATGATGCTTCATGATAATGTGGTGGTTTCATAAACAAGGTCAATGCATATACATAATAAAAATATATCACGACGACACCGTCGTTGCACCCAAGTTTCCTTGGATGCGTATTTTATATAACAGTTAAAATATATGAACTAAAGACAGAAAATAAAGATGCATTCAACATATGGAATATAAATAACAGTACAATAGCAAGGTATACTTGCTTGGCAAGAGAGCTGCAAAATGTAACGTCCAGATGCCAAACACCAAGAGTCAGAAACTATGGCCTAAAAATGAACATCTTCGAATGCTGAAATAAAAATCACCAACATTCCCAGAACAAGCAAAATAGCTAGAAAATACTACCCTTTCGTCCAATTTGGACACAGGGGCAAAACGATAATTTCGTGTCAAAGCGGGCTCCATATGTGGGCCACTTTGCACCGAAAAGTATGTCAGGGGTAAAGGTCTCTAAATGAGACAAAATTATTGGTCAAATAAATTCTAAACGTCAGTACGAACTCAACGGTATATCCAAATGTGGATTCCGGTAAGCCGAACACAATTTTGCCTAAAAAGTCAATCGTAGGGCCCACCAATAGGCGACTTGGTCAACTGTCTCAGAATTGCGTAAAAATTGGGTCATAGGACCAACGTGATACCACGAGTCCAATGGCACAAGTTTCGTCATATTCTGACGAGCGTATACTAAATGGCGTGGTATTTTGCAAAAGTCATGACACAGGGAAATTTTGCGGATACGAGCTGATTTTGACGCGCACACGCGTCCAAATCAGTTTTCGTGAAAGCCCACACGTCTGAGTATACCACGCGCACCTTTTAGTACACTTGGTACACGATGGGGCGGTTCTGTTTGGCGGGGCGTGCTCCGTATCACAATTTTTGGAAGATAAAAAAAGTATTTTTGAGATTTTTTAACTGATTTAATTTAACATGCAGCAAGAAATAAAATATTATATTTGACAGAAAATAAACTAGGTTAGTTGGTCTTCGCATACCAAAAAGAAAAACCAAATTCGGATCTCTGTGGTGGGAGATACGAGTCCGTGAACATGGATCATCGCAACAGAATTTTTGAAATTAAAAGTGGTCATTTTTTCCTTAACTTGACGTCAATTTTTGCCTAGGTTTACGCATTGTTCAAAGTAAACTAATATACAATATGGAAAGGGGGATAGGTCGTGAACGTACCGGTGAAGACGGGGTCGAGTTTGGTTGTATGAGGGCGCAGGAAACGAGGCTTGAACAAGGGTAAACTGCTGTGACCTCGCTGTCTCGAGCGCGGCTTGAATGGCGACGTGGACCCGTGGGGTGGTCGTGGCGACGGCTCCGGCGGTCCAGGCGGCTGTGCGACGGTGGTGTCTCGGTGGCGTGGTCGAGGGGGTTGAGAGATTTTATGTTTAGGGTTTGGGTTGCTCTATTGTATGTATATAGGAGCGGCGGCGAGAATGTATACATGCGCGCGCGGGGGGGGGGGGCGTTTACATGTGGGGGCGGGGGGGGCTTTAGTAGCTGCTGCTGCTTATAGTTTGTGGTGATAACGGGTAGGTTTTAGTTGGTATTGGGTTGGGGTAGGGATTAAGGGTTTGATCCATTTTAATTTATATTCTTTTTTTCTTTTTCCTTTTTCTTTTATTCTTTTTTCTTTTCTAATTCTTTTCTAATATTCTTTTCTTTTTTTCTATTTCTAATTTCTTTTATAATAACATATATATATATATATATATATATATATAAAATTTTGGAAATTATATTAGTGTATACCATTAACCTATCAACTGTCCATAAGGTCTCCTACATGGAATAAATTAGAAAAAATTTATAATTGCTCAAAAAATTCCTTAAATGCACAAACACCTAAAATAAAACTTAAATAAATTCTATTTTCTCTAATTAGCTCATAATTACTACAAATCCATTAAATAATTAATTAAAAAGATTAATATGGTTTTTGAAATTAGGGGTTTTACAGGTAATATCCCAGGTATTTCCTCACTTGCTACCGTAGGTACAACCTGTCGACGCTCCCCGTCGTTGTTGTTGTTGCTGCTGCTGCTGTTGTGTCTCGACTGTTGTTGTCGAGTTGGTGCCATCTTTATTGAGGTCAATAGCCTCCTTTGTGTCACGTCATTGATGCGAATGCCAGAGGATGGTGCTGACATTCACGGTACTGGTCCTCCCTCATTGTTTTGTCCATGAGGCCTCTTCCGAACCACTCTTCTCGATGCCATCCTCTGGAAAGTAAGCTCAGTCCTCTTGGTTGCTATCAATATCGCTTCGAAAGTCTGGTATCCATGCACCTCTACCATGTGTAAGATCTCTTAGTGAAGTCCCTACTGGAACCTCATTGCTCTCTCCAACTCTGTCGCCACCATGGTTGGAGCAAATCTGCTTAGTCGGCAAAACTCCGTCGCATAGCCGTCTACTGTCCTTTCAGCTTGCTTTAGGTTAATGAACCTTTGCTGCAACTCACACTGAGCTGCAATCCTAAAGTACTTTGCCTTGAATCGGGTATTAAAACCATCCCACGAAATAGGATGCCTCAATACTACCTCCATCATGGCCCACCAATCCTTTGCCAAATCTTGGATTTGTAGGCGAACCAGGTCAATCTGTTCCTCTGCCGAAACTTTAGCTGCAACCAGAATGGTCCCAATATCTTGGAACCAATCATCTGCCATGATTGCGTCCTCCGTGCCATCAAAATATATGGGGTTCAGTCTGCAAAATCTAATAGATGTCCCAGAATTTGTTCTTTCGCCTCGTTCTAGGGTTGTCTGCAACCCTTGGTTCAACAGAACATTATGTTCTTGCTGTTAAAGATGTTGAAGCTGTTGTTTCTGATTTGTTGTTGTTCTTATTATTGCACCACCATCTAGTATTATTGGGCAACCAATAATCCACAGATAATCTCTAGCAAGGCTGGGGTATCCAGTATTTAAGAACACCTGGAGCCTGCTACTCTGTCTCATTTATCGTGGGCTCAACTCGGATCCTTGGCTGGGGTTCTACAGGATCTCTTTCCACTGGCAACTCTGCATCTTCGGTTGTTGCATCATCGGAGGAAAGAGAAGCCCTAAAGAAGAGCACAAAAATATCAAGTATGAGATGAGAAGGAACAAGAAAGCAACCAATCTGAGAAAATTCAACCTGAGTATCGAAGATGACGAATTCAAAATTTCAAGAAGGATCATGTTTGATTGAGACTCCTATGACCAAGATACCCCACAAGTCTGAAGAACAGACCTGCATGGGCCACCACTAAAACCTTGCCATACCCCTGTACCGGAATACGAAGATGGACATGGCTAGCTACCCCGTACAAGGTGTTATATGTCATACGACGGTCACGACTGTATAAGACAAGGGGGTGCATGCTACAATCAAGTCTCCTAAGGTCAAGAACTTTTATGTATCAATAATTCAAACAAGAATTAGTAACCATATAGCATATATGATAAAACAATAAGGTATCCCAAACGCTTTCTCAAATGTTCTAGAGACCAGCTATGCAAAATAAGAAGCTGGAAGAGTAACAAAAGTATATAATGGTGATCTACTGTAGTCTGATTTAATACAGTCATGTAAGGAGACTAATGTCCAAACGAGCCGGCTAACAGGTGCCGGTGGCTAAATGCCCAAAATAAGTAAATGCACAATGATGAGCATGAAAGAAGAAAATTTACTCATTATTTCCTGCGACCATGTTCCTGGTAGGCGCCATGAGTTGGAGGAAGGTACGTTGGATCCTCGGGTGCTGGCTCAAAATCTGGCCATACAAAACCAGTGGGGTTACACCCCAAATAGCAAGTAACATAAAGGAAGCACGAAATAGAGAAACAAAAACCCAAGGAAAATATATAATAATATATAGGTTCAGTATCGTAACTTAGGTTCATGGCATATCCTAGCACAAAGGCCCAACCATACAACCAAACAAGGACATGGGTTGAACCATCGCACTATGATAGTCCATATCCCTAGGCTACTAACCGAATAATACAATTACAACCAAGTCCGTTTTCTTATATCGGCTAATCACTTGTATGGCTTGCTAATTGTGGAGTCTGAGTTTATCTCATAAATAATGCATAATAGGTATCATCAGATCACGCCAGTGCCGAACATGAGCTAACCAAACCAATGGATGAATAAAACATGTATTCACGAGGTGCACCAGTTCCCCGTAGGGCCACTGCACTAAAAATACAATATTAGCGGTTCCACTGTTCCTATAGTAAAATAGTGGCTCGGCATAATAATAGGTCAGATACTGCACTCTACTAAGACAGATGATATACAGTATCTATGGTGGCCAGCCCACAGCGCACTTAGAATGAATCTTATTGGGAAGGTTCGTTGGCATAATCTCGGGATATCATTTTCTCCAAATGATACTACCACTTTTAGTTTCCTAATTAGTCTTATGTTGTGTTCAAAATCTCAAGACGTGGTCACATGAAAATTTCCCTTAAGATGTCGTACAAAGTACGGGCACGCTAGATACGAATCCATGAAAGTCAAATCTGGATTCACCCGAGCGTGTATGCAACATTCAGTCAATTAATATCTTAGCCACGCTTTGGTAGTTGACTCGCTTATTATGCCCGTGCTGGGGAAGCAATATATATTTCTAATATCAAGCGTTTAGGAATTTGGAGGCATTCTCGATGTACAACCCAAATATAATCACTTAACACGTGACACAATGTATCATACCTCGACGCATATTAAATCATGGAAAATTATAAGGCATTAGTGGTATCAATACAGATACAATATTCGAGTCCAATTACCAATTATACATTGGGTCACAAAAGAATAGGAAAATATTCAATCAAAACAAGTAAGGCCGCATGGGAAGTCCAGGCCGCATATGACTCTAGGCCGCATATAAAGTCAGGGTCGCATGACAAGTCCTGGCTTCATATAAAGTTAGGGCCGCATGAAAAGTCCTGGCCGCAGATGAAGTCAGGGCTGCATGAACCACTTAGTCACATATAAAGTCAGACCGCATGCTCAGGGTTAAAGTTTACTCCTAATTGGGACAAGTGTTGAAGTAACGGACAATAAATAAAATGTTAGTGATGTGACATAAAGTGATTGATGTGACAAAGTGATAATTCAATAAAGTATGTCCGGAAGAAGAGATAAAACCATAGAAAGATGTGCCAAAGTTTCAGTCATGGGTCCAAGAAAAAGTGGCCGCATGCATTGCTTGCCGCATATGGGTCAGTGTCACATGGAGTTCGATGTCGTATAGAGGTCTCTTAGACTTGGCAAATTTCTTATTCGTTCAATGAGTGAACACACAAGGAGTTCAAGGATAAGCTCCAGAACACTTGTGTGATGGCATTTATGCATCCAACAAGATGGACGCATGCTGGTTAATATGCGACGAAAGCTCTGGCCGTATAGCACTCTCAGGCCGCATAACACTCTCAACCGCATAACTCGCTGGCCGCATGAAGACTTTGTCTTCTCCAAACAACAGGTTCAGCCATGGCGAAAGCTCCAAAAACTAAAATTTTGTTTTGTCCATAAAATTCTCATTTTAAGTCCAAATCGAGTGAAACAAAGCCAAAATGCTTAAAATTGAAAGCTCTATCATGTAGCAAAAACTGGTTTTCAAAAATACATGTTTAATCGATCAAAACCAAGAAAACTTATGAAATCCATAAAACTCTAAGTTAGAAATATAGATCTACTCAAAACTAACCATTAAAATAGGAAACTCCAAGTTCTAAAAGTGCTTAGAAACACATAACAAATATAACGAACCAAAAATATAGAGGGTTTCTTTATTTCTCATGCAATGTGTACTTGTCTATGGAAATAGGAGATAAAACACAAGAGAGAGAAAGATAATGAAGTAATGAAGAAAGAGAATGAGATATTGACTTATATATGGTAGGGTTTAGTATTGAACCAAGGTTCTCATGACTTAAACCAACCCACAAAATGAACCATGAACAAGGTTAAACCAAAGAATGGGTCTAGTCTCCATGCACATGCAACCAGGCTAAAATAAAAATATGTTTTAAATACGTATATCGGGAACAGGGAGTGACATCTCTATACACCTTAGAAAAATTTTGTCCTCGGAATTTGAATCCAAGTAAGCTAGAAAAGTTAGGACAAGCACGATACAAATCTACTAGCAACTACACAAGCAAGCAATATCATCACAACATATAGGTGATCACCTGATCACAGAATCTGGGACATGAATACGTAAGAAAGAATATACCTTCTGAATCGAATATGTGCGGGTACCGGGATCGAATATCGTCCTCGCGTTCCCACGTCAATTACCCTAAAGAGTGGTGGCCCCAAGCAACCTGGATAAGAGAAATAGTCTGGTTCTTGAGTACCTTCTTCCTTTGGTCCAATATGGATATAGATTGCTCCTCGTAAGATAAGTCGGTACTAACGACTAATTCAGAGTGATCGAGGATATGACTCAGATCTGGAACATACCTACGCAACTGAGACACATGAAATACATCGTATATCTCATATAGCAAAGGTAAAAAGGCAAGACGATAAGTAACATCGTCTACCTGCTCGAGAATATCGAACGAACCTACGTATCGCGCACTAAGTTTTTTGTGAACCCCGAATCTAATGACTCAATGGGTAGGCAAAATCAGCAAGAACACGTGGTCGTTGCCATAAAACTCTAAAGGCCTACGATGTTGATATGTCCAATGCCGATGCCTATCTTGTGCAACCCGAAGTCGCTCTCTAATCTGTTTGACAACCTCTACTGTCTGTGCAATCATTTTGGGACCTAACATCTTTCACTCACTAACGTCGTTCCAAGCCAATGGTGATATACACTTTCTGCCATACAGTGCTTAAAAAGGTGTCATCTGAATAATGACCTGATAACTATTGTTATACGATAATTCTACCAAGTGAAGGTGATTCTCCCAAGATCCACTAAGGTCTAAGGTACAGGCTCGTAGGATATCCTCCAAGGTCTGGATGGTTCTCTCTAATTATCCGTCTGTTTGGGGGTGGTAAGCTGTGCTGAATCTTAACTTGGTGTCCAAACTCTGATGCAAACTTTTTCAAAAATATGAAATAAACCGAGTGTCTCAATCTGACAAGATACTTACTGAGATACCATGTTGTCTCACTATCTGTCGTATATATATTTCAGCCAATTATTCTGTAGACTATCCAACTCAAAAAGGAAGAAAGTGAGCTACTTTTGTGAGACAATCCACTATCACCCAAACTGCATCTCGACCAGTCGATGATCTAGGTAAATCAGTCATAAAGTCCATCGTGATGTGTTCCCACTTCCACTTTGGAATAGGAAGCGACTTCAATAATCATGTAGGTATCTGTTGCTCTGCCTTCACTTGCTGAGATATCAGACATCGCGATACGAAGCGTGTTATTTCCCTTTTTATTTTGTTCCACCAAAAGTATTGATTGATATCTTAGTACATCTTCATGCCTCCCGGATGAATGAAATATTGGGAACTGTGTATTTCAGTCATAACATCTTACCGAATATCCCTGCTTGATATGCATAGACGATTCCCAAACCTTGGCGTTTCATCTGCATGTATTGTCAACTCCTTTCGAAGACCTGACTCACATTCTTCTCGTAGCTTTTGAATCTTCAGGTCCTCTGTCTGAGATAGTTTGATTCTATCTACCAAATTGACTGAATTTGTAGGCTAGCCTGTACTCCTGTACTACGTGGAAGTACTATCTTGATACCCATCTCTCGTAAGTCCTTTAGAATGTGCTTCTGAGTAGTCGACATAAATTTATAACCTCTTCTGTAAAGTGCATCAGCTACTACATTAGCATTACCTGGATGGAACTGAAGTTCCACGTCATAGTCTTTCAACAACTCTAGCCACCTTCTCTGCCACATGTTCAGGTCCTTATGCGTGAATACATACTTAAAACTCTTATGATCCGTGAATATTCCTACTCGATTGCCATATAAGTAGTGCCTCCATAGCTTAAGTGCAAATACTACTGCTGCTAGCTCCAAATTGTGAGTTGGATAGTTCTTCTTGTAATCTCTGAGCTACCGAGAAGCATACACTATCACTCTCCCTTGCTGTATCAAAACACATCCAATTCCTTTGCCAAATGCATCATAATACACTATGAATCCTTTGGAGCCTGCTGGAAGAGTATGGATTGGTGCAGAGATTAACTTCTTCTTCAACTTTTTAAAGGCTATCTGACATTCCACTTACCATATAAACTTAACTTTCTTGCACGTCAACCGAGTCAATGGTGCAAAGATCTTAGAAAATATAACAAAAATCTTCTATAGTATCCTGCCAAGCCCAGGAAACTATGCACTTCTGCTACTGTCTTCTGAACTGGCATATTTTCTACTGCATCTACCTTATTGGGATCAAGTGACCCTTCTGCTCCAGAAATAATGTATCCAAGAACGGATATATGATTCAGCCAAAACTCGCACTTACTAAGCTTATCATATAACTGGTTCTCCCTCAAAGTTTGTAACACTATCCTGATATGTTCTTAATGCTCCTCCTCAGTACGAGAATACACAAGGATGTTATCTATGAATACTACCATAAATTGGTCTAAGTAAGACATGAAAATATGGTTCATCAAATCCATGAATACCGCTGGAGCATTAGTCAGTCCGAATGACATAACTAAGAATTCGTAATGCCCATATTGTGACCTAAATAATGTCTTCGATATATCCTGCTCTTGGACTCGCACCTGATAATATCCTGATCATAAATCTATCTTGGAGAAGACTCTTGCTCCACTTAATTAGTCAAACAAATCATCAATCCTTGGTAATGGGTACTTGTTCTTCATAGTCACTGTATTCAATCGCCTGTAATCCATCTACAACTGCGTCAATCCATCATTCTTCTTCACTAATACCACTGGTGCTCCCCAGGATGATCCACTGGTCCGAATAAACTTCTCCGCCTTTAGTTCTTCCACGTGTTGATATAACTGATCAAGTTCTGATAGTGACATAGGGTACACCTTCTGGGATACTGGTGCTGATTCTGGCATCAACTCTATACATAACTCTACTGCTCTAACTGGGGGTAATCTGAAAAGATCGTTGGGAAAGACGTCCATGAACTCTTCAACT
The DNA here is from genome assembly GCA_036927795.1 of Iris macrosiphon. NCBI lineage: Eukaryota > Viridiplantae > Streptophyta > Magnoliopsida > Asparagales > Iridaceae > Iris > Iris macrosiphon. The sequence continues at coordinate 61,112,734 of JAYESA010000002.1, forward strand.
ATCTTAGGCAACGGGTCTTCTTTCTTTGCTACTGTTGCAACTCCTCCTTTATGCTGGTCTCTTGCTATTCTGCTAAGGACAAACTCTTCTAGATCGGGACACTCTACCCCTACGACAGTCTATCGTTGAATGACTATCTCTCAACCAGTCCATGCCTAAGATAAAGTCAAAGTTATCCATAGAAAACTCGATCAACTTTGCAGATAATAAATGCCCACATACTACGACTAGACATACTAGACACTCCTTACTAACTTCTACGATCCCATTGCTAGTAAGTATATTTAGCCACTCTGGTAATGCCTCAAACTTTAATCCAATACGTGTCGCATATTGTGCAGATATAAATGAGTGCGAAGCTCCAGAATTAATTAAAGCTATGGCATAAAAGGTTGTAACGAAAATGTTACCTGCTTCTACGACGCATGACGCCAAAGCTTCCTCCAAAGAAAATGTGAGTGCCTGCCCTTGGCCTTGTCGAGCTCCCTACTGCTATCTTCCTTACTGCCATGGTTGCAGCCCCTGTTGATTCTGCTGTTATTGCTGTCTATAAAGCTGGGCCTGTGTCGGCAACGGACGTTGAGCTAAGGGTCGTACTGCTGCTGCTGGTCCTCCTTGCTGCACTGTCCTTAGAGCTGGCAATGCAGAAAACTGTTGTACTAGCCCTCCTAGCCTCTGTATCAATATGCATGTGGCAACCTTGTGATCAGGGCTCCCACATTTGAAACATAGTCTGTTAGCTGCCCGATAATATCCCGGGTATGACCTAACTTGCCACAGTAGGTACAACCTGTCGGCGCTCCCCGTCGTTGTTGTTGTTGTTGCTGTTGCTGCCTCGGCTGCTGTTGCCGAGTTGGTTCCATCATTGTCGAGTTCACTGGCCTCCTCTGTGTCACGTCATTAATGCGAATGTCAGGGGATGGTGCTGACGTTCGCGGTACTGCTCCTCCCTTATTGTTATATCCATGATGCCTCTTTCGATCCACTCTTCTTGATGCCATCCTCTGGGAAGTAAGTTCAACCCTCTTGGTTACTATAAATATTGCCTCAAAAATCTGGTATTCATGCACCTCTACCATGTGTAAGATCTCTAAGTAAAGTTCCTACTTGAACCTCATTGCTCTCTCCAACTCTATCGCCACCATGGTTGGAGCAAATCTGCTTAGTCGGCAAAACTCTGTCGCATAGCCGTCTACTGTCCTTCCAGCTTGCTTTAGGTTAATGAACCTTTGCTGCAACTCACACTGAGCTACAATCCCAAAGTACTTAACCCTAAATCGGGTCTTGAAATCATCCCATAAAATAGGATGCCTCAATCCTACCTCCATCGTGGCCTACCAATCCCTTGCCAGATATTGGAGTTGTAGGCGAACCAGGTCAACCTGTTCCTCGGTCGAAACTTTAATTGCTACCAGAATGGTCTTAATATCTTGGAACCATTTATCTGCCATGATTGTATGTAAACACCCTAAATTTTTGAGATTTATTATTCAAATTTTTGGTATTTTCAGGGATTTAAAACAAAGGTGATTATGATTTAAAAGGATTTTAAGTGGGGCTAATTGGTGTTAAAATATTATGGAAATAATATTTTAGGGTGTAAATTGGAACACCGGTCATGTGGTAATTTTCGGTGAATTATTTGGACTCCGGGAACGAGTTTTAAGCCTTAAAAACGATTGGAGATGTGAACCAAACCAAACCTGACCGCTGAACCAAACCAAGCCCATTCATAATGGGTCGGGTCGGGTCGGATCCGAGTCAACCCGACCCGAACCCGAAACCCATACTGAAACCCTAACCGGATTCCCCAATCGGTTTTACTGTTCACCTTATATATAAACCCTCGGCGTCCGTGCCCTCCGCCGCTAAACCCTAATTCCCATCTCCGTCGCAGTCGACGTCTTCCCCTTGACCTACCCAGTCGTCGATCCCAGCCCGCAGACTCCCCATCCGCTCGACCATCACCACCGACTCCGCCGTCCCTCCAGCTGACTCCCCTTCACCGCAGAACTCCATCCCCGTCGACTCCACCGACGCCGACCATCAGCCCAGACGCCTAGGCCGAGCCGCCCACCGACAGTGAGTCCGAACCCCCTGCCTCCGGACACCAACCCAAGCCCGGACACGGATCCGGTGTAGAGCCGACTCGTCGACCCACGGTGACCAGGACACGAAAGTTGATCCTCGGACACAAACGAATTCAGCGTTCACGGAGCCTGTTCAGGTACCGATTTCTTTCTTCTCGTAATACCGTTTTCAATTCCGTTAGTTGCTATGCGTAGACTGTATAACCCTCTCGGTGCCCGAGCAACTCGCTCAGTGCATCGCGTCCTGTGGTGATCGCACACCGCGATCCAAAAACATGAAAACAATGCCCTGTTTCAACCGAAACTGAGTGCACCCCGCCAATCGGGACGACTTGGTCGCACGCGGTCTTTACCGAACTATGCGCAACGTTGATACGGTCGTGTGGGATTTTGCAGAAGTCGATTCGGAGGTGCGTGCACCCCGGAATCAACGCGTATCCGCCGCCGACACCCCGTATCCGTCCTTTCTGGAACACGCTGTAACTTTGTGTACACACGTCAGATCGAGACGAAACTTGTGCCATCGGACTCGTAGCAATACGCTGGTCCTGTGACCCAAGTTTGGTTCGATTCTGAGAACGTTGACAAAATCGCGTATCGTGGGCCCCACCGGCTCCACTTGACAGATGATTTTGTGATCGGCTCATCGAAATCCAATTCTGGAAGTTCTATTGGGTTCGTATCATCATTCCTGACTTGTAGACACTGAGTTGGAGTAATTTGGAGACCTCTGACCCTGACACGCTTTTCGGTGCAAAGTGGCCCAGATATGGAACCCGCTTTGGCCCGGAAATGACCTTTTTGCCCCTGTGTCCAAATTGGACGTAAGGACAGGCATTTCTAGCAGTTTGATACCTTCTGAGACTGTTGGTGATGTTTATTACAGCTTTTGGAGTAGTCCCTACCGGATCCACCGATACCAGGACGACAGTTGATATTCAAACATCAGGCAAGTATACCTTGCCAATCTCTGCAGTATTGTTACCTATTTTTTTTACTTCATATTATTACTGTGCATGCTCAACCTAGGACCGTTTGACATACTTAGCGTCCGATTATCAGTCGGGTGCCAACATCGTACGCGGTATTGGGTAATGTCATCTAGATATGGACATACGTGACACTTTATCTTCTCGTACTTGTCTTACCAAGTACACTTTGACCCAGGACACTGGACACTGATCATGAGACAGGATCTTCCCGAGATGTTCGAGGTGATACTGTATAGGACTTGGCATAGATTCTATATTCTAGATACATTATGACTTGTGCATTAGTTATGACCCCGCTGACATGGACGTGAGACGTTATGTTCATGATTTGTGTGGTTACATTGGGTGGGGAGAGACACACAGACTACAGGCTAATTTTATATATACACCCCTACTATTGTGAGGCCCAAGACTCTGAAGCCCGAGCTTGGCCCATTACTCATTACTACTGCTACTACCGGCTCCCCTACACAGAGCTTGTAGTATGCTTCAGCCTGAGTTCTAGTGCTGCTCTCATCTTGCATATCACTTAGCTGGTTATTTTAGCATTCCCTTATTGTTCCATCTATTGCTGGAGATACCCATAGGCTACAGGTTGATTATGTTATGCCGGCTACTCAGTCTCCCGTTGAGCTAGACCACCTCATGATATCACTGCTACCGGCTCCCCTACATAGAGCTTGTAGTTGTTTCAACCTGAGTACTGTTGATATTCTTTCTTGTATTTTACACAGATGTTTACATACTTACCCTGCTTATTTCATTATTTGCTGCACTGTACTATTTTGGCATGAGCTTTCTTGTACCTTGCTATGTCCCCTGAGGACCTGGATCCGAATTTTGTCCCAAGATTTTGCAGACGAGGGTTATCCCGAGGTATACGGGACCGCAGCAGGAGGAGCCGATCCAGGAGCTGTACCGCCATTTGAGGACGAGGTCTTAGCCGAAGACTTCTCTTGAGCATCCATGATCATGCTCAGCTTTTATTATTTATTCAGTCTTTTATTTTTCTGGTCTGTTGAACCATTGTACTAGATATTTATCGGGTTATTCCCCGAAATACTTTGTGAGAGTAGCTGATGATTTACATTCCTTATTTATTCTGTGGATCATATTTTATATCTTGGGTGGATGAGATTAGTTGTGCCATATTGTCGTAGACTTGATTTTACATCTTAAGTATGCCCTGATGGATCTATTAAATTGGATTTGTCCATCGGTGCGTACTGCTGGCCATTGCCACGTGTCTAGTCCCTCGGTATTTTGGGACTGGGGCGTGACATAGTTTTTGTGGTGGCCCATGCAGGTCCTCGACTAAATTGTTCGGTTTCAACTTAGGGACCGAACCAGCCTGCCCTAAGGATAGGATAAGTTCTAGGTTCTCATCCATCATTGAACCATTTTTGAACTCTATATCGAACTCGAATTTGTTACTTGATTTGCATCCTGTGTTGATTCCTCTGAGCGTTCTTATAGTTTATCTTTTGGTTGCAGAGAAATGGATCCCAGGAACGGAGACGAGATTCCTTTGGATACACCACACGACGCTGTGGTTACTTATGGAGATGGAGTGACTCCTGGAAATAGAGGACAAGCATCACAGAGCGATCAAACCGGTCAGCCTAATCCAAGGTTCCGGAGAGATGACATCCCACCTCCACCACAGTTCACTCCCCAGATGCCAGTTTTCCCGCCAGGACAAGCCATGGAAGGGCAACAGATGTTCCAGATGATGTATGCTATGATGCAAGCACAGCAACAGATTCAGCAAGAGGCCCATCGGCAGGAGGCCGATTATCTGAGAACCAGCCTGGTATCCGCATTGGAGCAGGCAAATCCACCAGCGAGGAGAACGATGACGGGATCTATCACCGACTTCCGTCAGCTCAAGCCTCGTACATTTTCTGGTAAAGAGGGGCCAACAGAAGTTCATGAATGGCTCACAAACATTCAGCATCAGTTGGAAGCCGCTGAACTTCCTAGAGAGAAGTGGATGACTGCCGTCAGAATGCAGTTAACTGAGAATGCACATCACTGGTGGTTAGCAGAGGAGATGAGGCTCGGACAGGACCGAGTCACCTGGGAAGAGTTCTCCAGACTCTTCAGAGAGATGTATATTCCCGCAGTAGCACGGTCAGAGCTGAGAGACAAGTTCCACCGCCTTATCCAAGGCAATATGACAGTGGAAGAATACAATGCGGAATTTATTCGCCTCAGTCGCTTTGCCCCAACCTTGATTGCGATAGAGGAAGAGAAGGCTGAGAAATTCTTTGACGGGCTGAAGTTCGAGCTTCAGAGATTGATTGGATCGGTCGCACCTACATCTTATACCGACGTTCTCGCCGCAGTACGACGCATGGAGCGCGTCACTAGAAGGGAGTCGAACCTGAAGAGGCCTATCAACTCAACACCATCCAGGACAGCACATGGGGATTCAGCAAAGCGGACCCAGAGGAGTATGCCAGATAGGACAGCGTACAGGGCCATATCTCTCCCTACTTGTCACCACTGCGGCAAGATAGGTCACATTGAGAGAGAATGCAGACGCAAGTTGGGACTCTGCCTAGCTTGCGGTTCCAACCAGCATCAGACCAGAGAGTGCACCGAGCGCAGAGAGGGAGCACCCAGATTAGCTTTGCCTGCACCACGACCAGCGTATCCAGCCGTAGGAGCACAGCAGGCAGGAGTTGGTGGAGTCAGACCACCAGCCCCAGGAGGGAATCAGCAGAGACCACCCCTGGCACTACAAGCAGCTTTATTTCAGCAGGCTCAGCAGCAGAGAGGCCAAGCTCAGGGACGAGGCCAGGCATTCACTTTAGCTGTTGAGGAGGAGGCTACAGCAGGCGAGGTCATCGCAGGTACTATTTTAGTAGCTTCATTACCAGCTGTAGCATTATTTGATTCTGGAGCATCGCATTCATTTATAGCAGCTAGCTTTGTAGCCACCCATAGATTAGCTACCGCACCCCTTCCGAAGATAAAAAGGATTCTTACGGGAGGTGGAATTATTCCGGTTAGTGACGTCTGTAGATCATGTTCTGTAGTAGTCTGTGGACGAGAAATGCGAGCTCAATTCCTAATCTTTTCCATGCCGGATTATGATATCGTACTTGGTATGGACTGGTTAAGTCAGTACCATGCGACTCTTGATTGTCGGCTTGGAAAGGTTATATTTAGACCGCCGGGACATCCAGAATTTGAGTTTCTTCGAGGAGCAGTAGAGCAAAGAGTTCAGCCTACTCTTAGGGTATTATCTGTAGAAGGGGAGACCGGTTACCCAAGGGTCATATCAGAATTTGTGGATGTATTTCCTGATGATCTTCCAGGTTTACCGCCTGATCGGGAAATAGAATTCACAATAGACTTAACTCCAGGAGCAGAGCCTATCACTTCATCAGTATATCGGCTAGCACCTAAGGAGTTAGTGGAGTTGAAAGAACAGGTTGATGATCTTTTGGAGAAGGGTTTCATTTGGCCCAGTATTTCACCTTGGGGAGCACCCATATTATTTGTGCCGAAGAAGGATGGAACAGTACGGTTGTGCATTGACTACAGGGCGCTGAATGCTGTGACCATCAAGAACAGGTATCCCTTACCACGCATAGATGATCTATTCGATCAATTGAGTGGTGCAAGGGTATTTTCGAAGATTGACCTTAGATCCGGCTATCATCAGATCAAAGTAAGGAAGGAAGACATCCCGAAGACAGCTTTCAGGACCAAATATGGACATTATGAGTTCTTGGTGATGCCGTTTGGTTTAACCAATGCGCCAGCAGTGTTTATGAGCTTAATAAACAGAGTCTTTCATCAGTTCTTGGATAAATTTGTAGTTGTATTCATTGACGACATTCTCATATATTCCAAGAGCCCTGAAGAGCACGAGGAGCATCTCAGAATCATGTTAGAGACCTTGAGACAGGAGAAGTTATATGCCAAACTCAGTAAGTGTGAGTTCTGTATGGACAAAGTGCCATTTTTGGGACACATCATATCAGTAGAAGGACTTTCAGTGGATCCAGAGAAAGTTGCGGCAATAGAGACTTGGCCTACACCCACATCAGTTGCAGAGGTGAGAAGTTTTCTCGGACTTGCGGGGTATTACCGAAGGTTTGTAGAAAATTTCTCGAGGATTGCAGAACCGATGACGAAGCTGACACGCAAAGACCAGGAGTTTATATGGACAGAAGACTGTCAGAAGGCCTTCGAAGAATTGAAGAGAAGATTAACAACAGCACCTATCTTGACTCTTCCTGCAGGGTCAGAAGCTTTTGTTGTTTACAGTGATGCATCAGGCAGTGGACTAGGATGTGTTTTGATGCAACATGGCAAAGTCATTGCTTATGCGTCAAGACAGTTGAAGGTCCACGAGAAGAACTACCCAACACATGATCTGGAGCTAGCACCAGTTATATTTGCATTGAAGATATGGAGGCACTATCTTTATGGAGAGAGGGTAGAAATCTTTACAGATCACAAAAGTCTGAAGTATGTATATACTCAGAAGGAGCTTAACATGAGGCAGAGGCGTTGGCTTGAATTGATGGTAGATTTTGACGTCGATCTGCAGTATCATCCGGGAAAGGCGAATATTGTAGCAGACGCACTGAGCAGGAAGCCTACGGCTTATTTCTTGACGATGCAGCCCGAGTTATTGAGAGATCTACAGGAGCTTCAGATAGAGGTTGTCTTACCAGGACAGAATGGCTTGATGGCTAATCTTGAAGTCAAGTCATCACTCATGGAGAAGATTAAAGAGGCCTTGCCCACCGATGCCAGATTTCGAAGATTGAAGGAGAGGACAGAAGCAGGCATGCAGACAGGACTTCGTATACACGAAGACGGGACATTGAGGTTTGGAAATCGCCTGTATGTTCCAAATGGAGAATTGAGACAAGAGTTAATGACTGAAGCGCATAGCTCTATGTACTCTGTTCACCCAGGAGGAACCAAGATGTATCGAGACTTGAGACAGTATTACTGGTGGCATGGAATGAAAAGAGAGATCGCAAGATTTGTGGCCAAATGCTTAGTCTGCCAGCAAGTAAAGGCCGAGCATCAGAGGACTGCAGGTATCCTACAGCCGCTTCCTATATCAGAATGGAAGTGGGAACATATCATGATGGATTTTGTCACAGGATTTCCAAGGAGCCCCAGCGGAAGAGATGCAGTTTGGGTTATCGTGGATAGACTCACTAAATCGGCACACTTCTTGCCATTTAGAGTTGGACAGTCCACAGAGGCACTAGCCGACATGTATATGCGACAAATCGTCAAATTACATGGAGTACCTGTTAGTATTGTATCGGATCGAGATTCAAGATTTACCTCTCATTTCTGGAGAAGCATGCAAGAGAGTCTGGGCACCAGACTCAAGTTCAGCACGGCTTATCACCCGCAGACAGATGGACAATCGGAGCGCACCATTCAGATCTTGGAAGATATGTTGCGATCATGTATGCTAGACTTTGGAGGATCTTGGGAAGATCATTTGCACTTAGTAGAGTTCTCCTACAACAACAGTTATCAGGCCAACATTCAGATGGCACCGTTTGAAGCATTATACGAAAGAAAATGCAGATCGCCTATATGTTGGAGTGACGTTGGTGAACGTCAAATACTGGGTCCAGAATTGGTAATGCAAACAGTGGAGAAGGTGAAGCAGATACAGAATCATCTACGAGCAGCTCAGGACCGACAGAAGCATTGGGCGGATGCACATAGGCGTCCCCTAGAGTTCAAGGAAGGAGAGCACGTATTCTTGAGGATTTTGCCCACTCGTGGTACTATCAGATTCGGGAGCAGAGGCAAGCTGAGCCCAAGGTATATTGGGCCATTTGACATCCTAGAGCGTGTTGGTGAGGTGGCTTATCGTCTTGCATTACCTCCATCCCTAGAAGTAGTGCATGACATATTCCACGTCTCACAGCTGCGAAGGTACGTGACCGACCCAAGTCACGTAGTCGATCATTCAGAGATCGCAGTAGGCCCAAGCTTGAGATATGAGGAACAACCAGTTGGCATCCTCGACGTCAGTGAGAAGACATTGCGGGGACAGACAATCAGACTGGTCCGTGTAGCTTGGAAACACCATTCGCCTGGCGAATCGACTTGGGAACGAGAAGATAGTATGCGACAGCAATACCCCTACTTGTTCGAGGAGGCTGTTGTAAACTAAGCAACCTTGTATTCCATAATTCATTCTTTAGTAGCTGATTCTTTGATTACGAGGACGCAATCCTTTTAAGGAGGGAAGATTGTAAACACCCTGAATTTTTGAGATTTATTATTCAAATTTTTGGTATTTTCAAGGATTTAAAACAAAGGTGATTATGATTTAAAAGGATTTTAAGTGGGGCTAATTGGTGTTAAAATATTATGGAAATAATATTTTAGGGTGTAAATTGGAACACCGGTCATGTGGTAATTTTTGGTGAATTATTTGGACTCCGGGAACGAGTTTTAAGCCTTAAAAACGATTGGAGATGTGAACCAAACCAAACCTGACCGCTGAACCAAACCAAGCCCATTCATAATGGGTCGGGTCGGGTCGGATCCGAGTCAACCCGACCCGAACCCGAAACCCATACTGAAACCCTAACCGGATTCCCCAATCGGTTTTACTGTTCACCTTATATATAAACCCTCGGCGTCCGTGCCCTCCGCTGCTAAACCCTAATTCCCATCTCCGCCGCAGCCGACGTCTTCCCCTTGACCTACCCAGTCGTCGATCCCAGCCCGCAGACTCCCCATCCGCTCGACCATCACCACCGACTCCGCCGTCCCTCCAGCCGACTCCCCTTCACCGCAGAACTCCATCCCCGTCGACTCCACCGACGCCGACCATCAGCCCAGACGCCTAGGCCGAGCCGCCCACCGACAGTGAGTCCGAACCCCCTGCCTCCGGACACCAACCCAAGCCCGGACACGGATGCGGTGTAGAGCCGACTCGTCGACCCAAGGTGACCAGGACACGAAAGTTGATCCTCGGACACAAACGAATTCAGCGTTCACGGAGCCTGTTCAGGTACCGATTTCTTTCTTCTCGTAATACCGTTTTCAATTCCGTTAGTTGCTATGCGTAGACTGTATAACCCTCTCGGTGCCCGAGCAACTCGCTCAGTGCATCGCGTCCTGTGGTGATCGCACACCGCGATCCAAAAACATGAAAACAATGCCCTGTTTCAACCGAAACTGAGTGCACCCCGCCAATCGGGACGACTTGGTCGCCCGCGGTCTTTACCGAACTGTGCGCGACGTTGATACGGTCGTGTGGGATTTCGCAGAAGTCGATTCGGAGGTGCGTGCACCCCGGAATCAACGCGTATCCGCCGACGACACCCCGTATCCGTCCTTTCTGGAACACGCTGTAACTTTGTGTACACACGTCAGATCGAGACGAAACTTGCGCCATCGGACTCGTAGCAATACGCCGGTCCTGTGACCCAAGTTTGGTTCGATTCTGAGAACGTTGACAAAATCGCGTATCGTGGGCCCCACCGGCTCCACTTGACAGGTAATTTTGTGATCGGCTCATCGAAATCCAATTCTGGAAGTTCCGTTGGGTTCGTATCATCATTCCTGACTTGTAGACACTGAGTTGGAGTAATTTGGAGACCTCTGACCCTAACACACTTTTCGGTGCAAAGTGGCCCACATATGGAACCCGCTTTGGTCCGGAAATGACCTTTTTGCCCCTGTGTCCAAATTGGACGTAAGGACAGGCATTTCTAGCAGTTTGATACCTTCTGAGACTGTTGGTGATGTTTATTACAGCTTTTGGAGTAGTCCCTACCGGATCCACCGATACCAGGACGATAGTTGATATTCAAACATCAGGCAAGTGTACCTTGCCAATCTTTGCAGTATTGTTACCTATTTTTCTTACTTCATATTATTACTGTGCATGCTCAACCTAGGACCGTTTGACATACTTAGCGTCCGATTATCAGTCGGGTGCCAACATCGTACGCGGTGTTGGGTAATGTCATCTAGATATGGACATACGTGACACTTTATCTTCTCGTACTTGTCTTACCAAGTACACTTTGACCCAGGACACTGGACACTGATCATGAGACATGATCTTCCCGAGATGTTCGAGGTGATACTGTATAGGACTTGGCATAGATTCTATATTCTAGATACATTATGACTTGTGCATTAGTTATGACCCCGCTGACATGGACGTGAGACGTTATGTTCATGATTTGTGTGGTTACATTGGGTGGGGAGAGACACACAGACTACAGGCTGATTTTATATATATACCCCTACTATTGTGAGGCCCAAGACTCTGAAGCCCGAGCTTGGCCCATTACTCATTACTACTGCTACTACCGGCTCCCCTACACAGAGCTTGTAGTATGCTTCAGCCTGAGTTCTAGTGCTGCTCTCATCTTGCATATCACTTAGCTGGTTATTTTAGCATTCCCTTATTGTTCCATCTATTGCTGGAGATACCCACAGGCTACAGGTTGATTATGTTATGCCGGCTACTCAGTCTCCCGTTGAGCTAGACCACCTCATGATATCACTGCTACCGGCTCCCCTACACAGAGCTTATAGTTGTTTCAACCTGAGTACTGTTGATATTCTCTCTTGTATTTTACACAGATGTTTACATACTTACCCTGCTTATTTCATTATTTGCTGTACTGTACTATTTTGGCATGAGCTTTCTTGTACCTTGCTATGTCCCCTGAGGACCTGGATCCAGATTTTGTCCCCAGATTTTGCAGACGAGGGTTATCCCGAGGTATACGGGACCGCAGCAGGAGGAGCCGATCCAGGAGCTGTACCGCCATCTGAGGACGAGGTCTTAGCCGAAGACTTCTCTTGAGCATCCATGATCATGCTCAGCTTTTATTATTTATTCAGTCTTTTATTTTTCTGGTCTGTTGAACCATTGTACTAGATATTTATCGTGTTGTTCCCCGAAGTACTTTGTGAGAGTAGCTGATGATTTACATTCCTTATTTAGTCTGTGGATCATATTTTATATCTTGGGTGGATGAGATTAGTTGTGCCATATTGTCGTAGACTTGATTTTACAGCTTAAGTATGCCCTGATGGATCCATTAAATTGGGTTTGTCCATCGGTACGTACTGCTGGCCATTGCCACGTGTCTAGTCCCTCGGTATTTTGGGACTGAGGCGTGACATTGCATCAGTGCCATCAAAATATCTGGGGTTCAGTATGCAAAATCTAACAGATGCCCCAGAATATGTTCTTCTGCCTCATTCTAGGGTCGTATGTAACCCTTGGTTCAACAGGACATTCTGTTCTTGCTGCTGAAGCTGTTGTTGCTGATATTGCTGATATTGTTGCTGTTGTTGTTGCACCACCATCTGGTATTATTGGGTAGCCAACAATCTATGGATAATCTTTAGCAAGGCTGGGGTATCTAGTATTATCGGCACTGCGGGAGGTACAGGAACACATGGAGCCTGTTGTCTTGTCCCATTTATCGTGGGCTCAACTTGGATCTTTGGTTGGGGTTCTACAGGATCTTGTTCCACTGGCAACTCTGCCTCTCTGGTTGCTGCATCTTTGGGGGAAGGGGAAGCCCTAAATAAAAGCACAAAAAATATTAAAAATAGGACGAGAAGGAACAATAAAGCAACAAATCTGGGAAAATTCAAGTTGAGTATCGAAGAGGACAAATTCAGAATTTCAAGAAGGATCATGTTTGATTGAGACTCCTATGTCCATGATATCCTACAAGTCTGAAGAACAGACCTGCATGGGCCACAATTAAAACCTTGTCATGCCCCAATACTGGAATACGGAGACAGACATGGCCAACTATCTCGTACAAGGTATTATACATCATACGGCGATCACGGCTATATAAGACAAGGGGGTGCATGCTACAATCAAGTCTTCAAAGGTCAAGAACTTTTATATCTCAATCATTCAAACAAGAAACAGTAAGCATAGAGCATATATGATTAAGCAATAAGATGTCCCAAATGCTTTCTCAAATGTTTTGGAGACTAGCTATAAAAAATAAGAAGCTGGAAGAGTAACAAAAGTATATGATGGTGATCAGCTGCAGTCTGATTTAATACAATCATGTAAGAAGACTAATATCTATATGAGCCGGCTAACAGGTATCGGTGGCTAAATGCCAAAAAGAAGTAAATGTATAATGATGAGCAGGGAAGAAGAAACCTACTCGTTATCCCCTGTGACCATGTTCCTGGTATGCGCCATAAGTTGGGGGAAGGTACGCTGGATCTTCAGGTGCTTGCTCGAAACATGGCCATGCAAAACCAGTGGGGTTAGACCCCAAATAGCAAGTACCACAAAGAAAGCACGAAATGGAAAAACAACCCAAGGAAACATATATAATAATATACGGGTTCAGTATTGTAACTTAGGTCCATGGCATATCCTAGCACAAAGGCCCAACCCTACAACCAAACAAGGACAAGGGTTGAACCATCGTACTATGATAGTCCATCTCCCTAGGCTACTAACCAAATAATACAATCACAACCAAGTTTATTTTCTTATATCGGCCAATCACTTGAACGGCTTGCTAATTGTGGAGTCCGAGGTTATCTCAGAAATAATACATAATATGTATCCTCAGATCACGCCAGTACCGAACATGAGCTAACCGAACCAATAGATAAATGAAACAGGTATTCACGAGGTGCACCAATTTCCCGTAGGTCCACTGCGCTAAAAATACATTATTATCAGCTAAGACAAGGTGGTACGGGACGGAGAAAGCCTTTATGCGGTTCCAATATTCCTATAGTGAAACAGTGGCTCGGCATAATAATAGGTCAGATACTGCACTCCATTAAGGCAGATGATATACAGTATCTGTGGTAGCCAGTCCACAGCGTACTTAAAATGAATCTCTGTGGAAAGTTTCGTTGGCATGATCTCGGGATACCATTCCCTCCAAATGTTACTACTACCTTTAGTTTCCTAATTAGCCCTATGTTATGTTCGAAATCTCAAGGCATGGTCACATGAGATTTTTTTTTAAGATGTCATACAAAGTACGGACACGCTAGATACGGATCCATGAAAGTTAAATCTGGATTCACCCGAGCGTGTATGCAATATTCAGTCAATTAATATCATAGCCATGCTTTGGTAGTTGACTTTCTTAGTATGCCCGTGGTAGAAAAATAATATATATCACGCATTCAGGAATTTGGAGGCATTCTCGATGCACAACCCAAATATAATCACTTAACACGTGACACGATATGTCGTACCTAAGCGTATATTAAATCATGGATAATTATCAGGCAATAGTTGTATCAGCATGAATACAATATTTGATTCCAATTACCAATTATACATTTGGTCACAAAAGAATAGGAAAATATTCAATCAAAACAAGCAAGGCCGCATGGGAAGTCCACTCCGCACATGACTCTAGGCTGCATATGAAGTCAGGGTCGTTTGACAAGTCCTGGCCACATATGAAGTTAGGGTGGCATGAAAAATCCTAGACGCATATGAAGTCAGGGCCGCATGAACCACATGGCCGCATATGAAGTCAGGCCGCATGCTCAGGGTTAAAGTCTACTCCTTGGGACAAGGTTGAAGTGACTGACAATAAATAAAGTGTTAGTGATGTGACATAAAGTAATTTATGTGACATAAAGTGACAATTCAATAAAGTATGTCAGGAAGAATAGACAAAATCATAGAAAGATGTGCCAAGGTTTCAGAGTCATGCGTCCAAGGAAAAGTGGCTGCATGCTTTGCTTACCGCATATGGGTCGGTGCCACATGGAGTTCGATGCCGCATGGAAGTCTCTTGGACTTAGCAAATTTCTCATTCATTTAGCGAGTGAACACACAAGGAGTTCAAGGATAAGCTCCAGAACACTTGTGTGATGGCAGTCATGTGTCCAATAAGATGGACGCATGCTGGTCAGTATGCGACGAATGCTCAGGCCGCATAGCACTCTCGGCCGCATAACTCGTTGGCCGCATGAAGACTTTGTCTTCTCCAAACAGCAGGTTTGGCCATGACGAAAGCTCAAAAACTAAAATTTTGTTTTTGTCCATGAAATCCTTATTTTAAGTCCAAATCGAGTGAACCAAAAGCCAAAACACTTAAAATTGAAAGCTCTATCATGTAGCAAAAATTGATTTAAAAAATACATATTTAATAGATCAAAATTAAGAAAATTCATAAACCCCATAAAATCCTAAGTTATAAATATAGATCTACTTAAAATCATCCATTAAAATAGAAAACTCCAAGTTCTAAAGTGATTAGAAATACATAACAAATATAATAAACCAATAATATGGAGGGTTTCTCCATTTCTCATGCAAGGTATACTTGCCTATGGAAATGGGAGAGAAAATACGAGAGAGAAAGAGAATGAAGTAATGAAGAGAGAGGAGATGTTGACTTATATATGGTAGGGTTGAGTGTTGAACCAAGGGTTCTTATGACTTGAACCAACTCACATAATGAACCATAAACAAGTTTAAACCAAAGAATGGGTCTAGTCTCCATTCACATACAACCAGGCTAAAGTAAAAATACGTTCCAAATATGTATACCGGGAACAGGGAGTGACAAAACTATAACTAAATGCTGTGTCTGATGGTTTTTTAGTCTAACCTCAGAAAGCTTAGTTTAAAATCATAACCAAATGCACCCTAATTCTTTATATTTTTTTACTCCAATTTTTCCTCTACTTTTTTATTCCAAAAAAACAACATCATTTTCTTCCATTTTCCTTCTCTCTCTTTTTTTATTCCATTTTTTCTCCTACCTAACGAACCCCAAAGTATTTTTTCTAGTGCGTGACTTAGCAATAAATACTTATAAATTTAGAAAATTACTATGGGCACAACCAAAAGTGATATGACCTATCACATGACAGGGGACATCACTATTAAGTTGTAAAAGTGATAGGGACATCATATAATTTGTTAGACAACATCATCATTTCAAATAACCATATCTTATTCTCTTTTCCTCTTCCCCTTCCTCCTCTTTATTTTCCTCTCCCTCTTCCTTTCCTCTCATAGAACTTCATCTTTCTCTTTACCTTGCAATCTCTTTCTCTTACAACCCTAATCGAAGATTACAAGATAATTCTTTCTTTATTCATTTCAATGTATATTTTTTAGGTTTTTCCAAATAAAATTGAACAAAACAATTTTTAGATTTTATTTTATTTTTATATTTTAATTTATGTATATTAGGAATTTATTTTTTTCGAACACCATTATTGGTGGTTTTGAACATTATTTTTAGTATTTGTAAACTTTAGAAATCGACACTGACTAATTGGGAATGACGAAAGACTGTCATGTAATGCCCCGCTCTGCATGGAGATATTTGGCTGACTTCTTGACGGAAGAGATTGTTGGGATATAAGTTGTGCTAAAAATCGAGATATTTAGAGTGATGATGCAGTTTTGCTTAACTTGGTCGGATGGGATATTTTATGAAGCGTGCTTCAATCGAATGGCCATGCCGATCGAGTAAGAAGATTGTGCATCGTGTCAAATCATCTCTTGAAGAATCGTGATGTCACGCCCCAGTCCCAAAATACGTAGGACCAGGAATACGTAAGCATGCCAGCCGTATGTATATGACAACTCCAATATATGAAAACTATAACACATACATACACTGTATTATGAATAACAATTCACAAGTGGTATATAATTATCACAAGTCACAGGGCATAACTAAATCTCATCCACAAAAATCATAAAGAATTAAATAATCATATATGTCAATAAACCGAATATGAACTAGTCAAGAATAACTAATAGTTGGGTAGAGACAAATCCACTACCAACTAGAATATAAGAGAAATAAAATAAGTACATCTAATGGACAATGAGGCTCGAAGAGAAGACCTCATCGAAAGAGAATGGAGTAGCAAGTCCTGATCTACGCTCCTGCGAATAATCATGATCGTCTACACCTTGAAATAGACCAGGTCCTCAGAGGGACGTAACAAGATACATAGAAGCATGCCAATAAAGTACTGAAAATAAACATCCAAAAGGGTCATCTAACCATCTATGTGAATGCACTTTGAGAACAACTTTTTAACACGTGGGCTATCTGGCTAAAATGGGATTGGCATGATTCTCTCGAAGAATCAGAGGCCTACAAAGCATGACGTATTTTGAACCTCAGAGGCCGCCAGGTAATATATAGGGGTCATCATGACCGCGCATCTCCGGCAGAGCGTACGGGTTACACAAGGAAAATGCAAAGGAGCCCAAATGCCTTACTCATTGTCCTTCCTATCCCATGCCCTAAGCATGTCATATCTATGACATGATGATACCTCTAATAACTGTCAAGTCTTCTAGCATGCAAATTCCATCGACATCTATTCCCTATCGCACGTTCCACACGTACTGATGATCAGTCAATACGTAAGTCCATGATCTATATGAGACTCACAACTCGTGTAAGAAATGTGTCACGGCCAAATGAAATATAAGAATGCCTCATGATTATGTGGTGGTCTCGTAAAACTAGGTTGGCATGCATAATATATAATAAAGATAAAATACGATGCCACCGTCGTTGCACCCAAGTTATTCTTGGACGTGCAATTTATATAGAAGTTAAAATATATAAACTAAATGACAGAAATAAAATAAATGCATCATATGGAATGTAAATTATAGTACAATGGCAAGGTATACTTGCCTGGAAAGAAAGCTGCGTAATATAAACGTCCAGGTATTAGGTACACAGGATCAGAAACTATGGCCTCCGAATAAACATCTCCGAATGCTGAAATAAATATCACCAACATTCTCAGAATAAGCGAGATAGCTAGAAAACACTACCCTTTCGTCCAATTTGGACACAGGGGTAAAACGATAATTTTGGGTCAAAACGGGTCCACATGTGGGCCACTTTATACCGAAAAGTGTGCCAAAGGTAAATGTCTCTAAATGGGACAAATTATAGGTCAAACAAATTTTAAACGTCAATACGAACTCAATAATATGTCCAATTTTGGATTCCGATGAGCCGAACATAAATTTGCCCTTAAAGTCAATCGTGGGGCCCGTAAATAGGCGACTTGGTCAACTGTCTCAGAATCGCGTGAAACTTGGGTCACAAGACCAGCGTGATACCACGAATCTAATGGCGTAAGTTTTGTCGCATTACGACGAGCGTACACAAAATTGGGTGATAGTTTGCAAAAGTTGCAATACGTGGCCTTTTACGAATACGGGTTAATTCTGACGCGCACACACGTCCGAATTATTTTTTGCGAAAGTCCACATGTCAGGATATACCATACGCACCTTTCGGCACAATTGGTACGCGACAAGGCAGTCTCGTTTGGCAGGGCACGTTCTGTATCATAATTTTTTAATATTTTAAAAACAAGTTTTTGGTCGTTTTGGAGGTCAAATAATTTTACATATAGAATAAATTAATAAAAACTAAAAGAACAAAAATATTCTCGGTTATATTGGGAAGAAAACCCTTTCAATTAGTTTTTGTAAATATTAAACAGGTTGGCGGCAAATTGGGTGTGAACATGGGGATTCGGGTTGAAGTTCTGAACTATTTTTAGTCAGTTTTTCGGTCATTTTTTGGTCGATTTTTTTGACCAATCTAGGGCACAAAAACTCGTCCCGATTGAATGAAAATCCAAGAGGGTTAGGTTGTGAACGTACACGAACAAACCGCTCGCAAAAAGAATCAAAGATGAAGGAGATGTGATACCTTAAAGATGGGACGTCGGAGCGTGCTGTTGCACTAAGCGCGTGCGCGGAAGGTGGACGACGGCGGGGCTGCGGCGGCGCTGCGCGTGACGACTACGGTCGGCCGGACTGGGGTCGACGGCACGGGGTCGTCGGCGGTGGAGGCACGAGTTAGGGTGGAGGCACGGGTTAGGGTTTTGAGTGTATATATATATATATATATATATATATATATATATATATATATATAGAGAGAGAGAGAGAGAGAGAGAGAGAGAGAGAGAGCTGCGGGTCTGGATATAAGGGGTCGTGGGTTCTGTGAAGGGGAGGGTCTGCTGGAAAGTTGGGGTAGTATTAGGTTTAAGTTTTAGTATAGAGATTGGGTTTTTGAGTTATTTTGTTTAGGTTTTTTTTTATATTAGGTTTTTAGTTATATTATTTATCTTTATCTTTTCTTTTATTTATTTATTTTTTCTTTTTCTTTTTATTATTATTATTACTATTACTAATAATATTATTATTATTATTACTATTATTAACATATATTCAAATATATAAATGAGGACAAATCCACAAATAATATTTGCACACCAAATAAATTCTAAAAATTACTTTATAAAGTTTTAACAAAACAGCACACTCAAAATATTTTTTAATTAATATTTAGATATTTATCTAGTTATAATAAATCAAATAATTATATTATCTAATTAACTAAGTAATTAATTAAATGGTTATCCACAAAACAGATAATAGTAAATAATGTGCACATCTTACAAAAAGAGAATTTACCTAATCTGGCATGGAGAATTATGGGATACTAATTATCGAAAAGTTAGGATTGGAAAATAACCAAAAATAAATTATATATATAAATTATCTAAATATTTATCAATTAATCTATGGTCGTTATATGAATGTCATACTAATGCCAAGGGATCGAATTCTTGGGCTACGAAAGATCCTATAGGTAGTGTCTCCCGTGTAGGCTATTTTCCATGAAGGGCGATACAGATTTTGGGGCTATCCTATATTATTAATGTTCAAACCACGGTGAAGTGTCCTAATAAATTTATTGGATTTTAATTAATTAAAATAAAGTCTAAAACAAATATAGGAAATACAAAATACACACAAGATACCTATTTTTGGGTGAGGGGGTTTACACGTGAGCATATGGGGATTGGAGCAGGAGGTGATTTAAGTGAGCATATTGTTCCTTCTTCTCTACTCCTTCATGCCTAATAAAAATAATTTCTTATGTTGCTCTACTATGTCCCTGAAATGAATATTGTTTAGTTCATATAAAAGATATTGATGCCCTATGTTCAATGATGCTATAACAAATAAAATACATGAACGATAAACTACTAGTACAATTAACACTAGAATGCCCTAATGTAAGTCTTAAATGAAAAATGAATGAATATTATGAAAGTCTCCACGCAAGTTGTAACACTGAGAAAAGAATATTGAATACCTGTATCTGTAGAGTGCATCAATTCACTTGAATTATAAAGGAAAGGATTTATATGTGAAATAGATATTAGTAGTGCAATACCACAGAACTATCGGATTATGGTTTGGTACCATGGGACCACGAGATGGTCAGTATGTTGGGACCTGCAGGTCGGTAACCAGATAATAGAATGAATATATCGATAGCGCGAGAATGATCGATTAAGCAATTGCTTTACTAATGTTTCTTTACTGTGCAATTTATGCTTTAAGATTATTTTGCATATATGTTGCATGGTCATAGATAACTTGTGCACAAGGGTTGGTAAATTTTTTCGAACATTACCCGGGGCACTAGGACTGAATAGGCCTAGGAGGAAATATTGTAGTGCTGTAGTAGCATGGGGTATAAGAGAGACATTCATTGAGGCTTGCAACCAACTTTGAAATGACACATTGTAAGCCCTTCAAAGTCCTATATGACAAGTCCTACATGGTGCAGAATCACCAATGACCACATAAACAGGTGCATGCTAATGATTATCTTATGTAGGGGCGGTAAGTATTACATCATGGGTCTTATGCATGGACGATGAATGGGCTGTAGGTAACATTTATGCTTAAAAGTGATATAAACATATTTGATTGCTTTCACACATCCTGTCATGCCCCAGTCCCAAAATATGAGAGACTAAGATACGTGGTAATGGCCAACTACGCACCAAACAGACTCCAGCCCAGCTTAAGTACGTATAAGTTGTATAGGTTACAATAACTATCCATGTAAAACTTATAAATACATCCACAATACTACCTATGAACTATCTAAAATAAGAAATAAAGTACAGAGGAAGTAATGAAGAAGCTAACTTCTAAGTATACCTGAATCTGAAAGACTAGTCCTCAATACTCCCACGAAATGCAGCTCATACTACAAGAAATATCCCATAAGGCAACGTTTTTTTCAGCAATGCAACATTTTTTGTTACTAATAAATCTTTTCTATAACGCATATTGTTGTTTTTTCTAAATAAAAAATTTGGCAACGAAAATTTTAATCGTTGCCAAAGTCTAGAAAGTAAATAGGCAACATGGACGTCGTTGCTAAATTATTTATATTTTCTATGTGCTAAGATTAGCAATGAGTTTAATCATTTTAATACATTTTTATCTATAGTAATGAAATATAGCATTGCTAAAAATTTCAAAACGAAATTATTAGTGCCAATTTTTTTTGCAGGTTTTGGTTTAGGCGGCAAATGAAAATATTTCCCTCAAAAATTAAAAATTTGTAGACTGTTGACTACAGAATCCCTCTCTACTCTTTAGTTCCCAATACCAATGAAATATCTCCCCTCTCCATTCTCTCTCTCTTTCTCTTAACGACTTCTCCACGGGCTTCTCTCTCTCTCTCTCTCTCTCTCTCTCTCTCTCTCTCTCTCTCTCCCTTTGTCGATGGCCTTTCCACGGGCTCTCTAGAGTCGATCGACAGACTCTCCACGAGTCTCCACCCCCCTCGAGAGTTGTTGCCTCTCCAAAAAGTTTTTGGCCTCTATAGATTCCATCAACGACATCTCCAGTCGACGCCCTCTTCAGTTGATGGCGTATCTCCAGTCGATTGTCTTCTCTTCAAGTTGGACTTCCCCATCTTTCTCTTAATTGAATATAAAAATCTAGGGTTTTTCTCCTATCCTTATTTGCTTCTTTGGTTTAATTTTTCTACAACACCTATTTGATTGCACAAGTATGCAATTATGCTAGAGAAATCTGGGATTTTTTTCTCCTCTTACATATATGACAATTGTACATAACACAAATTTGATATGACACACTTCAGACACAGTGACAGTTGGCACCGATTTTGGTGTTTGGTGTGTCCTAGTATATTTTAGAGTGTCCGTGGTGTGTACTATACATAAATCTGACACAACATAGGCACAACATGATGTTTGGGTTGGTATTTGCTCATACATGTTTTTTATATGCACTTTACCAAATCTTGTTTTTTATATGCACTTTACCAAATCTATCCTCTAGTTCTTGTATTCTTGGATCCCCAATAAGAATTTCACCATTGTCCTTATCACATTTTTGTCACTTCCTTTACTTTTGATAATGATACGTCTTATACTTTTTATTTGTTGATACAGGTGGGAGAGGGTGAACAACTTGTCTGAACTTTGTTGATGGTCACTGTTTCTTGACAACTGTCTGTAATTTTCATGGATGAGGTCAGACACTATACCTTATCATCTTCACCCGGCTCCTGGGTGAGAATTGCCTATCTTAATAATGAAGATGAAAAGGTAGAACACATCAGATCTTGATATACATACGCAATTAGGGATTGAGATGTATAGAATAATGGTGTATAGAATAATGTCCATCTAGTCTTAATGTTTAGCTCTTAATTGAGTCCATCTAGCCTTTATGTTTCCTATACCATAGGTAGTGCAATACCCTTGGTCGATGATTGCGGGAAGGCAGTGCCTAAGATTGGAGTATATGCTATGATTGAGAAATATGTTCAGAGTCAAGCTGAAGATTATGAGAAACATGTGATATCAGGTGTTTTCATTCGAGTATATCTGGAAAGTAGGCTGGAAATGGCGATGCATCTTAGTCTTAGCTCTGATTTAATTGGTAGCCAAATTTAGGATTCCATGAAACCCTGCATAGGTGGTAGTGAACCACTAAAAGTGAAAGTTATGGGTAAGAAGAAGCGTCGTTATCTGGATCATATAACTACACTCAAATCGCATAGTAAGGAAATGCGGCCTTTCATTGTTGCTGATCTAGAAACAGTTCTCAATAATGAGAGTATGAATATGCCTTACGCTGCAGGTTTCTTAGTGGTTAAGCCGGGTGAAGATGTGGGCTTAAAAGTGCCTTATGGTTCAATTGAAACATATTTCAGTAAAGATTTCATATTGGAAGAAGAGAAGTGCAGAGTAAGAAAATGTTGTTATCCTTCTAGATCGTTTAGCTGATGTGGTAGCTGTTGAAAGAGATATTCGCACAGTTGATTTCTATAATTTCTCACGATTCGATGGTATTATTTTAATAAAATTTGATGATGCTTATGGGAACAAGTACTCTATCAAACCGCTTATGCAGAATAATAGGATTTATGAATTGAAAGTGTATCGAAGAAAGAAATAGGTCTTCAGTCTAAGAGATTCTTTAACTATTCTCCCTAGTAGTCTAGATACATTGGCCAAGACACTTCGTCCTCAAATCGGTTCTAAGGGGTTCAATCGTACATTTAGATGTGAAGGTGTGGCATCTGATGAATAAGAGAGCCCTATTGTTGGATTATATGATACATGATAACCGTCTCTTAGGTGGTGTTATGCGTAAGGCACAAGATATTTATTGGAGTGAGTACAATGTTAATATAGTGGACAGTTTAACATTGTCTTCGCTAGCTTTGAAAATCTTTCGTATGAGCTATTACGATCCAGAAATTTGGCCTATCTATATACCAAGTCATAATGAAGATACATTCATTCGGCGTGGCTACTATGGAGGCCATGCAGATACTTATATCCCTGTTGATACAAATTTATTTAACTACGATATAAACTCATTGTATTCATTTCTCATGAAAACCTTTCCTATGCCTGGTGGTGTCCCTATCTGGCATGGTCATTTGGAAGGCGAGGACTTGTCAAACTTCTGTGGATTTGTGGAAGCATATGTAGTGTGTCCTAGTACAATTACTCGACCTTTCTTACCCTATAGGAAGGATAAAGATTCTTCTTTACTTTTCCTAACTAGAAAATTCGTAGGTATTTATTATTATTATAGGAAAGAGTTGATATTTGCACGCAACTTGGGTTATAAGATAATTCCACTAAGGGGGTATTTGTTTGAGAAGAATTGCATTCCTTTCGAATTGTCTCATCCCTCTTCAAGAGAAGACTTAAAGCTAAGAGAAGGGTGATGATGCCATGTCATATGTGTATAAGAACTTGATGAACTCTCTTTACGGGAGATTTGGTATTAATCCTACCAGTAAAATAACAGAGGTATGCTCTAGGAAAAGATATGAGTCTTGAATCCAGAGGAAAGAATTTTGGGATGGAAACAAGTTTAGCGAGGATTACTATCTTGTCTTGTTCATTACTACAACAATACAGGCAAGGTCCACGAGTGGAATCTACTTAAGAACTCAACAGTGCAATTGGCCGCTACTATTACTGCTTGTTCTCGTATTCACATGTATAAATACATATCAAGACCTGACTATTTTTATACAGATACAAAATCAACAGTTCTAGGAAGTCCTCTTCCAGAAGAAGAAATCGCTTCCTTTGAATTGGGGATGTTTAAGTTGGAGAATCAAGTAAAGAAAGGTGACTTCTTAGCACCTAAAAGCTATGCCTTAATGACGGAGGATGATATGAAAATAATTAAGCAGAAGGGTCCAGCTAAAGACAAGCTAGATTTTGAAGACTTTAAGAAACTACACGCTAATCATTCTCAAACTAAGCAGATCACCGTTGAAGCTCACTTTAGAATTGATTTGTATACCCTAAACATAGATAAGAGGGAATACCAAGTCAACATTGGAATCAAAGCTACCAAACAGGATCATGTTTATGATGATAACAATGTTTGGGTAGACACATAACCTAAGAGTGTGACAGACTTTGGTGGTTAAGAAAGCACAATTATGGAATTAGAATTGAAGTTGATGAAGGAAGAATATGATTTGAAGTTAGCCAAGAAAGAGAAAGAAATTGCTAAACTGCGTGAAGAGAAGAAAGATGTATCTGAAGCTAAGCTTCATGAGGAGAGTGACAGTGAGGCCAGTGAGAAGGCGAGCAACAGTGATGTGATGCGCCCTTTCACCCCAACGGTTACTGATGATTCACCATCGATAACTGATTATTCTCTTTTGGGAACTGAAGATTTGCCTACGGTAAGTAATTCTTCCACATCCCAATCGGTATTAGATGTGCCCAAACCAACTCTGTACAACCATCCTCCAAAGGGTGAGAAAAAAGTAAAAAAACATGAGATTGAAGAAAAAACCACCGCTCCAGGGGGCGAGTAAGAAAGAAGAGTAGGTAAAGGGGCCTTCATTACTGTCGAGGCTGAATCCGGTAAGATGATGATAGCCACCTCTGGGTCATCGGGCGCATCAAGCTTGACGTCTTGCTCTCGCTGGAACGTGGATCGCAATGCACCTTCGCATATTGGTCCTCTCTCTACAGTCGATCGAGAAGGCTCACACTTGCTTGTCTTTACCTTTTGGTTGACATGAGAGGGGCGCTACTTACTAATAGAATATCCTTCAATGCCTAAACTAGAAGATTTAACGATGAACGATCTACTGATCTTAAGAAAAGTAGTCCCGGTGAAAGGCTCTATCTTTGTACCTCTCCAGGTAGAGCTATAGCTTCGTGGAATGGTTGAAATCGAATTAACGAACCTACCGCCTTCCCCAAAGTAGAAATTATTAATGCCAGCCTGGAATGAAAGGGACAAAGACTCAAAGTAATTGGTTGACGCAAGAAAAAAGTACTCTCTAATGCTAGACGACTAGAAAGAGATCTATGTCCATATAGTCTTTTTGTTTAGCTCTTAATTGAG
This sequence comes from Iris macrosiphon, assembly GCA_036927795.1. Lineage (NCBI taxonomy): Eukaryota > Viridiplantae > Streptophyta > Magnoliopsida > Asparagales > Iridaceae > Iris > Iris macrosiphon. The sequence continues at coordinate 61,138,575 of JAYESA010000002.1, forward strand.
TCATACTTGGTGTATAGAATAATGGTGGGAGTCTATATGAATAATAATTGAAGCGAGAATAATGGTGGGAGTCCATATAAACTTATGTATGAGGTCAGACACTCACATTATCCCTTTGGTTCAGAATTTCTCTATCGTGAGTTCACATGAATAATACTTTTGTTTTATTTTGTTTTAAGTACTAAAAAAAATCGACAATATTGATTTTATTAATGGATGATTTCAGTTTGTTAATTCATGAAAAAGACTTTCCGCCTATTATGATAGCCTATCCGTCTGCCACAGTTCATACATATAGGAAAAATAATATAATATTAAATCTAACTAATATCTAATCCTAAATCTAATTATTCTTAACACCCCCATTTAAACTCATGGTAGATCAAACAATAAGACTTTGCCCAATAGAAACTGAAATCGCGGTGTGGGGTCTGACTTTATAAAGAAATCTGCCAGCTGATCAACAAATGTGACATGTGGTAGAGAAATAGTGCCAGCCAAAAATTTTCCACGGACGAAGTGACAATCAATCTCAATGTGCTTTATCCGTTCATAAAAAATTGGATTATTTGCAATATGTATAATACTCTTTTTGTCACAGTGAAGTGACATAGGTCTTGTAGGAGCAATACCCATATCAGAGAGCAGTCTACATACATTGACGATCTCCCTGGTGGTGGTGGCCATAGCTCTGTACTCTGCCTCAATAGAAGAACATGCAACAATATCTTATTTCTTGCTTCGCCATGAGAAATACGAATCTCCAAGAAATAAACAAAATCCTGCAGTAGATCATCTGGTAGTCGAATCTCCTGCCCAATCTGTATCAGAAAATGATCAAAGCTCCAGAGTAGTTGTAGAAGACATAAATAATGAGTGCGTAATGGAGCCTTGAAGATATCGGAGAATCCAGAGTAAGGTACTATAGTGAGCTGATCGAGGCACAGAAATAAACTGGCTAAAAATACTAACTACATGGAAAATATCTAGCATGGTCAAACAGAGATACACAAGTTGACCCATTAGCCGTCTGTAGCGAGTAGGATCTGTGAGAGACTCACCATCGGTGGGACAAAGATTCACATAAAGCTCTAAAGGAGTATCAACTGTGCGACTATCCGATATAACAACAGACAAAATAATCTCTGAAGTATATTTCTATTGAGAAATAAGTATACCTCTCTTACCTTATGCAATCTTGAGTCCAAGAAAATATCGAATATTGTCAAGGTCTTTCATCTGAAACTGCTGATAAAGATATTTTTGAGTAGCTGCATTCCCTGCTGAATCATCGCCAGTCAAAATCGAGTCATCCATATAGAGTAAAAAAAGAACTCGCCCCTATGGTGACGACCACACAAACAGAGAATAATCCTGAGAATACTGCTAAAAATCTGCCTCACAAATAGCACTCTAAAAATACTTAAACCAAGCTTGAGGAGCTTGCTTACGACCATAGATAGCACGAGAAAGGCGACAAATATGTCATGGCGGAGTAGAAAGACCTGGAGGGGGGCTCCATATAGACAACCTCAGATAAAGAACCGTGAAGCCATCTGATAGAGTGCCACTAACGAGCGACAACAACAGCTAGTAATGTACGAACTATGGTCATCTGAGCAACAAGTGCACACGTCTCATCATAGTCAATTCTATGCTCCTGTGTAAAATCCCGAGCAACAAGGCGAGCTTTGTATCGCTCAATGTATCCATCTGGTCGATACTTAACCTCGAAGACACATTTGCAACTAACAGATTGAACCCCGTTTGGGAGTGGAACAATATCTCAAGTACCTATATGTTGAAATGCTTGAAACTCCTCTGCCATAGCCTTCTTCCACTCAGGGTACTGAACAGCCTCTTGATATGAACTGGTCTCTCGTGTAGTATGGATAACAATAAGGAAGGAATGGAACGATGGAGAATATGAGACTAATGTGGCAAAACCAAACTTGTTCGGTAGGCCAGAACAATTAGGAGTAAAACGAGTAGGAGGTCGATGGGTACGTTGGGACTAATGGAGGGGCTGTGGTGGAGGCATAGATGGTGGAGAAGATAGTGTAGCGGAGGCTGGTAGAATATGTGGAGAATCCTCGTGAGTCAGCGACGGAGGTATCGTAGGAGGAGCTATACGAGAAGAAGAAAGCAAAGGAGTAGGATCAATAAAAATACTAGATAATGAAGCCGTGGAAAACAAGAAATGGAAATCCGGAGGTGGGACAGTAAAATAAAGAGAATCCTTTAGAAATGTAACATGGCGAGATATACGAAGATGACGGGCCAAGGGATCATAATAACTGTATCATTTGTGCTCGGAACTAAAATCGAGTAAGATACACTTGGCTGATCGAGATGTCAGCTTCGTGCACTCAATCTCAGGAAGAAAAAAATAATAAGTGCATCTAAAAGTATGATACATACTGTAATCAGGAAGACATGAAAAAAGATACTCATAAGGTGTCCGCCCAGACAAAATATAAGAAGGGATGATGTCATATCCATATTTTTTTAAACATTTATATGACGGTATTTTTGTATTTGGAGGATTTTCTATTCTGCGTATTTAAAAAAAAAAATTAATTGTTGGATCTTGATTTGACTTGGATTGTCAAGGCCTGATTTATTATTGTTTCTGTTGTTGATTATTTTATGGTTGGTATTATTTAGTTATTATTAATTTTAATTATATTATTATTGGCATGGGGTTTGATTTTTTTGTTATTGTTATTGTGATTTATATTTTCATTGGTTCCATTGTTATTATTATTATTATTATTATTATTATTATTAAACCTATTAATTTAAACCCTAGACCCTTTACCTAACCCAAACCCAAACCTAACCCATTCACATCCTACCTACCCGTTCACCGCCCCCTCCCCTCCTCCTGGACCCACTCACCCCCTCACCCGATCCCTCTTTCCCTTCCCCCTTCCTCACAGCCGCTCACCTCCCAATGGAACCCCCCTTCGGCGCTGGAACCCGACCCCCCTCTCTCGGTACCCCCCTCTCTCTCTCTCCCTCTCTCTCGCTCGTCTCTCTCCCCCGTTCTCTCTCTCTCTCTCTCTCTCTCTCTCACTCCTCTCTCTCTCCAGCCGTCTCTCTCACTCGGCCTCACTCTCCCCTCTCCCAATCTTCCTCTCGACCCTCCCCCTCTCTCCTGATCTCCCTTCTCTATCTTGATTTCTCTCTCCCTCTTGCTCCCTCTCTCCGACCCAGATTCGACCACCTCACTACTGCCACATCTTCCATGGCGGCCACCACAACCACTTCCAGCACCTCCACCACCATGGCCGCCACCATTATCGTCATTTCCACCATTTCCTTCGCCTTTTTTCTTATTTCCCGTGTCATAATGAATTCCTTGGGACACGTGCACCTAGGTGTGCATGTCAATTTTGTTTCCCGTACTGCCTTGGTTTACGTATTGCCTCAAGCAGCGAGATATCTCGTGCCTTGTACTACCTCGAGCACCATGCTATGTAGGTTTGTGTACCATCTTAGTTTTCGTGTTCCATGGCCTTTGTGTCTTTCCTCGTAATTCATGCCACATCGATTTGCGTATTTCGTATTACTTAGGAGTTTGTACATGTCTCGATTTACATATAAGTTCTATTTCTTATTCGTCTCGGTATTTGTGCTACCTTTGAACTCGTGTGCATCTCAATTTACATACACATCTCGATATACGTGTCTATTGTAGAAGCATAAAAAATACGCTGGATAGCTATATGCAGCATGTTCATACATGGCAGCGTAAAAAGATGACCTCAGAGCCATCAACTTGCAACAGAGCTTCTCCGCTGAGCACAGCGTAAAATAAAAGCTCAAGGACCATCCGCATAGTGTAATGTGACCAGGCTGCTTCAGCGTAAAAGAGGTACTACATCGCCTTCATGGCGTAAAACCCATCCGCTTTCAATACAGCATTGAAGTGTACGAGGAACGCTTCGTGTTCTTCCAAATGAACCTGTCAGAGCATGCAATAAACCTGACGTCTGCACTCCTGACAAAGAGTACTGCATGACTACCCAGACGACGGGTATGATGTTGGCGCGGTACTGCAACCCAGGCTGTCATTTACTGTAATTTCCTTTGCGTAAACCACTTTTACACATACGAAGGAATACGCTGCCTAGTTTTACAAAGGCGGATGTGAGCTGTTTATGCTCCGCAGAAGACAAACAGCCTGCCACGTCAAAAGCTGCACTTCGTACAGGGCTCGAGGCACGTCTCTGTATTTTATGCACAGAGCGGTGACAGTTTCTCAAGGCATGTCTCTGCATTTAAAGCGTCGAATACTGACAGATGCTCGAGGCACGTCTCTGCACTTGAGGCAGAAGGGTGGCAGACCTTCAAACCACGCCTCCTCATTTAATGAGCAGGATAATGGCGGATCTTCGCATTTAATGCAGGAGATTTGATTAAATGTCACCGAACTGTCGTTTAGTGGCATCCCCTTTGCGTAAACTACTCTTACGCATATAAGGGAATACGCTGTCCAGTTTTACACAGGCAGACGTGAGCTTCTTACGCTCCGCAGGAGGCAAACAGAACGCCACATCAGCAGTCACTCTTCGTACAGGATTCGAGGCGCGTATCTACATTTAATGAGCAGAATAATGGCAAATCTTAAAGACAGGCCTCTGCATTTAATGCACAGGATGGGGGTAGATCTCTGCATTTAATGCAAGAGATTTGATTATATCTCCAAGAGCCATAATTCCGGCTAAAACGTCCACATCATCTCGGCTTCTACGCCTGCTCAGCTTCTATGTCCACTCGGCTTCTACGCCTGTTTGGCTTCTATGCCCACTCGGCTTCTACGCCTGCTCGGCTTTTATGCCCACTCGGCTTCTACGCCTGCTCGACTTCTATGCCCACTCGGCTTCTATGCCCACTCGGCTTCTATGCCCACTCGGCTTCTACGTCTCCTCGGCCTCTATGACCACTCGGCTTCTACGCCTGCTCGGCTTCTATGCCTACTTGGCTTCTATGCCTACTCGGCTTCTATTCCTACTTGGCTTCTATGCCATGGTGATAGTCATTTGGCTTCTACGCCAACCTCTTCTACACAAGGGATAACTACCTACATGGCTTCTATGCCGTGATCTTCGTAGTAGATATACGTGTTCTGTCCCTTAGTTGGACGCGTGTCACATGCTCACTCAAAAGGTCATTTATACGCAGGCATTGGTTATTTTAAACCATCGTGTAAAAGGGTGCTGTACTTTCCACTACTCGGTTTCTACGCCGACTGTGTGGTCACTGTCACTAAAACTCTATAAATAGAGACCTCTATCAATGAGGAACAGGGTCGACAAATTGAAGGGTCGAAGAAGTTAGGTCTGAAAACTGATCAAGAGATCCAGTACCAGATCCAACGGTCGAGAGAGAGAGAGAGAGAGGGGAGAATCCAGAGCTCAGGCAAAGAGAAGGGATCGACGACTTTGGCATCAGGCATCCACCCTCTTTAGCAACCTTCGAAGCTGCTACCTGTCTTCCACGGCACTTCTTCAACATCGTGTGGTCCAAGGGCTAAAGTGATCGACTGCAGATCAGACACCTATAGCAATATTCACCCAGATTAAATAAATTGTACTTAGACATCCTCGTGTAGAATCAAATTTGTACAATCTTGTTTGTAAACATAAAAGAAGGGCGGGTCTTCGCACAAGACCTCGTTTTCCACATTCATCAAATCTTTTCTCGTTTATTATCCTAAACAAGATGGCGACTCTGCTGGGGACATCTTTCTCTTATGATGAGGAAGCTATTGCTCAACATGATGCAGTATCCATGGGATCCGTGAAGAAGACACTGGTCGTCCAGTTCGACCAGTCGACCTACGAAGACATGCTTCGAGCAGGGGGTAGCTCTCACTCCCTCTCCGTCCAAAGCAACAGAAAGCTGCGCAAGGTCTGGATGCCTAAGACATCCTCTGCCATTCCTGTGGACTCTCCGATCTCTCCGACCAATGAGGTTGTAGCTTTGCTCCCTCCGCGCCTTGCGCGTAAATTTTAGTCGCTTGTCTCTGGCAGGACCGATAAAACTTTTGGCAAAGCCTCAGTGCTAACCCAGAAGTATAATCCGCGCCTTGCGTGTAAAATTCAGTCGCTTGTCTCTGACAGGACCGATAAAACTTCTGGCAAAGCCTCAGCGCTAACCCAGAAGTATAATCCGCGCTCTGCGCATAAATTTTAGTCTTCCGTCCCTGGCGGAACAGACGAAACTTCTGATAATGCCTCAGCGCTAGTCCAAGAGCCTAAACTGCGCTCTGCGCGTAAATTTCAGTCTCCCGTCCCTGGCGGAATAGACAAAATTTCTGATGATGCCTCAGCGCCAAATCAGGAATCACAAACGTGCTCCGCGTATAAAAATGCATCTGTCTTCGGGGGAAAAGCAGATGATCCCTGCAATCTACGCAAGGGAAAGCAAGCGGCGGACTACTCAACTTCACGACCTTTACGCCAGCAAAGGAACAAGCGATCATCTTCTTCTATAGCTCCTACTGACCTGCGCAATTATCTGATCCAGAAGCGCAGGGAGAGGGGATCTTCTAGCATGTCCATTACACCTCCTAGCGAGCACTATTGTAATAGTCATAGGATTATAATTAATTGTTGCTGTTCTGAAGCAAAACGATCGGTTTTTGACCGGTTGAGCTACTCTCCATCTTTCCAGGAAGAAGAGCCCACGCATGCATCTGTGAACATGGCTTCACACGTACCTAGAGGAGGGTCAGGCTCAAGACGTCATCTCTCTAGAACTTCGAGCCGAAGGAAATTCAACATGCTCCTTAGGAACACCGAAGCTGGGGTGTTCCAAAACACTCGTTCAAGGTCGTAACAACCAGCTTCGTACTCTTCTGATTCCGAGGTTGGGGGTCGCCAGTTTCCCGAATCAGACGCCGAAAGTATAGAGTCAACTTCTACAGAGACCTATACTAATCTTTCAATGACACCCAGGGAGAGGGGAGTTTATGCCATTGGAGATGAATACGAGAAAGCTTCCCTATCCGGGAACACTGAGCAGCGCATCACTATACTAGAAACGTCTCTGAAGGAAATACAATCCATGATGGAGAACATGCACCAGATGATGCTAACGCAACACGCAGCTGCCATGGCGCCAGCATCGGCTCCTCCAACTCAGATACACGTGGGGGTGGACTTACCACCATCCAACACGATCCAAGAGCCTGCTCTAGATCAGGAGTCAGCAGTTCCTTCGCTTCCTCACTCGGAGAATGTACTACCTCCCATCGGAGTCGCGATGCCATCGATTCCTCATTACTCCGTGGTCCCGCCACCGGCCGAAGATCCGATACATGCAGTACGGGAGTTGAAAGCCCAATTTGATGCCCTGAAGCACAAAGATCAGTTCAAGAAATTGGGAATCAACCAACCTTACCCAGCCATCTGGGAAGAGGTCCCTTTCCCTCCTAGATACAAACCACAGACTATGGATTTGTTCGAGGGAAAAACATCACCAAGTTAATACATGAATTACTTCAGCATGATGACAGTGTTGTTACAAGGGAACGATGCCCTCCTCACTCGGGTGTTCAAAGGCTGTCTCTCGGGGGTAGCTTACCAGTGGTACCGAAGTCTGGCGGACAACTGCATTACTTCCTTTGAAGACTTCAAAGCCTTATTCTTCACGCGATTCTACAAGGGAGGAATGGACATGTCTATGTCCTCTCTCATCGAAGTCAGGCAGAAGGAAAAGGAGAATGTTCGCACTTTCATCGAACGTTTTCGTCAAGCCACTCTGCAAATGCCTCAAGGAGTCCCAGACTCGGCGTTGGTCGACATCTGCAGGAAGAACCTTCTCCCCGTGATCTCGGTGTTCACAGGACCATATCAGTTCCGTGACTGGCCCTCGTTCATCATCTCAGCGGTAGCCACGGAGGACAATAGTCAGAAGGCGCGCGATAATGGCATCATGATCTCGGCCTCTGATAAAGGCAAGAGGTCATCCCCCAACATCGACCATCCTCGGGGTTCCAAGGGTAAAGAAGCTATGGCAATCAATACGTCCAGGCAAAAGACGGTGGCTACCACGCAGACGAAGCCTGGGACTTCCAGGCCCATCGAGGTGTACTCTTTCGACGACGATGATATTCCAAGCATATTCGAATGTCTCGTCAAAAGCGGCAAGATTACCCTTCCCGAAGTAAGACGGCCCAATGAGGCCGGCAGTACCAACAACCCCAAGTACTGCATCTTCCATAGGTACATACACCACCCCACCAAGGCGTGTTATATACTGAAAAGGAAGATCCAGGAGCTGATCGATGCCAAGGCCATCACTCTGCGCAACAGCGAGAAGACGGTCACTGCCAACATGATCTCCCTGTAATTTGGCAATCTGCCTCCCCAAGAAATCCCGGACGGTGTTACGCCTATTTCCCGGACGACGATGAGCATCGTTAATCTCCCTCCAGCTAGAGGTTAAAATCACGACCTGCTACCACTAACTACCCAGCGAGGCGAGACTATGTGGGTTCATCCAGATCTGGTGCTAGAAATCAAGAAAGAGACTCAAGCTGCTAAAGCTAAGTCTAAAAAGAACTCAAAGCACAAACCGTGTCACATGATTACGGTACACTCTGCATCAGAAGACGAGGTCTTGGCTACTAGAACCCGTTCATAGAAAGCCTACCTCCAGGACTATGGAACCAGCCAGGAAGATGTATCGGCAGACGCTTCAGCGGCCAAACCTTCATAACCGGAATCCGTCGTACCAGAGCCCGGTCCTTCAAGACCAACTTCAACGGACAAAGGGAAGCAAAAAGAAGTGCACTTTGATAAACCTATGAAAAACATTCAAAACAAAAGTTTAGAGAAGCCATACAACTTTGACATCCTGGCCCAACTGGCTAATACACCAGCCAGGCTGTCCATCTTCGAGCTACTCCGGCTCTCTCAGGACACTCGTCAAGCCCTGAGCGAAGCATTGATGCAGGCGGATGCATACTTGACCCAGCTCAAGTCCCCTGACGAAGAACCCGTGGCGTGTCCTCAATGCCACAGTGTGATGGAGGTGATCCCAAACATCACTTTCACTCAAGACGACATGCTGTTAAAACATAACAGGCATGACAGACCCCTCTATTACACCGGGTACATCGGTTCCATGGAGGTCGACCGGATACACATAGATCCAGGATCGTCGATCAGCATCATTCCTCATAGTCTGCTCAGACCGCTGAGGATTCCTACCAGCGAATTGGCTTACACCACCACTACGATCGTGGGTTTCAACGCCGGAAGAAGTAAGCCGTTGGGGAAGATTCGCCTGAGGATCCAGATTGGCAACCTCAGATCTGTGGCTACATGTTATATCATCAATTCAGAGGTATCCTACAAAATTTTGCTGGGTAGACCTTGGATCCACGACCACAGCATCGTTCCTTCAACTCTACACCAATGCTTCAAATATGTAGACGCCTGAGGAACAGTGCAAACGGAGATTGCTGACCTGAACCCGTTCAAAGGAGTAGAATCCTACTACTCTGATGCTGTATTGTACTCTCAAGACTGCACGGAAGAGGTGTCAGCCGAAGCAGAGAAGGAATCCCACCGGGAGCCAGAGCAACTCTCTTCCAAGCAACCTCTGTCAATCAAGGTGAAAGGACGGACTACTCATCCAAAAGCCATAGAGCCTACGACGATCCACCTGAACGAGACCAGATCAGGAAAATGGGGTGATCCTCTAGTGATCACTTTGAACCAGAAGCCTCCATCCTTAGTCATCAACCTCCGGCGCAGCAAACAGCCGAGTGATGTAAATGCAACCGGGAACGGAGTTTCAGATGATAATAAACATCCTCTTTTGATATTGATGCCCAAATTTCGAATCAGGAATCCCCCCTACGACGATATAGAACCTATAGCACAAAAATTCTTGGAAGTTATAGATTCCTATCATCCGTATATATGGGAAGTGGCATCATCATCCAATGTCACAACGACATACGGACCGCATGAGGATTCTATCTTCATTGTCCCGCCTACTTGCAGCAGTCAGCATTCGATAGTCTTCGGCCGCATGCGCAATGAACCCATGGTGCAAGAGGATTCTTTCGACGACGATGTCGGTAAAATATAGGTTCACAGATACAGCCCGCAAGCTCTGAAGATCATGCAAAATATGGGTTATAACTTGAAGCTGGAACCGGGTCTCAACTACGGAAAAGGCAGACGAATGCCGCTGCACGACAATCCCTACTATCAACGAACTCGTTTCGGGTTTGGGTATACCACCTCCCTCGCAGCTCCTGAGTCAAGCTAGGATATCTTTTCCTCCTCTCAAAATGGCTCAGCGCCCTCCGACTCATCTCATGCTCTCGAGCGAACATTATCAGCAAATATGGTAGTGACGGATTCCTTCGAATCAGATGAACAAGAATCCGAACCGTTTGAGAATGACGCTTGGGCTCAGCAAATGGATACACAATGGGAGTTCCGCTTCGAGCAGAGATAACCTTCCACTGAAGACAAAGTTATCCAGATTGACGTTAGGGATGAACTTTCGCCAAAGCCAATATTTATCAGTAATAATCTTTTCGAAGCAGAAAGGGAAGAAGTTATCCAGCTGATAAAAGAATATATCGACGTATTTACGTGAAATTATGAGGACATGCCAGGCCTTGATCCAAAGGTAGCTACTCATAGGCTCAACATATTGCCTGATTCGAAGCCTGTGAAGCAACACCAATGCCGGTTCCGCCCGGATATGATGGACGCCATTGAAACTGAAGTCAAGAAGTTAATAGCCTGCGGTTCATCCGAGAAGAAAGACATCCTGACTGGGTCGCCAATATTGTCCCGGTCATGAAGAAAAATGGGAAAATATGAGTCTGCATCGATTTTCGAGATCTAAACGCAGCCTGCCCCATGGATGAGTTTTCTCTTCCCATCACAGACGTCATGATTGACAATACTAGCGGTTTTGAACGTATGTCTTTCATGGACAGATTTTCAGGATACAATCAAATCAAGATGCATCCTGAAGACAAGAAGCACACTGCCTTCCGGACACCACTGGGAGTATATTGCTATACGATCATGCCCTTCGGATTGAAGAATGCCGGGGCTACGTACCAACGGGCTATGAGTAACATATTCCATGAGCATTTACGCAAGACAGTGGAGTGTTACGTGGACGACGTAGCTGTCAAAAGCTGCCTCAAGGATCATCACATCCAAGACTTGAAGACAGTATTTGAATTGATGCGCCAACATCAACTCAAAATGAATCTCCTACAAAGTCCTTTCTGGGTGTATCTAGTGGCAAATTTCTGGGATTTGTCATTACCGCCAAAGGCATTCAAGTGGACCCTGATAAAGTCAAGGCCATCTTAGAAATGCGACTGCCCCACAATCTGAGGGAACTCAGGGGATTTCAAGGTCGTCTGGCTTATATCCGGAGATTCATATCCAACCTCTCGGGGAGATGTCAGCCATTTTCTCGTCTCATGAAGAAAGGTGTATCCTTCATATGGGACGAAGCCTGTCAGCAAGCGTTCGGGTGATATCAAGCGCTACCTCACCAGTCCGCCAATTCTGGTGCCTCCTGTCATAGGAAGACCATTCGTGCTGTATGTTCGAGCGATGGATCATTCTCTGGGAGCTTTTCTCGCACAAAAGAACGAGATGGGTCACGAGCAGGCTATCTACTACCTCAGCAGGATGATGGTCGGAGCCGAACACCGGTACAATCCAGTGGAGAAAGAATGCTTGGCTCTGATGTTCGCTATCCAGAAGACGCTATACTATGTCACAGGCCAAACCATTCACATCATCTCCAGGATCAATTGTCTTCGGGTACTGATGAACAAGCCAAGTGTTCTTAATTCCCGACTCGCGACTTGGCCGATGTTATTAACACTGTATAACATGGTGTACGTCCCCCAGAAATCCGTCAAGGACCAAGCACTGGCTGACTTTCTAGCTGCTCATCCAATCCCGGAGGCCTCTAAGCTGTACGAGGACATTCCCGACGAAGTTGCAGAATATAATTCTGCAATGGAGAGTGATGCATGGCAACTATTCTTCGATGGCGCCTCCAGAACTGGTCCCAGGGGAAACGTAGTCTCGGGAGTAGGAATTGTCCTGGTTACTCCTGATAAGCTCATCATCTACCGAGCATATTCTCTTAGCGAGCCCTGTTCCAACAATGTGGCAGAGTACAACGCTCTACTAATCGGCCTCCAAGTCGCTAAAGAATTGGGCGTCGAATCTCTGGAAGCTTTCAGTGATTCTCTGCTGATCGTCAATCAAGTCAGAGGAATATATGAAATCCAGAATCCAGACCTCATCCCCTATCACCAAGCAACGGTCGAGATAGCCATGACGTTCAAAGGTTTCTTCCTAGAGCATGTACCTCGATCTCAGAATCTGGAAGCTGATGCCCTAGCCAGTCTAGTTGCAGATTTAGCTACCCCTATAAGAAGGCAGAATTCGGTAATCCTTCTTAACAGAGACTTATTCTGTATGAAAAACAACTTTCACATCGAATGCAGCTACGCTGTGAACACAGATCCTCCCAGGAGAGACTGGAGAAGTCCCTTCATAGATTTCGTAGCATACAGAATCTTGCCAGAGGATCCTAAAGAAGCGGTATCCATCAAACGACAATCATTACGCTTCTATTTTGATGCATCGTCACAATATCTATATCGCCGGTCTTATGACGGACTATTATTACGATATCTCTCTGGTGAAGAAGCACAGCGGATTATCCGTGAAGCCCACGATGGCGTATGCGGAGTGCATCAACCCGGTCCTAAGCTACAGGATCGCATCAGGAGAATGGGCTATTACTGGCCTACTATGATCACAGACGCAATAAAGTATGCAAGATAATGCAGAGCCTATCAGGTCCATGCAGACTTTATTCATCAACCTCCCGAATATCTACATCCTACTGTTGCGTCCTGGCCTTTCGAAGCATGGGGTATGAATATCATTGGTCCTATTCACCCGTCTTCTTCCAGAGATCACCAGTTCATACTGGCCATCACGGATTATTTCTCCAAATGGACAGAAGCGATCCCTCTTGCTGAGGTGAAGGCATCTAATGTGATCAGCTTCATCAAGCATCATGTCATTTATCGCTTCGGGATACCCTGAAGGATAATCCATGACAATGGACCGCAGTTCATCAGCCAAGCGTTTCATCGATTTTGGGATAAAAATTGGATACAGAATGTCGCCTCTACGGCATATAATCCTGCTGCTAATGGTTTAGCGGAAGCTTCTAACAAAACCATTTTCAAGCTCTTGAAGAAGTTCGTCTCTTCGAACAAAAGGGATTGGAATGAGAAACTGGGAGAATTCTCTGGGCATACCGCACAACGGTACGGGCACCAACAGGTTGCACCCCATTCTCATTAGTCTACGGGAGCGAAGCAGTTCTCCCCATCGAGATCCAAATTCTGTCACTCAGGATAGCCGTGGCTAATGAGCTGACTCGAGAAAAGAATGACCTGTTAAGGCTTTAAGAGCTAGAAGGATTAGACGAGAAACGCCTCCAAGCTCAATAGCGCATCGCGCTCTACCAAGCACGCATTTCCAAGGCTTTTAATCAAAAAGTGAAGGAAAGGGTGTTCAAAGTCGGCGAGCTAGTCTTAGCTGTGAGAAGGCCGATGATTCTCACTCACAGAAGTAAGGGCAAATTCCAGCTCAAATGGGAAGGCCCTTATGTGATCGAGACGACGTTCTCAAACAGCGCTTACAGGTTAGCCCAGCCTAATGGAGACCTGCTAATGGCTCCTATCAATGGCAAATTCCTGAAAAGGTACTATGCTTAACCTCCTCTGCTCAAGTGGAATATGGTGAAAACCTCATTCTGACAAAACTACTTCCAAAGCGAAACTAGTGGGATCGTATTTTATCATGTTCATATAACCTCTGAATAGATGTGTCCTGCTAAAACTTACCGAGAGTATATCACGTCCATATTACCTCTGATATCACTTTTACCCCAAACCTGTCATTTATATTCCGAAATGATGGGTCCACAAAGTCAGATGAAAGCCTCTTTATTATTCCCAAAAAGGAGCAGAAGTACATTGAAAAGCAAAAGCAAAAGTACATCATTTAGGGGGAGCGGTCAGGTCGCGAAGCTGCTGCGCCAGTGCGGCCATCCTCTCAGTCCTGGAATCTAAGACATCATGGCGAGCTCGTTCCAGTCGTACCTCGTCATTGCTCATGAGGGACAGTTCGGCTCTAGCCCGAAGAAAACCAGCACGAGCGACATCTACACGCGCCAAGTTCTGTTGTGCTACGCCCAATCGGCTATCTACCACATCTAGAGCTTCCGACGACTGAGAAGCCCATCTACGTGCGACATCCTGAGCGAGTTTCATTTCCAGCCTGAGGACCCTCGCTACATTCCCTTCGTGCTCGGCCTGGCACTTCGTTCGAAGAGCAATGGTCTCCTCCAGGATGACTTTTCCTTCATCCATCTCCTGCTGATGTGTCTGGATGAATTTATTTACGCCTGCCATCTGTTTGGCAAGCCGCGCAGTCATGGAGTCGTATCTAGCCTGGACCAGATCTTCAAAATTGCCTTGAGTTAGCTGCAAGTATTCGTTAATGGGTTGCTCCAAACCATTAACTATCTCCTCCAGCGTTTCAGCTAGCCCAGTGTCGTCGAATTCTCGGATCAGCATTATCGCCGATTGGGAGGACCTCTTCAGTGACGCAAAGCTCAGATTCTTCGCCAACACCCTTGATATTAACATTTTTAAAGTGGTGTAGAAGATATTAGTGTACTGCCCGATCAGCACAGCTAGATCCGGTTGGACGCTGGGGGTGGCCTCGACATTGGCGAATCTCCCTCCGAAAACAACCGCAGACGATGTTGCCACGGCCGTCGCCTCAACAGGTGGTGCAACGAAAGAAGAAGCGCCAACACCGGACGAAGATACTAGCATACTCAAAGGAGGCATTGTCGCAATGACAGGCTCGTCCTCCTCTTGAGATATCGGAACCTCGTCGACAGGCGAGCCGGCACCCGAAGATGCTTCCTCTTCAAAATCAGCCATATTCGTGTCGCCGCCAGAGCCAAAGGGCGCATCTACACTGCCCTTCCCGAAGAGGTCTTCCCCTGAAAGGAGGACGAAAGGAAGTTAATATCAGGATAATGTTAACTTTCCTAAAAGAAAAGGCGTGAAGATGGCATTTACCCATGGCCGACGGCATATATGTCGCATCTGCAGCCTGTACAGCTAAATCATTCCTTAATGATGCTAGGCAAGCTATTATACCTAGAGAATAGGGTGCTCTAAGGAGCACTGGCGAATGCTCTTCCAGGTCCTCGTCAAATTCCGACTGAGGCTCATCGGCTGGAATCTCGCCAGATGTACTGGCAGACACGGCATGAGTCTCTCCCGATGCCAATCTGCATAAAGGTATTCTCAGCCTCGAAGGCGACCTCGTTCCACTACCTGAAGCAGTAGCAGCGACGGCAGCCTCCAGCAGAGATTCTCCGGCACCACCAGCCGGAACATTAGAGGGTCCCTCTCTAAAAGGCGAGGAACCCCCAATCAAAGAATCATCCCCAACATGGGGAGATGCAAGTTCACTTCCAGGAGCCTCAACACTAAGGATCCGAAGAGGACGATTAACCATCTTCTTCTTCCTCTTACGAGGGGAAGTCTCCTTCGGAGTAGGGGCCCTTCGCTTCCCAGAAATCACCAAAGGGCCTGCAGGCAGAGGAACTTCACCCCTCGATACCGCCACCAGAGGCTCATCTAGATTGACGAACTCCTCACCCTCGTCAGAAGAAACCGAGGGGACTTCGACTCTTCCCCCAGACTTGGAGGAGGGCACCCTAAAACTTTCATGCATGTCAAAATCGCGATGGAAGGTGTTCGTTGCCACATAGAACTGGGCATACGAGTGCAGGATGCGCAGCTCCGTAGAGAGTGTAATAACCGGCACGATAAAAATTGCTCCAGTACAACCCATGAGGAAATATCGCCATCCTCTCGCTCCATCAATGAGTCCACCCCTAGACCGAAAGCTAGTGACGGCGTTGCCCACGTGCAACTGATCATACCCAAACTGCCTGGCAAACCGACTAGGCAGGTAGGGCTCCAAGAAGCAATGGTCATCACTTCTGTTAAAGTAGATGGGAAGGTCTAATGCAGACCAACAAATTAAAAGCTTCAGGAGAAAGATTGGTCTTCTCTCTACCGGAATCTTCAAGCCTAATCCCCGATTGATTGCGATGTACGGAGGGGACAGTGCAGAAGAGCTTCCAGCTGTGACTGAGGCCCAGCGCCCGCCGATAGTCTAGAACCGTGGTCACGTTCCAGGAAGATTTCTGGTAGTTCAGCAAGAAACCAGCCCCCGAACTACCGCCGGAGCCGGAAGACATAACCCTGGGGTTATGAAGAATTAACCATCCCATCAGATACAGGTATGGTAATTCTATCCTGGGAAAGCTATCACGCCGAGTCTCATCGGCGTGCAGTCCGTCAGTCATGGCCCTCAGGCCGGCTTGAATGTGACACACTATGGCAGGGAGCAAGCCCAGTCTTGCCCCGAACACCAGACGCACTGCAGGCCACAGCGTATTGCGGTGAATGCGGTCCGTAGATGCAACGCCAGGTACCACCACTCGACGCAGCCATATGGAGAGGAAGCCAGCCAGTTGAGTTTTCCTGGACAGAGGCCAGCGGTAGCGCCTCAAATAACTATAGGCCTTAGTGCCTACAGGATACTGTCCTATCCTTTCGTCGAGGATCAAGTCCGGAGCCCCAGCATCCACTATGAGATCTTCGACTACCTGAGCATTAAGCACGCTCAGAGGATTCACAGGATGATCCTTGCCCTCCAATACCTTCTTCGGCTTAGCCGTCCTGGACCGGTGGAAGAAGAAGTAGGACGTCCATTTGCTGATATGAGCCAAATCTGAGGGCTCATCATAAAAAGCGGTGCAGGCGAAGTAGTGGCACATCAGCTCCTGATAGACCTCCACTACCCGAGAGTCCGAATCCCCCAGCTCCCGGTTCATGGGAACATACTCTTCATATGGAGTATCCCCCATCGGCAGTCTCGAGATCTCTGCCATCTCATGGAGGGCCAATCCCAACTCCCCCAGTGGAGTGGCGAAAGTCCCGGTGAGCAAAATATATCGCTCCATCAGTGCCAGGAACAGGTTGGGGTTAGGAGGTAACCCAACACTGGTAGCACTCACAGCTGCAAATAGACCAATGTTCTCCAACTCGGTCTGAAAATGCTTCAAGGCCCAATCAACTAAGCGAGCCCATCGAAGGTTTGAATGAGTGATCCACCCACCGCACCGAGGGTTCACCTTAGGTTATACTCCCCCGTGCCCCATAAATTTATTACAAAAAGTCGATAATTGGACCGGCTAGATCACCAAGCTGTCTTCACTCGGGACACTGCCAGGGTACAGTCCCCTGAACACCGTCACATTGCCAGAAGGACGGCTAACAAATGACCCCTGGTCAGCTCCTTTCAGATGAAAGATCTTCCCCGGCCTGCCGTGAAGATCGGAAGTCAGCGTCCACGATATATTCCTGGGATGTGTGGCATGGAAGAAAGCCGAGATGGGATAGTCTCTCGGCATCTTGGGCAGATACAAAACCAAGCTCCCGGCAGGGAAAACCCAGAGTTCTCTCTTAGGCTTCGTCTGTGACTGCTTGTCAATCATGTCCCCGAAGAGGAAGGCTGGCTTTATGTATTGGTCCCCGTCTATATACGTCAAGGGCTCCCCGTTGATCATGCTCAGCAGCATTCGCTCGCCCTGAGCCGATATCAGAATTTCCCTTCCTTCAGGATACTGCGGCCCGGAGATAGGAAATGTCACGTGTGACAGATCCTCCAGATAGTTGGAGTGTAGCATCCCTGCGGTAGAACCCATCACATCGGCTAGCGGAGACACATGCAAGTTAACTACAAGAGTGCAAGAAAAATACGTCAGTTCCTATAACTAGATATTACAGATCTTGCAGTACACTCCAAAAATCAACAGTCTGTGCTTTACGCCAAGACCGTAAAAACTTGACCATTACGCTGGAATCCATTTCCTAAAGTGTAAAATTTCAAGGCTGACAGTATACAGTTTGTGCTTTACGCCAGACTGATAAAGTTGAGGTATTACGCCAGAATCTTCATCCAGAAGCGTAACACTCAAATTTTATACACCAACTTTCGACAGTCGAAGCTTTTACGCCGGACTGCAAAAATATGGAGTTTTTGCACTGACACATTAGAAATGTGGGCGTAAAATATGAAACGTCTCTGTGCATCATCTTCCTTAAAGAGGCTATCAGCACAGGAGATGACCTAGCGCGGTCATGTACAACGTGTGCGAAGGATTTTTGGTCGTTCTTCTTCATCCCAAATGCTCTACCTTTTAGGCCGGGTGCACTGCTCGTCGGTGGGATACTTCGCTCAGAAGGAAGTTTGCCTTGCCCGACCGAAGACACTCTCACTTGAGCAGAAGAATGAGAAAAAGAATCAACCTTCTTTCCCTTAGTGGAGGAGGATTGTTTCGAGGCCATTACTGGAAACTTCAAAATCTCGAAGAAGAAACGAAGAAGAACTCGAACAGACGAAGGCTTTCTTTCGCAGAAGACGGATGAAAAGTTTTTCTCTCAGAAACTTGGGATATATATGGAGTTCAGATGGACTCCTCGAATCCCGAACAAAATCTCCTAATTAATAATCCGGTTATGATTGGGTACTACGTCAGCCTATCACTCAGAGAAGGCGGACAGTCAGCGAATTCAAAAAGTTTTCGCGCGAGGAAGATACGTGGTTTTTACGCTAAGGGGCTTTTTACGCTCGACAGCTACAGATCTACGGTTTTACGCTCACAGGCTACAAGTTTATGGTTTTATGCCCGGATGCCTTTGTGCTCGATAGCTTTTACGCTCGAGAGGCTACAAACCTACGACTTCACGCTCAGCAGCTACAAATCTATGATCTCCCGCTCGGTGGCTTTTTACGCTCAGAGGCAACAGATCCATGACTTCATGCTCGGAAGATTTTCTTTTCAGAAGCTACAAATCTACAGTTCTGCACCAAGGAGTTTTCTACGCTCGATAGCTACAAATCTACGGTTTTACGTTCCAATGGCTACAAGTCTATGGTTTTACGCCCGGATGCCTTTGTGCTCGGTAGCTTTTATGCTCGAGAGGCTACAAACCTACGATTTCACGCTCAGGAACTACAAGTCTATGATTTCACGCTCGGTGGCTTTTTACGCTCAGAGGCAACGGATTTATGATTTCACGCTCCACGACTTTCCGCACATCTGAAAGATGCGCAGGCCAGTACAGTACATCTGAACGATTCTCAAGGCGGTCAATTACAGGAGTTCACACAGAAGATACTCCTTCTTGACCTCAAGATACCCCAAGTACCCGAAGCATACGGAGTTCAACATTGAAAATTACTCTTCTTCATGGGTCGATTCGAAGTTCATCCAGAATCAAGTCTAAATATTTTGTCTGCAAATTCAAGATGGCAACTCAGTTTTTGACAGCCAGTTCTCGCCCTGTTCCAAGGGATTTTCGAGAAATCATTCTTGAAGACGACTGTCTGAACAAAAATTCTGTTTATCAACAGTTCAGAATTCTACGCGGTTTCTAACAGCAGGACAGTTCGAACACTCGACTGCTAAGCGGCTTTCTACGCATCCTTAGTTATGTGTAAAAGACAGGACAGGACCTAGCGCTCTTTCTACACAGAGTCAGCATAAAGAATCAGACGTGTCGAAGCTACACATATTCAGACTTCACAGCAAAGTATGGCAACATGATCATATGCAAAGAAGAAAGACGATCTTATTAGAAAATCATGATTACATATGAGGGAAATCCAGTCTACAAGGGTTTTTTTCTTCATTTTCATGACTACATATGAGGGAAATCCTGTCTACAAAGGGCTTCCTCATCGTCGTCTGAAGATCGCACCCAGAATCTGTCCTGCCAGGTTCTCGCATTGGTGAAGATCTTCCTCTTCTTCCATGGCAGTTCATCGACATCCACAGTCGATGAACAAGAAGATGATCAGTGGCGCAAGGATGCAGAACTGGGCATAGACCCATACTGCCAACAGAAGAAAAGCAGAGTAAATCTGCTTGCCTACGTCCTGCGCCACGGAGGTAACGGAAGAAGGCACCACTTGCAAGCTGCCTGGTCAAACATGACCCTTCTTCTCTTCCGAAGAACCACCATACAAAGTTGCTGATTATCCCGAAAAAAGGAGGCTATGATATTCTTCCATGATCTATCATTGTAGAGGATATTTGCTTGAAGACGCCATCTTTTTTGGCTCCTTACATGCTGGAAGAGCATGATCCCCTTCTTCCTTAAGGTGACCCGACGAACTCCGGCCATCATCTCTGTATAGTGAAGGAAGTGTGGGAAGAACAAGAGAACTCCTCAGCCTTTTATAGGCGAGAGAGAGCACCGATCCCCAATAACTCTGCCATAAAGTCAGCCATGAAAGAACGTGTCAGGCTTGACCGTTTCAGGCTCCACTCAGAGCGTTTCGAGTTACGAGGAACGGTTCATGCTTCATTCAAAGTGTTTCAAATTATGAGGAATTTAAAAGCTTTGAATGGGGTCTTGTAGAAACATAAAAAATACGCTGGATAGCTATACGCAACATGTTCATACAGGGCAGCGTAAAAAGATGACCTTAGAGCCATCAACTTGCAACAGAGCTTCTCCGCTGAGCACAGCGTAAAATAAAAGCTCAAGGACCATCCGCGTAGTGCAATGTGACCAGGCTACTTCAGCGTAAAAGAGGTACTACATCGCCTTCATGGCATAAAACCCATCCGTTTTCAATACAGCATTGAAGTGTACGAGGAACGCTTCGTGTTCTTCAAAATAAACCTGTCAGAGCATGCAATGAACCTGACATCTGCACTCCTGACAAAGAGTACTGCACGACTACCTAGGCGACGGGTATGATGATGGCGCGGCACTACAACCCAGGCTGTCATTTACTGCCATTTCCTTTGCGTAAACCACTTTTACACATACGAAGGAATACGCTGCCTAGTTTTACACAGGCGGATGTGAGCTGTTTACGCTCCGCAGAAGACAAACAGCCTGCCACGTCAAAAGCTGCACCTCGTACAGGGCTCGAGGCACGTCTCTGTATTTTATGCACAGAGCGGTGACAGTTTCTCAAGGCACGTCTCTGCATTTAAAGCGCCGAATACTGACAGATGCTCGAGGCACGTCTCTGCACTTGAGGCACAGAAGGGTGGCAGACCTTCAAACCATGCCTCCTCATTTAATGAGCAGGATAATGGCCGATCTCCGCATTTAATGCAGGAGATTTGATTAAATATCACCGAACCGTCGTTTAGTGGCATCCCTTTTGCGTAAACTACTCTTACGCATATAAGGGAATACGCTGTCTAGTTTTACACAGGCAGACGTGAGCTTCTTACGCTCCGTAGAAGGCAAACAGACCGCCACATCAGCAGTCATTCTTCGTACAGGATTCGAGGCGCGTATCTGCATTTAATAAGCAGAATGATGGCAAATCTTAAAGACAGGCCTCTGCATTTAATGCATAGGATGGGGGCAGATCTCTGCATTTAATGCAAAAGATTTGATTATATCTCCAAGAGCCATAATTCTGGCTAAAACGTCCACATCGTCTCGGCTTCTACACCTGCTCGGCTTCTATGCCCACTCGGCTTTTATGCCTGCTCGGCTTCTATGCCCACTCGGCTTCTACGCCTCCTCGGCCTCTATGACCACTCGGTTTCTATGCCTGCTCGGCTTCTATGCCTACTTGGCTTCTATGCCTACTCGGCTTCTATGCCTACTTGGCTTCTATGCCATGGTGACAGTCATTTGGCTTCTACGCCAACCTCTTCTACACAAGGGATAACTACCTACGTGGCTTCTATGCCATGATCTTTGTAGCAGATATACGCGTTCTGTCCCTTAGTTGGACGCGCGTCACATGCTCACTCAAAAGGTCATTTATACGCAGGCATTGGTTATTTTAAACCGTCTTGTAAAAGGGTGCTGTACTTTCCACTACTCGGTTTTTATGCCGACTGTGTGGTCACTGTCACTAAAACTCTATAAATAGAGACCTCTATCAATGAGGAACAAGGTCGACAAATTGGAGGGTCAAAGAAGTTAGGTCTGAAAACTGATCAAGAGATCCAGTACCAGATCGAACAGTCGAGAGAGAGAGAGAGAGAGAGAGAGAGGAGAATCCAGAGCTCAGGCAAAGAGAAGGGATCGACGACTTTGGCATCGGGCATCCACCCTCTTTAGCAACCTTCGAAGCTGCTACTTGTCTTCCACGGTACTTCTTCAACATCGTGTGGTCCAAGGGCTAAAGTGATCGACTGCAGATCAGACACCTATAGCAATATTCATCCAGATTAAATAAATTGTACTTAGACATCCTCGTGTAGGATCAAATTTGTACAATCTTGTTTGTAAACATAAAAGAAGGGCGGGTCTTCGCACAAGACCTCATTTTTCACATTCATCAAATCTTTTCTCGTTTATTATCCTAAATATCTGTCTCAATCCGTGTGCCTCAGTTTTTGTGTCAGATCCTTGTATCGTTTGCGGAACCCACATGGTAAGCCTCATGCCATCTCTTGTGATTTAATTTATATTCTATTGTTTGATGCTGATGTTTGCTTGTTGTGTGTTCTGAGGACACCGATGGACATATGAGCTTGGATCCAGAGTGTTGAAGACTTGCGTATCTAATCGAGCCCTCTAGGCAAGTACCCCTTGCTCCTGTGATAGTTTTGCGCCTATGCGCTTCTCGTCCTGTATTTAGTTTATTGTAATTAGTGTACTTGTAACTGTATATTTATAGTGGATTAGTATATATGACTATTTAGTGTAGGATGGTTTGATATCGGTCGATACCCATATCAAACAACTCGGACGGGACATCCATACCTCCGAGGACACGAGCACGGCTCAGTTATGAGCACCGTCCCTATATGACCCGCGTCCGACTCGTGGTCTGGTTTCGGTTTGGCACTAGATGATTGGCCTTAGGTATTGTTGTTTTGTTAAGGATAGAGGACTCTGTGGTTGTACGCCTTGCGTGGCAATTCTTGTTGATTGGGTTGGCTTGGTGCCCAGTACGCATTATAGCGCTGCTGGAGGCCGAGACTTAGTGTTCTTGGCTTGGGATTCTACGTCGGGTTGCGCCGGTGTATATTCTTCTATTCTGTTTTGCAGGTTATGTTCCGGTCATAGAAATATATGAGAGGTTCTGCCAAAATTTTCTAGAATTTTGGATTAGGAATTTAGTTTAAGAATTTGGTTCGAGATATTGATTTAGGGATTAAATTTGGGAATTCAATTTGGGAACTTGATTCAGAGATTCATGATTTAATTCTGGGATTTGACTCATGATTTAGTTTTATATTAGATGTGTACTTACTTATTTATCCTTGTCCGTCAGATAGAGTGAGGGCTGTAGTTCTACTCGGGAGACGGTTTACGACCCCGGTCCTTGTTTGGTTTAAGGGCCGTGGATCTGCTCCAGAGTGGTTCATGCATTTCCTTACCACTGTCAGACGACATTAATTATTAGATTCTTATTTCTATATCATTCTTTCCAGTGTTGTTTTAGATTAACCTGATTGGACTTGTAGTTGCCTTACATCGGGATTGTAAACTTTGGATAAATTCGAGGATTGAATATTATTTTAAATTTGAAGTATGATATTGGGATATTGACTTGGCAAGCTCTTGTGTACTCTATGGACTTTGCAGGCATGGGCTAGAGGCATAATATTCTTATTATTGGATTTCTCGGACTTGAATTATTGTACGAATATTTTGCAGAATGAGGCAAATATCGAGGTTATCAATATATGATTTTATTCGACTTCCCAAGTGCCCAACACATGTTACCTCTACAATTTGGTAGACTTCAGTGATCTTGTATGGTTGAGTAGTGCAGTATTTAAAGGTTTTGCCCCTTATTTGATAGGGAGGATATATACATGTATATGGTGGATCAAATAGTTGTGTATATGATATGGTGGATCAAGGAGTATATATGATTAACTTACTGCCATAGTGACTTATAGTACTGGTACCTATAGATGGCTAACCTTGTTAGGTGGGATATATATTTTATATCTCGGATGTTATGGGACTTATCGATTGATAGCATGTGATCATTGATTCGGTAGATTCTCGTAAGCTAGAGGCCTGGCATTATTCATGGTGATTGGATTAGTGGTTGTGATCATATTCTACTTAACCAGATATACATATCCCATCGTAGATGGAGGAATTATTGGTGGATTAATTCGACTAGTGGATCGACTTGATAGATAGACCGATCTGATTGATCGACTGCCTGACTGTCCTTGTTTCCTGACATGACTACCTGTACTCGTGCTATTGACTACTAGGTTACCCTTTGTGGTACTGGCCCTGTTATCGCATTGAGGTGCTCCATGTTCATTTTTGTATTGCAGTGCTATTCTTGATTTTAGTGCACTGAGGTACGATTACATATTATACATGTGCACTGAGGTGCTACCATGTTCCTGTTATTATAATATATTATATTATACCTTGCACGAGTACCTTCATAGTTGGTCAGTGATCATAATTTAGCATGGTTGGATGATGTGTATGGATTGTTGCATTACACTCTGGATGAATCTTGGTTGGAACTGATAGAAACCAACGTGGATTCGCACACAATGTACTCGTACTGCAGTATGATATTCTATAATGATGATCGTGTGACCACGACACGAGATTCTATATAACTGTAGGGTTAATTAGGTAACTAAAATTGGTTTAAGCATTGGAAGGGAACAAAATCTCGAGATCGTGCTGGCGGGCCGCTCATTGTAGTGGAAGGATGGTCCCCACAGATACTTGTATCATCCATACTAGTGGAGTACAGTATCTGACTATTATATATTATATGATCGAGCCAGTATCTCCCTATAGGAGAACTGGAACCATTATTGATATATATTTAGTGTGGTGGCCTTACGAGGGACTGGTGCATTATTATCTCCTGCTCGTATATTATTTGGTTCGGCTAGCCCTGCTCGGACATAGTACGATCAGAGTATTCTTATATATTCCATTACTGGGGTAACCCAGACTTCACCTATCAAGTCGTAGGTATTTGAGTGGCCAATTATTCATATAATTGTATGGTGTATTGCTTGATAGTCGGCTAGCACATAGCCTATCTCAGTGCAGTAAATCATTCCCTTGTCCTTGTTTGGTGTAGGGGTGGATTTCTGTTCTGATGATAGATTACAGATTTTAGTTGATGACGCAGGTATTAGTGGATGTCATGACGATTGTGATTGATTATTGATTTTCTTATCTGCGATATATTGCTTGCTAGTCGGCTGGTACGTAAGCTGTTCCAGTGTAGTAATTTATTCCCTTATTCTTGTTTGGTGTAGGGGTGGATTACTGTTCTGATGACAGGTTACAGAATTCAGTTGACGATGCAGATATTAGTAGATATTGGATGTTATACTGTAGCTACTGCTTCGTTGATGCTTTAGCTTTGTAATCGTACGTTGGTACCACACGATCCCTTACTTTGATTATTGCAGTATTATATGTTTTACACTATTTCTTATTGGTTTTATTCGCCCGTCCTTGAGCCTTCCTTTCTGGTACTTGTTGCGGTTGGCCTGACCAATACTGGACTGTTTCCAGATTGCCTGTGACCGACCCTATAGATCTTTTATACCTGACTTGGTGGATGCGCTTCAGTTCTATATCATATTAGGAACTGCATGGGAAGGTACTCTCGTCTATATCTTTTCTTGCTGTAGGCTTTCTGATTATCTTTAATATTTTTGACCATTTGGTCTTACATGATTTCTAGTTGAATCATTCTTGCTGCTTATTTTATTATGGTTGCATGTGGATATGAGATCATATTTAGGCCATAGATTGTATTACATGCTAGGATACCCAACATGACTAACAACCATTACCGTCGTACGATATTCTATACCTTGTACATGGGAGCTGGCCATGTTCGTCCCCGTACAAGTGATATTGATAAGATTGACAGAGGTTAGAATGGCCTCTGTCCAAAATATTTATGGAATAGAAGAAGATAATAAGAGAGCAATAACAGTCTCAAGAATATGACGATGTTTGTGCCCGACTACCCTATTTTGTTCATGAGTGTAAGGGCATGTGTCATACCCCAACTCTGTAAAGTTGATAATCATCCCCCAGACGTGATATCGTACATGCCTAGGTTGCGTAACACACAAAGCAAGAACATGTATTTTTGATAATTCGTTTGAAACAAGAGTATAAGTATATTGCAACATAAATATTGAGACACATCATTTGAATAGGAATAAACTTGTTTTTTCATTCATAACTTGAAATATATTACATTGATATGAAGTACATTGCTTATTCGAGTTGGCTATATTTGATTAAAATTTAAAAAAAAGGCAAACAAGCTGCCATGAATATAACACTTGTTGTCCCATATATTATACTCTTCGTATAAATTGTTACAAAATGCCTTAAAAATGAATTATGCTTCATCTATACTTCAAAATAGGAAGAGCTTTAAGTCGCCTCTTAGTTATTCATCTTCAGCTTAGTACCGTGTGCCCACCGCGTTCCCGACACCTGAGATATTGGGTATTAGTACGCCTACTTATACTAGTGAGCGGGACGAGCCCACTCGCCTAAACCGACGCTGCTTATTAAAAGGACACATGCATTGAATGTTATCTTGCTATCAGGAACTAGAGTGAATTTGCAGTTCATATCATAGGCACATTTAAAAGTGTAGCATTGAATTTATATATGTAGCACGCATCGGTGATAGCTTATTCACCCGATGTGCGCTTTCCTGCATCGAAACATATAATACTTACTGTCACTACCCGATTCTAGAAAATAGGATTATTTTTTTATTTTTATTTGATAAATTGTGTATTATTTATAATTAATTATATTTATATTTAATTGATGGTTGTATTATTTTTCTATTGATTGTTTTAGGGTTTTGGCTAGTCTGGACCCATATCAGACCCTAGTGGACCCATGTCCGACCCAACCAACACCCTTGTGAGGCTTATATTGGGTTTAGAATTATTATTATATTTTATTTTAGTTAGTTGGAGTGATTATGAGTTAGTTTGAGTGCTTTTGGAACCCCAAACCCAAATCCCAATTGGAATGACTTAAGGAGAGGGCATTTTGGTCTTTTGGCATTATGTAAACCTATTTTTACTTGCCATGGCCGGTTCCCCCAACCTTCCCAGACCCGAACATAGCCCCCCCATTCTTCTTCTTCTTCTTCTTCTTCTTCTCCACTCTTTCCTTCTTCTTCCTTTCTTCTTCCCACTTCCAAGCAAATAAGTATTCTCATTTTCTTTCTTTCCTTCTTCCATTTTTTCTATTTATGTGAACCCTAACCCTACACTTTTCCCTAACCTAGGTGTTTAGAGCCTAGACTTAGTGTGGAGGCTTGATTTGGAGGCTTGGAGCTTGAGGAAGATAATTTTAAGAGTTTTGGAGACTTTGGCCTTGGGATTCCAACTCTCAAGAGATAAACCCTAACTTTAATCTTATTAATTGCTCTAATATAGTGTAATTAGTGGTTTAGAACCTTCCTAGATCCTAAGGCTACCCGTGGGAGGAAGTTAGAACTAGTTTGGTTGTGTTTGGAGACTTTGACATTAGGTTTTGTGTCAATTTTTGGTGAAATCCGAGATTGGCCCAATTTTGGGTGATGTCCTAGGTTAAACGGACCTAGGTAGACGTGCTTGAGTGTCTTGGGGGTTAGTATGTGTCTCCGTTCGGACATGTGAAATTGTGTCACAGAGAAATAGGCATTTCGGGCATTTTTGGGGTTTTCGTCGTCGCCGGTTCTATGTGCGTGCATGTTTTTGCCACAGATCTAGAATCGATGAGTTAGCATTTTTTTTCTAGGATCTAGACATCGTTTAGAACCCGTGGGTAAATTTTGGGCCGATTCCGAGTAGGTTTGGTGTACGTTTTAGGAGGTTTTGCGAACCGCACACCACGTGTTCGTCGAAATGACCGAATGGCCATTTCGACTTGGTTTCTTGGTTTCGGGCTTGTGCGCGCGTTGGGTTAGCTTCGGGGAGTATGTGCTAGAGTTTTTAGGTTATATTATATATATATATATATATATATATATATATATATATGTGTGTGTGTGTGTGTGTGTGTGGTCGTGTGTGTGTGTGGTGTGTCGAGGCGCTGCGGCAGCGAGGGGGGACAGCGATGCGAGCAGCGCACAGCAGCGAGGCTGCTGCAGTGGCAGCAGCAGCAGCAGCAGCCTCCAGTAGCATCAGCGTGGCGAGCAGCACTTGCATTAGCAGCAGCAGGTAGCGAGAGGCAGAGATAGATAGATAGATAGATAGATAGATAGATAGATAGATAGATAGATGGATGGATAGATAGTTAGTTAGATATATATATATATATGTATACGTGTAGATATATATCTATATAGTTAGATATATATATGAGTATCGGGTAAGGGTTATATGTAATTGTGTTTGTGTGGATATATATATAGTTATGTAGCTATATGCCTATGTGTATGCATATAAATATAGTTAGTTATATATATATATATATATATATATATATATATATATATATATATATATATATATATATATATATGAGTATGGGTATATGGGTATATGTGTGTATGTGTGGATATGTATATATATAGATACGTAGGTGTATATATATATATATATATATATATATATATATATATATATATATATATATATATATATATATATATATATATTAGCCTATACATATACCTAGGTGTGTATCTATATGCATAGATAGTTAGCTAGATGGGTAGTTAGTGAGGTATTGGAGGATATCTCAATACCTTAAGATATCAAGGTATCTCAATACCTTGAGATACCCAAGGTATTGAGTATCGGAGCAGAATTTTTGAGCAATTGCCTAGGAATAGGTTTAGAGTTATTTTTATATGTATTGGTATATATATTTACGCGTGCTAGCATAGGTTTTAGCGGGTATAGGCGGGGTGCGTAGCCTAGGTCGAGGTATCGGATACCGAGGGTATCCCGGTATCTCGAGGAGGCAAATTTGTAGGTTTACTAGCTTAATGAGCTAGTTTTGACCTAGAATTTTAGGGGCACCCTAGTTTGACCTAGTGTTGACCATAATTGTCCCCGTTGACCGTAAAAGTCAACGTTTGACCTAGTTTTGACCTAGAGTTGACTTTTTGGATCCAGGTTGACTTTTTGACCCAAATTTCACCGGTTTGACCCGTTCGACCTAGAATAACCCTAGAACCTTATTTTTAGTTATTTTATATCAGTTTAACTCTTTAGAACCCTATTTAATCTTGCTTTTCGCAATAGGTTCTTGCGACGCCGGTCCGGATCTCGATCCTCATCGGTTGCTCAGGACGTCAGGCGAGTACCTACCTCTGATCGTTTCTATTTCATGATAGCGTTTATATCACCTGTTCTAGAACTGTAATACTTGATTCTGACACATTGTTACACGAGCTGGTACTAGTTGGATTCCGTCATGAGATGTTTTCCCCCTTACCGTGTTCAGCGGGTACTCTATCACGTGTATTTCATCGTGTGCTTCGGGTATTGATTCTCATGTGCTTCTTGTGCTCTCACCTTCATGTGCGTGAGTTATTTATCATGTACGTAGCGTATCGTGGTTGGATCCAAGAGTATTAGTGGGGGAGGGGAGTAGGAGTTGGTTATGTGATCAAAGCCAAACAGTATTCATGTGTATGTCGGTTATGCAACTCACGCATAACGGAGTTATCGTAGTTTATTCATGTACAACCTAAGCCAATCACATAACGAACTTGTGCTCAAGGCACTTAGCTAGTATTCATGTTTTCTCACATGCAGTTACTTCTCTACTTGTATTATTCTCCAGATTTACATTGCAGCTACTTTATCTGCTCCATCATGTATTTATTTTCCTGTGCATCTTGTATACTTTTCTATTGCTAGTCATATACACCTTACCATGTATTTGGAGTTGCTTTCAGAGTAATGTACTTTGCTCTAGTCCTGACTGGGCATATTTTTTCTAGAGATCCTATGGATTTTTGCCCGACATTCTACGGGCTGGGCATCGAGGAGTGTTTTGACCCCGAGACTGAGGAGGAGCCCGTCGAGGAGACACCGTTAGTGCCTTAGTTAGCTAGGTGGGTTTTCCTGGGTTGTTCCCAGTTGATTATTTTGGATGACTGACTGTATTTATTATTTTGCTGCTGTGAGATGTTTTAGACTTTAGACTTGGGCTGTATATTTGGATATTGTCTTGCTCCTTGTTTTCTTATTTTTTTGTGATATCTTATCATGCTTTTACTCTTTCCCTAGTTATTGTGATTGAGGCATATATATACTGCGTGGTTGCCCTCCTTTTGGAGAGGTTATATTGACAGGTTTTGTGAGATATATAGATTTTGACCTAGAACGAACATTTACAGCATCCTACCGCCGATTCTGCGGCGTAGGCTGGACGTACCCACGACTCATGCCCAATTTTTTGGGTGCAGGTTGTGACACTTACCCTCTATATAAGACAATACGTTAGCATGCATTTTATCTTATATGTGGTCATTGACGATAATCGACACCATGAAGGACTATTACATGAAAGTACGGTGTACCCTTTCAGCTCTAGGGTTGCAAGCCCCACTGGGGTCCTACAATGCCCTGCGCCGAAGCACGTTCACATAATTTCCTCCGTAGTCGATTCGGTTCTGGTGCCCCGGATACCGATTCGAGGAAACATTAAACCTTGTGCACAGGTTGTCCATGACCATGCAAATGAATGAACAATTTAGCTATGAAATATATGCATGACACGAAGCAGAATTAAGCAGTATTATATATATATACTCATGCAACCGATTCAATCTTTCCTTCAAGTCGTATATTCTGATATGGTTACCCGTAGGCACCAAATACTCCGAGGCACCTGCCGCAACTGATGTTTTTAGCTATCACATTCATTTTAACAGTTTCATGGTTAGAACCACAATTGTAGGCTACGCATACGAAGCTTATGTTATAGGTTGCACACATAAATGTGCTCGACGATTACATTTATCCCATTTTCTTGCCTTAGTGGTAAGCATGCATTGTGGCTAACATTTATATATTTACATTCAATCGAGTATCATCAATATGAACGTATTCGAGGCAAAGTATGTGTTTATGCAACTGAGTAGAGAAGATGGGACCGAACTACCTACCGATTCGAGAATGTGCTACGATCAAACGTCAACTACACGCGTTCCTGCAATGGTACCAGCATCGTGTTAGAATCTGTTCTCAATCCGTCCTAGCGAATTCCTTAGAAAATGAAAGCAGACAACGACGCAAAAAAACTTTATCCAAAACCTCGTAACGAAAATGTTCAAGAAAAGTAACAATTGACTGGTCCCGTCGAAGGGACTTGTATATGGAGCTTACTCGCCAAGACGTAGTCCGCTGCATCTAGGACTTATTCCAACATAAGCCAAACCATGAGTTGAAATGATTCTCGTTTATTCGTCCACTACGATTCAATGCCGAAAGGGTCATTTTTATATTAAGTTCATATTTTGAGTAAAACTAGCCACAAGCCTTTATGTAGTGCGTCTCCCGGTAGGAACTGAGATTGGGCACTATAGCAGGACTGCTGAAAAATGGTGCCGTAAGATTGACCCAAGTATAATGAGTGTAATAATCAATAAAGCTCACATAGTAGAGAAAATCACTCATAAGATGGAATAGCTGCATGTCCCTATATGTCAGAATGTGTCACGCCCCAGTCCTAAAATACCGAAGGACTAGACACGTGGCAATAGCCAGCAGCACATACCGATAGGCAAACCCAATTTAATGGACCCATCAGGGTGTACTTAAGCTGTAATACAACAATAATGGTCTATGCTACTAATCTCATCCACAAAAATAAATACAGTCGATATGAAATAATTGTTTGATAATAAAGGAAAGAAATTGAAACTAGGTTTATACGAAACCCTTTCTTTGGTTTACAAATAAGAAAAATAAGTACAATTAATCCTATACGAAGATGTTAAGTACAAAAGTTTGATTTTGGGGAAATATTGCTATAGGAGTCTGATCTGCGGTCGATCACTTTGTCCCTTGGACCACACGATGACGAAGAAGTGCTGTAGAAGACGAAAAAAGAAGCTTCAAAGACTGCAGGAGGGATTGAACTCTCATTGCCAAAGTAGTCAATCAACACTCTCTGGATATACTCTATTTTCTTAAAAAATCCTCGACCCTGGATTCCGACCTTGGACCTCCGTAGCCGGAGGTCTCTATTTATAGGGTTTGGTCACTGTCGGCGTAGAAACTGAACAACAGAGAGAGCTGTAACTTTTACACGACGGTTATAATAACTGCCACCCACGTATGAATGATCTCCTGAATCGGCGTGTGAAGCGTGTCCCATTATGAGGTAATACATATAACTGCTCATCGAAGATCACGGCATGCAAGCCACATAGGTAACTGCCCCTCGCGTAGAGAAGATTGGCATAAAAGCCAAATAACTGTCACCTTGGCGTAAAAGCCAAATAGTTATCTTATTAGCGTAGAAGCCAGGTAGGCGTAGAAGCCGAATAGTTGTCAAGTTGGCATAGAAGCCAAATAGCTGTCATGTTGGCGTAGAAGCCAAATAGCTGTCATGTTGGCGTAGAAGCCAAATAGCTACGTAAAGCTTGATGCTGCATGGATAGGTAACCGGCGTGAAGATAGCCAATTATCCTTCTTTGACTGAGGTCTTGAGCGTATTCTGGGCCAAATAGCCTTATCGCGCACCTTTGCAAATATGGCCTGAGTTGACGTATTTTGAGGAGATAGCATACGGCGTACTCCTATAGTTGAAAATAGCCAAGTCGGCGTATTTCGAGGAGATAGCATACGGCGTACTCCTATAGCTGAAAATAGCCTGGTTGGCGTAATGTGCAGGGATGGTGATGTGGACGTATTAGCCCTAATTATAGCTCACTCAGTTATTAAAAGTAGAACCAAATCTCGTACATTAAATACAGAGATCTGCCCCTATCTCGCGTATTAACTATAGAGACGTGCCTCGAGTTCTGTACGAAGAGCAGCTTTTGACGTGGCGGTTGGTTTCGTCTCATCCTGAGCGTAAAAGCTCGATCTGCCTGTATAAAATAGGCAGCGTATTCCTTGAATGCGTAAACGATGTCTTATATCAAGGATTTGTCACTAAACGACAGTCTGGGACTCTATGCAGAATCATCATTACAGTCGTTCTCTTGATAGTCGTGCAGTACTCTTTGTCAGGAGTCAGGTTCACTGCGTCATCTGACAGGTTCATTCGAGGAATATGCAGAGTTCCTCATACAATTTCCTGCTGCATTAAAAGCAGATAGGTTTTACGCCGAAGTGGCGATGAAGCAACCTTTTTACGCCAAAGCAGTCTGGAAGTACTGCTTTACGCGGGTTGTTCTGGAGCTATGTTTTATGCTGAATAGCGTTGAAGCTCTGCTGTACACCAATGGCTCCGAAGTCATATTTTATGCCACCCAGTGCTGGAGCTCTGTTTTACGCGGGCTTCCTACATGTTGAGGGTTTTACGCGTATAATTCCCTAGCATATTTTTTATGCTTCTACAAGACCCCCTTCAAAGTTTTCAAATTCCTCGCAATTTGAAACACTTTGAATGAAGCATGAAGCGGTCAAGTTTGACTCATTCCGCGAGGCTGATTTCTCGACAAATATTTAGGAATTTGTTGGGATTTGGTGTGTTCTCCTCTGCCTATATAAAGGCGACTGAGTTAACCTATTTTTTCCATACTTCCTTCACCACAAAGAGATGGTTGCCGAGCTTCGTCGGGTTGATTTGAGGAAGAAGAAGATCATGTTCTTCCAGCATGTAAGGAGCCGTAAAAAGAGGCATCTTCGAGCAAATATCCTCTGCAACGATGGATCATGGAAGGATATCATAGCTTCCTTTTGCTCGGGATAATCAGCAATTTCATATGGCGATTCGTCCAGGAGAGAGGAAGGATCGTATTAGATCACACAGCTTGCAAGCTGTATTTTCTTCCATCATGGCACTGGACGAGGGCAGACAGCTTGGCCCTGTCTTCCAGTATTGTGTTGGGTCTGAACCCCTAACACAATTTTACGGCATACCTGCCATGGCGTATGGAGGGTGGGCTTGCGAAATTGATACATGCCCAGTTCTGTATCCTTCCGCCATTAATCATTTTCTTGTTAATCGGCCGCAGAAGCCGATTAACTGCTGTAGAAAACGAAAAAGATCTATACCAATATGAGAACCTGGCACAACAGATTCCGGGTGTGATCTTAAATGAGAATGAGAAACCCTTTGTAGAAAAAGGATTTCTATCATATGTAATCATGAAGATGAAAAATCCTTTGTAAACTGGATTTCCATCATATGTAATCATGATTAATAGAATTGTCTTCTTTAACGCATATGATGATTTTCCATATTTGCTGTGAGGAAGTCTGAATAGTGTGCAGCTTCGATATGTCTGAATAATTTTACGCCGACTCTGATAAAAGAGTATCTGATCGCGTCCCGTCTTTTACGCGTAACTGAAGACGTGTAGAATGCTTCTTAGCATTACGTTGCCTTGCAGGTCAAACTGTCATGCTGTTTTGGACGAGGAGTCGCGTAGAATTTCTGAACTGTCACTTCTTTGATACGAAGGATTCTTGTTCAGACCATCATCTTCAAGAATGGTTTCCCGAAAATCCCTTGAAAGAGGGCGCGGAATGTTTGTCGAACTGGCCATAATTGAACTTTTGTAAAAGATTCTGACTGGACTTTGGATGAACTTCCAATGGCCCAAGAAGAAGAGCCATCTTCAATGCTGAACTCTGTATGTTTTGGGCACTTAGAATATTTTGTAGCCAAGAAGGAGCATTTTTTGCGTAAACCCTTACAATTGGCCATCTGTAGCTTTCGAGCGTAGGATCGTAGATTTGTAGCCTCTGAGCGTAAAAAGCTTCCAAGCGTGAAATTATAGATTTGTAGCCTCTGAGCGTAAAACTGTAGGTTTGTAGCCTCTCTAGCATAAAAGCTCCTGAGCGTAAAAGCATCTGAGCGTAAAACCATAGATTTATAGCCTCTGAGCGTAAAACCATAGATTTGTAGCCTCTCAAACGTAAAAGCTCTTGAGCGTAAAATCATAGATCTGCTCTGCGCGTAAAATCTGGATCCACTGACTGTCCGTCTTCTTTTTTTCAAATGATAGGATGACGTGGCCCCAGATCATAACCAAATATTAAATATTGGATTTGGTTAGGAATTCGAAGAGTTATACGAAATCTATAAATAGCCCAAGGTCCTGAGAGAGAAGTTTTTTATCTGTCTTCACAAAACCCTTGCTTTTCAAGAACCCTTCATCTTCGTCTCTTTTCCTGAGAACTTAGATTCACCATGGCACCTAAACAGGCTTCCACTGCTAAGGGAAAGAAGGCCTCTTCCTCTTCTCGCTCTTCTGTTCAAGCACGAGCAACTCCCATTAGGCTTAACGAGCCCCGATCCGAGCGAAGTGCTCCGCCGTCGAGCTGTGCTCCGGACGTTACGGGTAGAGATTGCAAGAAGAAAACCCTCTGCACACGTTGTATGTGTATGCGAACCAATACGCCCACATTTCTAATGTGTCAGCGTAAAACCATCTTTTCGCAGCCTGGCGTAAAAAGCTAAGACTGTCAAAATTTGGCGTATACTTCAAACTTTGGATTTTTTATGCGCTGGATGAAAATTCTGGCGTAAAAATTCAAATTTTGGCGGTCTGGCGTAAAAGCTCAGACTGTTAAATTTTGGCGTATACTACCCACCTTGAATTTTACGCATCAGAAAAAAGGTTCCGGCGTAAAAGCTCAAGTTTTTGCAGTCTTGACGTAAAAGCACAGACTGATAATCTTTGGTGTAAACTGCAAGAGTGTAACGTCTAGTGTAGAAACTGACTTGTTTTCTTGCGTTTTGTAGTGGACTTGCAGATCCCTCTTTTGGCTGAGGTGATGGGCTCTGCTGCCGAAATGCTGAACTCAAATTATTTGGAGGATTTGTCCCATGTGACATTCCCCATTTCTGGAGCCAATTATCCTGAAGAAAGGGGAACCCTGATATCGTCCCAAGGAGAACGCATGCTGCTGAGTATGATCAGTGGGGAGCCCCTGACATACATCGACGGGACGGAGTATAAGAAGCCTGGTTTCTTATTCGGGGATGTTATTGACAAGCAATCCCAGACCAAGCCCAAGAAGGAGGATTGGGTGTTCACTGCTGAGGGCACGGTCATGTATCTGCCGAAGATGCCCAGAGATTACCCTATCTCGGCTTTCTTTCATGCCACACATCCTAGGAAGATGATGTGGACTTTGACTCCAGATTTTCACGGCCGACCGGGGAAGATCTTATACAACAAGGGAGGCGACCGGGGGGGCTATATGAGCCGTTCTTCAGGCCCTGTTATACCCTTTAGGGGATTGCTGCCTGGTAGTGTCCCGAGTGAGGACACTTTGCAGATCCAGCCGGTTCAGATATCGACTTTCTGTAATGACTTCATGGGGCAGGGAGGAATGTACCCCAGAGTCAACCCTCAGACCAGTGGATGGCTTAGCCCGGGGAATCTTCGATGGGCCAGTTTGACTGCCTGGGCCCTGAAGCACTTCCAGGTGGAGCTGAAAAATATTGGCTTGTTCGCGGCTGTGAGTGCCACAAGTGTTGGGTTGCTTGTCAACCCTAACTTGTTCTTAGCCTTGATGGAGCGATACAATTCGCACACTGGGACTTTTGCCACTCCGCTGGGTGAGTTGGGCTTAGCCTTTCATGAGATGGTAGAGATTTCAAAACTGCCAATGGGGGATGCTCCTTATGAAGAGTACGTCCCTACAACCAGGGAGCTGAGGATACAAACCCTCGGGCAGTGGCGGTATATCAGGAGCTGATGAGCCACTACCTTGCTTGCACCACTTTTTATAAGGAGCCATCTGACTTGGCTCACATCAACAAGTGGGCAACATACCTCTTCTTCCACCAGGCCAGAAATGCTAAGCCGGACAAGGTGGTAGATAGCCGAGATAAGCCCTTGAACCTCCTAAGCATGCTCAGCGTTGACACGGTCGATGACCTCATCGAAGATGCTGGGGTTCCGGATTATGTTCTTGATGAGGAAATCAGAGGTTATCCTGCAGGCACAAAAGCCTTCAGTTATATGAGGCATTGTCGCAAGCCTCTGTCGAGGGAAGCTCAATTGGCTGGCTTCCTCTCTATCTGGCTACGCCGCTGGGTAGTGCCTGACATCGGGTCTGCGGATCACATCCATCGCAATACTTTATGGCCTGTAGTGCGCTTGGTGTTCGGAGCAAGACTGGGCCTGCTTCCTGCTATGGTATATAGAATACAAGCAGGTCTAAGGGCCCTTACTGATGGGCTGCTAGCTGATGAGATATAGCGTGAAAGCTTTCCCAGGATAGAATTACCATTCCTATATCTGATGGGATGGTTAATCCTTCACAACACCAGGGTGATGTCTCCCGGTTCTGCCAGCGGTTCAGGGAATAACTTCTTGTTGAATTACAAGAATTCCTCTTGGAACGTGGCGACCGTTACAGATTGCCGGCGGGCATTAAACGTTGTCCACAGCTGGAAGCTCTTCTGTATCGTCCCTCCCGTACATATCAATCAACAGGGGACAAAACTTAAGGATGAGGGTCGAGGAAGGACCATTCTTTCTCCTGAAACCTTCTACTGGTTGGTCTGCATTAGACCTTCCCATTTGCTGTACATGAGTGAGGACCATTGCTATTTGGAGCCCTATCTGCCCAGTCGGTTCGCCAGGCAGTTTGGGTACGACCAGCTGCATGTGGGGAATGCCATCACCAGCTTTAAGTCCAAAGGTGGACTTATTGATGGAGCCAGAGGGTGGCGGTACTTCATCACGGGCTGTACTGGTTCAACTTTTGCTGTGCCCGCGACTTCTCTCTCAATGGAGCTGCGCATCCTTCACTCATACGCGCAGTTCTATGCGTCCATCAATACCTTCTATCGCGATTTTGATGTGCGTGAAAGTTTTAGGATGCCCTCCCATAGGTCCACTAGAAGGGAGGATATTCCGTCTGTTTCCTCGGATGAGAATGAAGACACCACCGGGGCAGACGATTTTTTATTAACAATACCGAGAGGCGTAATAGCTTCGCCTGCAGAGCCTCTCGTTATTCCCCATAAATAGAAGGCTTCTGATCTGAAAGAACCTTCCCCCCGCAAGAAGAGGATTGCCAGAGGTCCGAAAAGGGCTTCTACCAGGGGGGCTTCTAGGAGCGAGCCTGTTGTTTCTCCTG
This sequence comes from Iris macrosiphon, assembly GCA_036927795.1. Taxonomy (NCBI): domain Eukaryota; kingdom Viridiplantae; phylum Streptophyta; class Magnoliopsida; order Asparagales; family Iridaceae; genus Iris; species Iris macrosiphon. The sequence goes on from JAYESA010000002.1 coordinate 61,176,999, forward strand.
TTGGGGATGATTCTTTGATTAGGGGTCCTTCGCCTTTTAGAGAGAGAACCTCCATAGTTCCGGCTGGCAATGCCGGAGATTCTTTGCTCGAGATCGCCGCTGCTACTACTGCTTCTGGTAGTGCTACGAGATCGCCTTCGAGGTCGAGCATTTTAAGGATACCTTTAACCAGACAAATAATAGGAGTAACTCCTACTTCGTCTGTAAGTATTTCTAGCGAGATTCCACCCGATGAGCCTTGAGTGGATCTTGGTGACGACTGGGAAGACTATCCTCCAACGTCGGTTGGTGCACCCTCTTCCCCAGGTATGACAGCTCGCTTAGCATCATTAAGAAATGATTTAGCTGTACAGGCTGCAGACGTGACATATATACCATCGGCCATAGGTAAATGTCATTTTTACGCCTCTTTTAGGAAAATTAACATCAAGTTGATATTAACTTTCTCTTGTCTTTTTCAGGTGAAGACATCTCAGGGGAGGGCAGAGTTGACGCAACCTTTTACTTTGTTGCGGATCCTGCCGATGAAACAGAGGTATTTGATGCCTAAGAGGCATGCTTTGAAGTTGCCGATCCTTCGTCCACAACATTTTCGGGTGCCGTCTCGCCAACAGCAGTCCAGATATCATCAGAGGAGGATGAGCCCGTCATCACGACTATTCCTCCTTTGTTGAGTACGCCAGCAACTTCAACCGTTGCTGGTGTTCGTTCTTTTGTAGCGCCATCTGTAGAGGCGACGGCCGTGGCGACATCCTCCGTGGTCATTCCTGGAAGGCAATTTCCCGATATCGCAGCCACTCCTAGCGTGCATCCGGTCTTCGATATGCTGATTGAAAATTATACTAGCCTATTCTACCGCAGTTTGAAGGAGTTGATTTTCATAGTGCTGGAGAAGAACCTGAGCTTTGATAATCTGCTGACGTCCTCCCAGCTTGCGATAGCGCCGATCAGAAATTTCAACGACGCTGGATGAGATGATGCTTTGGATCAAATAGTTAATTATTTAGAACAACCCATTAGCGAATATTTGCAACTATCTCGAGGCAACGTCGACGATATGATTCAGGCCGAGTATGACTCCTTGACTGCGAAGCTTGCTGAACAGATGGAATGCTTAAACAAATCCATCCAGGCACAACAACAGGAGATGGATGAAGAGCATGCCGTCTTGGAGGAGGTTATCCCTCATCTAACGAAGTGCGAGGCCGAACATGAGGGGAATGAAGCGAGGGTCCGCAAATTGGAAGCTAAACTCGCTCAGGCAAAGGAGTGGGCTCTCCAGTCATTAGCAGCTCGAGATGTGTTGAAGGGCCGAATGGATACAGCTCAGCAGAACTTGGTCAATGCGGGTGTCATCCGCGCCGGTTTTGTTGAAGCTCGGTCCGAACTATCCCTCCTGAGCGATGACGAGGCACGACTGGAGCGGGCTCGCGCTAATATCTTGGACTCCAGGAATGAGAGGATGGTTGCTCTGGCACAACAAATTCGTGATTTGACTGCTCCTCCCCAATGATGTACTTTTTGCTTCTTTTTTGTAACTTGCTCTTCCCGGAGATAATAAAGAGGCTTTATCTGACTTTGGTGGACCCATTATTTTTGAATATAAATGATAGGTTAGGGTGAAAGTGATATCAGAGGTAATATGGACGTGATATACTTTCGGTAAGCTTCAGCTGGATATATCTATTCAGAGGTTATATGGACATGATAGAATATGATCCAACTAAATTTGTATACAAAACACTATCAGAGGTAATATGGACGTGATAGGTTTTGAAGTTCCAAATTAGTTAAACATATCTATTCAGAGGTCATAATAACATGATAGAATATGCTCCAACCAGTCTTTGTACGTAGTATCGTCAGAATGAGATCTTCACCATACTCCGTTTAAATAAGGGAGATTAAGCATAGTACTTCTTCAGGAATTTGCCATTGATAGGAGCCATTATCAGATCTCCGTTAGGCTTGGCTAATCTGTAAGCGCCATTTGAGAACGTCGTCTCAATCACATAAGGGCCCTCCCATTTGGGCTGGAATTTACCCTTACTCTTGTACGTAATGATCATTGGCCTCTTCACAGCTAAAACTAGCTCACCAACTTTGAACACTCTTTCCTTCACTTTTTGATTAAAAGCTCTGGAAATGCGTGCTTGGTAGAATGCAATGCACTGTTGAGCTTGAAGGCGTTTCTCGTCTAATCCTTCTAGCTCTTGAAGCCGTAGTCGATCATTATTTTCCTGAGTTAACTCGTTAGCCACTGCTATTCTGAGTGACGGAATTTGGATTTCAATGGGGAGATCTGCTTCACACCCGTAGACTAATGAGAATGGGGTACAACCCGTCGGTGTTCGTACTGTTGTGCAGTATGCTCAGATGCTTCTTTCAGCTTCTCATTCTAATCTCTTTTGTTTGAAGAGACGAACTTCTTCAAGAGTTTGATAATGGTTTTGTTGAAGGCTTTCGCCAAACCATTAGCAACCGAATTATATGCCGTAGAGGCCATATTTTGTATCCGATTCTTATCGCAAAATTGGTGAAATGCTTGGCTGATGAATTGAGGCTCATTGTCATGAATTATCTTTCAGGGTATCCCAAAGCGATAAATGACATGGTACTTGATAAAGCTGATCACGTTGGATGTCTTTACCTCAGCAAGGGGGATCCCCTCCGCCCATTTAGATAAATAATCGGTGATAGCCAATATGAACCGATATCCTCTGGAAGATGACGGGTGATTAGGACCAATAATGTCCATACCCCATGCTTCGAAGGACCATGATGCAATAGTAGGATATAGATATTTAGAAGACTGATGTATAAAATCCGCATGAACCTGACAGGCTTTGCAATGTCTTGCATATTTCACTGCATCTGCAATCATAGTAGGCCAATAGTAGCCCATCCTCCTGATACGATCCTGTAGCTTAGGACCGGGTTGATGTGCTCTACATACACCGTCGTGAGCTTCATGGATAACCCGCTTTGCATCATCATCGGAAAGACATCATAGCAGTAGTCCATCGTATATTCGACGATATAAACTTTGTGAAGAAGCATCAAAGTAGAAGCGTAATGATCGTCTTTTGATAGGCACTGCTTCTTTAGGATCCTCTGGTAAAATTTCGTATGCCACGAAATATATAAAGGGACTTCTCCAGTCTCTCTTAGGAGGAACCGTGTTTACGGCATAACTGTGTTCCAGGTGAAAGTTATTTTTCACACAGAATAGATCTCTGTTGAAAAGGATTACCGAATTCTGTCTCCTTATAGGAATAGCTAGATCTGCAGCTAGACTGGCCAAAGCATCAGCTTCCAAGTTTTGAGACTGAGGCACATATTCTAGGAAGAATCCTTTAAAAGACATGGCTATCTCGATCGTTGCTTGGTGATAAGGAATGCGGTCTGGATTGCGGACTTCATATACTCCCTTGACCTGATTGACGATCAGCTGGGAATCACCAAAAGCTTCCAGGTATTGAACGTCCAATTCTTTAGCGACTTGAAGCCCGATTAGTAGAGCATTATACTCTGCCACATTATTTGAGTAGGGTTCGCTAAGAGAATAAGCTCGATAGATGATGAGTTTATCAGGAGTTACCAGAATAATTTCTACTCCTGAAACCACGTTTCCCTTGGGACCGATCCTGGAGGCACCATCGAAAAATAGCTGCCATGTATCACCTTCCATTGCAGAGTTACATTCTGCAACTTCGTCGGGAATATCCTCGTATAGTTTGGAGGTTTTCGGAATTGGATGAGCAGCTAAGAAATCAGCCAAGGCCTGACCCTTTATGGACTTCTGAGGAACGTATACCATATCATACGGTGTTAATAACATCGCCCAAGTCACGAGTCGGGAATTAAGGACGCTTGGCTTATTCAATACATTCTCCGGGTTCAGAGGTGGAAGAGCCATTGACTCCTGATTTGGAGCAGGCTCCTGACTTGTGTTGAATGGTGGCATATCCACCCCCACACGCAGTTGAGTTGGAGGAACAGATGCTTGAGCTATAGCCGCTGCATGTTGAGTCACCATCATCTGGTGCATATTCTCCATCATAGAATGCATCTCTTTCAGCGATGCTTCCAATACAGTGATGCGTTGTTCAGTACTCCCTGATGGGGAAGCTTCTTCATGTTCGTCTCCGATGGCATAAACTCCTATTTCTCTGGGTGCCACTAAGGGATTGGTATAGATCTCTGTAGAGATCGAGTCTATACTGTCAGTATCACATTCAGGAAACTGACGACCCCCAGTGTCGGAATCGAAAGAATACGAAGCCGATTGTCGCGACCTCGAGCGAGTATTTCGAAAGACACCTGCTTCAATATTTTCAAGGAGTCTGTCAAATCTCCTTTGGCTTGGAGTTCTAGAGGGATGACATCTTGCACTTGATCTTCCTCTAAGAATGTGTGAAGCCATGTTCACTGATGCGGATGTCGGATCTTCTTCCTGTATAGGCAAAGAGTAGTTCAACCGGTCAAAAACTGACCGTTTTGCCTTAGAGCAGCAGTAGTTAACTACAACTTTATGACTATTACAATAGTGCTCCTTAGGAGACGTAATAGACATATTAGAAGATCCCCTGTCTTTGCGCTTCTGGATCAGGAAATCACGCAAGTCAGGAGGATTAACAGGAGAAGAAGAAGAAGAAGAAGAAGGCTTATTTTGCCTTTTTATATCAGTTAGGGTATGGAGATTGGGAACCATAACTCTTTCCCTGCCATAAGAATACAGCAGTTCAGCCACGTGAGTAGCATACGATCCGTCATCAGTCTGAGGAACGTATGTTCCTGTAAACCGGGTCTTCTTTACGCTGAGGGGCTGGTCCTGGCGTAATCTAAAACTTTGCACATGTTGGCGTAAAGCTGAGGAAGTCCTCAATCGGCCATCAACATTCCGCGTAATATGAAGAGCGGGCAAATTCTTCTCTTGATGGCGTAAAAGCCTAGAGGTTGGGAAATCTGCCACTTGTTTTCCCTTGCGGTGATTGCAGGGACCATCTGCCTCCTTATAGGCGGGAGATGTATTTTTACGCGCGGGGCGCGTTCGGAATTTCTGAATTGGCGCTGAGGCATTGTCAGAAATTTTGTCTGCCACGTCACAGACGGAAGACATAGTTTTACGCGCGGGGAGCGGTTTAGACTTCTGGGTTAGCACTGAGGAATTGCCCGAAGCTTTGTCTCCCACGTCATAGACGTGAGACAGAGTTTTATGCACGGGGCGTGATATAGACTTCTGGGTTGGCGCTAAGGCATTGCCAGAAGCTTTGTCTACCACGTCACAGACGGGAGACATAATTTTACGTGCCGGGCGTATAGGTTGCGCTGTCACAACCTTGTTGGTCGGAGAGAGAGAGCCTGCAGGAAGGGTAGAGGATGTCTGGGGCATCCATACTTTACGCAACTTCCTGTTGTGGTTGACAGAGAGGGAACGAGAGCCACCCCCTGCGCGAAGCATGTCTTCATAAGCAGATTGGTCGAATTGGACGACCAGAGTCTTCTTCATTGATCCGACGGATACAACATCGTGTTGAGCAATGGCTTTCTCGCCAGATGAGAAAGTAGTCCCCAGCAGAGTTGCCATCTTGTGTTTGATAATAAACGAAAGAAATCGAAACTAGGTTTATACGAAACCCTTTCTTTGGTTTACAAACAAGAAAAAGAAGTACAATTAATCCTATACGAGGATGTTAAGTACAAAAGTTTGATTCTGGAGAAATATTGCTATAGGAGTCTGATCTGCGGTCGATCACTTTGTCCCTTGGACCACACGATAACGAAGAAGTGCTGTAGAAGACGAAAAAAGAAGCTTCAAAGACTGCAGGAGGGATTGAACTCTCGTTGCCAAAGTAGTCAATCAACACTCTCTGGATATACACTCTTTTCTTAAAAAATCCTCGACCCTGGATTCCAACCTTGGACCTCCGTAGCCGGAGGTCTTTATTTATAGGGTTTGGTCACTGTCGGCGTAAAAACTGAACAGCGGAGAGAGCTGCACCTTTTACGCGGCGGTTATAATAACTGCCACCCACGTATGAATGATCTCCTGAATCGGCGTGTAACGCGTGTCCCATTATGAGGTAATGCGTATAACTGCTCATCGAAGATCACGGCATGCAAGCCATATAGGTAACTGCCCCTCGCATAGAGAAGGTTGGCATAAAAGCCAAATAACTGTCACCTTGGCGTAAAAGCCAAATAGTTATCTTGTTGGCGTAGAAGCCAGGTAGGCGTAGAAGCCGAATAGTTGTCAAGTTGGCGTAGAAGCCAAATAGTTGTCATGTTGGCGTAGAAGCCAAATAGCTGTCATGTTGGCGTAGAAACCAAATAGCTGTCATGTTGGCGTAGAAGCCAAATAGCTGCATAAAGCTTGATGCTGCATGGATAGGTAACCGGCGTGAAGATAGCCAATTATCCTTCTTTGACTGAGGTCTTGAGCGTATTCTGGGCCAAATAGCCTTATCGCGCATCTTTGCAAATATGGCCTGAGTTGACGTATTTTGAGGAGATAGCATACGGCGTACTCCTATAGTTGAAAATAGCCAGGTCGACGTATTTCGAGGAGATAGCATACGGCGTACTCCTATAGCTGAAAATAGCCTGGTTGGCGTAATATGCAGGGATGGTGATGTGGACGTATTAGCCCTAATTATAGCTCACCCAGTTATTAAAAGTAGAACCAAATCTTGTGCATTAAATGTAGAGATCTGCCCCCATCTCGCGCATTAACTGCAGAGACGTGCCTCGAGTCTAGTACGAAGAGCAACTTTTGACGTGGCGGTTGGTTTCGTCTCATCCTGAGCATAAAAGCTCGTGTCTGCCTGTGTAGAATAGGCAGCGTATTCCTTGAATGCGTAAACAAAGTCTTATATCAAGGATTTGTCACTAAACGACAGTCTAGGGCTCTGTGCAGAATCATCATTACAGCCGTCCTCTTGATAGTCGTGCAGTACTCTTTGTCAGGAGTCAGGTTAACTGTGTCATCTGACAGGTTCATTCGAGAAATATGCAGAGTTCCTCGTACAATTTCCCGCTACATTAAAAGTAGATAGGTTTTACGCCGAAGTGGCGATGAAGCAACTTTTTTATGCCAAAGCAGTCTGGAAGTACTGCTTTACGCGGGTTATTCTGGAGCTATGTTTTACGCTGAATAGCATTGAAGCTCTGCTGTACGCCAATGGCTTTGAAGTCATGTTTTACGCCACCCAGTGCTGGAGCTCTGTTTTACGCGGGTTTCCTGCATATTGAGGGTTTTACGCATATAATTCTCCAGCGTATTTTTCATGCTTCTACAATAATAAGCAACATCAAGTCTCAATAAAATATATCTCGGGGAACAACCCAATAATAAGTCTGGTACAACAGTCAATAGACAAGAAATAAAGAGTATAACAACATCAAAGTCTGAGTATAGATAAAGCAAATACTCAGGAGTAATCCTCGGCGATCACCTCGTCCTCGGGTTCTGGTACTGCTCCAAAGACTGCTCATATCCCGTACACCTCGGGGTAGATCTCCTCTGCTAAACCTGGGGACATAATCCGGATTCCAGGTCCTCAGGGGACATAGCAACGTACAATAATCACTCAAGCCAAATAAATGCAGTACATAAATAAATGAATAAGGTAAACTGTATAACCAGCTATGTGATATGCAAGTGAGAGCATTAATCATACTCAGGCTGAAACTACCATAGGCTCTATGTCGGAGAAACCCATAGCAGCATTTATCTTGAAGGGCAAGAACTTATGCCAAAGCTCTGTGTCAGAGTCTAAGGCACCTCCATAAAACTACATATATATAATATAATCAGCCTTTAATATGGTAATACTCTCCCTACCCAATGTAATCACATGTCTCATGTTCATGACACGCAAGATCATGACCTCTAACTGATGCAGTGAGTCATAAAGATAGCTAAGCATATGTAATATCTATGTCACGAATCCTGTAACCTATATAAAATCACCATGAATATCTCAGGAAGATTCTGTCTCATGAACAGTGTCAAGTGTCCTATAGTATGACGTACTTGATAATGCAAGCACGAAGATATATATAGGGTCGCGATATCAATCTCTAGTGACGTTACACGACCCCGTGTACGGCGTCGATACCCGAATGTTTTTCGGATACTAAGCAATATCACACGATCCTAGGTTGAACATTTATATCATATAAATAAATCAAGGGAATAATAGAAAATAAGTGCTGTAAGTATGACAAGGTATACTTGCGTGTGATTTGATTTCCAACTGTTGCTCTGGTATCAGCAGGATCTGCAAGTACTCCTCCGGTTGCTGAAATAAATGTTACCATTATGTTCAAAAGATATCAAATAGCTAGAATTGCCTGTCCATAAGTCCAATTTGGACACAGGGGCAAAAGTGACAGTTTCTGGTCAAAGTGGGGTCCACATGTGGCCCATTTCGCACCAAAAAATGTGCCAGAGACAATGTTCTCCAAATTCGTCAAACTTAGTGTCTATAAGTCCAGAACGACGATACGAACCCAATAAAATGTCCAGATTAGATTCCGATGAGCCGATCACAAAATCGCCCGTCAAGTGGAGCCGTGGGGCCCACGATACGAGATTTTGTCAACGTTCTCAGAATCGAACCAAACTTGGGTCACAGGACCTACGTATCGCTACGAGTCCGATGGCACAAGTTTTGTTTTGAAACGTCGAGCACACATGAAGTTACAATGAGTTTCAGAATATGGTCGATATAGGGTGTTGTCGACGGATACGCGTTGATTTCGGTGTGCATGCACATCCAAATCAACTTTTACGAAATCCAATACGTCCGTATTAACAGTGCACACCTTTCGGTGAAATTTGCACCCTACCAAGTCGCCTCGTTTAGCGGGGCGCACCCAGTTCTGAGAAAATTAGGGTTTTATAAAGACCAAGTTTTTGGCCAATTTTACCCTCGAATTAAATACAATATACAGCTCAATAAATTGAACTAAAAATAGGGTTTAAAACTTGGTCATATGGTCTAAATAACTGTTCAGGTAGATTTTAGAATTAATTAACAGGTTGCACGCAAAACGGTCGTGAACAGGAGAGTTTGGGATAATTTCTGATTTTTCAGAAATGAGGATTAATTTTCCTGATTTTGCGTCGCAGTTTGCGATCGACACAGGACACGATACCCCGAACGAGTTGTACGGGGTTCGAGAGGGTCACGCAGGGTACGCGCACGATTTGACCGAACAAAAAATAAGGCGGCGAGGAGAGATAAACACTCACCTGAACAGGGGTTGGTATCGACTGAAAATGTGTTTTCGTGATGGCGCGATGCGGCTACGGCGGCGCTCGGCTGCTGTGGTTGATGGCGGCAGCGGAGGTCATCGGTGTTGGCGGTGGCAGGGGAACTCGGCGGCGGCAGATTTTTGCTCGGGGCGACGGAGATCGGGTGGAGAGGGTGGTGGTGGCTGTGGTGAACGGGGGCGGTCGTAGCGGTTTATATAGGAGGGCCACCGGCCGTTGGTGGGGAGGTGAAGGGGAAGAGGCGGCCGTCCGGTGGGGAAGTCGTGCGGGCGGGGAAACGTCCGGGGAGGCGAAGCGTCGCCGGCAACGGGGAGGAGAAGCGGCATCGATTGGGTTTGGGTTACTGTGTAGAGGGGAATGGGTTCGGGTCGGGTTTCGGATGCGGGTCCAGATCCGACCCGACCCGACACATTAAGATTTGGGTTGGTCCGGTTCAATTCGGTTTATTTTTTGGATCATTCTGGTTTAATTAAAATATTAATTTTGAGGTCTTTAAAAATAGTTCTGGGGTCCAATAAATTTCAGAAAAATTGCAGAATGTATAATATTTTATTTTACACCCAAAAATATTATTTTAATATTTAATAAAATCATAAAAAATATTTAATACCAGAAAAACATTTATTTTAATTAGTAAAAATTCTAAAAAAATTTGAAAATTTATTTTTAATTTTTAAAAAATCTGGGGGTCTACAATCTACCCCCTTAAGAGGATTGCGTCCTCGCAATCAAGAAAGCATAGTCGGTCAGAAGAGATGACACGGTTGCAAGAAATGTTCGAACCACGACACAATCAAAGAATCATGATCAAGAAGAATTCGAAGGATGAGGGTTAAACAAAATTCATAGGAAAGGAATAAAGTATTTTCCTAGACAATGAAAGTTAGGTAATTCAAGAGTGAAGGAAATCTGGTTAGAGCAAATAAAACTACAACTTAAGAAAACTAGGTTTATCAATTGTTAACAAGTTCAAAATACCAGGTTTAAGGCTAAGGTCATGAACTAACAGGCACGTGTTAAAGCAATTGCTAGGAATATATAGCTAAGAATAACTTAAATCTTACGCGTATTTGCTACTCCACGAGTCTGCGCGTCCTCCATGGTTATCGAAAAAGCTTGTCCGCGTCCTTGCGGTGGATTCCTCTGCTGTTGCTGGGCCTGCTGGAAGAGTGTTGCTTATGGTGCCAAGGGTGGCCTCAGTTGATATCCTCCTGGTGCTGGTAGAGCTTGTCGGATTCCCATTGGTGCTCCTTCTCGACGCTCAGGGCAATCCCTTGCCGAATGCTGACGGGATCCGCATGCTAAACACAATCCCAATCTACGTCGGCATTCCTTGGCGAGATGGCCTGCTTTGACACAGTAGTCACAAGTAGAAAGGACTATTACTAGTGGTGTAGATGCTCTCTGCTGTGGATTCATCTATTGTCGCTTTGCAGGCTCCTCTTGTGATGCTCTGATTGGTGCTGATATGAACGACTGTTTTAGGTTGGACTCCCTCCTAGTGACACGCTCCATGCATCGAGCTACAACAAGAACATCCGAGTATGAAGTAGGTACAATGGATCCGATTAATCTTTGTAGCTCAAAGTTTAGTCCATCGAAGAACTTCTCAGCCTTCTCCTCTTCTGTCGGGATCAGGGAAGGGGCGAAGCGACTCAGACGAATGAAGTCCGCATTATACTCTTCCACTGTCATACTGTCTTGGGTGAGGTGATTGAACTTGTCCCAAAGTTCTGATCGAGCAATAGATGAAATGTACATCTTCTAAAAAAGTCTAGAGAAACCTTCCCAAGTGACTCGGTCTAGTCTGAGCCCTCTCTCCTCAGATAGCCACCAGTGATGTGTATTGCCCGTCAACTGCATCCGGACAACAGTCATCCAACGTTCCCTCGGAAGCTCAGCTGCTTCTAATTGATGTTGAGTGTTTGTGAGCCACTCATGAACTTCAGTGGGCTGCTCCTTGCCAGAAAAGGTGCGGGGCTTCAGCTGGCAAAATCGATGATAGTGCCCGTCGATGGTCGTCGTACTGGTAGATTCGCCTACTCCAGTACGATTACTAGGCTATTCCTTAAGTTCTCTACCTTGTGACGCAGAGCCTCTTGTTGAACCTGCTGTTGGGCTTGCATCATTGTATAGAACATTTAAAACATCTGCTGCCCGTCCATAGTCTGCCCTTGTGGGAATACGGGTATTGGTGGAGTAAACTGTGGCTGAGGTAGAATATCGTCTCATGAGAATCTTGAGGTATGCTGATTGGCTTGACTGCTTTGATGTGCTGATTAACGTCCATCCACTAGTGTTACTTCATCTTCGTTGGTTACCACAACACCTCGTGGTGATCCTGCAGGAGTCTCGTCGTTTGCTCGTGGATCCATTACTCTACATCCAAAATAAACTATAAGAGGTGCACAGAAGATTCAAGACATGATGCAAGTCAAGAAATTAATTCGAATCCGATATAGATATCAAGAACGATTCAATCAAGTGGATGAGATCCTAAAACTTATCCTATTCTTGTCGCAGGCTTGCTTGATTCCTAAGTTAAAACCGAAGCAATTTAGTCGTTGACCTGCATGGGCCACCACAAAAACTATGTCATGCCCCAGTCCCAAAATACCGAGGGACTAGACACGTGGCAATGGCCAACAGCACACACCGATGGGCAAACCCAATTTAATGGACCCATCTGGGTGTACTTAAGATGTAATACAACAATAAGGGTCTATGCTACTAATCTCATCCACAGAAATAAATACAGTCAATATGAAATAATAAGCAACATCAAGTCTCAATAAAATATATCTCGGGGAACAACCCGATAATAAGTCTGGTACAACAGTCAATAGACAAGAAATAAAGAGTATAACAACAACAAAATCTGAGTATAGATAAAGCAAATACTCAGGAGTAATCCTCAGCGATCACCTCGTCCTCGGGTTCTGGTACTGCTCCAAAGACTGCTCCTGTCCCGTACACATCGGGGTAGATCTCCTCTGCTAAACCTGGGGACATAATTCGAATTTCAGGTCCTCAGGGGACATAGCAATGTACAATAATCACTCAAGCCAAATAAATGCAGTACAAAAATAAATGAATAGGGTAAACTATATAACCAGCTATGTGATATGCAAGTGAGAGCATTAATCATACTCAGGCTGAAACTAACATAGGCTCTGTGTCGGAGAAACCCATAGCAGCATTTATCTCGAAGGGCCAGAACTTGTGCCAAAGCTCTGTGTCAGATTCTAAGGCACCTCCATAAAACTCCATATATATAATATAATCAGCCTTTAATATGGTAGTACTCTTCTCACCCAATGTAATCACACGTTTCATGTCCATGACACGCAAGATCATGACCTCTAACTGATGTAGTGAGTCATAATGATAGCTAAGCATATGTAATATCTATGTCACGAATCATGTAACCTATACAAAATCACAATGAATATCTCAGGAAGATTCTGTCTCATGAACAGTGTCAAGTGTCCTATGGTATGATGTACTTGATAATTCAAGTACGAAGATATATATATAGGGTCATGATATCAATCTCTAGTGACGTTACATGACTCCACGTACAATGTCAATACCCGAATGTTATTCGGACACTAAGCAATGTCATACGGTCCTAGGTTGAACATTTATATCATATAAATAAATCAAGGGAATACTAAAAAACAAGTGCTGCAAGTATGCCAATGTACACTTGCCTGGGATTTGATTTCCAACTGCTTCTCTGGTATCAGCGGGATCTGCAGGTACTCCTCCGGTTGCTGAAATAAACATTACCATCATGTTCAGAAGATATCAAATAGCTAGAAAAATGTGACAGTTTCTGGTCAAAGTGGGGTCCACATGTGGCCCACTTCGCACCAAAAAATATGCCAGAGACAATATTCTCCAAATTCGTCAAACTTAGTGTCTACAAGTCCAGAACGACGATACGAATCCAACGGAATGTCCAGAACTAGAATCCGATGAGCCGATCACAAAATTGCCCGTCAAGTGGAGCCGTGGGGCCCACGATAGGGGATTTTGTCAACGTTCTCAGAATCGAACCAAACTTGGGTCACAGGACCTACGTATCGCTACGAGTCCGATGGCGTAAGTTTTCTTTCGAAACGACGAACACACACAAACTTACAACGAGTTTCAGAACAGGGCCGATACGGGGCGTTGTCGACGGATACGCGTTAATTTCGGTGTGCACGCATATCTAAATCAACTTCCACAAAATCCCACACGTCCGTATTAATAGTGCGCACCTTTCGATGAAATTTGCACACTACCAAGTCGCCGCACCCAGTTCCGGAAAAATCAGGGTTTTATAAAGACCAAATTTTTGGCCAATTTCACCCTCGAATTAAATACAATCTACAGCTCAATAAATTGAACTAAAAATAGGGTTTAAAACTTGGTCATATGATCTAAATAACTGTTCAGGTAGATTTTAGAATTAATTAACAGGTTGCACGCAAAACGATCGTGAACAGGAAAGTTCGGGACAATTTTTAATTTTTCAGAAATGAGTATTAATTTTCCTGATTTTGCGTCGCAGTTTGTGATCGACACAGGACACGATACCTCGAACGAGTTACACGAGGTTCGAGAGGGTCACGCAGGGTACGCGCAAGATTCGACAGAACGGAAAATGAGGCGACGAGGAGAGAGAAACACTCACTTGAACATGGGTAGGTATCGACTAAAAATGCGTTTTCGCGATGGCGCGATGCGGCTACGGCAGTGCTCGGCTGCTGTGGCTGATGGCGGCGGCGGAGGTCGTCGGTGTTGGCGGTGGCAGGGAAACTCGGCGACGGCAGATTTCTGCTCGGGGTGGCGGAGATCGGGTGGAGAGGGTGGCGGTGGCTGTGGTGAACGGGGGCGGTGGTAGCGGTTTATATAAGAGGGCCACCGGCCGTTGGCGGGGAGGTGAAGGGGAAGAGGCGGCCGTCCGGTGGGGAAGTCGTGCGGGCGGGGAAACGTCCGGGGAGGCGAAGCGTCGTCGGCAGCGGGGAGGAGAAGCGGCGTCGATTGGGTTTGGGTTACTGTGTAGAGGGGAATGGGTTCGGGTCGGGTTTCAGATGCAGGTCCAGATCCGACCCGACCCATTAAGATTTGGGTTGGTCCGGTTCAGGGTTGGTCCGGTTCAATTCGGTTTATTTCTGGGTTCATTCTGGTTTAATTAAAACATTAATTTTTTGGTATTTAAAAATAGTTCTGGGGTCCAATAAATTCCAGAAAAATTGCAGAATGTCTAATATTTTATTTTACACCAAAAAATATTATTTTAATATTATTTTAATATTTAATAAAATCACAAAAAATATTTAATACCAGAATAAATATTTATTTTAATTAGTTAAAAATTTCAGAAAATTTTGATTTTTTTTTTAATTTCTGAAAAATCTGGGGGTTTACAGAATGAACTAATTCAAAAATACTACTAGATTTAGATAAACTTTTAGGAAAATATATGGCTATATATTTTGCCAACTTACAGTCCGTACATACGGATAGAGCAGAGAAAGAACCACATCCAAGAGCTCCACTATAGAATAAAGTCTTTAGATGGGGTTCTAAAATATGACCTAAGCATCTATGCCATAAGTCGGTAGCAGACGTGATGATGGTAGCATGACTAGAACCCAAAGGTTGAGTTGATGTAAGATGAAAAAACTCTAAGTGATACAACCGCCCCTTCTTATGAGCACGACCAATCGTCTGACCCGTACGAGGATCCTTCACAGAATATGTAAGGGAATCAAAACAAACAATAAATCCACTCTCATAAATGCTACTGACTGATATGAGGTACAAAGTAAGATGGGGAACATGTAAGACAAAAGGAAGACTCAATGTGTCAGAAATAATGGACTCAGATTGAGTGACGACTAACTGAGAACCATTGGCTGTGTGTAAAAAGGGAAAGTGAGATGGTAAAGCTTTAATACTAGATAAGAGACTAAGATCAAAAGTCATATGATGAGAAACACCAGAGTCTAATATCCAGGAAGTATAATATCCAGGAAGTAGACGTACCAGTAGAGCCAGATGCAAAGGAGCCAGCAAAGACAGGCTGATGCTGGAGCCAGAGTTGGACATGAAGCTCTAACTCAGTAAGACGGTGCTGAATATCTGCCGATGTCTGTGTACTATCAACAATGTGAGCATGAGGTACCAGGGAGCGAGTCGTGGATGAACCATTTGTCTTTATCCGCTTGAAGAATTAAAATTTTAAATGTGGATGAAGCAGAAAATAATTATCCACTGAGTGTCTAGACATCTGACAATTAGAACAAATTAGACTCGACCACTGACGAGTATAGCAGGTGATAACATAGTGACCATGCTTTCTGCAATAAGTACATAAATGACACTTCTTCTTTTTTTGTGATTTTTTTTCACAAACCTACATAAAATAATATACTAACGACCTCTTCCTTTTGGTTGGGTGTGCACAACGTTGGTAAGTCTACAAGATGACAAAGAAAGGAATATAGAAGAAAGGAATATATAGGCTTTGAAGGAATATTGCTCGTCTCTAGATTAAACAATATACCATTGATTTTCTATGCTGGTTTAGAAAAAGGGAATATTGCTTGTAAAACTTCAAATATGGTAGAGGAAAGCTGCTGAGTCTGGGGGGAAACATTTGAAGAAAAAGAGAGACTTAAAATCTTTGCGAAGCAAACCCGAAGTCTCCCTTCTTTTTTGCTTCTTCGGCAATAGGTCTGGTTGATGTTCGGCAGCACCACTTTGCCGCGATCATGATGGTGCCGAGTAGCTTGCTCACACAAGGGAAAGGAAAACTTCAAAACTTCAGCTGCGAGGCCTGAGGACCGTAAAGAGGTAGACGGGGGCGTAGGCCTTGAGAATGCGGGAGATGCATCCGACCATGATCGAGGTGACGATGGTTTCCGGCAAATACAAAAATCAGAAAGAGACTGATAATGGCTCTGATACTATGAAACAAATCAACAATATTGGTTTTATTAATGGATGATTTCAGTTTGTTAATTCATGAAAAAGCCTTTTTCGTCTATTCCGATAGCCTATCCGTCTGCCACAGTTCATACATATAGGAAAAAGAATATAATATTAAATCTAACTAATATCTAATCCTAAATCTAATTATTCTTAACAAGTACATTTACTTTGTTTCATATCTTACTTGTTTAGGGAATTTCATGAACCATGAATATATCTTTAATAACATACCATGACCATTTTTGTTCACAATATTTAAAGTAATTGTTGACAGATTGTGGTAATTTTATTGCCATCTTTGTTATTGACTTGAATAATTTCCCTTCTATTGTTTGTATAATGTCAAGTCAACCTGTACATTGCTCTATTATTTATTTGATTGAATCAAAGGTTTACTTAACTCAAGTTCTGATTGGCAAGTGTTCAGACATAAACTATGCCAGTTTTATTTTTTGTTTAGCATGCAACAATTATGCTTAAGAAAAAAATCAAATGGCCAGGCATCAAGTTCTATTCCAATTAATGAACAACCAGATCTTTCTGCCTTTGTAAAGAGCATTGCCCCTATTTCTCTTAGGGGCTATTTGATTCACTGAAGTAGACACTGACACTAAAACACATCTACGCTTATGACTGACTAATCATATATATTAAGAGTTTCTTTGAAGCCGAAACATATATATGCTTATGACTAATCATATTTATGCTTATGGTTTTGAGTACAAACTAATTCTGAACATGTTCCTCAACCATTTGCTGCAGAACTTAATTGAATACACTTATAATACGTATCTCCAGTTTAGTGTTTAATATACATAATAAGCCGTACACTTACTAACATCAGTATCCTGATACCGAAGAGAAATATTAGAGTGAAGGGAGCTCCACCTTCTCAGTTCTTGGAAAGGTCCTGGAAGAAGAGTAGTTTCCACTAAGTAGATAATGGCTGCCAGAAATTGCAGCTCCAATAGATATTCGGTTCTTGCTAATTAGGTCAAGATATATGAATAGCTGGAATCAAAAGTCGGATTAACCTTCCAGAAGGATCGTCTAAAAAAATTTCAACCCGAAGCCTACCATGAGACCCAGTTAAGAAGATTTCAGATCCTTGAAACCGCTTCCTACTATGGATTGATGAAGCCATAACTCTGAGATCCAAGACTCTGTACACCATGCTACTAAAAGAATATTCTTGGAATGGTGATCCATAAGACATCTCCTGTATTGGCTTTATAATCTTCAAATTGAACTTCATGTAATCCACAAACATTGTCTAGGAAGACTCCATTTTATTGCTTGTCACCATTCTTGAAGCCTCCAATTCTTTGGCTCTGATTCTCATTAGAGTCTCGACATAACATTAGAGGGGTAGAGTGGCAAACTAGCTCGCTGACTTCTTTCAATTAGAGTATTCCAATGGTTCTTTATCTCATTGTCTATACGTCCCGATAAATAAGGAAAAAAGGTGAAGTGAATAATATAGTTACCTGAATCCATTAAGAATTATAAGTGGGTCAAAACTGCATAATTATTATTGAGTTACTCAAAGCAAAGAAGTACCATGAAAAGAGGATTCAAGACGTAAATTATAGTGTTTATGTGACATGCTTCCAATCCTCTCGCGGAATATTGGTTGGCGTTTTCCTTCCAGATTGATGTTTGGAGGGTAAAGCTGAATATGCAATAGAGAAAATCTTAAGCATAAACTAAAAGTAGAAAATAAACAATTAATGAACAATGAAATAAATCTACCAAATAAGGTGAGACTGACCTTTGTTTTACCTAGACCTTTGAAGGTTCGTGAGGATACGAATGAGACACTTGGAAGGTAAAAGTAAAGGTGCCACCCCTACGTAAAAACATCAGAAATAGTTAGATATGATATTCCATCAAAAAGAATTGAGAAAGATCATTGATGATAAAAAAAAACTCAGACGATGGCTGGTAATTAGGAAAAATATACCCACCGATAATATCCTTCATCAGGCCGAATCTTGATTTCAAAGTTCATCAGATTATCCTTGCCATTTAGAAATGATATGGTAGAAGTTTTAGGCTGATTAAGTTTATTGCATCTGAACAAATTCAAATATTAACATAAGTTTCTTAGAGAAATATGCATCATAGAGAAAATCATTACTCTTTTCAACACAAAGGTTCGTGAGGATACGAATGAGAAGTTTATATTTGTTTATCTACAAAATGAAGCAGTATGTCTAGCGTTACTGATATAGAGGAACTATGCACTTTTATCCCGACATAAGAAAGTACGTCGTCTATTACTAGCAGAGCATGTACATAAATCTGAAGTGATCCAATGGTGTGAATAAAAATTATATATCAAAATAATAAACATTAGTTTTAGGCATGGCCAACCTTTGTAAAGGCGCAATTCCTTATAGTAGACAATTTTAACCAAAGTTACTGAAATATGAACAGTTATGTGTTTTACATGTGGTTGACAATTGATATCTAGATCAACTTCTGTGTTCCAACAACTTTCAGACTGACAGCAAATTATTGTAATCAAATGTCAGTCCTATGAAAATGCTTATACAGCTGTATCATTACAATAAATATCCCATAAGGCAATGATTTTGTTAGTAAGTGTATGGCTTATTATGTATATAGTTTAGAATCATTTTAGTTGTTAGGGAATGAAGTCTATTATCTAGGTGATTCAGGTTTCGCCATAGGTTGGGCTTAAGATGCCTTGTCTAGGACTCTGGGATCTCTCAAATCTTACCAATTGTATACTCGGGTCTAATTTAGATCTGGTGAGTTTCGTTTCGCCATAGGTCAGACATTCTATAATTAACTTACCCGTAAACATCCTTTAGCACTGGATATCAGTTATATACAACGTAGTCATTATTTTGGGGTGGGATTGGATAATTGGGTAAGGATCCCAATGCTACTTTTGAGTTCAGTTTTCTTAACAAGAAGCGAGAAAATCGCCTTAGGTGGTTTGGACATGTGCAATGCAATAAATAGATTTTATGGAAAGGAGAAGAACTAAGATAATAGTTAAAGGAGCTGTTAGAACTAGAGGTGGGCCTAAACGAACATGCATTTAAGTTTTAAAGAAGGATATATTTTTTATTAGTGTTACAGAGGACATGTCCCTTAACAGTGCTGAATGTAAAAATGGTTCAAACATTCGATCCCAAAAGTAGGGGTAAGGACTTTCTTATTGTTGTTGTACCGGTCCCGTTTAGGTTATTTCTCTAGAATTTGTCTTCGATGCTAGTTTTGGTTTTTCTTTTTCTTTTTCTTTTTCGAACTAGTGTATTTATAACCGTTTTGAGTAAGATGTACATGCCAACTCTTATAATCATCCTCCCTTCCCACTGTTTAGCCTATTTTACTTATTCTTTAGATTGGGTAACATGGTACCTATGGTTCTATATTTAGGTGTGTTCTTGTGTGAATATGCTTGCTCAAACCCTAAACCCCCATCTCATATTTGGAAGGTCTTTTAAATAGTGCTCTTGGTTTTAGATTTTTTTTTATAATATCTTAACACTTTGATTTTCTAGAACTGATTCACCATCCATCTATCGTCTATGACTATTAAACAAAATTGTTAATATGTTATTAGCCTACAATAAGAACTTATCTCCGTTTTGTAGTATGGACTTAACTTTAAACTTATAGACTTTTTTCTTTTGTTCAATATGAAATGAAATGGCCGTTAGACTAGTGTCATGTCCCAAACCAGAATACTGGAGAGCGGGGGCAGACAACGGCCAGCTACGTATACTTAGGACACACCAGTACACCGAATATACGGTGAAGCTGTAAGACATGGGGGGTTAATACTACAAGCCATCAGTCAATCATAGGTCAAGCAATCCTAGTGTCTCAATCAAAAGCAGGAATCCACAATAGACAAGATATATGATCATAAGAAGCAAGATAGTGAAGTAACCAAAACCAAATATACGTAGATGATCATGAAGCTAGTAATACAAAATGAAGAACTAGCAAGAGTAATAGTCATATATGATCGGCTCTAGCCATGGTCTAGAATATGCTAGTCATGTCATGCCTAGTAAGCGATGTATCAGGTACAAAATATGAGCTAACATGTGCTCGAAGCTAAACGCCACACAAAAGAATATATACAATAAGTGGGAGAACAAAATAGAAACCCACTCAATCGGTCTGATGCTCCGTGTGGTCACCAACCTCGGGAATAAACAGAAGATCCTCTGGCTCCGCTACCGGATCTAACCAAGCAAAACCAGTAGAGTTAGACCCTAAATAACAAGTACCACAAATAAAGCCAAAAACTATAAACTAAAACCAGCATGCAACACAGTTACAATATACTAAGCAACATATAACCACCAACATATAAAAGCACCATAAAACATGAAAATAAACTACTGATGTGAAAATACTGTAAAACATAGAAATAAACTGCTGATGTGAAAAAACTGTGCACGTACACGTCATGTCCAGTAAAGGTGGCATACACGGATCACGGAAAGGTAAAAGCAATAAACATGTAAATGACAATAACCGGTAAAAAGTAAAAGGTAAGTCGGTAAGCAACAAGAAGATACGCGAACTCCTCGAATTAGGAACCATAACCCTTAAACCAAATAAGGACCAGGATTATGATTCTTTTTTCGAGTCGAACCTAGTCTCTCGTTACTTACCGGAACGTAACCATGCGAGAAAAAAAATACTGGCAAGCAATAGTAACAATTAATCAAGCACGGCCAAGCAATCTCCACGGCTTGCTATCATTAGCTAAGTAGGGTTATCACAAGACCAAATTACTAACAAATGCAATCTTGAGAACCTCTCTATTGGTCACATGTCCTGCAGACTATCCAAGTTAAGCCCAGCCATAACTAAGCTAATAAATATAGTGGACTGCCCGGTCTCAAAGCCTGCATCCTAAGTAGTGGCACCATACGACAATAAGCCTTATAATCGTCTACACAGACATAATGTCCCACACGACGGTGAGCTGGAAATGTGTCCAGCACGACTGCGAGCAACAAGTCCACGAAACAAGGTGGCTAGATGTAACCTTCATTTAAATAAAATTAAATTAGGAAGTTAAATTCAATTTGGATTGCTCTTCATAAGAAGAGAAATCCAAATTGAATTGGTTAAGGGCACAATGGTCAAAGTACCATAATAAATATCTTGACAACCTCCTTCCCTATATAAACACATCTCCACCCTCCTTCACTCACCATCCCCCATCTTCCCTCAACCCTATATTAGCAAGGTAACCCTTGATCCTCTTCATTTGTTTTATAGCTCTAACTAGGATAAGTGTATATATATATATATGTGTGTGTGTGTGTGTGTGTTTTCAAGAAAAACGAGGGAGCACTGCCTGTAGGCAGCAGCAGCTGCAGCGAGCAGCAGCAGCAGAGCAGCAGTAGCGGCAACTGCACGCAGCAGCAGTAGAGCAGCGCACAGCATCAGTAAATTATATATATATATATATATATATATAATATTGTATCTATATATATCTATATATATCATATACATATATATGTATCTATATACGTGTATATATATATATATATATATATATATATATATATATATATATATATATATATATATATATGCATACTCTCTCTCTCTCTCTCTCTCTCTCTCTATATATATATATATATATATATATATATATATATACTATATGTGTATCTATATGTATACTATATATATCTATATATGTATATTGTATCTATATATGTATCTATATACCTTATATATATGTATATATATATATATATATATATATATATATATATTATCTAGATATGTATACTATATATTATCCATATATGTATACTATATATCTATGTATCTATATATAATATATTGTATCTATATATATATCTATATATATCATATACATACATATATATGTATATATATATGTATCTATGTATACTATATATTATCTATATATGTATCTATGTATATATGTATACTATATATTATCTATATATGTATACTATATATGTATACTACATTGTATCTATATACGTATCTATATATGTTATATATATGTGTATCTATGTATTTATATATGTATCTATATATATGTATCTACTTATATATATATATATATATATATATATATATATATATATATATATATTATATATATATATATCTTATATATACATTATTTTTATACTTAAGTTTTTATATAGATATTTGTCCCATCTATAAACCAGAAATAGCATAAAATTAACCTAAAAATCTAGTGGGTTAAATCAATTTAATTATATTTCACCAATTAAAGTGAATTATTCATGATATAGGTTATCTGGACCCCGTCACACTCTGACTTGTTTCACCCGCTTTGGACCCGAGGCGAGTACAGTCTCTGATGGTTTTTTTACTGATAATTTCTATAACACATGTAGTATTGTTGTATTTTATTTCTGACACAAATAAACATGGACTAGCATATCTTGTGGTTTTAGACTTTGATCTTGTATAATACCTGATATTCGTATAATTCTTGTATGCTAGTCGGGGCGAGAAAATGCTAGTTTATATGTGATCATACCCTAATCCTGTGCAAATATAATTTCTATGCAAAGGCTATCCATACACTTCACGTATGATTAACCGGCTCCCATTGTGCAATCCTAAGCTGATCACATAATCAAACTAGTATTTCAAAATACTTAGTGACTATAGAATTTCTTGTTGATACATGACATATTCTTTGTTTATTTATTTTTTCTGTTCATTTCTTACTATGCCATGATGCCAGTTTATTTATCCATCATGTACTACTTTTCTATCACTGTTTTATAGTCCTTATCATGTATTGAAACTGCTATTAGAATTGTACTCGTTCAATCTTGACTGGATAATATTTCAGGTAGCACTTAGAAGGACCTGTGTCCCATCTATTATGGATTTTGGAAAATAGCTTCGAGCCTGATTTTATCTCCTGAAGGATCGAGGAAGGCCGCAAGCAGGAGACCTAGTTATAACAATAGTTAGAGTTTACAAACTTACTATAGTTGTATGAGTTATGAATACAAGATTTGTACTGTAATTTTTATACACACATATAAACTACAACATGTTTTCAGCTACCTTAGTTTTATGATTGAGTATAATATTTGTTCCCTTTATATTATGAGGTGTTGGTTATACAGTATTAGTTCCAAACAACGTTCTACCGCCGATACTGCGGCGGAGGCTGGGCGTACCCATGCACTCGTATCCCAACACCCGGGTGCTGGTCGTGACACATTTTTATGGTAGCCCATGCAGGTCAAACTTTGCAAGAAGTACGATGTCGTAATAGTACTTAGGACTATAGTACTATTACGAGCCTGCAATAGGATATAGGATATTAGGAATATGAAATACTCAATCACAACTAGGAATTCCATCCCTGAATTAAATTTACTGATCTTGATTACTCTAACTGATTTGACATCTTCCTTAATTCTTGTCCTTCTCGAATAATATCTTATATTGTGTCTTAATGATGTCTCCTTATTGTTTTATCATATTCCAGAATGACACCTATAACATATTCCAGAAGGACACAGGAGACCAAAGCACCTGGTTGTTCAGGAGCAGCTGCAGAAGCCGCTCCAGTTGTCTCTGAATATCTTCCTTCTCCTCCTTCACTTCCACCCCAAGGAGGTGTACAATCAAACACTGTAGGCATGCCCACTGAAGGAACACATTTATATGAGCTCTTCAGATGTATGCTGGAGGCGCAGAGGACTCAGAATGAGGCCCAGAGGGAACAAACAAAAATGATGCAAGAAAGCATTGAGAGTTTCCATCATATGACTTTGGCATCTATGGAGAAGTTTGCATCTCAGCAACAACAGCCCGTTCAACAGAAAATGGGCAATATCTTGGACTTCAAGAAGATGGCTCATCGGGAGTTCAAGGGAACTAAAGGGATCTTATACGCGGATGAATGGCTCGAGGATATCGAACGAATTATGCGGGTTGCTCGGATACCAAAAGACCTAAAGATAGAGGATGTAGGCTTGTAGCTTCACGATATCGCCCGCACTTTGTTCAGAAATGAGCCTAGACTTGCTGATCCAGACCTAACCTGGGACCAGTTCAAACACCTTTTCAAACAGAAGTTCTTTCCCGCAGTAGCCCAGGGCATTCTGGAAAGACAATTCTAGAACTTGGAGCAGGGTAGTCTCTCAGTAGATGAATATGCTGCAGAGTTCGGCAAGCTGAGCCGATTCACATAATATATAGTGAGAGATCCGGAGGACTGAGCCCGCAGATTCTGGCAAGGCTTGGCTCAGAAAATTCGAGTCATTATCCCCCTCTAGTATCATGACTTTTGCTGGGATTGTTGCAGAAGCCCAGAGGATCGAGGTGGACATGGGTTTTAAACCCAAGCGGGACCAGAATGTGTTCGAAGGAGGTAGCAGCACGGGACCAGCAAAATGTTCCCATTTTCAGCCGAGGACTTTCCAGCATTAGCAACAGCATTGTCCTCCAACTAGATTTTTAGCTCAGCCGCATCCTCAAAGACAGATCCAGCAGACCCATTTTTGCAAAAACTGGGACATTGCTGAGAAATATGCAGAAAAAGACTTGGAGTCTGTCTATACTGTGGATCTGCGGGATATCATGTGAACAACTGTCATATTCGAGGTGCAACAAATCAAAAGGGACCAGCTAAGCCACATATGGCACAACAGCAGAGGGGACCTCCACTTTCAACACAACATCAGCAATTTGTCCAGCACCAGCAGAGGGGAGCTCCTCAGCAGGGCAGAGCTTTTGCTACAACTGTCGAGGAAACTGAGCCCACCGGTGATGTTATAGCAGGTTCCATTTTTCTTGATTCTATTCCAGCCATAGCATTATTTGATTCTGGTGTATCCCATAGTTTCATATCTGTGTCTTTTGTACTTAAGCATAATTTAGTAGTGGAACCCTTGAGTAGAAACTGTAAGATCACGACTGGGGGAGGCATCATCCTAGTCAGTGATATTTGCAAGGGGTATCACGTTACATTAGGAGACCGTATTTTGTCTGCTAGCTTACTCGTAATGTCACTTCCAAGTTTTGACATTGTCCTTGGAATGAATTGGTTGGGTATGCATTTCGCTAGCATTGACTGCCGCAGAGGTCGTGTACTGTTTTGACCTCCAGGAGAACCGGAGTTCGAGTTTGCTAGAAAGAAAGAGAAGTCAGATTATGGAATTCTTTGCGAAGCTATAATGGAGGAGAAAGAGCTACTGCATCCTATTATTGCTGAGTTCTTAGAT
Organism: Iris macrosiphon; assembly: GCA_036927795.1. Classification (NCBI taxonomy): domain Eukaryota; kingdom Viridiplantae; phylum Streptophyta; class Magnoliopsida; order Asparagales; family Iridaceae; genus Iris; species Iris macrosiphon. The sequence continues at coordinate 61,202,547 of JAYESA010000002.1, forward strand.
GTGTTTTCCGAGGAGTTACCAGGATTATCGCTAGATAGAGATGTTGAATTCTCTATTGATCTAATATCGGGAGCAGAACCAATATCGCAGTATGTCTACCGAATCAACAACAATGAGCTGGCAGAGTTAAAGAAACAGATCAATGAATTAGACGATAAGGGATTCATCAGATCAAGTTCGTCGCCCTGGGGAGCTCCGGTACTTTTTGTGCCAAAGAAGGATGGATCGGTGCGGATGTGCAACGATTACAGGGCCCTGAACAATCTCACAATCAAGAACAAATATCCGCTGCCGAGAATAGATGATCTCTTCGATCAGTTGAGTGGCGCAAAGATATTTTCAAAGATTGACTTGAGATCCGGATATCATCAGGTGAAGCTGAAAAAAGACGATATTCCGAAGACTGCATTCAGGACTCGATATGGCCAGTACGAGTTCTTGGTGATGTCGTTCGGGTTAACTAATGCCCTGACAGTCTTCATGAACTTGATGAACAAGGTATTCCATCAGTACCTGGACAAGTTCGTGGTAGTGTTTATAGATGATATCCTTGTATACTTAAAGACGCTAGAAGAACACGAGAAGTATTTAAGGATAGTGCTTGAAACTCTCAGGAAGGAGAAGCTCTATGAAAAACTCTCTAAATATGAGTTTTTCTTAAACAAAGTGGAGTTTCTCAGACATGTAGTGACTGGAGATAGAATATCAGTTGATCCAAAGAAGATTCCTGTCGTAGAATCTTGGGCCACTCCAAGTTCTGTTGCAGAAATTAGAAGTTTCTTATGATTGGCTGGATATTACAGAAAGTTCATGAAAGATTTCTCTCAAATTGCAGAGCCTTTGACTAAACTCACTTAGAAAGATGTAAAGTTTATTTGGACAGAGGAGTGACATGTTGCTTTTGAGAAATTGAAGAAGTGGTTGACGTCTGCTCCTATTTTGACGTTGCCATCAGGGTCTGGAGATTTCATTATTTATAGTGATGCATCGGAGAAAGATTTGGGTTGTGTTCTTCAGCAGAATGGAAAAGTGATTGCCTATGCATCCAGGCAATTACGTCTTCATGAGAAGAACTATCCTACCCATGATTTGGAGTTGGCAGCAGTCATCTTTGTCCTGAAGTTGTGGAAATACTATTTGTAGAAAGATCGTGTAGAGATCTTCACAGACCACAAGAACTTGAAGTACGTTTTCACTCAGAAGGAGTTGAACATGAGGCAGCGTCGGTGGTTGGAACTGATGAAAGATTTTGACATATCTTTGTAGTATCATCCTGGGAAAGCCAATGTGGTTGCCGATGCCTTGAGCAGGTACCCGGTAGCTATGTTGTTGACATAGGATTTTGACATATCTACATATAATATATTGTATCTATATATATCTATATATATCATATACATGTATCTATATATGTATCTATGTATCTATGTATACTATATATTATCTATATATGTATACTATATATGTATCTATGTATATATGTATACTATTTATTATCTATATATATATATACTGTATTGTATCTATATACGTATCTATATATCTTATATATATGTGTATCTATGTATTTATATATGTATCTATATATATGTATCTACTTATATGTGTATATATATATATATATATTTACTATATATGTATGTATCTATATATATATGCATCTATAAATATATCTTATATATACATTATTTTTATACTTGTTTTTATATAGATATTTGTCCCATCTATAAATCAGAAATAGCATAAAATTAACTTAAAAATCTAGTGGGTTAAATCTATTTAATTATAATTCACCAATTAATGTGAATTATTCATGATATAGGTTATCTGGATCCCGTCACACTCTGACTTGTTTCACCCGCTTTGGACCCCAGGCGAGTACAGTCTCTGATGGTTTTCTTATTGATAATTTCTATCACACATGTAGTATTGTTGTATTTGATTCCTGACACAAAGAAATACGGACTAACATATCTTGTGTTTTTAGACTTTGATCTTGTATAATACCTGATATTCGTATAATTCTTGTATGCTAGTCGGGACAGAAAAATGCTAGTTTATATGTGATCATACCCTAATCCTATACAAATATAATTCCTGTGCAAAGGCTAACCATACACTTCACGTATGATTAACCGGCTCCCATTGTGCAATCCTAAGTCGATCACATAATCAAACTAGTATTTTAAAACACTTAGTGACTATAGAATTCCTTGTTAATACATGACATATTCTCTGTTTATTCATTTTTTCTATTCATTTTTTACTATGCCATGATGTCAGTTTATTTATCCATCATGTACTACTTTTCTATCACTGTTTTATAGTCCTTATCATGTATTAAAACTGCTATTAGAATTGTACCCGTTCAATCCTGACTGGATAATATTTCAGGTAGCACTTAGAAGGACATGTGTCCCATCTATTATGGATTTTGGAAAATAGCTTTGAGCCTGATTTTATCTCCTGAAGGACCGAGGAAGGCCACAAGCAGGAGACCTAGTTATAACAATAATTAGAGTTTGCAGACTTACTATAGTTGTATGAGTTATGAATACAAGATTTGTATTGTAACCTTTACACACATATATATACAACATGTTTTCACCTACCTTAGTTTTGTGATTGAGTATAATATTTGTTCCCTTTATATTATGAGGTGTTGGTTATACAGTGCTAGTTCAAGACAGCGTTCTACCGCTGACACTGCGACGTAGGCTGGGCGTACCCACGCACTCGTACCCAAACACCCGGGTGCGGGTCGTGACACTAGACAAATGGACTGCTTGCAACCTAGAGATTTTTCCCTCCCAATGATCTAGTTATTCACGCTAGTTAATCCTTAACATTTTTTTAGGATTTCGGGTGTCGCATTCCATAGAATCCTTTCTAGACATGATGCTCCTTGCAGGGATTTGCGAAACTAGACGATGTTTTAACAAACACACACATAAGTAAGAAAAGTGTACAACCAAACGGTTATAGACACGGCTAGCGTGCGCTATAAAAAGCCACATTAGATAACATACTAAAAAAGTATCACGAGTGCACTACTACGAGTCATTGTCATGCATGTAAGGGACAACTACCACAAGTGCACTGCTACGAGTCACTATCACGCATGTCATATACAATGACCACGAGTGAACTGCTACGAGTACTGCTACGAGTCACTATCACGCATGTCATCTACAATGACCACGAGTGAACTGCTACGAGTCACTATCACGAGTATCTAGGGTAGTAATCATCCCCTACCATACGGAAGACTAGTCACGAAAGTCACGATCAAATATATCTAGGGTAGTAATCATCCCCTAGCATACAAGAGACTAATCACGTAACATGGTACTCCAAGGTCAAGTCTAGGCACTACTAGTCAACAGTAAACATACTAAAAGTATATGCACCGGGGTGCCACGCAAGAAAACCAAAGAAAATATGACGAAAAACAAATCACATGAAAAAGAGTACATCACCGGTATACCGTTGGTATACAACAATATACCGTCGGTATGCCGGTTTGTATCACAACAGCTTTCTAGGATTCTATGTCGGGCTAAAATGGTATACCGTAGGTATACATCAGTATACCGTCGGTATGCCGATTTTCGTAGGCATTTCTAGGAGAAGTCCAGTCACGACGGGTATTCCGGAACCGAAATCGCGTTTCGAAACTTAACAGAAACTAGTCCGGTAAAATATTAAGTCTAATGACAAGTCTCATATAGCACACATACTAAGTCTCATGGAAACTACTCCGGTTATCGTTTCCGACACCGAGTTACCTAACCAATAAATATCAAGGTTTCTACCGAAAAGTCGAAACAAGCTCAAAACAGTTTCTGAAACTAGCCCATGATGGTAAATCACTAGAGATACGTATTTAACAAAACAACTATTATAAAGTTCTAAGAATAAACCACCAAGGAAATCAAAAACTGCAGTAAAGTAAAGTCGCTCAAGATTTTGGCAAGATGTACTTGCCTCAAGTCAAGCTCCAACCTTAGCTTTCAACTCCACCACCAGGAGGGGTTCAAAAATCACTCTTAGGCCTTAAGACCAAGCTCCTATCTCCCGCGGAAAATAAAGAGGAAATGAAGAAGTAAAGAAAGAAAGAAAAGAGAGAGGGGAGAGAAAATTACCTCTTATATATATATATATATATATATATATATATATATATATATATATATATATATATATAAGAGGTAATTTAATCATGACCGTCCGATCTGCCTCATCAGCAATCCACATCACGAGATTAAATCAATCTCGACCACTCAAAACAAAACCAAGAAACTAATGGATAATAGAAAGTATCGAATACTATTCACGAAAAATCTCACGAAAATATCTCAAAAATATCTCAAAATATCTCAAAATATCTCAAAAGCAAAATAAATATCTACTGAACGGTAGCCGCCGGTATGCCGGAGCGTACCGTCGGTATGCCAGTCAAGTAGTAAAGTTTCAGTTTTGAGAAAATTTTGAGATTCCACGAGATCCAATAAAATACAGTACATATAAAATACAAAATATATATCCATATACCAATGCAATTACTGTGAGACGAGTCTCACAACTCTCTCCTAAGAAAAATTTCGTTCTCGGAATTTCAATTAGGCTCCAAAATCCAAACAAGAAAACCAGAAAAGCATATTATCACGATCTAGGCAGGAAACTCATATACTATGAAATCCAAACAAGAAAATGAACCAAGGAATATAAAAGTAATTAACTACTGCAAACAACTAACACACAAGATATGATAATATACAGAGATTACGAATAAGTATACATCTTGAGTCGAACAAATGCGGGTAACAAGAACAAATATCATCCTCGTGCTCCCACATCGACTCGCCCGGTGAGTGATAACCCTAAGATAGATGAACTAGTCAGATAGTCCGGTTCTTGAGAACCTTCTCTCTCCGGTCCAAAATAGATACGGGCCTCTCCTCATACGATATGTTGGTATCAACGACCAACTCCAAATGATCTAGGACATGGCTTGGATCTGGAATATACCGACACAACTGAGATATGTGGAAGACATCATGTACCTCGTAAAGTGACGACGGAAGTGCTAATCGATAGGAGACATCTTCTACGCGCTCGAGAATATGGAACGGACTGATAAAGCTAGGACTAAGCTTTTCCCGTACTCCAAATCTAATAACTCTACGGATAGGCAAAATCCTAAGAAATATGTGATCGCCAACATAGAACTCAAGATGTCGCCAATTCGAATATGCCCGATGACGCTCATGATCTCGAGCTACTCTGAGATGCTCTCTAACCTGCCTGATAATCTCAACTGACTGAGCAATCATCTCAGGACCAAGCATCTGCCTTTCGCCAATATCATCCAAAGCTAAGGATGATCTGCATCTCCTGCCATATAATGCCTCGAAGGGTGCCATCTGAATGCTCGTCTTGAAGCTATTATTGTAGGATAACTCTACTAAGTGTAAGTGATCCTCCTAGGAACCACCGAAGTCTAGCATACATGACCAAAGCATTCCTCTAAGGTCTGAATAGTATGCTCCGACTGACCATCTGTCTGCGGATGCTATGCTGAACTGAACCTCAGACGGGTGCCTAAACTCTGCTGAAGGCTCTGCTAGAAATGGAAAGTGAATCTGGAATCCCTATCTGAGACTATGCTAACTAGCACTCCATGCAGTCTGAAAATCTATCTTATGTACATCTCTGCTAGCTGCTCAGTCGACTGACCAACCCGAAAAGGTATGAAGTGATCAACCTTCGTGATTCGATCTACTATCACCCATATGACATCTCTACCAGTCGGGGATCTAGGAAGACCGATCACGAAGTCCATGGTAATATGCTTCCATCTCCACTCCGGAATTTGCAAAGGCTGAAGTAACCCAGTGGGTCTCTGATTCTCGGCCTTAACCTGCTGACAAATTAACACCAAGAGATGAACCGTGATATCTCCCTCTTCATCCCATTCCACCAGAAGTGCTGACGAATATCACGATACATCTTTGTCCCTTTTGGATAAACTGAATACTGGAAACTGTGGGCCTTTGACATAATCTAGTACCTGATATCTCCACTCAGCACACAAAGTCGACTCCCGAACTTGAGAGTCCCATCCTCGTGAATGCTCAACTCTGCTTGGCGTCTTGCCTCACACTCTGCTCTGAGTCGCTGAAGCCTGGCATCACCTGATTGTGCTGTCCTGATCCTCTTTACTATAGTAGACTGGACCTGCAATCCTGCCATCAAGTCGTATCACCAGGTAACACCACCTCGATGCCTATCTCCTGAAGATCGTCCAGGATGTGATGCTGCTCCGTCAAGAAGTAAGCTCCTGCTCTTCTGCTCAAAGCGTCTGCAACGACACTGGCCTTCCCTGGATGGTATTGAATATCAATATCATAATATGTCAGTAATTCCAGCCATCTCCTCTGCTGCATGTTGAGGTCCCTCTACGTGAACACATACCTCAAGCTTTTGTGATTTGTGAAGATCTCCACCAGCTCGCCATACAGATAATGCCTCCAGAGCTTTAGTACAAACACAACTACAGTTAACTCCAAATCATGAGTCAGATAATTCTTCTCATGGTCTCAAAGCTATCGAGACGCATAAGCAATAAACCTACCATGCTACATAAGAACACATCCAAGCCCAATGCCTGATGCATCATAGTAAACCATAAACCCACCTGGTCCGACGGGTAGTGTCAGAATATGAGCCAAAATCAAACTCCGCTTGAGCTTCTCGAAAGAAACTTGACAAGCATCTGACCACTCGAAGCGCACGTCCTTACACGTCAACGATGTGAAGGGTGCGAAAATCCTAGCAAAATCTGCCACAAATTGCCTGTAGTAACCTGCTAATCCTAGAAAACTATGCACCTCCGAGACTGTACTAGGTACTGACCAACGCTCGATAGCGTCCACCTTTTTGGGATCCATCTCTACGCCTTCTCCGGAAATGATATGTCCCAAGAATAAAATACGATCTAGCCAAAAATCATATTTGCTGAACCTGCTCCCGAATAGTATGAAGAATTATGCGAAGATGTCGCTCATATTCTGCCTCAGTCCGACTATAGACTAAGATATCATCAATAAATACTATCACAAACTGGTCTAGGTGAGGCATAAAGAAGCGATTCATGAGATCCATGAATATCGCTGGCGCATTGGTCGCTCTAAATGGCATAACAAGGAACTTCCAATGGGCATATCTAGATCTGAACGTCGTCTTGGGTATATCCTGCTCTCTGACTTTGATTTGATGATACCCAGACCGTAAAACGATCTTAGAAAATATAGTTGCCCCACTAAGCTGATCAAACAAGTCATCTATCACGGGTAAGGGATACTTGTTCTTAATGGTCACCGTATTTAAAGTGTGATAATCAACACACAAACGCGATGAACCATCCTTCTTTTTAACAAGAAGTAACGGGGCTCCCCAAGGTGATCCACTAGCATGAATGAATCCCTTGGTCCTCAACTCTTCAATCATCTGGTATGTACAAAATCTCCAACTCTGATGGTGACATCCTGTAGACCCTCTGAAACTGGCTTTGCCCCTGTAATCAAATCGATGTAGAAATCTACGTCTCGAACTAGCGGCATGTCTGGAAGCTCATCGAGAAATACATCTGGGAACTCACAGACAACTCTGGGAAATTGAACCTCCTCGTCTACTGCCATCCTCAGGATAAATGAAGGAGACTCCACCTCGCCTCTCGAAAATGAGAACTCCTCCTCGCCAGGGACACGAAAGATAACATTGCCAGCATGGCAAACTATCATTGCGTGTCGCACACTCAACCAATCCATTCCTAGGACTAGATTGTAATCGCCCATAGAAAACCCTATCAATCTAGTAGGAAACTCTCTACCGCACTACAACTCGACAAGAGACATAAACTCTATATACTCCCACGAGACCGTTACCAGTAAGTATATTCAACCTTAGAGGCAAAGACTCAGACTCCAAGCCAACTTGTGTCGCGAATCGTGCAGATATAAATGAGTGCGATGTGCCAAAATTAAATAATGTTGAAGCTGAATGCGAGTGTAAGAGAATGGTACCTGCAACCACCTCTCCAGCCGCTAGCGCCTCCTTGTAGGACATCCCAAAATCCTGTCCTTGCCCTATGGCCGCTGGTCCCCTCTGCTGCTGTCCTCTCTGTCTGATCTGAGCCTGAGCATACTGTTGTGGCCTCTGCTGCTAGAATGTCTGGGACTACGTCGGTAAAGGCCTCGGGGCCTGCTGCTGTTGTACCGGCGCTGGTGCCCTGAACTGCGGAGTTGCTGACTGGACTGATGAAGATCCAGGTGTAGCCCTCTAGGGACAAGTACTCATCATGTGGTATGCTCCACCACACACCAACATAAGCGCTGTGCCTTACGACACTCTAAAAAGACTTGGCCTGGCTTCCCACAGTCGGAACACCCGACCGAAGAATTCTGCCTCTGCTGAGGACGAATCTGAGAAGAATGCTGAACCGAAGCCGCTTTCCTCGGAGATCCGATCGACAAAGCTCGAACTGCCCGGGCTGGTGTCGAAGACTGGGTAGAAGATCCCCTCTGAATATGAGGCTTCTTTTGGCCCCCAATTCTGTCGACTATCCCCTGAGAAGTGTACTCATGCCTCTTCGCCTCTTTTATCACGACGTCAAAACTCTAAAACTCATGATGCTCCACCGTCAAGATGATCTCCAAGTGAAGTTCCTGCTGGAAACTCCTAGCTCGGTCCAACTCGGTCGCTACTAAGGTGGGAGCAAACCGGCTGAGCCGACATAACTTTGCTGTATAGCCGTCGACGGTCCTCGTCATCTGCCTGAGGTTGTTAAACCTCTGCTGCAAGTCATAACATGACACCGCGTTATAGTACCATGTCTGAAATCTCTTGCTAAATTTCGTCCATAGAATCGACGCCGTCAGTGAAACCCCTTAGCTGCCTACCCGTCGCGGACCAAATCCAGCAACTGCAGCCTAACCACTACCACTCGCTCCCTAGCCGGAACTCCTACTTCCTTGAGTATGGCCTCAATATCCTGGAGCTATACATCAGACACAATTGCATTCTCAGTACCATAGAAGTACCGGGGATGGAGACTCCTAAAGTTGTGTAAAATTCCTAATTTTTAAAATATTTTTTGTATTTTTATTAAATTATTGGATTTCTTTTGGCTTTTTTGTTAGTTAATTAGAAAATAACTTCTTTGATTTAATTAATTATATAAATACTTATTTAGAATTATTTTTAGGTTATTTTAAAATTTATTGGATTTTTCTAGAAATTTTTGGTAATTAATACCTAGAAAACGTAATTTTCTAGGGCTTCCATGATTTATTGTGAGACCATAATTACATATTCTTCTACCAAACATATATTTTAGGGTTAAAATACTTAAATATATTTTCTGTAATTTATTTGGATATTTTTGGAAATTATTTGAACTTATTTGGTTTTAAAATAGGCTAAATACTAATTTTTTTTAGGAATTCTATAATTTATTATGTAATCCTAGGAGTATAATTTGGTCCCAAGTGCTTTTCTACGATTTATAATGGTATTTTACATTTTTTAGAATTTTTCTGGAATTTTTTTATATTTTTACATATTTATTTGGAGTTAATTAGGTCAAAACTAATTAATAAATAAATTTCTGGATATTAAAACCTATTTAAATATCCAGTCAGCCCTAACCTACCCTCCTGGGCCCACCCGTCGGCTACTGCCTATATATGTGTGTATATGTAGGGTTTCATTAATTTTGCCGAAATTAGAGTTGAGAGAGAGACTTTGAGGAGGTTTCATCTAGGGTTTCACCTAACTCCGCGTAACCATATCTCCTAGATCCGGACTCTAAATATGTTTTTGTTTCTTGTGTTGGAACTATCTCGAGGTATAGTTACTGAATATCTAATTTATTTTTATAAATTCTGAACCTAAATTTCTGGAAAATTCGTGGAGTGCCAGTTGTTCAAAATCTGACACATTTTGGTGTTTTCGAGATTTTGGGAGATCCCGAACTCGGAATCATGATCCGTTTGAAGTTTTGGAAATATATTCCAAAATTAAATATGATAGTTTATTATTCTAGAAATTTTGTGCAACCTAGAAGTAACTAGAAAACTACCGAAAACTTTCATCTGTGAACTATATGGGCGATAATTCTATACCAGTTTGAGATTTGGTGAAACCGTAGATTCTAGTCTTTATGTAGTACTGAAATCTACATGATTTCTTATAAAAATCTTGGTTTTGTGTCATTTGACTTTTTGGTCAACTGAATATCTCGATTTGCGTGCCATGGATTTCAAATTTGTAAAATTAATTTTCTTTAAACCAAAATCTAGGATTAGCCTTAAAATTAGAATATAATTAAATTAAATTAGTTTTTTAGGTTATTTTATTTATAATTAAAATATATTAGACTAGAAAACCTATCCAACCACTTTTGTAGATCTAATTTGTTTAATTTATGTGACGGATAGATCAGACGACGTCTTGAGTTGCGACATCCTTTTTCGGAGCTGGCAAGATACCTTGCCAACTTTTGTATAGTATTTTTATGCTTTTCTTTTTAGTTATTATTTTCTTGTCGTATATAGTTTCTTGATGCTCTGTCATATTTGATTTGTCACATAATGCTATAGTTTATTTTCTTATTTTACGTGCACATATATTATTAGCCTTCCATATATGCTGCTCGTCTCTGCTTTCTCGTCACGTATTTGATATATGCTCCACTCTGTGCGTACCACTTGACATGATATTGTGGCACCATATTAAACTTGACTAGACATTAGTTTATGACCTTACCTTGACCGATTTGACTTGATTCTTTGTTCCCTAGGCGATGATATCGTTATTAGGCATTGGCTATTGTGATTAAATTTTGACTCGTTAGCACCTCACCGGGATGCGATAGAGATTTGTTCACTTGACCCCTCGGTCGTTAGTGCCTCACCGAACTATGATAGAGACCAGTGATATGACTGTTAGTGCCTCACAGGACTGCGGTTCCTATTACCCGATTTACCTATAGCCACGATTGATACCGTTGTTCTCATGGCATGGCACCCTCTTAGATGTCGTATTGTCATAGTTTTACTGTTTCTTGTGGTTATTTTCTTGTCTCTATTGCATGTTTATTTACAATACTTTTGGCATGCTTATATGTATCTTGTTACGTCCCTCTGAGGACCTGGTCCCTTTCCAGGTGTAGACGATCACGACTATTTGCAGGAGCACGGATCAGAACTTGCTACTCCATTCTCTTTCGAGGAGGTCTTACCATCGAGCCTCTCTGATATTAGATGATATACTTATTATATTTTCTTTCATATTCTAGTTTGGTAGTAAATTTGTCTCCATCCAACCATTGGTCTTCTCGACTATTTCACACTTGGTTCATTACCATATTTATTTATTTATTTCTATTGGTTTTGTGGATGAGATTAGTATTGCATGTGACTTGTGATATTATATACCACTTGTGAATTGTTATTCATAATACAGCGTACGTATGTATTATGGTTTTCATAAATTGGAGTTGCCATATATATACGGCTGACATGTTCACGTATTCCTAGTCCTGCGTATTTTGGAACTGGGGCGTGACAAGTTGTTCACAATATTATATATATATTTGAGATCCACCTCGCTCCATGGCCGTCTGAACTGACTGAGTGAGAATGTCACTCTATCGCTAATGAGTCGCCATGAACCCCGTCAGAACGTCCACCAGTGCTCGAACAAGATCTGGCTGCTCTGGCGGAACATGATGCGCTGGTACTGCCAGTGGATCGGGCTGAACTTACTGCTCTGCCTCTGGATCAATCCATGACTCTGCTCCTAAATGCTGAGGCTGAGCCCTAGGTTCCGGCTGACCATCTGGACGCTGATCTGCCATCGTCTGTGCCTGAACGATTTAAGCATAAGGACCAAGAACCGTGTCCCTGAAAGTCAAAGGACACAATGATCCAATCGAGGAACATGATAGAGCAAGGATGAAAGCAGTTAACAAGTCAAAGATCAGAGGTAGAATAGTCTGAAAGGAAATCATGGAGGAACAAGTTAGGATTGAGACATCTAATCACTGATAACCCCCACACGTCTGAAAGCCAGACATGCATGGGCCGCCACTAAAACTCTGTCACGCCCCAGAACTAGAATACTAGAGAGCGGAGGTAGACAACGGCCAGTTATGTATACTTAGGGCACACTAGTACCCCAAATATACGGTGAAGTTGTAAGACATGGGGGGTTAATACTATAAGCCTTCAGTCAATCCTAGGTCAAGCAATCATAGTATCTTAATCACAAGCAAGAATCCACAATATACAAGATATATGATCATCCGAAGCAATATACTAAAGCGTCCAAAACCAAATATACATAGATGATCATGAAGCTAGTAATACAAAATGAAGAAGTAGCAAGAGTAATAGTCATACATGATCAGCTCTAGCCATGGTCTAGAAGTCATTTCATGCCCAGTAGGCGATGTATCAAGTACAAAATACGAGCTAACAGGTGCTCGGGGCTATATGCCACACAAAAGAATATGTACAATGAGTGGAAGAACAAAATATAAACCACTCTATCGGTCTGGTGCTCCATGTGGTCACCAACCTCGGGAATAAACAGAAGATCCTCTAGCTCCGCTATCGGATCTGGCCAAGCAAAACTAGTGGGGTCAGACCCCAAATAGCAAGTACCACAAACGAGGCCAAAAACTATGAACTAAAACCAACATGCAACACAACTATAATATACTAAGCAACATATAACCACCAGCATATAAAAGCACCATGAAACTTGAAAATAAACTACTGATGTGAAAATACTGTGAAACATAGAAATAAACTGCTGATGTGAAAACAAGGTGCACGTAAACACGTACACATTATGTCAAGAAAATGTGGCATACGCGGATCACGGAAAAGTAAAAGCAATAAACATGTAAATGACAATAACTAGTGAAAAGTAAATACGTAGGTGTCAATAATCATGAAAAGGAAAAGATAAGTCGACAAGCAACAAGTAGATACGAAAACTCCTCGAAATAGGAACCATAACTCTTAAACCAAAAAGGACCAGGATTATGATTCTTTTTCCGAGTCGCACCTAATCTCTCGTTACTTACCGGAACGTAACCATGCGAGAAAAGAAAAGATACTGGGCAAGCAATAGTAACAATCAATCAAGAATGTCCAAGCAATGTCTACGGCTTGCTATCATTAGCTAACTAGGGTTATCACAAGACCTAATTACTAACAAATACAATCTTAAGAGCCTCTCTATTGGTCACATCCCTGCAGACCATCCAAGTTAAGCCCAGCCATAACTAAGCTAAAAAATATAGTGGACTGTCCAGCCTCAAAGCTTGCATCCTAAGTAGTGGCACCATACGGCGGTGAGCTTAATAATCGTCTACACAAACATAATGATCAAAATGAAAGTGTTGTGCCCCGCACGATGGCGAGCAACAAGTCCACGAAGCAAGGTGGCTAGACAACATACAACCTAGAGATTCTTCCCTTCCAATGATCTAGTTATACACGCTAGTTAATCTTTAACATTTTCTTTAAGATTCTGGGTATGGCATTCCACAGAATCCATCCTAGACATGATGCTCCCCGCAGGGATATGTGAAACCAAACGATGTTTTAACAAACACACGCATAAGTAAGAAAAGAGTACAACCAAACGGTTATAGACACGGCTAGCGTGCGCTATAACAAGCCACAACAGATAACATACTAAGAAAGTATCACGAGTGCACTACTGGGAGTCACTGTCACACATGTAAGGGATAATGAACACGAGTGCACGGCTATGAGTCACTATCACACATATCATATACAATGACCACGAGTGAACTGCTACGAGTCACTATCACGCATGTCATATACAATGACTACGAGCGAACTACTACGAGTCACTATCATGCATGTCATATACAATATCCACGAATGAACTGCTACGATTCACTATCACGAGTATCTAGGGTAGTAATCATCCCCTAGCATACAGAAGACTAGTCGCGAAAGTCACGATCAAATATATTTAGGGTAGTAATCATTCCCTAGCATATAAGAGACTAATCACGTAACAAGGTACTCCAAGGTCAAGTCTAGGCACTACTAGTCAACAATAAATATACTAAAAGTATATGCATCGGGGTGCTACGCAAGAAAACCAAAGAAAATACGACAACAAATAAAACACACGAAAAAGAGTACATCACCGGTATATTGTCGGTATATACCAGTATACCGTCGGTATGCCGGTCCAGAGATAGAAAAAATACAACAAGTATATGATTCTAACAAATGGGTATACTTTCGGTATACTCCAGTATACCATCGGTATGCCGGTTTGTATCACAACAACTTTTTAGGATTCCAAGTAGGGCCAAAATGGTATACCGTCGGTATGCCGGTACCCATAGGCAATTCTAGGAAAAGTCTAGTCACGACTGGTATTCTGGAACCGAAATCGCGTTCCGAAACTTAACAGAAACTGGTCCGATATATTGTCAAGTCTAATGGCAAGCCTCATATAGCACACATACTAAGTCTCATGGCAATCACTCCGGTTATCGTTTTCGACACCCAGTTACCTAATCAGTAAATATCAGAGTTTCTACCGAAAAGTCGAAACAAGCTCAAAATAGTTTCTGAAACTAGCCCATGAAGGGAAATCACTAGAGAAACATATATAACAAAACCACTATCATGAAATTCTAAGAATAAACTACCAAGGAAATCGAAAACTATAGTAAAGTAAAGTAGCTCAATATTTTGGCAATATGTACTTGCCTCACGTCATGCTCCCAGCCTTAACCTTTAACTCCACCACCAAGAGGGGTTCAGAATCCACGCTCTTAGGCCTCAAGATCAAGATCCTAGCTCCCGCGAGAAATGGAGAGAAAATGAAGAAGTAAAGAAAGAAAGAACAGAAAGAGGAGAGAGAAAATTAATATACATATATATATATATATATATATATATATATATATATATATATATATATATATATATATATAGAAGAGGTAATTTAATCGTGACCGTTCAATCTGCCTCATCAATGATCCACGTCACGAGATTAAATCAATCTCGACCACTCAAAACAAAACCAATGGATAATAGAAAGTATCGAATACTATTCACGAAAATATCTCACGAAAATATCTCGAAAATATCTCAAAAGCAAAACAAATATCTATCGAACGGTATACTGCCAGTATGCCAGAGCGTACCGCGGGTATGCCGGAGCATACTGCCGATATGCCGGTCAAGTAGTAAAATTTCAGTTTTGAGAAAATTCTAAGATTCCACGAGATCTAATAAAATACAGTACATATAAAATATAAAATATGTATCCATATACC
Organism: Iris macrosiphon; assembly: GCA_036927795.1. Taxonomy (NCBI): domain Eukaryota; kingdom Viridiplantae; phylum Streptophyta; class Magnoliopsida; order Asparagales; family Iridaceae; genus Iris; species Iris macrosiphon. Next base: position 61,217,956 of record JAYESA010000002.1, read on the forward strand.
AATACAGTTACTGTGAGACGAGTCTCACAACTGGTTATGCTAAAAGTGTAACTTATATGATGAGAGTGGCCTGACCTTTAAGCACATTTCATTTGAAAAGGTTATCCAGTTCAGAGTTGAATAGGAAATTTGTCAAGTAAAAGGAAAAGCCATAAATTTCTAGTTTTACAAACTGTTAGAGATGTTCTCTCTCAACACTAACCATGGAACAAACATTAGAATTCTATATTAGTGTCTAATAAGGTTTTACAGGATATATTATTGAAGAATATACAAGACTATTTTTCACTAGTTTGGTGATACCGTTTTGTTGATGTATGTTGATTACGGTTTTTTGTTTTTTCTGACCGAGGAACTGACCAAGCGGTTGTATAAGTTTTTTGTCACTCCCCGTTCCCGATATACGTATTCGAACGTATTATTTCTTGCTTGCATGATAATTAGGTTGCATGGAGACTAGATCCATTCTTTGGTTCAATTAGGCCCATGGTTTATTTGTTTGTGTTGGTTTGGTCATGAGTTGAACCCATGGTTTAAACCACAAGCCCTAACTATATAATCTAACTTCTTTCTCTCTCTTCCTTCATTCTCTCATTTCCCCCTCTTTCTTTATTTTAGGCAAATACACCTTGCATAACATGAAGAAACCCTTATATTTTAATTCTTACTTTTTTATTGCATTTTATTTATCTAATATGTGTACATTATGATTCTAAGCACTTTTAATACTTGAAGTTTTTGGTTTTGATGGTTGGATTTGGCTAGATCTACATTTTTAGTTAAGGATTTTTATGGGTTCGATGAGTTTTCCTTGGTGTTGATCTACTTAAACTTAGTATCTTTAAAAACTAATTATTCCATGTGGTAGAGCATTCAATTTCGTACGATTTTGACTTTTGTTTCATTTTATTTGGAGTTAAAATAAAGTGTTTATGGAGGAAACAACTTTCGGTTTTAGAGTTTTTCTGCCATGGCTGAACTTGCTGTCTGGAGAAGACAAAGTTTTCATGCGGCCAACATCTATGCGACCGAGAGTTATATGCAACCTGATCTTTATGCGACCTGGACTCTTTGCGCATATGCCTTCCAACATGCGTCCATCTTGTTGGATGCATGACTGATTGTTACACGTGCGTTCTGGAGCTAAGTACTTGGAAAAACTTAACAACAGAACTCCTCGTGTTTCACTTACAGAAAGAATGAGAATCTCACTAAGTCCAAGAAATATCCATGAGGCTGAGTGACCCATGCAGCCAACAGAACATGCAACACGAGCTATGCGCCTATTCTTGGATGCATGACTCTGTACCATATTGGCACATCTTTTCATGCATGTCTCTACTCTGACACAATTATGGCTTGTCACGTCCATCACTTCAGTCACTTCTCTGACACATTTAATGCATATCACTCAGCACTTGTCCCAAAGAGTGGACTTTGCTTGACCTATGCGGCACTGACTCCTATACGGCACTGACTCCTATGCGGCTCTGACCTATACGACACTGACTACTATGCGGCCTTGACCTATGCGGCATTGACTCTATGCGTCCCTGATCTTCATGTGGCCATGTACACGTTTTGTGGTTTTGCTAAGTTTGGTGGTTTTATTGGATTTTGTGACGCCATGCATGATTTTAATGATTGTAAGTGTATGTAATCTCAGTGACCAGGTGTTAGACTCGACTAAGTGCCTGACCCGATTATAGGCTATACGCCAAGCGTCCATATTATCCATGTGCCAAGTGACTATGACCACCTATGTGCCTGACTTAACTTATGTGATGCTATGTGCTAGAACTCATGTGATTTACCAATGATTGATAACTTGACCCGGCTATTGGTATCCGTGCTGATAAACTTACTACGTGCTATGTGTTCCTACATGCTAAGTGTTCCTACGTGATTATGTTACATATTTTATACCGAGGTGTACCTATGTGCTATGCGACATGTGATATGATACGATTCCTCCAACATGGACATGATAGTTGGTCAATAACCAAGCGTGGCTAGGACTTGTGTTGATTGTTGCATCACGCTGGATGAATCCAAATTAAACTGCTAAGTGACAAAGTGGATTCGTATCCAGTGTGCCCGTACTGCGGTACGACATATAAGTGGAATAACATGTGACTACGTCATATGATTCCAGTTAACTGTAGGGTTAACTAGGCAACTAAAACTTGTAGAGCATTGGAAGGGACAAAATTCCGAGATCGCGCTTAACTAGCCACCCTCAAATATTTATCTGGGGAGTGAAGGCTGGCCCCTATTTGGATATTGTTAAATCCTCATTAGTGGATTACGATATCCAAATATTATATTGTACTGTGTTCTATGTGATCTTAGCACGTGGCCTTGCGAGGGACCGGTGCATAATTACTACGTGCTACGCGGTGATTCATGGCTTGGTTAGCCGTGCTAGTGCATGGTTCGATCTGAGGATTCCTATTGCATACATAATACCTCTGGGATAACCCAGACTCCACCTAGCAAGCCATACAAGTGATTGGCCGATACTGTAATTGAACTTGTTTGTGATTGTATCTTCTGTTGAATAGTTTAGGGACATAGACTATCATGGTGAGATGGTCTAACCCTTGTCCTTGTTTGGTTGTAGGGTTAGATTGTTGTATCATGATAGGCTATGGACCGAAACTATGAGACAACTATATATATATATATATATATATATATATATATGTTTATTTTCCTCTGGTTTTGTTTCTTTATTCGTGCTTCCTTTGTGGTACTTCCTATTTGGGGTCTAACTCCACTGGTTTTGCTTGGCCAGGTTTAGAGCTAGCACCCGAGGATCCAGTATACTTCCCTCTGAATAATGGCGAGCACAAGACGGTTGACCACTGAGGGACACAAGTGGGTTTCTTCTTCCCTGCTCGATATTGTACATTTTTCTCTTTTGGACGTTTAGCCACCGGCACTTGTTAGCCGATATCTTGACATTTAGTTTCTTACATGATTGTAATTAATCAGACTGTAGCTGATCATGGTCATATACTTTTCCTGCTCTGCCAGTTTCTTATTTTGTACAGCTGGTTTCTAGAACATTTTGATGGGGTGATTGGGACGTATTTTCGCTTTATCATACATGTTCTATGTTTGCTATTCTTATTTGACTGATTGAGACAATAAATGTTCTGTTTGACCCTAAGTGACTTGCTTGTAGTATGTACCCCATTGTCTAGTTATAACCGTTATCGTCATACGACATATAGTACCTTGTATAGGGTTGTTGGCCATATCCATCTCCGTATTTTGGTACTGGAGAGTGACAAGGTATTAGTGGTGGCCCATGCAAGTCTGTACTTTCAAGTTTGTAGGGTGTTATGGTTATAGGAGTCTCAATCAAACATATGCCTCATATGCCTTTGAAATCCTAAATTCGTTCTTCTCGATACCCTACTTGACTATCGAATCAATTGCTTCTTTGATCCTTCCCATCATGTTCTTGATGTCTCTTGTCATTTTCTTTAGGGATTCTTCAGTTGCTGGAGTAGAAAATCTGGCAGGTCTGGGTCCCCCAGGACCGTAGCGAGGGGCATTACCTGCTCTGAGTTAGGTCCGGATTGAACCAGTGATTGAGCAAGTCGAGACAGTCAAACCAGTAACATCTCATGTTGAACGACAGACCCCAGAGATCCCAGTACCTCCAGCCGTACCAACGGTACTTTACACTCCGACATTATTGGAGATCATCCGAGGGATGTTAGCAACTCAGCAACATCATCAATTTCAACAATAGGAACAAAATGTCTTACTGAATCAAGGGTTACAGACGGCTCTAGAGAGAGGCAGAAGGATAGATTCGGGGGCGTCGGTCAGTTTTGTAGACTTAACCCGAGGTACTTTGACGACACAGAGGATGCCATCATGGCAGATGAGTGGCTCCAATACATCGAAGTTATCTTGGCAGCAACAAAGGTTTCGGCTGAGGAACAAGTTGATCAGGTCCGACTGCAAATTTAAGACGTTGCCCATGACTGGTGTCCGTCCGTAGAGGTTGTCTTGAGGCATCCTATCTCTTGGGACAATTTTAGGACTCGGTTTAGGGCTAAGTATTTTGGAGTTATAGTGCAATATGAGCTCCAATAGAGGTTTATCGGTCTCAAGCAGGCCGATAGGACCGTAGATGTATATGTAACTGAGTTTTGCAGGCTGAGTAGATTTGCTCTGACTATGGTAGCTACGGAGTCGGATAGAGCGATGAGGTTCCAACAAGGACTTCATCTGGAGATTCTACAACTGGTAGAGGGGGTATGACTACCAGACTTATGAAGAAGTACTTATAGCAGCTCGAATGTATGAGCTTATTATGCATAGGTTGTCGGCGAGGACGGGAGGCCAAAATAGGTCTCATGTTCAAAGTGGATGAGGAGGTGGAGGAGTACCCTGAACGCCAGCACTATTACCTATTATTCACATTCATGATTTAGCTCCACGGAGGGCAGGATTTTCGACAGTGACCACACCAGCTCGGCAGCAGCCGAGGCAGCAACAGCATCAACAATACCATGGAGCACCGATAGGGTGTACTTACTGTGGAAAGGGAGGCCACACTAGAGATGTGTGTAGGGCCGCCAATGGGTTGTGTATGAGGTGTGATAGTCCAGACCATCAGATTGACAATTGTCCGATGATGCGGAGGCCAGGAGGGCAAATCCAACAATTTTTAGCACTGCAAGCACCAGGGGAAATTCAGCACAGAGGGCCGGCAGTAGCAGTACGACCATTAGCTCAGCATCCGTTACCGATGTAGGATTAGATGTACCAACAGCAGAGGAACCAGCAGCAGGGCTAGCAAAGGCCACAACAACGTGTCCAAGGGAGGCAGCAACACGGAGTGCAGCAGGACCAAGGTCAGGCATTCACTTTATCTCTGGAGGAGGCTTTGGCATCTGGTGACGTGGTGGCCCATGTCGCGTCTTTTCCTGCTATAGAATTTTTTGATTAGTGTGCATCTCATTCTTATATATTTGCACGAAATGTGATACACATTGGATTGGAGTTCGAGGCTTTGCCAGAGAGGTTGAACATAATAACTGGTAATAGGCTCGTAGAAGTTAGTAGGGTGTGTATAGTGTGTCCAATCGTAGTGTAAGGGAGTTTATTACCTGCAAGGTTGATCGAGTTCCCTATGGGTAACTTTGATGTTATCCAAGACATGGAATGGCTGAGAGACAGTCATGCTACGATAGATTGCCATAAGGGTATGTTATTGTTTAGTATCCCAAGCACGGAAGACTTCATCTTTGATAGATCTATGGGAGACCAACATGAAGAGAGGATTGCGACAATAATGATAGCAGAAGAATAGCTTCTCGAGATAGTTAAAGAATTTCTAGATGTCTTCCCAGAAGAACTCACAGGACTACCACCAGTAAGAGATGTAGAGTTTTGTATAGAATTGATTCCGGAGCAGGACCAATATCTTGTAAGGTTCACCAGATGGCACCATCATAACTAGACAAGCTTTACCAACACGTAGAAGAGTTGAAGGTGAAAAGTTTATCCGAATTAGTGGATCACCTTAGGGAGCGACAATAGTTTTAGTAAAGAAGAATGATGGGTTAACAAGAATGTGCATTGACTATAGGAAATTGAATACAGTAACGATGAAGAACAAATACCCATTACCAAGGATAGATGATTTGTTTGATCAGTTGAGCAAATCTAAGGTTTTCTCCAAGATCGACCTCCGGTCAGGGTATCATTAAGAGTTCGGGAGCAAGACATACCCAAGACAGTCATTTAAGTCATGATATGGACATTACGAATTCTTAGTTATGCCATTCGGATTGACCAATGCTCCAACGATATTCATGGATTTGATGAACCACATTTTTATGCCATACCTAGATCAGTTCGTGGTGGTTTTCATAGATGACATTCTTGTCTATTCTAGTAACGAAGAAGAGCACGAAGAGTAAATTTGGAAGGTCTTACAGATTTTGAGGGAACACCAGTTATATGCAAAGCGCAACAAGTCTTAGTTCTGGTTGGATCACGTATTATTCTTAGATCACGTATCATTCTTGGGTCACATCATCTCTGGAGCAGGAGTAACAGTAGACCTGAAGAAGGTTGAGGCCGTAGAAGGTTGGCCAGTTCCTAAGACAATAAAGGAGGGTACGTACTTTTCTAGGTTTGGCAGGATATTACCGAAGGTTTATGAAAAACTTTATAATAATTTCAGCGCCATTGACCCGTTTGACGAGCAAAGAGGCTAAGTATGTTTGGTCAACAGAATGTCAGATATCATTCGAGGAGTTGAAGAAGAGGTTGATTTTTGCACCTATTCTCACGCTCCTAGTAGGTTCCAAAGGATTTACAGTGTATTATGACGCGTATGACAAGGGGCTCGGGTGTATTTTGATGTAACATGGAAGGGTGATAGCTTATGCATCTCAGCAGCTTCGAGATCATGTGAGGAACTATCCAACACACGATTTAGAGCTGGCGGTAGTAGTTTTTGTGCTGAAGCTATGGAGGCACTACTTGTATGGTGATTGGATGGAAATATTCATGGATCACAATAGCTTAAAGTATGTATTTACCCTGAATGATTTGAACATGAGGCAGAGGAGGTGGTTAGAATTATTGAAGAATTATGACGTGGAACTCCAGTACCATCCATGCAAAGTGAATGTGGTAGCAGATGCTTTTAGTAGGAGGGGTATTACATACATGTTGATATCACAGAAGCATATCTTAGAAGATCTTCAAGAGATGGGTATTGAGATAGTACTTCCAAAAGACGTAGGAGTGTTGGCAAGTTTACAGATTTAGTCTACCATTGTTGAGAGGATTAGGGTAGCTTAGGCAAAGGATTCGCAGATCCAGAAGCTTCAGACAGAGTGCGAGTCTGGTCACAGGAAGGAGTTGACAATTCATGACGACGGAACTCTTAGGTTTGGAAATTGTCTCTGTGTACCAAGCGGAGATATCCGATAAGAAGTCGTGACCGAGGCGCACAATTTTCAGTATTCAATTCATCCAGGGGGTACCAAGATGTATCAAGATATCAAGCAATATTTCTGGTGGAACGGGATGAAGAGGGAGATAACACAATTTATCTCTCGATGTTTGGTATTCTAGCAAGTGAAGGCCGACCAGCAGAGTCCGACAGGATTATTACAACCGCTTCCTATCCCGAAGTAGAAGTGGGAGCATGGAGCATATCACGATGGACTTTATGACCAGTTTACCTAGATTCTCGACTGGTCGTGATGTAGTTTGAATGATAGTGGATCAACTCACGAAAGTAGCTTATTTTCTTCCTTTTTGAGTATGACAGTCTACAGAACAGTTGGCAGAGATGTACATGCAACGGATAGTAAGACAACACGATATTTCGGTAAGTATCATATCAGATCGAGATACTCGGTTCACCTCTCATTTTTGGAAGAGCGTGCACCAAAGTCTAGGTACAAAGTTGAGGTTCAATACCGCTTATCATCCTCAAACAGATGGATAATCAAAAAGAACAATCCAGACATTAGAAGACATGTTGCGGGCTTGTACTATGGATTTTGGAGGGTCTTGAAAAGATCACCTTCATCTCGTCGTGTTCTCGTATAACAACAGTTATCAGGCGAGTATCCATATGGCGCCATTCAAGGCGTTATATGGGAGGAAGTGCCGGTCAGTATTGGCATGGGTTAATATTGGTGAGTGAAAAATGTTAGGCCCAGAGATGATCATGCAGACAGTAGAAGTGTCAAGCAGATTAGAGAGCGACTTCGGGTTACGCAAGACATATATCAGCATTGGGTGGATCAGCACTGTAGGCCTTTAGAGTTTCGTATCGGCGACCACGTGTTCTTGCGAATTTCGTCGACCCATGGAGTTATTAGATTCAGGGTTCGCGGGAAGCTTAGTCCGCGATACGTCTGTCCGTTCGATATTCTTTCGTGGGTAGGCGATGTTGCTTATCGTCTTGCCCTTCTGCCTTCGCTATGTGAGGTGCACGATATATTTTATGTATCTCAGTTGCGTAGGTATGCCCTAGATCTGAGTCATATCCTTGACCATTTTGAGCTATTCATTGGTACCGACTTGTCTTACGAGGAGTAATTCGTATCCATTTTGGACTGAAGGAAAAATGTGTTCAAGAATCGGACTATCCATCTTGTCCGAGTTGCTTGGGGTCATCACCCTTTGGGAGAGTCGACGTGGGAGGGCGAGGACGATATCCGATCTCGATATCCTCAACTTTTTGACTCGGAAGGTATATTTGTTTTTATGCCTTCGTATTTCGAATCTCGTGATTCGTTCACCCATGCTCTGTGATGTTTGATTTTCTTCACTATGTGATTAAATTTGATTGCGTGTGTAGATATGCTTGTAGTTAGCATAGTGGTTGTTTTGATTTCTCTAGCTATCCTTGGGTTTGAATTTCGAGGACAAAATATTTTTAAGGTGGGTAGAGATGTCACTCCCCGTTCCCGATATACGTATTCGGAACGTATTATTTCTTGCTTGCATGATAATTGGTTTTCATGGAAACTAGACCCATTCTTTGGTTCAATTAGGCTCATGGTTTATTTGTTTTGGTTGGTTTGGTCATGAGTTAAACCCATGGTCTAAACCTCAAGCCCTAACTATATAAGCTAACTTTTTTTTCTCTCTTCCCTCATTCTCTCATTTTTCTCTCTTTCTTCAGTTTAGGCAAGTACACCTTGCATGACATGGAAAAACCCTTAGATTTTAATTCTTGCTTTTTATTGTATTTTATTTGTCTAATATATGTACATTAAGATTCTAAGCACTTTTAATACTTGGAGTTTTCAGTTTTGATTGGTGGATTTGGCTAGATTTACATTTTTAGTTAAGGTTTTTCATGGGTTCGATGAGTTTTCCTTGGTGTTGATCTAATTAAACTTAGTATCTTTGAAAACTAATTATCCATGTGGTAGAGCATTCAATTTCGTGCAATTTTGACTTTTGTTTCACTTGATTTGGAGTTAAAATAAAGTTTTTATGGAGGAAACAACTTTCGGTTTTGGAGCTTTTCCGCCATGGTTGAACTTGCTGTCTGGAGAAGACGAAGTTCTCATGCGGCCAGCATTTATGCGGCCGAGATTTCTATGCGTCCTGATCTTTATGCGGCCTAGACTCTTTGCCGCATATGCCTTCCAGCATGCGTCCATCTTGTTGGATGCATGACTGATTGTTACACGTGCGTTATGGAGCTAAGTACTTGAAAAAGTCTTAATAACGGAACTCCTCGTGTTTTATTTGCTGAACGAATGAGAATCTCACTAAGTACAAGAAACATCCATGCGGTCGAGTGACCCTTGCGGCCAACAGAGCATGCGACCACGAGCTATGCGCCTCTTCTTGGACGCATGACTCTGCACCACATTGGCACATCTTTTTATGCATGCCTCTTCTCTAACATACTTTATGGCTTGTCACGTCCATCACTTCAGTCACTTCTCTGATACGCATTTAATGCATATCACTCAACATTTGTCCCAAGTAGTGGACTTTGCCTTGACCTATGCGGCACTAACTCCTATACGGCACTGACCTATGCGACATTGACTCCTATGCGACACTGACTCCTATGCGACACTGACCTATTCGGCACTGACTCCTATGCAACCTTGATCCTATGCGGCCTTGACCTATGCAGTACTAATTCTATGTGTCCCTGATCTTCATGCGGACATAAGTACACGTTTTGTGGTTTTGGTTAGTTTTGAGGTTTTATTTGATTTTGTGATGCCATGCATAATTTTAATGATTGTAAGTTTATGTAATCTCAGTGACAAGGTGTTAGACTCGACTAAGTACCTGACCCGATTATAGGCTATATGCCAAGCATCCATATTACCCATGCGTCAAGTGACTATGACCACATATTTGCCTGACTTAACTTATGTGATGCTATGTGCTAGAACACATATGATTTACCAATGATTGGTAACTTGATCCGGCTATTGGTATCCGTGCTGATAGACCTACTACGTTCTACGTGTTCCTACGTGCTAAGTGTTCCTACGCGATTATGTTACATATTTTATACCGAGGTATACCTACGTGCTATGCGATATGTGATATGATACGATTCCTCCAGCATGGACATGATAGTTGGTCACTAACCAAGCGTGGCTAGGACTTGTGTTGATTGTTGCATAACTCCGGATGAATCCAAATTAAACTGCCAAGTGACCAAGTGGATTCTTATCCAGTGTGTCCGTACTATGGTATGAGATATAAGAGGAATAACATGTGACCACGCTATGTGATTCCAGCTAACCATAGGGTTAACTAGGAAACTAAAACTTGTAGAGCATTGGGAGGGACGGAATCCGAGATCGCGCTTAACTAGCCAGCCTCAAATATTTATCTGGTGAGTGAAGGCTGGCCCCCATTTGGATATTGTTAAATACTCATTAGTGGATTGCGATATACGACTATTATATTCTACTATGTGTTCTATGCGATCTTAGCACGGTGGCCTTGCGAGGGATCAGTGTATAATTACTACGTGCTACACGGCTATTCATGGCTCGACTAGCCCTGCTAGTGCATGGTTCGACATGAGAATTCCTATTGCATGCATAATACCTCTAGGATAACCCAGACTCCACATAGCAGGCCGTATAAGTGATTAGCTGATACTGTAATTGAACTTGTTTGTGATTATATCTTCTGTTGAATAGTTTAGGAACATAGACTATCATGGTGCGATGGTCTAACCCTTGTCCTTGTTTGGTTGTAGGGTTAGATTGTTGTATTATGATAGATTATGGACTGAAACTACGAGATAACTATATATATATATATATATATATATATATATATATATATATGTTTATTTTCCTCTGGTTTTGTTTTTTCATTCGTGCTTCCTTTGTGGTACTTCCTATTTGGGGTCTAACCTCACTGGTTTTGCATGGCCAGGTTTAGAGCCAGCACCCGAGGATCCAACGTACTTTTTCCTGAATAATGGCACGCACCAAACGGTTGGTCGCTGAGGGACACAAGTGGGTTTCTTCTTTCCTGCTCGATATTGTACATTTTTTCTTTTGAGCGTTTAGCCATCGACACTTGTTAGCCGTAGATCTGGACATTTAGTTCCTTACATGATTGTAATTAATCAGACTGCAACTGAACATGGTCATGTACTTTTGTTACTCTGCCAGCTTCTCATTTTGTACAGCTGGTTTCTAGACCATTTTGATGGGGCGATTGTAACGCATTTTCACTTTATCATACATGTTCTATTTTTGCCATTCTTGTTTGATTGATTGAGACAATAGATGTTCTGTGTGACCCTAAGTGACTTGCTTGTATCATGCACCCATTTGTCTAGTTACAGCCATGATCGCCGTACAACGTATAGTAACTTGTACGGGGTAGCTGGCCATGTCCGTCTCCGTATTTCGGTACTAGGGTGTGACACTTTTATAGTTATGTATCGTGTGAATCTATGCTGAGGTGCCAATTTCCTATTTACTTTAAACCAGAAACTAGTATCAGTTTTGATCTAGGTATTATTGCTAGTTATCTTTTTATTCATCTTTAATCTTTATGTAGTTAGTTTTGGCCAATACTAATTTCAGACTTCAGATTGGATTGAAATCTCATCAGACAATCAACTCAAATACTAATTTGTACTCATATATTGTGTATATCCTTATATATTATTAGGCCATAAAGACCCCTAGTACTGTCTCTATGAACTTATATAGTTATCCTTATCAGAGAGAGACCAGATGCTAAAGAAAGTGGCTTGTTTCATCTCTGTGAATTTATTGAAGACTGTGAATTCACGTACCTCTCGACCCAGGTAATTATCCACATCTTTATATTTCTTGCTTGTTGCTTCTGGACATTGGACTGACTGCCTTTCTGTATCGAACATTGTATTTCATATTATTGTTTCTTTAATAAATGCCATTTGGAACTATAAAAGGGGTAATACTAATAACAAGGCTTACTTCTGATATGATATAATCAGAGCCAACTTAACAAAGACTTAGGCCTAGGTCTGACCCGTTCTATATGTGATTCAGTTACCAGTCTTGTCTATTTTGTTTGGGCCTATACTAAGTGTGTTTTAGAGGGTGGTGACAATTTTATAATGATGTTTATGTGTAAGTAGGTCTCTTCAAGTTGACCACATTGGTCCAATCTTGTTTGATCTAAAATGTAGCCTACTTGTGGTACATGTTTGTTTTTCTAAGCTTACCAATTCCATGGTTCTAGATTTTGTGGATGGTTAGGCGTAGGACTCAGGAATCCACTTGGGTATGGATCCGAATTGAGTCTGACTACCTTTTTGTATTGTGTCCGATGTGAGAATTCATTGGATCATAGAAAAGTAATGGGTTTTTTTTCACCATTTAAAAATTAACTCCTAGCAATAATTGTAATTCAATTATGCATGTATCTTATACTCTTTTTTCTCTGTTAGTTTCTTATCCAACAGTAGGTTAGTTTTTTTCCATTGAAGGTATTTAGATCATAATAAATTTATTTCAACATAATAAATTGTTAATTAGTTAAAGCTAACTAACTTACATAACCCAGGCAGTTGATATTTACTTTGATACTTGATCCGTCAAAGTTAAAAAAAAAAAAAAAAAAAACCATAAACTTAATGGATAGCCAACATGAAGCATACATAACTAAATTTAACAGAGGACAAATATTTCTATAGCCAATTCCTCTTTATATATTGCTTGCTGGCAATTCCCTCTCACAGATTCCTCAAACATTGGTATTTTATGTGGTATGAGCTTCCTAGGGAAGATGATATTTAAAACTGTCATTTTATAGTCTCCAGTTGCCTCTGATCCTTTGAATTATGGGAAGCCTTGCCACCTTTGTCCTTGTACGAATTCTTTGAAGATAGAGATTTTTGACCACCCCGAACATCAGCTACAACTTTCTGCCTCTGCTTATTTAAGCACTTGGTGACTAGAGGATCATCATCCCTAGGATCACTATTGTCCGGGTTTTGGTGAGCAGAAACTGATCACTAGGATCACTGTTGTCCTCTGGTATGGTGAGAGAAAATATTAAATAATTGGCCATTGTATCTTATCTTCAGGTACTGGTTAAATTGTAACCTGAGTCATGCATCACATTGGAGCGAAGATTTAGTGTGGTAAGCAGAGAAATGGGTACAAGTAAATTGTACCAAGCATCATCAAACTCTCATCTTATGACACGTCCCAATTGGAGTTCAAGCTCTTCCTGATTCACATGAGGTATCAAAACAATTTGTAGATTTTTTTCCTCCTAAATGCTCTATTCAGTATCCAGTTGGATTGGTATGAATGTATTCATTATCCATAAAATTGTTTGACTCCCATCTTATGTCAGGATGTTGCTGAAATCCCTCCAACTTGCACTACAGAAAATTGGATTTTTAGCAACAAAAATTTTCGTTGCTAAAAGTACCAAAATCGTTGCTAAAACTTTTACATAAATTTCCCCACGTGCAAGATCACTACTAGCTACTTCCACACAAATTCTATAGCTTAAGAATTTGGTAAGTTATATTAATTGCAGATGGATAAATGGTTATGATGTTGATGTAACTATTAGCTATTCATGATTATAGGGTAACTGCAATTTAGTTTGTTTTTTTATTTGGTCCATTGGAAAATGATCAATAGTTATGATCTTGAAGTAAATTTATTGGATATTATTGTTGTATTCAAACTAAATATTTCTTTGGCTGAGACATTGACATTAGTTACTGCTGTTCTTCTCTATTATATTTGTTACAGTACTCTATCTGGTCTTTGAGAAATTTATCATTTTTTCCACCTTATATTTGAATTAGCATGTTGGAAGGATATGAGTATTAGCTTGTTGACTATTATAGATTAGATGCATTATCGTTGGATCTTTCTCTAAATCATTTATTTGCTTTTATGTTATCTTTACGAATATTGTAATTTTAGGAAAAGATTGTGGCAATTCAAGATGAGACAGGAACACAAGGATTAACATTGACACATGACAAAGTTGTTGAGATAGTCTTAAAGTACCGATCAGGCTATGTCCAGGGTCTTGGTGTGTATCCTATGCCAACAACTTCCTCTTGCTCCACTGCAACGTACAAAACATTCAAGACAAATGCTAGACTAAGGGCTGAGATGATAGAGATGAGGGAGAGTTTTGACGCAAAACCTGCTACGGCCCGTATAGAAGATGTTTCAGATGTTTATGGAGAAAAATGCTTATAGAGGCAAAAACATCCCAATAGAGTAAGTTTTTTTGAGTACTTGTAGAGTTGTTTCATTTTATGTATTCTAAGAATCTTTTAGTGATGTTATTACTTTTTCTTGTAACTTTTAAATTTACTTTTGGAGGTGAAAGTGATTGTAAAACAATATTTATGATGAAAAGGTTTATGTTTTTTATATTTCAAATAGAATTTTAAATTATTGTGTGAATATATAATTCAAAACTATTGTGTGCAAAATGAGGGGGGGATTTTTTTTTAGCAATGACGATGAGTCGTTATAAAATATTATGATGAATTCTGGGATTTTGGCAACTTATTAATGTTGTTGCAAAATTTAACGTATAACAACGACTTTTGTGTGTTGTAAATTAATTATATATTTGGAAATTCTGGAATTTTTGGCAACACATTATTGTCATTGCTAAATTCATTTTATGCGTTGTAAAAGAGATATATTTGGCAACGCATTAATATCGTTGCTAAATGTAGTATATAACAATGACAAACACGCGTTGCAAAAGATATCATCTTTAACAGTCACATTGCTAAAAGGTAAGGATTAAGCAACGACTTCAAAATTTCGTTGCCGATACTTTAGGTGACGCACATAAAACAACGGGTCCAGTAACGATAATTTTTCGTTGCTAAAAGATTTGACAACGATTTTGTTACGTCTAGGAACGAAATTTTTTCCAGCTAAAAACCTAAATATATAATATGCATGTCGAACGATAAACACTAAATACAACAAGAGAAGTGTCAAGCAACCCAGGAAACTACAACTCCTAACCAGACTTGGTGTAACATGCACTTTAAGGACAACATTCATGAAAGGGCTTTTTAGAATAAGTATAAAAAACATATAGCCACAAGTAGCTTTCATCCGAGTCGCTATCGGCCAACTAGTGCAAAATAAATAAATAGTAGCCCGTACGCTAATAGTTGTTCCCTCCCACACAATGATACCGTCGAGCCAAATCTACGATGAACCAGTCAGTCTCTAACAAGTAAAGGTCCAGTAAATCATGTACACAATATCAGGTCGGGTCACCTGACATGCATTGCAACATACAATCCACGTATCTCGTCTAACATGTGTCAACATGAATAATCATATAGCATGTCATGGGAACAATAGTAAAATGATAGTAATAACATTGCAGAAAATCTATATGAAACATGTAAATACTGAATATCAAAATAGGTAAGGTATACTTACCTGGAGTCCGTCCAAGTATGCTGAGTTGCGAGACCAATGTCTAGCCAAGTCTATCCATGAACCAGTTGACCATAATCCTTGTATATATCTACCGACCAAAATCACAAACAAAATATTATACACAATAATCTTAATAAAACATAATAATTCCAACAACTCCTTAATCAGGAAAGCCGGTTGGGTCAAAGTCGCCTATCACCTATGTCACGTAAGTTGTTCTATTAGTCATACTATCTATAACTAAGTCACACTAGTCTATATAATTATTATTTATTCACTAATATTCTGATTTACAAGTTTTTGTTTTAAAATACCAAATTTGTATCTCGTAATTCGTGTAACTAAACCTACGTCACGCAAATCGAGACAAGATGATCAATCGCAAGGTTAAAATCTTATCTCGACAATCTGTACGGTCACTATATCAAATTTTAGCGATAATAGATCACTGGAATCGACAGACCTCATTTTCGATGCACGAATTTTAAAATACGTACATGATACCAAAATATTACAATTAAGGGTGACACATAAAAAAATTTAAACAAACATCGGATGATAAGACAGACATCACCAGTGACTTCAGAAGGGTCGAGATACTAAGAATAGCATATCCATAAGTTCAATTTGGATATAGGGACAAAAAAAACAGTTTTGGGTCAAAATAATGTCCGTCGGTGGTCCGTTTTACACCAAAAATATACCAAATCGAAAATATCAAAATTCAGCATATTATAGGTCAAACAAGTCATAAACGATGATAAAAATCAACCTAATTGGATTTCGATGAGACGATTGCAAAAATGTCCGTCGAATTGGATCGTGTGGCACACGAAATGGCGATCCGATCAATTGTCTTAAAATTGAACGAAACTTGGGTTACGTCTCAGAATTGAACGAAACTTGGGTCACATGACAAGCCAAATGCTACAAGTCCAATGGCACAATTCTTGTTGCGATACGATGAGCATACACAAAGTAATTGGATTTTCTCGAAAAAGATCGATACAATAATTTTTGACGAATACGGGTCAAATTCGTCACGCACACGCAATCAATTTGAATTTCGTCAAGAGCACACATCGGAGAATACTATCCACGCCTTTGGTGCAAACGGTATACGATGAGGCAATCCGGTATGACGGGACCAACCCCGTATCGAAGAATTATATTTTCAAAAGTAGTTCTTTTTCTTGATTTTCAAATTGATTTATCTTGGGTTCTAATACAAAATTATTTAAACTACTAACTGGGTTTTCTAGAGGTTCATGCTGTCTACGAGTATGTGAAATCGATTTGTAGATCGACTCACAATGGGAAATATATTTCTATTTCAACATCACCATTTTGGAAACTGTTTTTGATATTTAGAAAACTATTTTTTTGACTCGATTTCTTTGTGATTTTAATTTAGTTTACAACAATCTATTTTAAATGTAATGAAGATGGTAGGGTTGTGTACAAACCTGCATAATCGGTTCGAAGAACGATCAAAAGAGGAGGGTGAAAACATGTCGCAAAGTGGGCTCGATGGTTGCGTAATGCTATGCACAGTTCTTATGCACAGCAGTCGGGGGCGGCCTCCGGTGAGTGTCGTCGGCCGAGGGTCATCGTGGATGCACCGGCACCGGCACCGGCACGCGGAGATGCGACGAATGAGTTGGCGCTGCAGGGCGACGCTGGGTCAAGCGGGGTGGGGACCTTGGCCGGCACGCGGCCATTGCAGGCGGCCAAGAAGATTTGCCCAGCCCAGCCGAACTCGTCGGGAGGGTTTGAGAAGAAATAGGCTCTTGAGATGGGTTCGGGCGATGTCTTTCATGAACAAGATATCGAAAATATTGGTTTACATGGGATTTAAGTTTCCAAAATTTAAGGAGATATGACTCAATTTGATTCCGGTTATTGATGGTGATTTGGTTAATGCTTTGATTTGGATTAGGAAAATAATTAAGATTTGTTTTTTGTTTTTTTGGATTTTTTTTGAATTTAAGGATTTTATTTTATTTCTTCTTGATTCAATTTTTAATCAAAGTTCCAAACCTCTTCCCAAGGGAAGAAGGTACTGTAGCCTTCTTTCTTTCTTTCTTTCTTTCTTTCTTTCTTTTTTGTTTAATTTATTTTCTATAATTCTTTTTCTCTAAGTAATTTATTTTCTTTATTTTATGTATTCTATTTTAAATTTTATTTATTTATTTATTTTTCTTTGTATGCTATTTCTTCTATAGGAAGTTTAATTTATTGATTAGATATTGTAATCATTAGTATATAAGTATATAGAGTTATATATATAAATACTTATGCACATATTATTAAATTAAATAATTTACTCAAAATCCTAATTCACCTATTTACTAAAATTAAAAGAAATATGAGGGGGTTTACATTCTACCCAACTTTATAAAAATTTTGTCCTCAAAATTAAGAATTAACCCACTATGACAACAATGTATGATTACAATGGTACAATATAATACTAGTAGGCTTAATATGTATCTTAGTTACAATTGGTTATATTCATCAACGTCAATCAAAGATTCTTCGATCCTATCTCAAAAATAATACACTACTACTCATTCGTTAAACTCCTTTCACCCATAATCGTCGTATTGTCCTATCCTCAGTAACTATGTGTGAATCCTAAATTTATAACTACGGGGTTCTCATATATTTGTTCATCAACTCCTATTAAGGATCAATTCATAAAATTCCTCATTTTAGCTTTAATTCTTCCATAAAATATGTCTACCCTAAATTTTTTTGGCTACTAGGAAAAATTCTTCTAAAGGGCCTAAAATCATCGAAGGTCCCCTAGTTTTGTATCCACTATTTTTTTCCTCCAACTCCTTTTGTAGATCACGCATCGATTTATACTCGCAACCCTATATTACTCATCAAAATACGTTTAGAGTCTATCAATATTTTCCATCAATCTCTTTTTAAAACTTGTTGTTTAACCTCAAATATAGATACAATTTCTTTATTCTATAGTATTGATAGCCACTAACTTTTTATGCTTTCCTTTGATTATTTTCATTCTAATCCATGTGTTCTCAAGTTGTGATTCCTCTCTTTAAAATTCTTCCACTTCACTATGTAGCTACACCCCCTGTCATGTTTCCTATATCACTACTATCCCTTGGGTTATTTCTGTCGAAGTACTCATCATCAAAAATTCTAAAATCTTCAACCCATTTGTGATGTCATGAAGATGTTATTCAACTATTACTCCTCAATATAAGCCGCACCATATCAACCTATCCTAAAAGAATCGTGCCTTAAATCCGTCTATAATTTCTTTATCTTAACTCTTACTCAATCACCTGGTCAAATTAACTCGTTCATATTCGTTACGAAATCCATCGACCACAAATGCTACTCTTTAAAATTTAACTCATAATTTCTCAAACATTTATTTCTCTTAGTCATTAATTTGTATTTGTTATTTCTTCAACTCATTTGTCTTTGAATCTAAATTATTAATGATACATTTATAACATAACTTGCTAATTTAGTCACGGACATAATTTTTATCAATCCTCTTCAATCCTCAAAATTTGTATGCAACCCTCTAGTCCTCAACCCTTTAGTTCATGAACCAACTAATAGTCATGCATAACTACACTTATATTCATTATCGTAACTTATACTCCCTTTGGAATTTCTCCTAATTAGTTGTTCTCCTCATATATCGTAATTGCTATATACATCAACTATTTGATTTCTTGATATTCTTAAGGCTACTACCCATGTTCATCTTACTAAGCTTAGGTGCAACTAAGGGCAATAAAATTTCTCATACCCTAGTACTTACTATAGGCATATCCCCAACAATCATACCCTCTAAATCATATATGCATCACAATCACACAATTATCATATCCAACTTTACTAAGAAATTCATCTATAGGATTTTCTAATCCAGTCTTTGCTAATTTTAAAAGATAACAAGGTCCTAAGGCTAGGTTGAACATACCAGACCAACATCAATCAAGTTTAGGATCAAGCAAACCAGAAAGATAATCAAAATATTTTTAAGAATGGTATGAAGACAATCGACATGCATAGGACATAGTCTAGGTAAAACTTGAGAACCGTATACCTCCGTGATCACGTTACCTGGAGTCTGTCGTGCCAGCACACATATGGCTAGAAAACTACCCATTCCATAATTCAGAGGATGGCTACAGTGTGTGTTTGCCTCGCCAGATAATATATGTTCTCAAACATGCCCTTGGCCAAATCCATGAGATATTTTCCAACCACTTTAGTGAAATGAATAAGAAGAAACACTGAAGAAGTCAATAGAGAAAGGTTCAGTCAAATCACCAGGAAGGGAAGAACACAAAAGCAGTTATGTTGAGAAAGAAAATAACACGAAAGCAATCATGTTGAAGAGTCCTAAAGAAGCTTATAAACCTAGCTATGAATGTATCCTCAAATCTAATCCTATCCACAAGTGTAAAACCCAACCCAGCTACCAGGCCCAATTCCCCCCAGCCCGACCCGCATAACCCTCCCCTTTCCCCCACGATCAGCCGAGGCCGGTTCTCCCGTGCCATGACCGGGCTCTCCGCCGCCTCAGCCGGAGAAGCCTCGCCCCACGTCCTTTCCCCTCGGCCCGCGTTCCCCGGACACGTCCCCCGCGCCCTGTCCTATAAAGCTCTCCCATTTCTCCTCCTCCGCCTTACTACCTCCTCCCCTTGCCAAACCCTCGCCGGAACCCTAGACTTCGCCGGCTCCCTCCACCCAGCACCCCGGCCTCGCCTCGACCACCGCCTCCTGCGCCGACCTTCCCCCGCCGTGAGCCAGCACCCGACGCCGGCCAGCCCCTCTCCAGAGCCCCTTCTTCTTCCTCCGACGACCCTGAGACCCGCCGCCGGACCTCCCAGGGCCTAGCCGACCTCCGCCCAGTGCCGTGCAGCGTCTGCGCCCTCTGCTCAGACCCGGACACGGCCGAGGATACCCGGACACTCCGCTGGATACGCTGACACGTCCAGGACACAGAACCGCGTGTCGGACTCGAAACACCCCGATCCCGTCTGTGCCCGATCCCGAGTCCGAGGCCTCCCCTCGGTGCTCCTCCATCAACTTTCCGGTAGGTGCCACTATCAGAACGTACTGTTCCTTCCAAAACCCTTCTCCTGTCCGACCGGGACTGACAGAATAAAGCTCTGTCAATCCCGGGATAGCTTAGAAATTGATAGGTTTATAGTTAATTACGTAGATTAGTAATTATTTAGTATATATTTCTGAAATGATTTTTAGTATTCAAAATATAATACGTTAGTATTTAAAATAAGTTTTCCAAAAATATTATTCTCTTACAAATTGATTTGTAATATTACCAAAATAAAATTAAGTAATATTTTTCCCTTAAGCCTAGTTTACTAGAAATAAATTGATTGCTAAAACAAATGATATTATTTTATTATAATCGTTATAAAATAACTAAGTACTTTCCTATTTTATCTTATTAGAAACAAAATAATTTTTACCTTAAAATAAAATGTAATATTTTCTACGATAAAATAATAAATAAGTTTTATTATTAAAAAGGGTTTTTGTTTTACTAAATTGCTATTACAAATTAAAAAAAATCGATCGTTGGATTAAATCATTAACTTAGTTAACTAATCAAGTCAGATTAAAACCCTTTGTTTTAATTCTAAAATCAGATTATTAATAAATGTAGGTTCCTGTAACTAAGGTTGAGACCGTCGCGACATCTCACTCGCGTCACCAACCAAATCCAGGCAAGTTTCATATAATTCAAAACCTGTATTTTAGTTGTAATTAAATATGTTGCATGTCATATAGATATATTGGGACGACACTTGATTCACGGAACCGACTGATTGACTGATTGATTGACTCATTGACTCATTGATTATTGCCTTGGGAACTGGG
Source organism: Iris macrosiphon (assembly GCA_036927795.1). Taxonomy (NCBI): domain Eukaryota; kingdom Viridiplantae; phylum Streptophyta; class Magnoliopsida; order Asparagales; family Iridaceae; genus Iris; species Iris macrosiphon. Next base: position 61,239,321 of record JAYESA010000002.1, read on the forward strand.
GAGTAAAAGTTAGCACCCGTGGTCAAAGCCCCCTTATTGCCTCATTGTGGATAGCTGAAGTCCAACCTCACTGGACTGACGCCGGACCGTGTTCACTAGAACACATATTGCCTCCAACCCCAACCGGCCACGGGACGCTACCTTTCTCAAAACACTTTTAGTGATTGTAGTTTGTCATCATTTGCTTCATCGACATTTACAGTTCTTGTCTCATATTTGTTGCATACAAAATATAAATATTGTTCAAAACTATTTTATTGCATCATTTTAATTATCATTAAGATGCTGGAATTGGATATATGTTCTTGCTCCCTCCTGACTGGAGATTAACAATTTTAGGTGATTACGGTGGCGATGAGGCGTATGACACATTTTATGGTCCGGACCAGAGTACTGAAGGTCTAGCTGAACCTAGCCAGGAGGCCGATGTTTAGTTGTTTCCCTTTAAATTCCAAGTTGTAATAATCAGGGTTGAAGTAATAACCCTGGACCATGTTTTGCTTGATATTTGCTTGTAAAAGAAATTCTCTTTCGGACTTAGCAATAAAATTGAATTTCCTTCATGTATTCTGGATGTCTGTGTGTTACTACGGATTGATACAGCTTACTGCCGCCGTCTCACAACGGTGCAGGCTGGGCATGATCCGACTGGACCCAGATTATTGGGATCGGGTCGTGACATGTTTTTAGTGGTGGCCCATGCAGGTCACCAGTTTACAACCTTTGGTCTAGCCAACTTAGGCTAGCCAAACAAACCGACTTGCCTTTGACTTTAGGTTTAGTATGACTTTAGGAAAACAGACTCTAGAAACAATTAGAACACTTAGGATTCTTGAGAAAATTTCAATCTGTCAAATCATAGGACCAAAATTCTTCTATCTATACATATATACAATTATTTTGCTTGCTTATAGAACATAGGTTACCTTGCTTATGCTTGCTTCCTAAACCTTCCAGAAGATGGCACGAGGAAAGACAACCCGTTCCGGCCCAGCCGAAGAAGAGGCTTCGTCTTCTGAGCACACCCCAACTAAAGCTCAGTCCGACCCCTCTCCGTTGCAGCTCACAGATCGCCCCCATGCTGCAAGAGCTCCCCGCGCTGCCTACACTTCAGTAGTGCATGCAGCTCCACCCATTCCTCCCAGGACCACATCAATTCCAGCCGATGTGACTCCTCCCGTTGCACCACCTGTGCCAGTGGACCCCGCTGAACTCGTAGGCCTGCTACGAGGAGTTCTTGAAGCCCAGAGGGTCCAAGCTGAAGCAAATCGCGAGCAGACCGCGATTATGAAAGAGGGCATGGAGAACGCCCATAATGTAGCCATGGCAGCGCTAGGAACATCCCAGTCAGAACAGGAGCCTGCCAAGGTAATTAAGGATTTAAAAGCTTGGATTCCATTAATGAATTTCTGGTCTAACCACAAACCTGTTATCCAGGTAAAGGTTGGAACTGTGGAAAATTTTAAGAAGTTGGACCCGCGTCCCTTCAAGGGGACCGAAGGCATCATCTACGCAGACGAGTGGCTAGATGATATGGAGCGACTCCTCAGCGTCGCTCGACTCCCAGACGACCTCATGGTTGAGGCCGTAGCACTCCAGCTGAGAGATTTGGCTAACATTTGGTACCGCAACGAGCCAAGATTTCGAGCTGGAGGGATTTCCTGGCGGCTATTCAAGAAGCAGTTCAAGCGAAAGTTCTTTCCAGAGGCTGCCCTCGAAGCTATGGGAAGACAGTTTCAAGATCTGAAGCAAGGAGACCGCACAATTGAAGAATATGCGGCTGAGTTCAACAGGCTTGGCAGGTTTGCAAGTCACCTGGTGGACAACCCTGTGGAACGTGCTAAGAAGTTCCGGCACGGACTACGTGAAGAGATCCGCACCTTAGTAGCTGCTAACGGTGCGAAGACTTATGACAAGATGTTGAAGGTGGCCCAAGATGTAGAGGCCAGTTCACCTGCCCGACCCAAGAGGGAGCATCCAGGGTCAAGCAACAACTATCAGGGCAACAACAAGAGGCACAGCAACAACAACAATAGGCCCTCCTATCCCCAGCAGTCCCAGCAACAACAGCCAGCAACGGCCAACAAAGCGCCTCAGTACAACCAACAAAAGGCGGTCAACTGCGCCTACTGCAAAAGGCCAGGTCATACCGCAGAGATCTGCAGGAAGAAATTGGGACACTGCCTTGCTTGTGGATCTGCCACCCATCAAGTGAAGGACTGTCCCATAGCATTCAACAAAACTGGAGCTGGACAGCAGAGAGGTCCACTGCCTACCCAGCAGCAGCGCTACAACCAGCACAGAGCCGGGCAAGCTTTTGCCTTGGTTGTGGAAGAGCCAGAAGCTGAACCCGAGACAGAAGAAGGATGTCTCAAAATTCGTTGCCAGATGCTTGATCTGCCAGCAGGTGAAGGCAGATAGACAAAGACCAGCAGGACTTCTTCAGCCGCTGCCCATTCCAGAATGGAAATGGGAGCACATCACTATGGATTTTGTGTCAGGATTGCCTCGATCCCAAGGAGGGAAGGACGCTATTTGGGTGATCGTAGACAGATTGACTAAGTCTGCCCACTTCATTCCCTTCAAGGTTGGTTTATCCACCGAGAAGTTAGCTGCCCTATACATGAGGCAAATCGTCCGGATACATGGAGTTCCTGTGAGCATTGTATCAGACCGAGACAGCCGCTTTACTTCTCACTTCTGGAAGAGCTTGCAAGAGAGTCTGGGGACCCAACTGAAGTTCAGCACTGCATATCACTCACAGACCGACGGACAGTCAGAGAGAACCATCCAGACGTTAGAGGATATGCTGAGATCTTGCGTCCTGGATTTTGGAAGGTCATGGGAGGACCACCTACACTTGGTAGAGTTTGCTTACAACAACAGCTACCAGGCCAGCATCGGCATGACTCCTTTTGAGGCTCTGTATGGACGTCGTTGCCGCACTCCCTTGGCTTGGGACGACGTAGGAGAACGAGTCATGCTGGGACCTGAGATGATTACAGATGCGGCTGAAAAAGTCAAGGTGATCAGAGGCAGACTTCGGGTGGCTCAAGATCGTCAGAAGCATTGGGCGGACAGCCGTCGCCGACTTGTGGAGTTCGAAGCAGGTGATAGTGTCTTCGTCAAGATCTCCCCCACCAGAGGAACTATCCGTTTTGGCAGAGCTGGGAAACTGAGTCCCAGGTATATCGGCCCATTCGAGATATTGAGCAGAGTTGGAGAGGTGGCATACAGAGTGGCGTTACCACCTAATCTTGAAGGCGTGCACAACGTCTTCCACGTATCGCAGCTGAGGCGTTACATTCCGGACCCGAGCCACATCCTGGATCATTCAGAGTTGGAGATTGGACCAAGTCTTACAGTACCAGAGCAGCCAGTAAGGATCGTAGACCGTATGGAGAAGCAGTTGCGGAACATCGTGATTCCACTGGTCAAGGTTCAGTGGCTTCACCACTCCCCAGGCGAGTCCACCTGGGAACGAGAGGCTGAGATGAGACAAAAGTACCCTCATCTGTTTTAAGGTATGTTTACCCTTGTTTTCCCTTCAATTGTAATTAATTTCGAGGACGAAATTCTTCAAGGAGGGAAGGTTGTAAAACCCAACCCAGCTACCAGGCCCAATTCCCCCCAGCCCGACCCGCATAACCCTCCCCTTTCCCCCACGATCAGCCGAGGCCGGTTCTCCCGTGCCATGACCGGGCTCTCCGCCGCCTCAGCCGGAGAAGCCTCGCCCCACGTCCTTTCCCCTCGGCCCGCGTTCCCCGGACACGTCCCCCGCGCCCTGTCCTATAAAGCTCTCCCATTTCTCCTCCTCCGCCTTACTACCTCCTCCCCTTGCCAAACCCTCGCCGGAACCCTAGACTTCGCCGGCTCCCTCCACCCAGCACCCCGGCCTCGCCTCGACCACCGCCTCCTGCGCCGACCTTCCCCCGCCGTGAGCCAGCACCCGACGCCGGCCAGCCCCTCTCCAGAGCCCCTTCTTCTTCCTCCGACGACCCTGAGACCCGCCGCCGGACCTCCCAGGGCCTAGCCGACCTCCGCCCAGTGCCGTGCAGCGTCTGCGCCCTCTGCTCAGACCCGGACACGGCCGAGGATACCCGGACACTCCGCTGGATACGCTGACACGTCCAGGACACAGAACCGCGTGTCGGACTCGAAACACCCCGATCCCGTCTGTGCCCGATCCCGAGTCCGAGGCCTCCCCTCGGTGCTCCTCCATCAACTTTCCGGTAGGTGCCACTATCAGAACGTACTGTTCCTTCCAAAACCCTTCTCCTGTCCGACCGGGACTGACAGAATAAAGCTCTGTCAATCCCGGGATAGCTTAGAAATTGATAGGTTTATAGTTAATTACGTAGATTAGTAATTATTTAGTATATATTTCTGAAATGATTTTTAGTATTCAAAATATAATACGTTAGTATTTAAAATAAGTTTTCCAAAAATATTATTCTCTTACAAATTGATTTGTAATATTACCAAAATAAAATTAAGTAATATTTTTCCCTTAAGCCTAGTTTACTAGAAATAAATTGATTGCTAAAACAAATGATATTATTTTATTATAATCGTTATAAAATAACTAAGTACTTTCCTATTTTATCTTATTAGAAACAAAATAATTTTTACCTTAAAATAAAATGTAATATTTTCTACGATAAAATAATAAATAAGTTTTATTATTAAAAAGGGTTTTTGTTTTACTAAATTGCTATTACAAATTAAAAAAAATCGATCGTTGGATTAAATCATTAACTTAGTTAACTAATCAAGTCAGATTAAAACCCTTTGTTTTAATTCTAAAATCAGATTATTAATAAATGTAGGTTCCTGTAACTAAGGTTGAGACCGTCGCGACATCTCACTCGCGTCACCAACCAAATCCAGGCAAGTTTCATATAATTCAAAACCTGTATTTTAGTTGTAATTAAATATGTTGCATGTCATATAGATATATTGGGACGACACTTGATTCACGGAACCGACTGATTGACTGATTGATTGACTCATTGACTCATTGATTATTGCCTTGGGAACTGGGGAGTAAAAGTTAGCACCCGTGGTCAAAGCCCCCTTATTGCCTCATTGTGGATAGCTGAAGTCCAACCTCACTGGACTGACGCCGGACCGTGTTCACTAGAACACATATTGCCTCCAACCCCAACCGGCCACGGGACGCTACCTTTCTCAAAACACTTTTAGTGATTGTAGTTTGTCATCATTTGCTTCATCGACATTTACAGTTCTTGTCTCATATTTGTTGCATACAAAATATAAATATTGTTCAAAACTATTTTATTGCATCATTTTAATTATCATTAAGATGCTGGAATTGGATATATGTTCTTGCTCCCTCCTGACTGGAGATTAACAATTTTAGGTGATTACGGTGGCGATGAGGCGTATGACACATTTTATGGTCCGGACCAGAGTACTGAAGGTCTAGCTGAACCTAGCCAGGAGGCCGATGTTTAGTTGTTTCCCTTTAAATTCCAAGTTGTAATAATCAAGGTTGAAGTAATAACCCTGGACCATGTTTTGCTTGATATTTGCTTGTAAAAGAAATTCTCTTTCGGACTTAGCAATAAAATTGAATTTCTTTCATGTATTCTGGATGTCTGTGTGTTACTACGGATTGATACAGCTTACTGCCGCCGTCTCACAACGGTGCAGGCTGGGCATGATCCGACTGGACCCAGATTATTGGGATCGGGTCGTGACAACAAGCCCGCTCTGTCATACCCCGACCCTGCAGGGCAGAACGTCCTCGCATGGACGTGATGCTGTGCGAGCCTAAATCGTCCATCCCCAAGAGTTTCTTCGTCCATCAAGTCATTTTCCTTTAATAATCATTTATGCCATCATCAATATTTGCCCAGCCAAGTCGTCCGAAACTTTAATGTTATCGTTCGATCAATCCATAGTCCACATCTAGCATTCATAAAAAAACCAAGTTTAAAGTTCAATCGATAACCTACTCATCGTTCCTCCAACTTGAAAATCCTCGAGCCAGTATCTTTTTATCCTCGATGCATTTCAATATCCTCAAGTATATTCATGCAACCATGAAATTCTTTCTTTCGTATAACATCGCTTTATTTCATCACAAGCTATCTTTCGTGCTAACTTCAAGATCGACTCGTCCAAACTCTAAATCAAATCTGATATAGTCTATATTCATTCCCCAAGCAACATGATTATCCAATCATATCAACTCATCCAAATTTAAACTAAATCGTTCACATGTAAACTTTGTTCCATCGAGCTATATTCTTTCTCAATCCTTTGAGCCATTTCCATATCTTCTATATCCTAACTTTCATGTGCACTATCTTTCCATCGTGTTAACTTCGATCGTATCCTCGAGTGTTTAATCTTGACACAAAATTTTATTCCATTGATTCAATCCGAAATCGCACGTACAATCCACTAAGTTCCTCGACCAAGATATCCATTCCGTTAATTTGAATCGCTATCCGATATACTCCCATTATTCACTCGACATATCCTCGATCGTTCGATCCAATCTTGTACGACACACTCAGTATTACGCTAGCTAAGTATTACTTGTTCTAGGCTTTGCATCAACACATCGCTTGCTGATTAACTCGTTGCTACCCCGAAATCCTCGATCCATCGAACGTCTCCAAGTTACTCCATACACCACTCAGGGTTCAAGCTATTATCAAATCCTCGAAATCAAATTCGCATCATCTACTTGAACATCCAATAGATTCATCCCATAAAATTCTAAGACAATCCTCGTTATTCACTTAGTGATATCGTCTTCCAATAGCACCTCTACTGATCCCTATCCAAAAATTCCATGATCCGGATCCAACTTATTCTTGTCCGAACAACATTCTGATCTTGTACACAAACACTCAAACCAAATGTCTAATGTGTAATGCACGTTGCTCAGCTAACAAGGTCTTTTGTATAGCTATTCTATTTAACCAAAAAATCCAATGGGATTCATAAAATATCTAGACTTATTGTATGGATCATCTCGAGAAACATCGAAAGGGAGCGTCAATGACATTACCCACGAACGAAGTTCAAAACAGAGATAATGGAAACGAAGGCCAAGGACATAAAGTCATTTCTGATACCCATATATTATGGCCCGGCCCCGCATGGCCGAACTTCTCGCATGGACGTGATGCCATGCGATCCTAAGTTGTGCTTTTTGAAGGCAATCACCGAAATGGCCGATGGAATGCTAAGCCACATCGCACAGATAGTCCATAAACAACAAAAGTTAAATAAACACAAGTATGAATTAAAATAAAGCTCTTTATTGATATTGAACAAATGTTACAATAGCGTTAGGCCAGATATTATAATTGCTCAGACTCTCTCTCTAAAAAAAAGAAACGTGCCAAGCGGCTTATAAATTTTGGAATGATATAATAGGCGACGTTCCACTATATTATGTCCTGTATAAGTGCTTCAGCTCCTGTCGCAATTCTCCAAGGTACCAGAATGAACTCCATGTCTTAGCAAGCACGAAGAAAATATTGTACCGAATGAGTTGCTCCCGCACCCAACAAGCAATTTGGTGGGTTATCAGTACATTGAATGCACGGTTAGGAAGGCTTCTCGTCCACTCAAAAAAACTATCACGTTCATTTAGTTCTGTGCGCCGAATGATTATGTTATCTTTCTAATCTTGCCTTAGGATCAGTTTTATGGTATAGTAAAAGTAAAGCATGTTCGTGTCTCAGAGTGTGTCACGCAACAACTTATGAGATCGTCTTACTATTTCTTACCTTTCTGGCCTTTCCTGTCAGAGTTATATCAATGATATGAAGTATATGAATTGAAACGACTAGCATATATGAAACGAAGAAATAACTGTATGAACTTTGAGTGCCTTGAATATGTCTCTACCACAGACCTGTTGTGCTCATACTATATAGTAGACCGTGAATAAATTCTTGCCGTAGCTGATTAATCTGTACACAGATTGCCGCTAGCAAGCTGACTTAATCTATATGAAGGTCACTGACACCACAAGCCATTTAGGATACTGGGTGAGACAACTATCTTTCTGGTTCGGTTGTGAGCCTTATCGGATATCCCGAATTCACCGACGAGGCAGTTATCTTTTCAATTCGATAGCAAGCTGTAAATCCCCAGATTTTTAGGATTTTAAAAACAAATTTTGGGAATTTTTTTGAATTTTTAACTAATTAAAATCAAGGTATTCTGGTATTAAATAATTTTAAATATTTTTATTAAATATTAAAATATTATGAAAATAATATTTTTGGGTGTAAAATAAAATATTAAACATAGGATAATTTTTCAGGATTTTATTGGACCCCGAACTATTTTTAAAGACCTAAAAACTAAGATTTGTAATTAAACCAAAACAAACCGGTTTAATTCTAAAATAAACCGAACCGGACCAACTGAACAACCCTAACCCTGACTCAAACCAACCTTAGCGGGTCGGGTCGAACCCATACCCGAACCTGACCCGAAACCCGAACCCATTACCTATCAGATCGGGTCGGATTCGAATCCATACCCGAACCCGACCCAACCCACTATGCTACAATAACCGAACCGATCGATTTCCCCCGCGGCCGATTTTCCCCGCCGCCACCGCCTCCATTCAAATCCCCACCAGTCGGCTCCCCCGCTCCCCGCGCCTCTCCCTCTCCCGACCGTCCACCTCTTCAGCTCCACGCTCCGCCCTAAAAAAACCCCCACGGCCACCTCTTCACCGCCATCACCACCAGCGCCTCGACCACCCCTCTCCGCCAAATCTGGCCGCCTCCGACCCCGACGACCACGAAGCTCCCCACTACGAAGACCTCCGCCATGATCTCTACCGTGCCCTCGCCGACAGCAGCCGCAGCCACGCCGAGCACAGCCGTGCCCCGCCGTCGTGCGTCATCGCGCCGTCCTGTCTGAACAGTGTACCTCAGTGAGGTACATGCCTTGTCGCTCTCATAACTTTATATACGTAGATCCATATTTTATTCTGTCTGCTGTGACGCATAGACTGCGTGACCCTCTCGAAATCTATACAAATAGTCCGAGGTATCGCGTCCGGTGGCGATTGCAAACCGCGACGCAAAATCAGGAAAATAAACCCCCAATTTTAAAAATTCAGAATTCGTCCCGAACTCCCCAGTTCACGACCGTTTTGCGACCAACCTGTGAAATATTTTTAAAATTTGCCTGAATTATTAATTAGGCCAAATGACCTAGTTTTAAAACCATACTTTTGTGTAATTTATTGAGCTGTAGTTTGTAATAATTTTGAGGGTAAAAATGACCGAATTATTGGTTATTTAAATACCCAAATTTTCCCGAAACTAGGTGCGCCCCGCTAAACGGGATGACTTGGTCGTGCACAAACTTCACTGAAAGGTGCGCATCATTAATACGGACGTGTAGGATTTTATGGAAGTTGATTTGGATGTGCGTGCACACCGGAATCAACGCGTATCCGTCGACAACGCCCCGTATCGGCCATGTTCTGGAACTCGTTGTAACTTTATGTACGCATATCGTATCAAAACGAAACTTGTGCCATCGGACTCATAGCAATACGCTGGTCCTGTGACCAAAGTTTGGTTTGATTCTGAGAACGTTGACAAAATCGTGTATCGTGGGTCCCACGGCTCCACTTGACTGGCAATTTTGTGATCGGCTCATCGGAATCCAGTTCTGGATATTCTTTTGGGTTTCGTATTGTCGTTTTGGACTTGTAGATACTAAGTTTGACAAATTTGGAGAACATTGTCTCTGGCATATTTTTCGGGGCGAAGCAGGCCACTTGTGGACCCCGCTTTGACCAGAAACTGTCACTTTTGTCCCTGTGTCCAAATTGGACTTATGGATAGGCAATTCTAGCTATTTGATATCTTCTGAATCTGATGGTAATATTTATTTCAGCAACCGGAGGAGTACCTGCAGATCCCGCTGATACCAGAGCAGCAGTTGGAGCTAGAACCCCAGGCAAGTGTACCTTGTCATACTTGCAGTAAATTGCTTTATGTTATTCCCTTAATTTAATCATATGATATATATGTTCAATCTAGGATCGTGTGACATTACTTAATGTCCGAATAATATTCGGGTGTCAATACCGTACGCGGAGTTGTGTAACGTCACCTAGAGATGGATATCGAGACCCTATACATTCTTGTGCTTGCATTATCAAGTACGTCATACCATCGGACATCTGACACTATTCATGAGACAAAATCTTTCTAAAATATTCATGTTGATTCTATATAGGTTACATGATTCGTGACATAGATATTGCATCTGCTTAGATATCATTATGACTTGCTGCATTATATTTGATCTTGCATGTCATGGACATGAGACGTGTGATTACATTAGGTGGGGAGAATATTATAATATCAAAGGCTGATTATATTATATATATTATTATCTGAAGGTGTCTTAGACTCTGACACAGAGCTTTGGCACAAGTACTGTCCCTTCGAGAGAATGCTGCTATGGGTTTCCCCGACATAGAGCCTATAGTAGTCTCAGCCTGAGTATGATTCATGCTCTCATATTGCATATCACTTAGCTGGTTATATAATTTACCCTATTGATTCATTTATTATTGCACTGCATTTATTTTGGCTTGAGTTATTCTTGTACCTTGTTATGTCCCCTGAGGACCTGTACCCGGATTATGTCCCTAGGTTTAGCAGAAGAGATCTACCCCGAGGTGTACGGAATAGGAGCAGGCACTGGAGCAGTACCAGATCCAGAAGATGAGGTAATTGTCGATGATTTCTTCTGAGTATATGCTTTATCCATACTCAGTAATTGCTGTTGTTATACTCTTCTATTTCTTGTCTCTTGACTATTGTTCCAGACTTATTATCGGGTTGTTCCCCGAGTAATATTTTATTGAGACTTGATATTGCATTATGTTTCAGATATTGATTGTATTCATTTCTGTGGATGAGATTAGTATATTAGACCCTTACTGTTGTTTTACAGCTTAAGTACACCTTGATGGGTCCATTAAATTGGGTTTGCCTATCGGTGTGTGCTGCTGGCCATTGCCATATGTCTAGTCCCTCGATATTTTGGGATTGGGGCGTGACATGGTTTTTGTGGTGGTCCATGCAGGTCAACGACTAAATTGCTTCGATTTTAACTTAGGGACCGAGCAAGCCTGCACTAAAGATAGGATAAGTTATAGGATCTCATCCACTTGATTGAATCATTCTTGATCTCTATATTGGATTCAAATTTATTGACTTGCATCCTGTATTGATTCCTCTGTGTGCCTCTTATAGTTTATTTTTGATGTAGAGTAATATATTCATGAGCAAACGATGAAACTCCTGCAAGAACACCAATAGGTGCTGTAGCTACCTACGGAGAAGATGAAGTGACGCCATTGAGTGGAGATCCCTCCACTCACCGAAGCAGTCAAGCAAATCAGCATGTTACAAGAATCCAGCAAGATGACATTCCGCCACAGTTTACTCCACCAATGCCCGTATTTCCACAAGGGTAGGCTATGGACGGGCATCAAATATTAAAAATAATCTACGCAATGATGCAAACTCAACAGCATATTCAACAAGAGGCTCTGCGGAACAGCCTATTAATCGTACTAGAGCAGGCAAATCTACCAGCACGACGACCAACGACGGGCTCTATCACCAATTTTCGCCAGCTGAAGCCTCGTACCTTTTCTGGCAAGGAGGATCCCACTGAAGTTCATAAGTAGCTCACTAATACTCAATATCAATTAGAAGCAGCTGAGCTTCCATGGGAACATTGGATGACTGTTGTAGAAGCATGAAAAATATGCTATAGATCTATACGCAGTATCTCAGTGCTGCGTAGCATAAAAATATGACTTCAGAGCCATCGGCGTACAACAGAGCTTTTCCGCTAAATACAGCGTAAAATATAAAGCTCAAGGACTATCCGCGTAATGCAGTATGTCCAGGCAGCTTCAGCGTAAAAAGGGTGCTACATCGCCTTTATGGCATAAAACTCATCCGCTTTTAATGCAGCATTGAAGTGTACGAGGAACGCTTCGTATTCTTCAAAATAAACCTGTCAAATCATGCAGTGAACCTGACGTCTGACTCCTGACAAAGAGTACTGCACGACTACCCAGACGACGGCTATAATGATGGTGCGGTACAGCGACCCAGACTGTCGTTTAGTGCCATCTCCTCGGCATAAACTGCTTTTACGCATACAAGGGACTGCCTAGTTTTTACACAGGCAGATGTGAGCTGTTTACGCTCCACAGGAGACAAACAGGCTGCCACGTTAAAAGCTGTTCTTCGTACAGGGCTCGAGGCACGTCTCTGTATTTAATGCACAGAATGGTGGCAGATCTTCAAAACACGCCTCTGCATTTAATGCGCAGGATGATGGCAGATCTCCGCATTTAATGCAAGAGATTTGATTATATCTCCAAAGGCCGTGATTTCGGCCAAGACGTCCATATCACTACTCGGCTTCTACGCCTACTAGGCTTCTATGCCTGCTCGGCTTCTACGCCTACTCGGCTTCTACGCCTGCTCGACCTCTACACCGGTTTGATAACTCTTTGGCTTCTATGCCATAGTGACAGTTATTGGCTTCTACGCCAACCTCTTCTACGCTAGGGATAACTACCTACGTGGCTTCTACGCCGTGATCTTCGCAGCAGTTATACGCATTATCTCTTAATGGGCCGCGTGTCACACGCTCATTCAAAAGGTCATTTATACGTAGGCAACGGTTATTGTAACCATCGTATAAAAGGGTGTTGTACTTTCCACTACTCGGTTTCTAAGCTGACGGGGTGGTCACTGTCACTAAAACTCTATAAATAGAGACCTCTATTGACAGAGGTCCAAGATCGAAAGGCCGAGAATTAAAGGTGGAGAAAAAGAGGTCAAAGATTCCAAGATCAAGAGAGAAGGTCAAGGAACTAAGAGTCGAAGAGTCTTTGAGAGAGAAGAATCCAGAGCTCAAGCAAAGAGTAGTGATCGACGACTTTGGCATCGAGCATCCACTATCTTTAGCAACCTTCGAAGCTGCTTTCCGTCTTCTACGACACTTCTTCATCATCATGTGGTCCAAGGGACAAAGTGATCGACTGCAGATCAGACTTCTATAGCAATATTTACCCAGATTAAAAAATTGTACTTGATATCCTAGTATAGGATTAATTGTACTTCTTGTTTGTAAACCTAAGAGCGGGTTTCGTATAAACCTTGTTTCATTTCTTCTGTTTATTATCAAACACAAGATGTTGACTCTGCTGGGGACATCTTTCTCTTCTGATGAGGAAGCAATTGCTCAACACGATGCGGTATCCGTGAGATCCGTGAAGAAGACCCTGGTCGTCCAGTTCGACCAGTCTGCCTACGAAGATATGCTTCGAACAGGGGGTAGCTCTCACTCTCTCTCTGTCCAAGACAGCAGGAAGCTGCGTAAGGTTTGAATGCCCAAGACATCCCCTACCATTCCTGCCGACTCTCCGATCTCTCCGACCAACGAGGTTGTAGCATTGCTCCCTCCGCGCATTGCGCGTAAAATTCAGTCGCCTGTCGCTGACAGGGCAGACAAAACTTCTGGCAATGCCTCAGCGCTAATCCAGAAGTATACTCCGCGCCTTGCACGTAAAATTCAGTCACCTGTCGCTGACAGGGCAGACAAAACTTCTGACAATGCCTCAGCGCTAGTCCAGAAGTATACATCACGCTCTGCGCGTAAAACTTTGTCTCCCGTCTGTGACGTGGCAGACAAAATTTCTGATAATGCCTCAGCGCCAAATCAGGAATTCCAAACGCGCTCTGCGCGTAAAAATGTATCTGCCTTCCGTGGAAAAGCAGATGATCCCTGTAATCTATGCAAGGGAAAGCAAGCGGCGGACTGCTCAACTTCTCGGCCTTTACGCCAGCGAGGGAACAATCTGCTCGCCCTCCGGATTACGCGAGAAGCTGATGGCCGACTAGGGACCTCCTCGGCTTTATGCCAGCCTGAGCAAAGCTCCAAATTATGCCAGGCGAAGACCCTCAGCGTAAAGAAGGCTCAGTTTGCGGAAAGACACCCTCCTCGGGGATTATCCGCTACCTAGATGGCCAACCTGTTGTATACGGGTGGCACAGGGAAAACTATAGTTCCCAACATCCGCATGCCCACTGATGTGACCAGAAGGAACAAGCCATCTTCTTCTTTTTCTGTAACTCCTCCTGACCTGCGTGAGTATCTGATCCAGAAATGCAAGGATAGAGGATCTTCCAGCATGTCTATTACGCCTCCTAGCAAACGCTATTGTAATAGTCATAGGATTGTAGTTAATTATTACTATTCTGAAGCAAAACGGTCGGTTTTCGACCGGTTAAGCTAGTCTCCGTCTTTCCAGGAAGAAGAGCCCACACATGCATCAGTGAACATGGCTTCACATATACCTAGAGGAAGATCGCACTCAAGACGTCATCCCTCTAGAACTCCGAGCCGAAGGAGATTCAACAACCTCCTTAGGAACACTGAAGCTGGGGTGTTTCGAAACACCCGTTCGAGGTCATGACAATCGGCCTCGTACTCTTCTAATTCCGATGCTGGGGGTCGCCAGTCTCCCGAATCAGATGCCGAAAGTATAGAGTCAACTTCTACAGAGACCTATACTAATCCTTCAATGACGCCCAGGGAGATGGGAGTTTATGCCATTGGAGATGAACGCGAGGAAGCTTCCCCGTCAGGAAGCACGGAGCAACACATTACTGTACTGGAGACATCTCTGAAAGAGATGCAATTCATGATAAAGAATATGCACCAGATGATGCTGACTCAACACACATCTGCCATGTCTCAAGCATCGGTCCCTCCAACTCAGATACGTGTGGGGGTGGACTTACCACCATCCAACGCAGTCCAAGAGCCTGCTCTAGATCAGGAGTCAGCAGTTCCTCCGCTTCCTCACTCGGAGAATGTATTACCTCCCGTTGGAGTCACGATGCAACCGATTCCTCACCACTCCGTGGTCCCGCTACCGGCTAAAAATTCGATGCAGGCAGTACGGGAGTTGAAAGCCCAATTTGATGCCTTGAAGCACAAAGATTAGCTCAAGAAATTGGAAATCAACCAGCCTTACCCGGCTATCTGGGAAGAGGCCCCTTTCCCTCCTAAATACAAACCACAGACTATGGCCTTGTTCGAGGGAAAAATATCACCAAGTCAGTACATGAACTACTTCAGTATGATGACGATGTTATTACAAGGGAATGACGCCCTCCTCACTCGGGTGTTCAAGGGCTGTCTCTCGGGAGTGGCTTATCAGTGATACCGTAGCTTGGCGGACAACTGCATTACTTCCTTTGAAGACTTCAAGGCTCTATTCTTCGCACGATTCTACGAGGGAGGGATGGACATGTCTATGTCTTCTCTCATCGAAGTCAAGCAGAAGGAAAAAGAAGACGTTCGCACCTTCATCGAACATTTTCGTCAAGCCACTTTGCAAATGCCTCCCGGAGTTCCAGACTCGGCATTGGTGGACATTTGCAGGAAGAACCTTCTTCCCGTAATCTCGGTGTTCACAGGACCATATCAGTTTCATGATTGGCCCTCGTTCATCATCTCAGCGGTAGTCGCCGAGGACAACAGCCAGAAGGCTCGTGATAATGGCATCATGATCTCTGCCTCCAATAGAGGCAAGAGGTCATCCCCCAACAGCGACCATCCTCATGGTTCCAAAGGAAAAGAAGCTCTGACAATCAATACGTCCAGGCAAAAGAGTACGGCAACTACACAGACGAAACCTGGGACTTTCAGGCCCATTGAAGTATACTCTTTCGACGACGACGATGTTCCAAGCATATTCGAGTGTCTCGTCAAAAGCGGCAAGATTACCCTTCCGGAGGAGAAGCGGCCTAATGAAGTCGGCAGTACTAATAACCCCAAGTACTGCATCTTCCACAGATACATACACCACCCTACAAAAGCGTGTTATGTACTGCAGAGGAAGATCCAGGAGCTGATCGATGCTAAGGCCATCACTCTGCGCAATAGCGAAAAGACGGTCACGGCCAACATGATCTTTCTGCAATTTGGCAATCTGCCTCCCCAAGAAGTCCCGGACGGTGTTACACCTATTTTCCGGACAACGATGAACATCGTTAATCTTCCTCCAGCTAGGGGTCAAAATCATGACCTGTTATCCCTAACTACCCAGCGGGGCGAGATCATATGGGTTCATCCAGATCTGGTGTCAGAGATCGAGAAAGAGACTCAAGTTCCTAAGACTAAGTCTAAGAAGAACCAGAAGCCTCCATCCTTGGTCATCAACCTTCGACGCAACAGGCAGCCGATTGATGTAAATGCAACCAGGAACACGATTTCGGATGATAATAAAGGTCCTCTTTTCCAGTATATTGACGCTTAAATTCCAAATCAGGAAGCCTCTCCCCAAGACGATATAGAACCTATAGCACAAAAATTCTTGGAAGCTATAGATTCCTATCATCTGTACATGTGGGAAGTAGCGTCATCATCCAATGTCATCACCACATATGGACCACATGAGGATTCTATCTTCATTGTCCTGCCTGCCTGCAGCAGTCAGCATTCAATAGTCTTCGGCCGCATGCGCAATGAACCAACTCTACAAGGAGATTCTTTCGATGACGATGCTGGTAAAATGCAAGTTCACAGATACAGCCCGCAAGCTTTGAAGATCATGCAAAGTATGGGTTATGACTTGAAGCTGAAACCAGTTCTCAACTACGGGAAAGACAGACGAATACCGCTGCACGGCGATCTCTACTGTCAACGAACTCATTTCGGCTTAGGGTATACCACCTCCTTTGCAACTTCTGAGTCAAATGAGGATATCTTTTTCTTTTCTCAAAATGGCTCGTCGCCCTCCGACTCATCTGATGCTCTCGAACAAACATTACCAGTAAATATGGTAGTGGCAGATTCCTTCGAAGCAGACGAACAAGAATCTGAACTGTTTGAGAATGACGCTTGGGCTCAACAAATGGATACACAATAGGAATTCCGCTTCGAGCAGAGAGAACCTCCCACCGAAGATGAAGTTATCCAGATTGATGTTGGGGATGAACTTTCGCCAAAGCCGATATTTATCAGTAACAATCTTTCCAAAGAAGAAAGGGAAGAAGTTATCCAGCTGATAAAAGAATATATCGACGTCTTTGCGTAGAATTATGAGGATATGCCAGGTCTTGATCCAAAGGTGGCTACTCATAAACTCAATATATTGCCCAATTCAAAGCCTGTGAAGCAGCACCAATGCCGGTTTCGCACGGATATGATGGACGCCATTGAAGCTGAAATCAAGAAGTTGATAGCCTGCGGTTTCATCTGGGAAGAACAACATCCCAAATGGGTCGCCAATGTTGTCCCAGTCATGAAGAAAAATGGTAAAGTACGTGTCTGCATCGATTACCGAGATCTGAACGCAGCCTGCCCCAAGGATGAGTTTCCTCTTCCCGTTACAGATGTCATGATTGACAATACATACGGTTTTGAACGTATGTCTTTCATGGACGGATTTTCAGGATACAATCAAATCAAGATGCATCCTGAAGACGAGAAGCATACTACCTTCCGGACACCATTGGGGGTATATTGCTATACGGTCATGCCCTTCGGATTGAAGAATGCCGGGGCTACGTACCAACGGGCTATGAGTAACATATTCCATAAGCATTTACGCAAAACAGTGGAATGTTACGTGGGCGATGTAGCTGTCAAAAGCCGCCTTAAGGATAATTACATCCAAGACTTGAAGACAGTATTTGAGTTAATGCGCCAACATCAACTCAGAATGAATCCTACAAAGTCCTTTCTGGGGGTATCTAGTGGCAAATTCCTGGAATTTGTCATTACCGCTAAAGACATTCAAGTGGACCCTGATAAAGTCAAGGCCATCTTAGAAATGCGACCACCCCGTAATCTGAGAGAACTCAGGGGATTTCAGGGTCGACTGGCTTATATCCGGAGATTTATATCCAATCTCTCTGGAAGATGTCAGCCTTTTTCTCGTCTCATGAAGAAAGGTGTATCCTTCGTATGGGACGAAGCTTATCAGCAAGCGTTTAATGATATCAAACGCTACCTCACTAATCCGCCAGTTTTGGTGCCTCCCGTCATAGGAAGACCATTCTTGCTGTATGTTCGAGTGATGGATCATTCTCTGGGAGCTCTTCTCGCACAGAAAAATAATATGGGTCATGAACAGGCTATCTACTATCTAAGCAGGATGATGATCGGAGCTGAATACTGGTACAGTCCAGTGGAGAAAGAATGCTTGGCTCTGATGTTCGCTATTCAGAAAACGTGACACTATGTCACAGGCCAGACTATTCATATCATCTCCAGGATCAATCCTCTTCGGGTACTGATGAACAAGCCAAGTATTCTTAATTCCCGACTCGCGACTTGGGCGATGCTATTAACACCATATGACATGGTGTACGTCCCTCAGAAGTCCATCAAAGGCCAGGCATTGGCTGATTTTCTAGCTACTCATCCGATCCCGGAGGCCTCCAAACTATACGAGGACATTCCCAACGAAGTTGCATAATGTAATTCCGTAATGGAAAGTGATGCATGGCAACTATTCTTCGATGGTGCCTCCAGGACTGGTCCCAGGGAAAACGTGGTTTCAGAAGTAGGAATTGTCCTGGTTACTCCTGATAAACTCGTTATCTATCGAGCATATTCTCTTAGTGAGCCCTGTTCCAACAATGTGGCAGAGTATAATGCTCTACTAATCGGGCTCCAAGTCGCTAAAGAATTGGACGTCGAATCTCTGGAAGCTTTCGGTGATTCTCTGCTGATCGTCAATCAAGTCAGAGGAATATACGAAGTCCGGAATCCAGACCTCATCCCCTATCAACGAGCAGTGGTCGAGATAGCCATGACATTCAAAGGGTTCTTCCTAGAACATGTGCCCTGATCTCAGAATCTGGAAGCTGATGCCCTAGCCAGTCTAGCTGCAGATTTAGCTACCCCTATAAGAAGGCAGAATTCGGTGATCCTTCTTAACAGAGATTTATTTTGTGTGAAAAATAACTTTCACATAGAACACAGCTACGCGGTGAACACAGATCTTCCAAAAAGAGACTGGAGAAGTCCCTTTATAGATTTCGTAGCATACGGAATCTTGCCAGAAGACCCTAAAGAAGCAGTATCCGTCAAAAGACGATCATTGCGCTTCTATTTTGACGCATCTTCACAATATCTATATCGCCGGTCTTATGACAGACTATTATTACGATGTCTCTCTGGTGATGAAGCATATCGGATTATCCGTGAAGCTCACGACGGCGTATGCGGAGCGCATCAACCCGGTCATAAGCTACAGGATCGCATCAGAAGAATGGGCTATTACTGGCCTACTATGATCACAGATGCAATAAAGTATGTAAGACAATGTAGAGCATGTCAGGTCCATGTAGACTTTATCCATCAACCTCCTGAATATCTACATCCTACGGTTGCGTCCTGGCCTTTCGAAGCATGGGGTATGGATATCATTGGTCCTATTCACCCGTCTTCTTCCAGAGGTCACCGGTTCATACTGGCCATTACAGATTATTTCTCCAAATGGGCAGAGGCGATCCCTCTTGCTGAGGTGAAGGCATCTAATGTGATCAGCTTCATCAAGCATCACGTCATTTATCGCTTCGGGATACCCCGAAGGATAATTCATGACAATGGGCCTCAATTCATCAGCCAAGCGTTTCATCGATTTTGCGATAAAAATCGGATACAAAATATGGCCTCTACGGCATATAATCCTGCTGCTAATGGTTTGGAGGAAGCTTTCAACAAAACCATTATCAAGATCTTGAAAAAGTTCGTCTCTTCAAACAAGAGGCATTGGAATGAGAAGCTGGGAGAATATCTCTGGGCATACCGCACAACGATACGAGCACCGACAGGTTGCACCCCATTCTTATTAGTTTACGGGAGCGAAGCAGTTCTCCCTATCGAGATCCAAATCCGGTCACTCAGGATAGCCGTGGCTAATGAGTTGACTCAAGAAAAGAATGACCTGTTAAGGCTTCAAGAGCTAGAAGGATTAGACGAGAAACGCCTCCAAGCTCAACAACGCATCGCATTCTACCAGGCACGCATTTCCAAAGCTTTTAATCAAAAGTAAAGAAAAGAGTGTTCAAAGTTGGCGAGCTAGTTTTAGCTGTGAGAAGGCCGATGATTCTTACTCACAGGAGTAAGGGTAAATTCCAGCCCAAATGGGAAGGCCCTTATGTCATCGAAACGACGTTCTCAAACAGCACTTACAGGTTAGCCAAGCCTAACGGAGACTTGTTGATGGCTCCTATCAATGGCAAATTCCTGAAAAGGTACTACACTTAACCTTCTTTGCTCAAATGGAGTATGGTGAAGATCTCATTCTGACAATACTACTTCCAAAACGAACTAGTTGGACCATATTCTATCATGTCCATATAACCTCTGAATAGATATGTTTAACTAATTTGGAACTTCAAGACCTATCACGTCCATATTACCTCTGATAGTGTTTTGTATACAAACTTTAGTCGAAGCATATTCTATCACGTCCATATAACCTCTGAATAGATATGTCCTGCTGAAGCTTACCGAGAGTATATCACGTCCATATTACCTCTGATATCACTTTTACCCAAACCTGTCATTTATATTCCAAAATGATGGGTCCACAAAGTCAGATGAAAACCTCTTTATTATTGCCAGAAAGAGCAAAAGTACGTTAAAAAGCAAAAAAAAAGTACATCATTTGGGGGGAGCGGCCAGGTCGCGAATCTGCTGCGCCAGTACGGTCATCTTCTCAGTCTTGGAGCTTAAAACGATAGCGCGGGCCCGCTCCAGCCGTGCCTCGTCATTGCTCAGGAGGGACAGTTCGGATCTAGCCCGAACAAAACCAGCACGGGCGACTCCTGCACGCGCTAAGTTCTGCTGAGCAGTCTCCCGTCGACCATTCACCACATCCAGAGCTTCCGACGATTGAGAAGCCCACTCCTTTGCCTGAGAGAGTTTTGCTTCCAGTCTGTGGACCCTCGCTACATTCCCTTCATGCTCGGCCTGGCACTTCGTTTGAAGAGGAATGATCTCCTCAAAGACAGCTTTTTCTTCATCCATCTCCTGCTGATGTACCTGGATGGATTTATTTAGACCTTCCATCTGTTCAGCAAGCTGCGCAGTCAAGGAGTCATATTCAGCCTGGACCAGGTCTTCAATACTGCCTCGAGATAGCCGCATATATTCGTTAATGGGTTGCTCCAAACCATTAACTATCTCCTCCAGTGCGTCAGCTATCCCAGTGTCGTTGTATTCTCTGATCGGCACTATCGCAAACTGAGAGGACCTTCTCAGTGCCTCGAAGCTCAGATTCTTCTCCAACACCATTGATATCAATGTTTTCATAGTGGTGTAGAAGATAATGGTATACTGCTCAGTCAGCATGGCTAGATCCGAATGGACGCTGGGAGTGGCTGCAATATTGGCAAATCCCCCTCCAGGAATGATCGCAGACGATGTTGCCATGGCCGTCGCCTCAACAGATGGTGCGACGAAAGAAGATGCGCCAACACCGGACGAAGTGACCGGCGTACTCAAAAGAGGCATTGTCGTAATGACAGGCTCATCCTCCTCTTGAGACATCGGAACCATTTCGGGCGAGCCGGCCCCCGAAAATACTTCCTCTTCGAAGTCAGGCACCTCCATGTCATCGTCATCGCCAGGAGCTGAAACAGAGCCAAAAGACACGTCAACACTGCCCTCCCCGAAGTTGTCTTCCCCTGAAAAGAAGACAAAAAGAAGTTAATATCAAAATGATGTTAACTTTTCTAAAAAGAGGCGTAAAGACGATATTTACCCATGGCTGATAGTATATATGTCGCGTCTGCGGCCAGTACAGCTAAATCATTTCTTAATGATGCTAACGAGCTGTCATACCTGGAGAAAGGGGTGTGCTAACCGACATCGGCAAGTATTCTTCCGAGTCCTCACCCAGATCCAATCGAGGTTCACCAGGTGGAATCTCGCTGGGTGCGCCTACAAATACGGCAGGGGTTTCTCTCGATGCTGATCCGGATAAAGATATCCTTATTCGGCTCGGTCCCGAAGGAGATCTCGTACCACTACCTGAAGCGGTAGCAGCGACAGCAGCCTCAAGCAGGAATTCTCCGGCATCGCTAGCCGGAACTGTAGAGGTTCCCTCTCTAAAAGGCGAGGAACCTCCAATCAAAGAATCATCCCCAACAGGGGAAGCGGCAGGCTCACTTCTAGGAGCCTCACGGCCGGGAATCCTGAGAGGACGACTAACCACCTTCTTCTTCTTCTTCTTGCGAGAAAGTCTGAACAGGAGCCCTTCGCTTACCAGAGATGACCAAAGCCACTGCAGGCGGAGGTATTTCACCCCTCGGTACCGCCAACAGAGGCTCATCTGGATTGACGGAATCATCACCCTCGTCAGAAGAGACCGAGGGGACTTCGTCTATTCCTGCGGACTTGGAGGATGGCACCCTAAAACTTCCAAGCATGTCAAAATCGTGATGGAAGATGTTGGTTGCCACATAGAACTGGGCATACGAGTGGAGGATGCGCAGCTCCGTGGAGAGTGAAATGACGGGCACGGTAAAAATTGCTTCAGTGCAACCCATGATGAAGTATCGCCATCCTCTCGCTCCATCAATGAGTCCACCCCTGGACCTGAAGCTGGTAACGGCATTGCCCACATGCAATTGGTCGTACCCAAACTGCTTGGCAAACCGACTAGGCAGGTAGGGCTCCAAGAAGCAATGGTCTTCATTTCTGTACAACAAATGGGAAGGTCTAATGCAGACCAACCAATTAAAAGCCTTAGGAGAAAGAATGGTCTGCCCGTCGCCTACATCCTGAAGTCTGATCCCCTGTTGATTAAGATGTACAGAGGGGACAGTGCAGAAGAGCTTCCAGCTGTGACTGAAATTCAGTGCCCGCCGACAGTCTAAGACTATGGTCACGTTCCAGGAGGATTTCTTATAATTCAGCAAGAAACTACCCCCCAAACTACTGCCAGATCTGGGAGACATCACCCTGGGGTTATGGAGAATTAATCATCCCATCAAATACAGGTATGGTAATTCTACCCTGGGAAAGCTATCACGCCGAGTTTCATCGGCAAGCAGCCCATCAGTCATGGCCCTCAGGCCAGCTTGTATATGGCACACCATGGCAGGGAGCAAACCCAGTCTTGCCCCGAACACCAGACGCACTGCAGGCCATAGCGTATTCCGGTGAATGCGGTCCGCAGATGCAATGCCGGGTACCACCAGTCGGAGCAGCCATATAGAGAGGAAACTAGCCAATTGAGCTTCCTTGGACAGAGGCCTGCGACAATGCCTCAAATAACTGTTGGCCTTTGTGCCTGCAGGATATTTCCCTATCCCTTCGTCGAGAATCTGATCTGGAGCCTCAGCGTCCTCCATAAGATTGTCGACTACCTGAGCACTAAGCACGCTCAGAAAGCTCAGAGGCTGATCCTTGCTATCCAAGACTTTCTCTGGCTTAGCAGCCCTGGCCCGGTGAAAGAAGAGGTAGGACGCCATTTGTTGATATGAGCCAAATCAGAAGGCTTACCATAAAAGGCGGTGCACGCCAGATAGTGGCACATCAGCTCTTGGTATACTGCCACTACCCGAGGGTCTGAATCCCCCAGCTTCCGGTTCGTGGGAACATACTCCTCATAAGGAGTATCCCCCATCGGCAGTCTCGAGATCTCTGCCATCTCATGGAGGGCCAATCCCAACTCCCCCAGTGGAGTGGCGAAAGTCCCGGTGAGTGAGATATATCGCTCCATCAGAGCCAGAAATAGGTTAGGGTTAAGAGGTAACCCAACACTGGTGGCACTCACAGCTGCGTACAGACTAATGCTCTCCAGCTTGGTCTGAAAATGCTTCAGGGCCCAGTCAGCTAAGCAAGCCCATCGAAGATTTGTTGGGGTGATCCACCCATTGCACCGAGGATTAACCTTGGGGTATACTCCTCCGTGCCCCATGAAATCATTGCAGAAAGTCGGTAACTGGACCGGCTGAAGCAGCAAACTGTCTTCACTCGGGACACTGCCGGGATACAATCCCCTAAACGGCATCACAGAGCCGGAAGGGCGGCTGACAAATGACCCTTGACCAGATCCTTTCTGGTAAAATATCTTCCCCGGGCGTCCGTGAAGATCGGGAGTCAGCGTCCACGACATCCTCCTGGGATGTGTAGCATGAAAGAATGCCGAGATGGGATAGTCTCTCAGCATCTTGGGCAGATACAGGACCAAGCCCCCGGCAGGAAAAACCCAGAGTTCTTTCTTGGGCTTCGTATGGGACTGCTTGTCAATCATGTCCCCGAAGAGAAAAGTCGGATTTATATATTGGTCCCCGTCTATGTACGTCAGGGGCTCTCCATTGATCATGTTCAACAGCGTTCGCTCGCCCTGAGCCGATATCAAGATCCCCCTTCCTTCAGGATACTGGGGTCCGAAGATAGAAAATGTCACGTGGGACAAATCCTCCAGGTAGTTGGAATGCAGCATCCCGGTAGCAGAACCCATCACATAAGCCAGTGGAGATGCATGCAAGTTAACTGCAAGTGCAAAAAAAATACGTCAGTTTCTATGCTAGACATTACAATCTTGCAGCATATGCCAAAAAAGTCAACAGTCTGTGCTTTACGCCTAGACTGTAAAAACTTGATCATTTACGCTGGAATCCATTTCCTAAGCGTAAAATTCAAGGTTGGCAGTATACAGTCTGTGTTTTACGTCAGACTGCCAAAGTTGAGTTATTACGCCGGAATTCTCATCCAGAAGCGTAATACTCAAATCTTATAGTATACGCCAAATTTCGACAGTCAAAGCTTTTACGCTCGACTGTAAAAATATGGAGTTTTTACGCTGACACATTAGAAATATAGGCATAAAAGATTAAACGTCTCTGTGCATCATCTTCCTCAAAGAGTCTATCAGCACAGAAGACGACCTAGCGCGTTCACGTACAATGTGTGCGAAGGATTTTAGTGATTCATTTTGTCCCAAAAGCTTTACCTCTAACTCCGGGTGCGCTGCTCGTCGGTGGGACACTTCATTCAGAATGAAGCTCGCCTTGCCCGACAGAAGTCGCTCTCGCTTGGGCAGAAGAGCGAGAAGAAGAGTCAACCTTCTTTCCCTTAGAGGAGGGGATTTGTTTCGGGGCCATTGCTGAAAACTCTGAATGCTCGAGAGGAAACGAAGAAGAGAACTCGAAGAGTCGAAGGCTTTCTTTTGCAAAAGACAGATGAAAAGTTTTTTCTCTGAAAGCCTTGGGGTATATATAAAGTTCGGATGGACTCCTCGAATCCCGAACTAAATCCAATAATTAATATTGGTTATGATTGGGTACTACGTCAGCCTATTACTTAGGGAAGGTGGACAGTCAGCGAATTCGAAAAGTTTTTGCGCAAAGCAGATTCGTGGTTTTACGCTAAGGAGCTTTCTACGCTCGGCAGCTACAGATCTACGGTTTTACGCTCAGAGGCTATAAGTCTATGGTTCTACGTCCGGATGCTTTCATGCTCGGTAGCTTTTACGCTCGAGAGGCTACAAACCTACGACTTCACGCTCACAAGCTACAAATCTATGATCTCACGCTCGGTGGCTTTTATGCTTAGAGGCAACAGATCCACGACTTTACGCTCACAAGCTACAAATCTATGATCTCACGCTCGGAGGCTTTTACGCTCAGAGGCAACAGATCCACAACTTCACGCTCGAAAGATTCTCTTTTCAGAGGCTATAAATCTACAGTTTCTACGTCCGGATGCTCTCATGCTCAGCAGCTTTTACGCTCGAGAGGCTACGAACTTATGATTTTATGCTCATTTATATTACAGATCTATGACTTTCTGTATATCTGAGAATACGCAGGCCAGAATATGCGTATATCTGAACAATTCTCAAGGCGGTCAATTGCAAGGGTTCACGCAGAAGATACTCCTTCTTGGCCCCAAAATATCCCAAGTACCCAAAGCATACAGTGTTCAACATTGAAAATGACTCTTCTCCATAGGTCGATTGGAAGTTCATCCAGAATCCAGTCTGAATATTTCATCTATAGTTCAAGATGGCGACTCAGTTTGACAGCCGTTTCTCGCCCGATTTTAAGGGATTTTTGGGAAATCGTTCTTGAAGATGATGGTCTGAACGAAAATTCTTCTTATCAGAAGTGACGGTTCAGAATTCTACGCGGCTCCCCATTTCTAACAGCAGGACAGTTCGAATAATCGACTTAAATGCTAAGCGGCTTTCTTCGCATCTTTAGTTATGCGTAAAAGACAGGACGGGACCTAGCACTTTTTCTATTAGAGTCGGCGTAAAGTTACCAGACGTGTCGAAGCTACACATATTCAGACTTCACAGCAAAGTATATGGCAAGATAATCATATGCACAGAAGAAAGACGATTTTATTAAATCATGATTACATATGAGGGAAATCCGGTCTACAAAGGGTTTTTCTTTATTTTCGTGATTACATATGAGGGAAATCCCGTATACAAAGGATTTCCTCATCGTCATCGGAAGGCCACCCCCAGGATTTGTTCTGCCAGGTTCTCGTATCGGTGGAGATCTTCTTCCGTCTTCTTCAGCAGTTAGTCGGTTTCCGCGACCGATTAACAAGAAAATGATTAATGGCGGGAGGATACAAAACTGGGCCTTCCTGAATTATTCAGAGCCCATCCTCCATACGCCATGACAGACTGAGTTGAGGTTTAACCCAACTCAATACTCGAGGACAGAGCTAGTTTGTTTGCTCTCGTCCACGAAAGTATCAGGAGAAAACACACAGCTTGCAAGCTGTGTGGTCAAATACGACCCTTCCTCTCTCCTGGGCAAACCGCCATATGAAGTTGCTGATTATTCCGAGCAAGGGAGGCTATGATATCCTTCCATGATCCATCATTGCAGAGGATATTTGCTCGAAGACGCCTTTTTTTTTTGGCTCCTTACATGCTGAAAGAACATGGTCTTCTTCTTCCTCAAGTCGACCCGATGAACTCCGGCGATCATCTCTGTGTGGTAAAGGAAATGTGGGAAGAACAGGTTAACTCCTCAGCCTTTATATAGGCAAAAGAGAGCACACCGAATCCCAACAAAATCCCCGAGAATCCGCCAAGAAATCAGCCTCGAAGAACGAGTCAGACTTGACCGTTTCATGCTTTATTCAAAGCGTTTCAAATTACGAGAAATTCGAAAACTTTGAAGGGGGTCTTGTAGAAGCATAAAAAATACGCTACAGATCTATACGCAGTATCTCAGTGCCGTGTAGCGTAAAAATATGACTTCAGAGCCATCGGCGTACAACAGAGCTTTTTTGCTAAATACAGCGTAAAATATAAAGCTCAAGGACTATCCGCGTAATGCAGTATGTCCAGGCTGCTTCAGCGTAAAAAGGGTGCTACATCACCTTTATGGCGTAAAACTGATCCGCTTTTAATGTAGCATTGAAGTATACGAGGAACGCTTCGTATTCTTCAAAATGAACCTGTCAAATCATGCAGTGAACCTGACATCTGACTCCTGACAAAGAGTATTACACGACTACCCAGACGACGTCTTTCGTTTAGTGCCATCTCCTCGGCGTAAATTGCTTTTACGTATACAAGGGAATACGCTGCCTAGTTTTTACACAGGCAGATATGAGCTGTTTATGCTCCACAGGAGACAAACAGGCTGCCACGTCAAAAGCTGCTCATCGTACAGGGCTCGAGGCACGTCTCTGCATTTAATGCGCAGGATAATGGCAGATCTCTGCATTTAATGCAAGAGATTTAATTAATGTCACCGAACCATCGTTTAGTGCCATCTCCTTGGCGTAAACTGCTTTTACGCATACAAGGGAATACGCTGCCTAGTTTTATACTGGCAGATGTGAGATGTTTACGCACCACAGAAGACAAACAGGCTGCCACGTCAAAAGCTGCTCTTCGTACAGGGCTCGAGGCACGTCTCTGCATTTAATGCGCAGAATGGTGGCAGATCTTCAAAACACGCCTCTGTATTTAATGCGCAGGATGATGGCAGATTTTCGCATTTAATGCAAGAGATTTGATTATATCTCCAAAAGCCGTGATTTCGGCCAAGACGTCCACATCACTACTAGGCTTCTACGCCGACTCGGCTTCTATGCCTGCTCGGCTTCTACGCCTACTCGACTTCTACGCCTACTCGGCTTCTATGCCTGCTCGGCCTCTACGTCGGTTTGATAACTCTTTGGCTTCTACGCCATAGTGACAGTTATTGGCTTCTACGCCAACCTCTTCTACGCGAGGGATAACTACCTACGTGGCTTCTACGCCATGATCTTCGCAGCAGTTATATGCATTATCTCTTAATGGGATGCGCGTCACACGCTCATTCAAAAGGTCATTTATACATAGGCAACGGTTATTGTAACCATCGTGTAAAAGGGTGCTGTTCTTTCCACTACTCGGTTTCTACGTCGACGGGGTGGTCACTGTCACTAAAACTCTATAAATGGAGACCTCTATTGACAGAGGTCCAAGGTTGAAAGGTCGAGAATTAAAGGTGGAGAAAAAGAGGTCAAAGATTCCAAGATCAAGAGAGAAGGTCAAGGAACTAAGAGTCGAAGAGTCTTTGAGAGAGAAGAATCCAGAGCTCAGGCAAAGAGTAGTGATCGACGACTTTGGCATCGAGCATCCACTCTCTTTAGCAATCTTCAAAGCTGCTTTCCATCTTCTACGGTACTTCTTCATCATCGTGTGGTCCAAGGGACAAAGTGATCGACTGCAGATCAGACTCCTATAGCAATATTTACCCAGATTAAAAAATTGTACTTGACATCCTAGTATAGGATTAATTATACTTCTTGTTTGTAAACCTAAGAGCGGGTTTCGTATAAACCTCATTTTATTTCTTTCGTTTATTATCAAACAACTGTCGTCCGGATGTAATTGACGGGTAATGTACATCACTGGTGGCTATCTGAGGAGAGATGGCTCGGACCAGACCGAGTCACTTGGGAAGAGTTCTCTAGACTTTTCTAGGAGATGTATATTCCATCTATTGCTCGATCAGAACTTCGGAACAAGTTCAATCGCCTCACTCAAGACAATATGACAGTGGAAGAGTACAACGCGGAGTTCATTCGTCTAAGTCGCTTTGCCCCAACCCTGATCCCGACAAAAGAAGAGAAGGCTAAAACGTTAAGCTACAGAGAATAATCGGATCCGTTGTACCTACTTCATACATGGACGTCCTTGCTGCAGCTCGACGTATAGAGTGCGTCACTAGGAGAGAGTCCAGCCTTAAGCGGCCAATCATATCATCACTAGCCAGAGCACCACAAGGAGAAGCTACAAAGATACCTCACCTACACCAACCGCAGAGAGTATCTACACCACAAGCACTAATCCTACCTTCTTGCCACTACTGTAGCAAGATAGGCCATCTTGCCAAGGAATGCCGACACAGATTGGGATTATGTTTAGCTTGCCGATCCAGACAACATTTAGTGTGGGAATGCCCTGAGCGTCGAGAAGGATCACCGATTGTAAACCAACAAGCTCTACCAGCACCAGGAGGATATCAACCAAGGCCACCCTTGGCCCCACGAGCAGCACTTTTTCAACAAGCCCAACAACAGCAGAGGGCACCACCGCAAGGACGCGGACAAGCTTATACGATGACGATGGAGGACGCGCAGACTTGTGGAGTAGCTAATGCGCGTAAGTTTTTTATAGTTATCTATTTCTAGTCATGCTTTAGCACATGCCTGTTAGTTCATGACCTTAGCCCTAACCTAGTAATTTTGAACTTATTAATAATTAATAACCTAATTTTTTTCAGCTGTAGTTTACCTTGCTCTATCCATAATTTCCTTCACTCTTGAATTACATAATTTTTATTGCTTAGGGAAATTATATTTTCTTCCCTAGGTGTTTTGTTTAACCCTCATGCTTTGATTCTCCTTGATCATGATTCTTGATTGTGACGTACTTCGAACCTGTTTTACAAACCGTGTCATCTCTTCTGACCAGTTGTGTTTCATTATTTTTTTATTGCGAGGACGCAATCCTCTTAAGGGGGTAGATTGTAAACCCCCAAAATTTTCAGGATTTTAAAAACAAATTTTCGGAATTTTTAACTAATTAAAATCAAGGTATTCTGGTATTAAATAATTTTAAATATTTTTATTAAATAGTAAAATATTATGAAAATAATATTATTGGGTGTAAAATAAAATATTAGACATAGGGTAATTTTTCAGGATTTTATTGGACCCCGAAACTATTTTTAAAGACCTAAAAACTAAGATTTGTAATTAAACCAAAACAAACCGGTTTAATTCTAAAATAAACCGAACCGGACCAACTGAACAACCCTAACCCTGACTTAAACCAACCTTAGCGGGTCGGGTCGAACCCATACCCGAACCCGACCCGAAACCCGAACCCATTACCTATCAGATCTGGTCGGATCCGAATCCATACCCGAACCCGACCCAACCCACTATGCTACAGTAACCGAACCGATCGATTTCCCCCGCGGCCATTTTTCCCCGCCGCCGCCGCCTCTATTCAAATCCCCACCAGTCGGCTCCCCTGCTCCCCGCGCCTCTCCCTCTCCCGACCGTCCACCTCTTCAGCTCCCCGCTCCGCCCTATAAAAACCCCCACGGCCACCCTTTCACCGCCATCACCACTAGCGCCTCGACCACCCCTTTCCGCCAGATCTGGCCGCCTCCGACCCCGATGACCACGAAGCTCCCCATTGCGAAGACCTCCGCCATGATCTCCACCGTGCCTTCGCCGACAGCAGTCGCAGCCACGCCGAGCACAGCCGTGCCCCGCCGTCGTGCGTCATCGCGCCGTTCTGTCTGAACAGTGTACCTCAGTGAGGTACATGCCTTGTCACTCTCATAACTTTATATACGTAGATCCATATTTTATTTTGTCAGCTGTGACGCATAGACTGCGTGACCCTCTCGAAATCTATACAAATAGTCCGGGGTATTGCGTCCGGTGGCGATCGCAATCCGCGACGCAAAATCAGAAAAATAAACCCCCAATTTTGAAAATTCAGAATTCGTCCCGAACTCCCCAATTCGCAACCGTTTTGTGACCAACCTGTAAAATGTTTTCAAAATCCGCCTAAATAATTAATTAGACCATATGACCTAGTTTTAAAATCCTATTTTTGTGTAATTTATTGGGCTGTAGTTTGTAATCATTTTGAGGGTGAAAATGATCGAATTATTGGTTATTTAAATACCCAAATTTCCCCAGAACTGGGTGCACCCCACTAAACGGGACGACTTGGTCATGCGCGAACTTCACCAAAAGGTGCGCGCCATTAATATAGACGTATGAAATTTTGCGAAAGTTGATTTGGATGTGCGTGCACACCGGAATCAACGTGTATCCGTCGACAACGCCCCGTATCAGCCATGTTCTGGAACTTGTTGTAACTTCGTGTACCCACATCGTATCAAAACAAAACTTGTGCCATCGGACTCGTAGCAATAAGCTCGTCCTGTGACCTAAGTTTCGTTCGATTCTGAGAACGTTGACAAAATTGCGTATCGTGGGTCCTACGGCTCCACTTGACGGACGATTTTGTGATTGGCTCATCGGAATCTAATTCTGGATATTTCGTTGGGTTCGTATCGTCGTTCTGGACTTGTAGACACTAAGTTTGACAAATTTGGAGAATATTGTCTCTAGCACATTTTTTGGTGCGAAGCGGGCCACATGTGGACCCCGCTTTGACTAGAAACTGTCACTTTTGCCGTTGTGTCCAAATTGGACTTATGGACAGAAAATTCTAGCTATTTGATATCTTCTGACTCTGATAGTAATATTTATTTCAGCAACCGGAGGAGTACCTGCAGATCCCGTTGATACCAGAGTAGCAGTTGGAGCTAGAACCCCAGACAAGTGTACCTTGTCATACTTACAGTAAATTGCTTTATGTTATTCCCTTGATTTAATCATATGATATATATATTTAACCTAGGACCGTGTGACATTACTTAACGTCCGAATAATATTTGGGTGTCAACACCGTACGCGGAGTTGTGTAACGTCACCTAGAGATGGATATCGAGACCCTATACATTCTCGTGCTTGTATTATCAAGTACGTCATACCATAGGACATCTGACACTATTCATGAGACAGAATCTTCCTGAGATATTCATGGTGATTATGTATATGTTACATGATTCGTGACATAGATATTGCATGTGCTTAGATATCATTATGACTTGCTGCATTAGATTTGATCTTGCGTGTCATGGACATGAGACGTGTGATTACATTGGGTGGGGAGAGTATTATCATATCAAAGGCTGATTATATTATATATATATATTGTTATCTGGAGGTGTCTTAGACTCTGACACAGAGCTTTGGCACAAGTACTGTCCCTTCGAAAGAATGCTACTATGGGTTTCCTCGACATAGAGCCTATAGTAGTCTCAGTCTGAGTATGATTCATGCTCTCATATTGCATATTACTTAGTTGGTTATATAGTTTACCCTATTGATTCATTTATTATTGCGCTGCATTTATTTTGGCTTGAGTTATTCTTGTACCTTGCTATGTCACCTGAGGACCTGTATCCGGATTATGTCCCCAGGTTTAGCAGAAGAGATCTACCCCGAGGTGTATGGAATAGGAGCAGGCACTAGAGCAGTACCAGATCCAGAAGACGAGGTAATTGCCGAGGATTTCTTCTGAGTATATGCTTTATCCATACTCAGTAATTGATGTTGTTATACTCTTCTATTTTTTGTCTCTTGACTATTGTTCCAGACTTATTATCTGGTTGTTCCCCGAGTTATGTTTTATTGAGACTTGATATTGCATTATATTTCAGATATTGATTGTATTCATTTTTGTGGATGAGATTAGTATATTAGACCCATACTGTTGTTTTACAGCTTAAGTACACCTTGATGGGTGCATTAAATTAGGTTTGCCCATCGGTGTGTGTTGCTGGCCATTGCCACGTGTCTAGTCCCTCGATATTTTGGGACTGGGACATGATACAAGCCTTACTGGACATCCATAACTCGTAAGGATTCCCCCTAAGATGAATCGATCCCGGTGCCCCGACGATCGCATCCGAGGGATCAAAAACCTTGCATGCACAAGTTGTCCGTGATCGTACAAGTCTCTGCTTAGACTTTCCTTTCTCTTGAATCTTTATTTTCCTTATCTATATGCAGCTCTCTGTCTGGAGACTGCCTCGGTAACCAGTTTACCCAAGAATCCTTCTATGATTCTATCTCTGAATCCAGGAATGACTAATTGTTGTCTTCCTAAAAAGTAGCCATGTTATGCTTATCTCAGGCTCGGAATGACTACTTGATAGTCTTCATGTCTAACTGAATGAACCATATTCCGTAAAACTGTGGCATAATCTACGTGACATGCATTTGCAACAATGCGGTAGTTAAGTACTACTGAGGCATAAGAAAATCCCTACTTGCATAAGTGAAAGCATACAAATATTTTTATTCCTATGTTTTATGTGATGTGATATAAGTTGGGATTATTCCCTTAGCTAGGCTGGTTTGTCTCTTTATTAGCATGCATCAAGTATTTTCCTAGCGACTAGCAAGTATCGTCCGATTATTTAGTGTGAAGGCCAAGCAAAGACAAGTTCATCGGAGCCGCCCACCTAAACGAGGGTTTGTCTCGACCGAGTGAAACTCCGAACGAATCGCTGAAAACTCCAAGTCTGAATGTCGTTGCACTATTTGAATCATCTTGCTAGCAGAGTGGAGCTGGCTATTACACGCTCGGTACAGTAACATAACCGAAATGGCTAATTAGACCTGCATGGGCCACCATAAAATTTATTTCACGCCCAGTCCCAAATACGTGGAACTAAGATACGTGGCAATGGCTAGCTACGCACCAAACGAACTCCAGTACATCTTTACTACGTATATGCGGTGTAGGTTAAAATAACTATCCATGTAAAACTTCTATATACATCCATAATACTACCTATGAACTATCTAAAACAAGAAATAAAGTACGGAGGAAGTAATAAATAAGGTAACTTTTAAGTATACCTGATTTTGAAAGACTACTCCTCAACACTCTCATGAAAAGTAGATCAACAAATAACCTGAAAGGGAACCAGGTCCTCAGTGGAATGTACCAAGATACATAATATATATGTCAAACTATAAACAGTAAATACAATAAAAGAAATGTCAAGCAACTCAGGAAACGATAACTCCTAAGCAGTCTAGGAGTAACATGTACTTTGAGGACAACATTCACGCAGGGGCTTTCAGAACAAGTAATAATTTTGTTTGCCACAAGTAGCACTCATCCGAGTCGCTATCGGCCAACTAGTGCAGAAAAATAAATTGTAGCCCCTACGCCAATTGCTGTCCCCTCCCACCCTACGATACTGTCAAGTCTAATCTACGACGCATCCAGTCAGTCTCTAACAAGTAAGGGCCCAGTAAATCATATACACAATATCATGTCGAGTCACCTAACATATAATACAAAATATAATCCATGTATCTCGTCTAACATGTGTCAACAGGAATAATCATGTAGCATGTCATGGGAACAACGTTAACAAGATAGTAATATATAACATGGCAAAAAATCTATATCAAACACATAAATACTGAGTATCAAAATAGGCAAGGTATACTTGCCAGGAGTGTGTCCAAGCATGCTGAGTTGAAAGACCAATATATAGCCAACTCTATCCATGAACCAGCGGACCATACTCCTTGTATATATCTACCAACCCTAGTCACAAACAAAATATTATACACAATAATTGTAATAAAACATAATAATTCTAACAAATCCTTAATCAGGAAAGTTGGTTGGGTCAAAGTCGCATATCACCTATGTTACGTAAGATATTCTTTTCGTCATACTATCTAGACTAAGTCACACTAGTCTCTATAATAATTATTTATTCATTAATATTTTGATTTATAAATTTTGGTTTCAAAATACCAAGTTTGTATCTCATAATTCGTGAAATGAAACCTAAGTCATGCAAATCGAGGCAAGATGATCAATCGTAAGGTTAACGATCTTATCTCGATGATCTGTATAGTCACTATATCAAATTTTAGTGATAATAGATCACTGGAATCGACATATCTCAGTTTCGATGCACGAATTTTAAAATACTTACATGATAACAAAATATTACAATTAAGGGTGACATATAAAGAAAACTATGAGCAAATATCATTGAATGCTAATACAGACATCACCAATGAGTCCAGAAGGGTCGATATACTAATAATAGCCTATCCATAAGGGTCAAAACGGTATCCGTTGGTGGGACCATTTTGTATCAAAAAATGTGTCAAAAACTAAAATCTCAAAATTCAGTATATTATAGATTAAACAAGTCCTAAACAACGATTTAAACTTAACAGTACATCCATAATTCAATTCTGATGAGCCGATCACAAAAATACCTATCGAATTGGATTATGGAACCCACGAAACGGCGATACAGTCAACTATCTCAGATTTAGATGAAACTTGGGTCATAGGACAAGTCAAATACTGCGAATCTAATGTCATAAGTCTTATTGCGATACAATGAGCATACATAAAGTAATTAAGTTTTCTCGAAAAAAGATCGATATGGTGATTTTTTTACGGATATGGGTCAAATTCTCGGCGCACACGTGACCAATTTGAATTCCGTCAAGCCCACACGTCGGGGAATACCATACCCGCCTTTCCATGTAATCGATATATGATGAGGTGGTCCGGTTTGACGGGACCAACCCTGAATCGAAGAATTATATTTTCGAAAACTGTTCTTTTTCTAGATTTTCAAATTTAATTTATCTTTGGTTCTAATACAGAATCATTTAAACTACTTACTAGGTTTTCTAGTGGTTCATGTTGTCTACGAGTATGTGAAATCAATTTTTTGATCGATCTACAGTGGGGGAAGATATTTCCATTCCAACATCACCATTTTGGAAACTGTTTTCGTTATTTAGAAAACTATTTTTTTCTTATTTTTGACTCAATTTCTCTATGATTTTAATTCACTTTAAAATAATCTATTTGACAGGTAATGAAGATGGTAGGGTTGTGTACATACCAGTGGGATCGGTTCGATGAACAATCGAACGAGGAGGGTAAAAACATGTCTCAAAGTCGGCTCGATGGCATTCAGGGGCAGCCTTCGACGAGTGTCATCGGCCGAGGGTCGATATGGACGCACCGACACAGGCACGCGGGGATGCGACACATAGGTGGGCATTCCAGGGTGGAGTTGGGTCACATAAGGTGGGGGAGTTATCTGGCGTGGGTTGGCCGGGCAGCGCACGACTGTTGTAGGCGGCCGAGAAGATTCGCCCAGCCCAAGCTACTCGTCTGGAGGGTTTGAGATGAAAGAGGATCTCGAGATGGATTATAGCGATGTCTTCCAAGAACAGGATATCAAAAATATTGGTTTACATGGGATTTTAGTTTCTAAAATTTAAGGAGAGATGACTCGATTTGATTCTGGTTACTGATGGTGATTGGGTTAAGGATTTTATTTGGATTAGGAAAGTAATTAAGATTTTTTTGTTTTGGATTTTTTTTTGAATTTAAGGATTTTATTTCTTCTTGATTCAAATTTCAATCAAAGTTCGAAACTTCTTCCCACGGAAAGAAGGTACTGTAGCCTTATTTCTTTCTTTCTTTCTTTCTTTTGTTTCATTTCATTTCTTTAATTCTTTTTCTCTAACTAATTTCTTTTCTTGATATTATGTATTTTATTGTTAATTTAATTTTTATATTTATTTTTCTTTGTATGTTATTTCTTTTATGATTTCTTTTATACGAAGTTTAATTTATTGATTAGATATTTGTAATTATTAGTGTATAAGTATATAGAGTTATATACATAAAAACTTATGCATATATTATTAAATTAAAGAATTTACTAAAAATCTTAATTTGCCTATTCACTAAAATTAAAAGAAATAGGAGGGTGTTTACACATCCTATGAATATGAACTAAAATTGAAGCTAGAATCTAATAGAAAGATTGTTTTATCAATATACATGCTAGTCACACGATTACTTTGTGTTGGTTTAGGTGAGTAGGCTAGTTCTACAAGTACGCGATGTGTATTGATCGATATCTCTGTGGTATTCCCCAGGTACTCACTCAGATATGGGGAGTGGCTTGATTTGTCTTGATGCATCGATGATTTGTTAGGCGTACATAAGCTCTTCTCCTAAAGGCATTGTCTTATAGTACAAAGGACATAATGTATGGAATATCGTAATTCTTCTGTACTAGTAAATTATAATCGAAGTCGACAAGTTCAATGTAAGCCAAGAATGGCCAGTATCAGTTGTACTTAAAGAGCCTTGGTATTCTTTTGTAAGACTTCTATTTTACTGCGATTATCAATAAAAGAGATATGTTTTTCATCTATCTTGTTGTGAATTTAATTTGTCTGTTTACTTCTTCTGCATTATCATTGTTTTTGAAATATACCATTAATTGTCTATCTTCTTGCCTTGTATAAGTGCAACCTAGACTTGTATGCAGGCCCAGACTTAATATGAGGCCCATGAGGCAATTATCTTAGGCTCAAAATTTTAGAGGGCCCCAAATGTTTTTTAGTATGTGTAGGCTATAGCCCACAACAAATGGCCCGACTAAGTTTATATATATATATATATATATATATATATATATATATATATAAATATAAAGCCCACTGATGAGCACGAATAATCTGGCCGCTGAATTGGTAAGGAGTTGATTTAGAAGCATAGGCCTTACCACTTGTGCTGTTGAATTGGTAAGGAATTAATTTAGTAGTGTTAGAAAAATTATCGTTTTCTTATTAAAAATTTTGTGAATCAAGAGAAAAAAAATAGATTGATGTTACCGGCCTCTGGGGAAGTCGTGCACGAAGCACTACCCTAAGAGTTGATTCGGGATCTGTGTGCAGACGTTTCTCGAAGATCCTAGTGGTAAAACCCCCACACTACCGGTATCTCATCGCCGTACACGACTCGGAGAGAATGACCAGGACTTAGCTCTGTCCAAAGCTAGAAGACGAGTGAAACGACGAAGAATGGACTGAATAATATATTGGCAGCAAGTTTTTGGAGAAAAATATTTCTTATTCCGTTTTCAAAGAAAAAACCATTCATATATAAGAATCCATCCAATATGTAACGGTCTGAATTAATTTGCTATTAATTCAGCCATTACACAGACACATGGAGAATGAATCTAGACACGTAATGTATTAACGGTTCAAAATTAAATAGTAACGGACAAATTTATTTTCCAATGTTCAGAATATTAAACGAAACAATTGAAGAGGAGCAAAAAGAACTTTAGGGTCTCAGCCCGAACCCGAAGAGGAAATCGAATCGGCATTCGGCGCCCGCAGATGTGGGCACGTACCCGTACCCGTTACGCGTACCGAACCGAACCGAACCGAGCCGAGCCGGGCCGGGCCGGGCGGCAGCGACGGCACGTGCGAGTGGCCTAAGGGTCCAACCCCCACAAGCATTCAAGCAAGTAAATGAGACAAACTAATATATACACACATAGAGCAAACACCCCAACCGATGTGGGACTAAAAGTAAAGTTAGTTTTTTGAGCAATGGTTATAACAATCCCCTCCCAAAAAACCAAGTTTTGAAACAGAGATAAGTGTGAAGTAAAAAGAGAGAGAGAGAGAGAGAGAGGGAGAGAGTGAGAGAGAGAGCATCTGGGCAGTAAAATATTATGCATAAATGAGATAGACTACAACCTTGAATCTCACATAGTGACTATTGCCTTAATATAAAGAAGTGCTTGATGGACTATACCTTGAATTATACTTCTTGAACCAGATTTAGAAAAATAGCACATATAGTACGCTAGAGGTCCTTGGTCTATCGGGTGGCACTTTTAAATGGCCATGCGCACTTATCCACATTCATGAGAGTTGTCTGGGATCGCCCTGTACCATAGTAGTGGCCTTTATGACCTCTCATATAGGTAAGTCCTTAATGGTTGGTGATATGAATCAACCCAGCATTACAGTTTGGACCTATTAAGAGTTTAACCTCATCCTAAGTATATCACACAGGAACACTGTCACCATAGGGATGGGGAGTTATTGTACACATGTACAGCCGCTTGGGCTTTATTTTAATGAGACTTTAATCTCGAGTCAGTGTTCCATAAAGTCACCTAAGTTCAGCTTATTTCTACCCATTGAACCGGCTTCTTGGGATCTCCAGTCAGACTCGGTTGGGTTGCCACTGCTGGTGACTAACTTATGGGCTTAACCCCATCCCCCTCGATGGTTCTAGGATCAAAGTCCTAGACAGACCCTTTGTCAAGTGATCTGCAAGGTTCTTTTCTGACTTTATATAGTCAAGAACCACATATTTGCCTAGTAGGCTTTTTATTGACTTGAAGCGCAGCTGCAGGTGCCTGTTTATCTTAGCATTCACAGAATCATGCTTTAGTAGTTCAATAACAGATTTATTATCATAGTTTATAGAAATTGCAGGAACAGGACTAAGAGAAACAGGTATATGCATAATAAGATTTTTAAGCCATTCAGCTTCTATACAAGTTATATCTAAAGCTATCATTTCGGAGTCTATTATACTCCTAGCTATGATAGTTTGCTTACAAGAGCCCCAGGAGATTGCAGCTCCTCCTAGAGTAAATATATATCCAGTAGTAGATTTTATATCATGTGAGTCAGTTACCCAGTTTGCATCTGAATAACCTTCTATGATATCAGGGTGCCTAGTAAAATGAAGTTTGTAATCTAGGGTGAGATATCTAAATACCCTATCTAATGTAATCTAATGTGACTGATTTGGGTTACTGGTATATCTACTTAGTCTCCCAATAACAAATGCAATATCAGGTCTTGTCCTGTTTGTTATATACATAAGGGTGTTTGATGATAAACAAAAGAATGAAACTAGGTTTATACGAAACCCTTTCTTGTTTACAAACAAGAAAAAGAAGAGTACAATTAATCCTATACGAGGATTTTAAGTACAATAAAAATGATTCTGGGGAAAAATTGCTATAGGAGTCTGATCTGCGGTCGATCACTTTGTCCCTTGGACCACACGATGGCGAAGAAGTGCTGTAGAAGAAGAAGAAGCTTCAAAGGTTGCAAGAGGGATTGAATTCTCGTTGCCGAAGTTATCAATCAACACTCTCTGTCTGTGCTATCTGCTCCTCCTTTTTTCTCGATCCCTTTACCCTGTGACTAGAGGCCTCTATTTATAGAGATCAGTCATAATAACCGTCCAGTTGGCGTAGAAGCCAAACTGTGAAGGAAGTGACATCTTTTATGCGGCGGTTATAATAACTGCTATCCACGTTTGAATAATCTCCTGAATTTGCGTATGACACGTGTCCTATTATGAGGTAACGCGTATAACTGCTTCTCGAGGATCATGGCATGCAAGCCACGTAGGTAACTGTCCCTTGCGTAAAGATGGTCGGCTTAAAAGTCAAATAACCGTCTTGTTGGCGTAAAAGTCAAATAGCCGTCTTGTTGGCATAAAAGCCAAATAGTTGTCTTGGTGGCGTAAAAGGCAAATAGCTGTCTTGGTGGTGTAAAAGCCAAACAACTGTCTTGTTTGCGTAAAAGCCAAATTCTACGTAAAACTTGATGCTGCATGAATAATAGATAATCAGCGTAAAAATAGCTAATTATCCTTTCTGACTGAGGTCTTGAGCATATTCTGGGCTAAATAGCCTTATCACGTACCTCTACAAATATAGCCTGAGTTGGCGTATTTCGAGGAGATAGCATACGGCGTACTCCTATAGTTGAAAATAGCCTGGTTGGCATAAAATGCAAGGATGGTGATGTGAGCGTATTAGTCACAATTTTAGTTCTCTCAGTCGTTTAAAAATAGAACCAGATCTCGTGCATTAAATGCAGAGATCTGCCCCTATCTCATGCATTAAATGCAGAGATATACCTCAATCTCGCGCATTAAATGCCGAGATATGCCTCGAGCTCTGTACGAAGAACAACTTTTGACGTGGCGTCTGATTTCGTCTCATCTTGAGCGTAAAGATTCATCTCTGCCTGTGTAGAATAGGCAGCGTATTCCTTGAATGCGTAAAAATAACTTATATCAAGGATATGTCACTAAATGATAGTCTGGATCTCTGTGCAAAATCATCATCACAGTATCCTCTCGATCGTCGTGTAGTACTTTTGTCAGCAGTCAGGTTCACTGTTTTGTCTGACAGATTCATTCGAGGAATACGAAGAGTTCCTCGTATGACTTTACGTTGCATTAAAGATAATCATATTTTATGCCGTAGGGAGGTGTAGTAACCTTTTACGCCAAAATAGCCTTGAAGTGCTGCTTTACGCGGGCAGCTCAGAAGCTCTTCTTTACGCCAAACAGCTCTGAAGTTTTATTTTACACGGGCTTCATGTATGTTGGGTTTTGACTGTATAATATGCGTATAATTTCCCAGCATATTTCATGCTTCTACAAGACCCCTTCAAAGTTTTCAAATTCTTCGTAATTTAAAATACTTTGAATGAAGCATGAAATGGTCAAATTTGACTCGTTCTTTACGGCTGATTTTTCGACAATATTTAAGAAGTTGTTAGGATTTGGTCTGTTCTCTTCTGCCTATATAAAGGCAAGT
Organism: Iris macrosiphon; assembly: GCA_036927795.1. Classification (NCBI taxonomy): domain Eukaryota; kingdom Viridiplantae; phylum Streptophyta; class Magnoliopsida; order Asparagales; family Iridaceae; genus Iris; species Iris macrosiphon. Next base: position 61,281,017 of record JAYESA010000002.1, read on the forward strand.
GAATGAACCTGTTTTTCCATGCTCCCTTCACCACAAAGATGGTTGCTGAGATTTATTGGGCTGACCTGAGAAAGAAGAAGATTATGCTCTTCCAATATGTAAGGAGCCGTAAAAGGAGGCATCTTCGAGCAAATATCCTCTGTAACGATGGATCATGGAAAGATATCATAGTTTTCTTTGCTCGGGATAATCAGCAATTTTTTATGGCGATTCGTCAAGGAGAGAGGAAGGGTTTCATTGGACCACACAACTTGCTAGCTGTATTTTCCCCTATCATGAAGCTGGACCCTGGTGGGAAGCTTGGCCGTGTCTTCCAGTATTGTGTTGGGTCTGAATCCCAAACACAAATCTGAGCATGGTCGTAAATGACGTATGGAGGGAGGCTTGAATAATTTACACAAGCCCAGTTTTGTATCCTCCCGCCATTCACCATTTTCTTGTTCATCGGCCGAAGAAGCCGAAGAAGTGCCGTAGAAGAAGAACTAAAGATCTCCGTCAGATGAGAACCTGGCATAATAGATTCCCGTCGTGATCTTGAATATTAATGAAAAATCCTTTGTAAAATGGATTTCCATCATATGTAATCATGATCTTGAATATTAATAAAAAATCCTTTGTAAAATAGATTTCCATCATATGTAATCATGATTAATAAACTTGTCTTCTTTTACGTATCTTTGATTTGCCATATTGCTGTGAGGAAGTCTGATAATACGCAGCTTCAGCATGCTTTTGTAATTTTTTACGCTGATTCTGACAAATATGCTTCCTGTCACGCTCCGACTTTTACGCATAGAGGAATGTGCGTAAAAATTCTTCAGCATTAAATTGTCTTAAAAATCTAATTGTCATACAGTTTTTGGATGGGGAGTCACATAGAATTCTGAACTGTCACTTCTCTAATACGAAGAATTTCTGTTCAGAACATCATCTTCAGGAATAGCCTCCTGCAAGTTTCTCGAAACAGGGCAAGAAATATCCGCCGAACAGGCCATACTTGATCTTAGATGTAAAGGATTCTGACTAGACTTCGAATGAACTTCCAATGGCCCAAGAAGAAGAGTCATCTTCAATGCTGACATCTGTGTGTTTTAGGCACTTTCAATATTTTGTAACCAAGAAGGAGCATTTTCTGCGTAAAACCCTTGAAATTGGCTTTCTCGAGTATAAGACCCAAGTTATTAAGATATACGCGGATCCTGTCCTGCATAATTTTATGATATGCGAAGAGTCATAGATCCGTAGCATCTGCAGCTTCTGAGCGTAAAATCGTAGATCTGTAGCTTCTTAGCGTAAAATCATAGATCTGTAGCTTCTTAGCGTAAAACCGTAGATTTGTAGCTTTCGAGCGTAAAATCGTAGATTTGTAGCTTCTGAGCGTAAAATCATAGATTTGTAGCTTCTGAGCATAAAATCGTACATTTGTAGCTTTTGGGCGTAAAAGCTTCTAAGCGTAAAATCATAGATTTATAGCTTCTGAGCGTAAAATCGTAGATTTGTAGCTTCTGAGCGTAAAAGCTTCTGAGCATAAAATCATAGATTTGTAGCTTCTGAGCGTAAAACTGTATATTTGTAGCTTCTGAGCGTAAAAGCTTCTGAGCGTAAAATCATAGATTTGTAGCTTCTGAGCATAAAACCATAGATCCGTTACGCAGCATGACTGTCCGCCTTCTTTTTCAAATGATAGGCTGACGTGGTCCCAAATCATAACCGACTATTAAAAATTTGATTTGGTTAAGGATTCGAAGAGTTATTTGAACTCTATAAATAGCCCTCGATCGTGAGAGAGAAAAACCCTTCGTCTCTTTCTGAAAACTCTTCGCCTCTTTCTGAGAACTCTTCGTCTTCGTCTCTTTTCTGAGAATTCAGATTCACCATGGCACCAAAACAGGCCTCCGCTGCTAAGGGAAAGAAAGTCGCTTCTTCATCTCGCTCCACTGCTCAAGCACGAGCGACCCCTGTTAGGCCGAGCGAGCCTCGTTCTGAACGAAGTGCTCCGCCGTCTAGCTGTGCTCCGGGCATCATAGGTAAATACTTCGGGAGAAATAGAAAACCCTCCGCACATGTTGTACGTGTATGCGCAAATACGCCCATATTCCTAATGTGTCAGCGTAAAACTCTATATTTTTTTGCAGTCTGGTGTAAAAATTCAAACTGTCAAAATTTGGCGTATACTACAAACCTTGTGTTTTACGCGCTGGATGTAAATTCCAGCGTAAAACTCAAATTTTGGCAGTCTGGCGTAAAAACTCAGACTGTTAGGTTTTGGTGTATACTGCCAACCTTAAGTTTTATGCACTGGAAGTAAATTCCAGCATAAAACTCAAATTTTTGCAGCCTGGCGTAAAATCACAGACTGTCAAGTTTTGGCGTATACTGCAAAGAGTGTAGCATCTAACGTAAAACTAACTTATTTTCTTGCTTTTTGCAGTGGACCTACGGATCCCCCCTCTAGCTGAAGTGATGGGCTCTGCTGCTGGAATGCTGAATTCCAACTATCTGGAGGATTTGTCCCATGTGATATTCCCCATCTCTGGAAACGAGTATCCTGAAGAAAGGGGAACTCTGATCTCGGCCCAGGGAGAACGAATGTTGCTGAGTATGATCAGTGGGGAGCCCTTGACATACATAGATGGGACTGAGTTTAAGAAACCAACTTTCTTATTCGGGGACATTATTTATAAGCAGTCTCAGACCAAGCCCAAGAAGTAAGATTGCGTATTTACTACTGAGGGCACGAGCATGTATCTGCCAAAGATGCCCAGAGATTATCCTATCTCTGTATTCTTCTATGCCACTCATCCCAGAAAGATGGTATGGACTCTGACTCCCGATCTTCATGGCCAGCCAGGGAAGATCTTTTATAAGAAAGGATTAAACCGAGGATCCTTTGTAAGCAGTCCCTCGGGTCCTGTCATGCCTTTCAGAGGATTACTACCGGGCAGCGTCCCAAGTGAAGATACTTCACTGACCCAGCCGCTACAAATAGCGACTTTCTGCAATGACTTTATGGGACAGGGAGGATTATACCCTAAGGTTAACCCTCACACCAGTGGATGGCTTAGCCCCCAAAATCTTCGATGGGCCAGTTTAACTGCATGGGCCCTGAAGCACTTTCAGACGGAGATGGAAAGTATTGGCTTGTTTGCGGCTGCGAGTGCCACTACTGTTGGGCTGCCTCTCAACCCCAACTTGTTCTTGGATTTGATGGAGCGATATAACTCGCTCACTGGGACTTTCGCCACTCTGTTAGGTGAGTTGGGCCTGGCACTTCATGAGATGGCAGACATCTCAAAGTTGCCAATGGAAGATACTCCTTATGAAGAGTATGTTCCCACCAATAGGGAGCTGAAGGATACCAATCCTCGGGTAGTAGCAGTGTATCAAGAGCTGATGAGCCACTACCTTGCATGCACCACCTTCTACAAGGAGCCCTCTGATTTAGCCCATATCAACAAATGGGTATCCTACCTCTTCTTCCATCAAGCTAGAAATGCTAAGCAGGACAAGGTTGTAGATAGCAGAGATAAACCCTTGAATCCCTTGAGCATTCTCAATGCCAACACAATCGACGATTTCATTGAAGATGCGGGGGCTTGAGATTATATTCTCAAGGAAGAGATAGGGAGTTATCCTGTAGGAACCAAAGCCTATAGCTATATGAGGCATTACCGAAAGCCTCCGTCAAGAGAAGCTCAACTGGCTGGCTTCCTTTCTATTTGGCTACGCCGATAGGTGATGCCTGGTATCGTGTCTGCGGATCGCTTTCATCGCAATACCTTACGGCCTGTAGTGCATTTGGTATTTGGAGCGAGATTGGCTCTGCTCCCTGCCATGGTGTGCAGGATTCAAGCTGGCCTGAAGGCCATTACTGAGGGACTGCTGGCCGATGATACACAGCGTGAAGGATATCCCAGAGTGGAATTGCCATTCTTATATCTGATGGGATGGTTAATCCTTCACAACACCAGAGTGATGTCTCCCAGATCAGCCAGTGGTTCGGGCAATAACTTCCTGTTGAATTACAAAATTCTTCTTGGAATGTGACTAGCGTCATAGACTGTCGGCTAGCACTAAATTTTGTCCATAGTTGGAAGTTCTTCTGTATTGTCCCCCCTTCCCCCTACATATCAATCAAAAGGGGACGAAACTTCAGGATGCAGGTCAGGGAAAGACTATTCTCTCTCCTGAAGCCTTTTACTGGTTGGTTTGCATTAGACCTTCCTATCTGCTGTACAGAAGTGAGGACCACTGCTACATGGAGCCTTATCTGCCTAGCTGTTTTGCTAGGTAATTTGGGTATGACCAGTTTCATATGGGGAATCCCATCACCAGCTTCAAGGTCAAAGGTGGACTTATTGATGGGGCTAGAGGATGGCGGTACTTCATAATGGGTTATACTGGAGCAACCTTTGCTGTGCCTGCGACTTCTCTCTCCACGGAGATGCACATTCTTCACTCGTACGCGCAGTTTTATGTGTCTATCAACACCTTCCATCGTGATTTTGATGTTCGTAGAAGTTTCAGGATACCCTCATATAGGTCTACTGGGAGAGAGGAGATATCATCTGTCTCCTCTGATGAAGGTGATAAAACCACCGGTACAGATGATTATTTGTTGATTTTACCGAGAGGCGTAATAGCTTCACCAGCAGAGCCTCTCATAATATCCAGTAAATGAAAGGCTTCCACTCTGAAAGAGCCTCCCCCCCCGCAAGAAGAAGCAGATGACAAGAGGTCCTAAAAGGACTTCCACCAAGGGGGCCTCTTCCAGGAGTGAGCCTATTTGTAAAACCCCTGTAAGCCCCCTAATTTTTTTTCAAGAAATTTTAATTTGGATTTTTCACAATTTTCTATAATTTTTTGGGATTTTTCTGTAATTAAAACCTAGGTGTTTGGAAATTAAATGATTTTTAATTTCTGTTAATTAATATTAAAATATTATGAAAATAATATTTTATGGTGTAAAATAAAAAACTGGACATAGGATAATTTTCTGTGAATTTATTGGATCCCGGAAGCATTTTTAAAGCCCTAAAAACTAAGTTTAAATAAACCCTAGAAATAAACCCGGTTCAATTGAACCAAACCAATCCAAACCAACCCAGACACGGTTCACTAAACTAAACCCAACCTTAGCGGGTCGGGTCAGATCTAAACACGACCCAAAACCCGCACACCCGAACCTATACCTAAACTCTAACGGATCGGGTCGGATCCGCCGCCCGACCCGTCGACCCGGACCCAAACCCGAAATCCTTAACTGAAGCCTAATCCTAATTCTACCCGAATTCCCCTGTTCCGGCCGACGGCTCCCTATAAATACCGCACCCGCCAGAACCCTAGACCTCTCTTCCCCGACTCAATCTCCTCCCCTCGCCGTCGAGCTCAGCCGAGCCTCCCCTCCCCGCAGCGCCTCTTTCGCCTCCCCAACATATCCCGCAGCCTCCAGTTATCCGCCTCGAACACCCCTCACTGCTCCGCCTAGCCCCGACCACCGACCACGACCCGCCGCCTAGCCTTCGACCCCGCCAACTCGAACCCCGACCACCCTCCAGTCTCCCAAAGCCCCGCCGTGCTGCTCCCATCTCGACGACCTCTCCTCCTCCTCTCCTCCTCGCCACCTCGCCTGAGCGGATCCCCCAACCTCGACCGGCTGTACTGTACACCCGCAGCACCCGCACGACTCATCATCGTCAACCTCCCGCCTAGAGCACCACCACCAAAAAGCTCTCCCCCGACGAGTCTCCAGCAGCCCTCGAACCCTAACCCTAACCCTAACCCTAACCTAGACGGACACAGCGGACAGGACACAGCTCGTGTCAAGGATACACCCGGACACGTGAAATTCAGATTCACGGAGCCCTGTTCAGGTAGCGTTTCCTCTCTCCTCGTTGCCCCATTTTTCTTTCCGTCAGTTGTGTCGCATAGACTGTATAACCCCCTAGATGCCCGTGCAACTCGCTCGGTGTGTCGCGTCCGGTGGTGATCGTAAATCGCGATCCAAAAACAGAAAAAATAATGCCCTATTTTATCCCGGAACTGAGTGCGCTCCGCCAAACGGGATGACTTGGTCGCACGCGATCTTTACCAAAACGTACGCGCCGTTGATACGGACGTGCGGGATTTCACAGAAGTTGATTCAGATGTGCGTGCACACCGTAATCAACGTGTATCCGCCGACAACGTCTCGTATCCGCCTGTTCTGGAACATGTTGTAACTTTGTGTACACACGTCGGATCGAGACGAAACTTGCGCCATCGAACTCGTAGCAATACGCTGGTCCTGTGACCCAAGTTCGGTTCGATTCTGAGAACGTTGACAAAATTGCGTATCGTGGGCCCCACCGGCTCCACTTGACGGGCGATTTTGTGATCGGCTCATCGGAATCCAATTCTGGAAGTTCCGTTGGGTTCGTATCATCATTCCTGACTTGTTAACACTAAGTTTGACAAATTTGGAGACCTTTGACCCTGACACGCTTTTCGGTGCAAAGTGGCCATATGTGGACCCCGCTTTGGCCCGAAAATGTTATTTTTGCCCCTGTGTCCAAATTGAACTTAAGGACAGGTGTTTTTAGCTATTTGATATTTTCTGAATCTAATGGTGATGTTTATTTCAGCAACCGGAGTAGTACTTGTAAATCACACTGAGATCAGAGCTACAGTTGGAGCCAGAACCCCAGGCAAGTGTACCTTGCCAAACCCTGCAGTTTTGCTACTTATTTCCTTGACTTATTTATGCATCGTTGTGCAAGTGTACCTTGCCAACATTGTAGTTCTTGTTACATATTTTCTTGTCTTATTTATATATTATTGTACATGTTTGACCTAGGACCGTGTGACTTACTTAGCGTCCGATTAATAGTCGGGTGCCAACACTGTACGCAGAGTTGTGTAAGGTCACCTAGAGATGGATACCGAGACCGGATATATTCTCGTACTTGTCTTATCAAGTACATAGACCCAGGACATTTGACACTATTCATGAGACAGAATCCTCCTGAGATATTCATGGTGATTCTGTATAGGATACAGGTTTATGACATATATATTTTACATGCTTAGATTTTATCCAGACTTGTTGCATTAGATATGGTTTTGCGTGACATGGACATGAGATATCATAAAACTGTGACGTGAGATTACATTGGGTGGGGAGAGATTTACCATACATAAGGCTGATTATATATATATATATAATACTTAATGGAAGTGCCATTTAGACTCTGACACAGAGCTTTGGTACCGTACTGGCCCTTCGAGAGAATACTGCTATGGGTTTCTCCGACACTAATCCTGTAGTAGTCTCAGCCCGAGTATGACTAAAACTCTCAACTTGCATATCACTTAGCTGGTTATATATTTACCCTATTGTTCATTTATTGTTGCACTGTATTTATTTTGGCTTGTATTATCTGTACCTTGTTATGTCCCCTGAGGACCTGGATCTGGATTATGTCCTGAGGATTAGCTGACGAGATCTATTCCGAGGTATACGGGACCGGAGCATTAGCATTAGCAGAAGCAGGTGCATACATTGGAGCAGAACCAGGTTCTGAGGACGAGATCGTGCCAGAGGACTTCTCTTGAGTATTGGCTTGAGATACTCATTTATTTCTGTTTCTAGTTATTTTATTTCTAGTCTATTTCATTGATGTACCAGACTTGTTCTCGGATTGTTCTCCGAGACACTTTTATTGAGATTTGTTAGTTTATTTTATTTGCATTTATTCTGGCATTCGATCTGTGATTATCTGTTGTGGATGAGATTAGTATAGACTGTGACTTGTACCATTGGACCTATTTATTGATATATTACAGCTTAAGTATGCCCCGATGGATCCATTAAATTGGGTTTGTCCATCGGTGTGTGCTGCTGGCCAATCCCACGTGTCTAGTCCCTCGATATTTTGGGACTGGGACATGACATAGTTTTTGTGGTGGCCCATGCAGGTCAACGACTAAATTATTCGGTTTCAACTTAGGGACCGAGCAAGCCTACAATAAGAATAGGATAAGTTTTAGGATCTCATCCACTTGAAAATGTTCTTGATATCTATATCGTATTCGAATTAAATTTTCTTCATCATGCCTTGATTCCAGTGCGCCTCTTATAGTTTATTTTGATGCAGAGTAATGGATTCAAGAGAAAACGACGAAACTCCATCAAACACACTAATAGGTACGGTAGCCACCTACAGAGAAGATGAAGTGGCACCATTGAGTGGAGATCCCTTTACTCACCAAGGCAGCCAAGCAGATCAGCATGCTTCTAGATTTCGGTGTGATAACATCCCACCGCCTCCGTAGTTCGTTCCACCAATGCCTGTATTCCCACAAGGACAGCCTATGGACGGGCAACATATATTCCAAATGATCTACGCAATGATGCAATCCCAACAGCAAATTCATCAAGAAGCTCAGCGTCGCGAAGCGGATTACTTGAGGAACAGCCTAGTAAACGCACTGGAGCAGGCCAACCTACCAACTCGACGGCAACCGACGGGCTCTATCACCGATTTCCGCCAGCTGAAGCCCCGTACCTTCTCAGGCAAGGATGAGCCCACAGAAGTTCATGAGTGGCTCACCAATATACGACATCAATTAGAAGCACCTGAGCTTCCAAGAGAACGTTGGATGACTGCCATTAGAATGCAATTGACGGACAATACACATCACTGGTGGCTATCTGAGGAGACCCGGCTCGGACCAGACCGAGTCACCTGGGAGGAGTTCTCCAGACTCTTTCAGGAGATGTACATTCCGGCTACCGCTCGATCAGAACTTCGGGACAAGTTCAATCGCCTCACTCAGGATACTATGACAGTGGAAGAATACAACGCATAATTCATTCGTCTGAGTCGCTTTGCCCCTACCTTGATTCCGACAGAAGAAGAGAAGGCCGAGAAGTTCTTCGACGGACTAAACTTCGATCTACAGAAACTAATTAGATCCGTTGCACCTACATCTTACTCGGACGTCCTTGCAGCAGCCCAACGCATGGAGCGCGTCACCAGAAAAGAGACCAGTCTGAAGCGGCCTTCCACATCAGCACCAGCCCGAGCACCGCATGGAAAAGCTGCAAAGAAACATCATCTGCATCAAGCACTACAAGGAGCTGTATCCAAATCCCTAACTCTTCCTACTTGTTACTACTGCGGCAAGATAGGCCATATGGAGAAGGAATGTAGACGTAAATTTGGACTATGCTTAGGTTGCGGATCCAGACAGCATGCAGTAAGGGACTGCCCTGAGCGTAGAGAAGGAACACCAAGGGCAAACCAATAAGCTCTACCAGCACCAGGAGGATATCAACCAAGGCCACCTCTGGCACTCGAGCAGCACCCTTCCAGCAGGCCCAGTAACAACAGAGGGCACCCCCTCAAGGACGCGGACAAGCTTATACTATAACTTTGGAGGACGCACAGATTCATGGAGTAGCTAATGCGCGTAAGTTTTTTTAGTTTTCTGTTTTCAGTATTGCTTTATTTCGTGCCCGTTGGTTCGTGACCTAGCCTTAACCTAGTAGTTTTGAACTTGCTAATAATCAATAACCTAGAATATTTTATAACTGATAAATCTAGTATGTTTTAAGTGATAACCTAGTAATGAACTGTATATTTCTAGATTTTCTTCATCCGAGAAATTGCATAACTTTTATTGCTTAGGGAAATAATTTTCCCTATGTGTTATTCTTAACCCTCCCCATTGATTCTCCTTAATCGTGATGTGCTTCGAACAATATTTACAACCGTGTCATCTCTGTTGACCGGTTATTCTTTGATTACGAGGACGCAATCCTCTTAAGGGGGGTAGATTGTAAGCCCCCTGATTTTTTTCAAGAAATTTTAATTTGGATTTTTCACAATTTTCTGTAATTTTTTGGGATTTTTCTGTAATTAAAACCTAGGTGTTTGGAAATTAAAATGATTTTTAATTTCTGTTAATTAATATTAAAATATTATGGAATTAATATTTTATGGTGTAAAATGAAAAAGTGGACATAGGATAATTTTCTGTGAATTTATTGATCCCGGAAGCATTTTTAAAGCCCTAAAAACTAAGTTTAAATAAACCTTAGAAATAAACCCGATTTAATTGAACCAAACCAACCCAAACCAACCCAGACCCGGTTCACTAAACCAAACCCAACCTTAGCGGGTCGGGTCAGATCTAAACCCGACCCGAAACCCGCAGACCCGAACCCATACCTAAACTCTAACGGATCGGGTCGGATCCGCCGTCCGACCCGTCGACCCGGACCCAAACCTGAAATCCTTACCTGAACCCTAATCCTAATTCTACCCGAATTCCCCTGTTCCGGCAGACGGCTCCCTATAAATACCCCACCCGCCGGAACCCTAGACCTCTCTTCCCCGACTCAATCCCCTCCCCTCGCCGCCGAGCTCAGCCTCCCCTCCCCTCCCCGCATCGCCTCTCTCCGCCTCCCCAACACATCCTGCAGCGTCCAATTATCCGCCTCGAACACCCCTCACCGCTCCGCCTAGCCCCGACCACCGACCACGACCCGCCGCCTAGCCCTCGACCCCGCCAACTCGAACCCCGACCACCCTCCAGTCTCCCAAAGCCCCCGTCGTGCTGCTCCTATCTTGACGACCTCTCCTCCTTCTCTCCTCCTCGCCACCTCGCCTGAGCGGATCCCCCAACCTCGGCCAGCTGCACTGTACACCCGCAGCACCCGCACGACTCATCGTCGTCAACCTCCTGCCTGGAGCACCACCACCAAAAAGCCCTCCCCCGACAAGTCTCCGGCAGCCCTCGAACCCTAACCCTAACCCTAACCCTAACATAGACGGACACAGCGGACAGGACACAGCTCGTGTCAAGGATACACCCGGACACGTGAAATTCAGATTCACGGAGCCCTGTTCAGGTAGCATTTCCTCTCTCCTCGTTGCCCTATTTTTCTTTCCGTCAGTTGTGTCGCGTAGACTGTATAACCCCCTCGATGCCCGTGCAACTCGCTCGGTGTGTCGCACCCTGTGGTAATCGCAAACCGCGATAAAAAAAAGGAAAAACAACGTCCTGTTTCACCCCGGAACTGAGTGCGCCCCGCCAAACGGGATGACTTGGTCACACGCGGTCTTTACCAAAATGTGCGCGCCATTGATACGGACGTGCGGGATTTCGCAGAAGTTGATTCGGATGTGCGTGCACACCGGAATCAACGCGTATCCGCCGACAACGCCCCGTATCCGCCTGTTCTGGAACTTGTTGTAACTTTGTGTACACACGTCGGATCGAGACAAAACTTGCGCCATCGGACTCGTAGAAATACGCTGGTCCTGTGACCCAAGTTCGGTTCGATTCTGAGAACGTTGACAAAATCGCGTATCGTGGGCCCCACTAGCTCCACTTGACGGGCGATTGTGTGATCGGCTCATCAGAATCCAATTTTGGAAGTTCTGTTGGGTTCGTATCATCGTTCCTGACTTGTTGACACTAAGTTTGACGAATTTCGGTGCAAAATGGCCCACATGTGGACCCCGCTTTGGCCCAAAAATGTCATTTTTGCCCCTGTGTCCAAATTGGACTTAAGGACAGGCGTTTCTAGCTTTTTGATATTTTCTGAATCTAATGGTGATATTTATTTCAGCAACCGGAGTAGTACTTGCAAATCACACTGAGATCAGAGCTACAATAGGAGCCAGAACCCCAGGCAAGTGTACCTTGCCAAACCCTGCAGTTTTGCTACTTATTTTCTTGACTTATTTATGCATCATTGTGCAAGTATACCTTGCCAACATTGCAGTTCTTGTTACATATTTCCTTGTCTTATTTATATATTATTGTACATGTTTGACCTAGGACCGTGTACTTACTTAGTGTCCGATTAATAGTCGGGTGCCAACACTGTACGCAGAGTTGTGTAAGGTCACCTAGAGATGGATACCGAGATCGGATATATTCTCGTACTTGTCTTATCAAGTACATAGACCCGGGACACTTGATACTATTCATGAGACAGAATCCTCCTGAGATATTCATGGTGATTCTGTATAGGATACAGGTTTATGACATATATATTTTACATGCTTAGATTTTATCCAGACTTGTTGCATTAGATATGGTTTTGCGTGACATGGACATGAGATATCATGAAACTGTGACGTGAGATTATATTGGGTGGGGAAAGATTTACCATACATAAGGCTGATTATATATATATAATACTTAATGGAAGTGCCTTAGACTCTGACACAGAGCTTTGGTACCGTACTGGCCCTTCGAGAGAATACTGCTATGGGTTTCTCCGACACTGATCCTGTAGTAGTCTCAGCCCGAGTATGACTAAAACTCTCAACTTGCATATCACTTAGCTGGTTATATATTTACCCTATTGTTCATTTATTGCTGCACTGCATTTATTTTGGCTTGTATTATCTGTACCTTGTTATGTCCCCTGAGGACCTGGATCCGAATTATGTCCCGAGGATTAGCTGACGAGATCTATCCCGAGGTATACGGGACCGGAGCATTAGCATTAGCAGAAGCAGGTGCATATATTGGAGCAGAACCAGGTTCTGAGGACCAGATCGTGCCAGAGGACTTCTCTTGAGTATTGGCTTGAGATACTCATTTATTTCTGTTTCTAGTTATTTTATTTCCAGTCTTTTTCATTGATGTACCAGACTTGTTCTCGGATTGTTCTCCGAGAGATTTTTATTGAGATTTGTTAGTTTATTTTATTTGCATTTATTCTGGCATTCGATATGTGATTATCTGTTGTGGATGAGATTAGTATAGACTGCGACTTGTACCATTGGACCTATTTATTGATATATTACAGCTTAAGTATGCCACGATGGATCCATTAAATTGGGTTTGTCTATCGGTGTGTGCTGTTGGCCAATCCCACGTGTCTAGTCCCTCGATATTTTGGGACTGGGGCGTGACAACCCCTATCCTAGAAAATCGTATATACCCTTTTTATTTATTAATTATTAATTTAATTATAGTAATTAGTGGCTAAATAGGAGAAATATATTTTTTATAATTTTTATTTTAGGTGTTCGGACACGTAGAGGATTTATGGGACCATTAGGAATTTTTTGAAATTTATTTCATGTAGGAGACTCCTTGAGCAGTTGCTAGCCTAACGGTGTGCATTATTCTAATCTATAAATTTTCTTATGAGTATATATATATATATATATATATATATATATATATATATATATATATATATTAAAAAGAAAAAGAAAAAGGAAAAGAAAAGAAAAGAAAGTATTAATAAACTAATAATAACTATTACTAATAACTAATAACCAAAGCAAAAGTAGCAAAACTTAAGCAAACCAAAGCAATTCCCATTCCAACTAAAGTAGCACGTTAGCAAACCAATTCTATTCCATTAGAAAACTAATTCTATTCCAACTTAGCAAGCAACTTAGCAAACGTTAGCAATTCCTATTCCTATTCCAACAAAGCAACTTACTAGCAAACTTAGCAAATAGCAAACCATCCCATGCAAAGCACAGCCGCCTAAGCCTATACCACCCGCCCCCTTTTCCTTGTGAACACAGCCGTCCCCCACTTGCTACATGAAGCAATAACAACCTTTAGTTGCAAATTGCAACATAGCACAACCCACAGACCCGCGAGCAACCCAACCCCTTTCTTCCCTTATATATATATACATATATATTTTATTTCTCTAAAACCCTAACCCTATAATCATCCAGACCCTCCTCTTCTCATCTAGATCTAGAGAGAGCTTCCACCGCAGCTAGAGAACCCCGCCAGGCCGTCCAAACCAATCCCGACGATCGCAACCCCGCGCACTGCAGATTCCCACAGCTAGGTACCCTTGTTCCGGAGTTGTTTTCCGTCGACTCGCTCAACCAAATGCCATTCCGTCTTCATCGGTATGCTCACCCCTTAACTCTCTTCCATATCTGTATGATAGCAGACCTCGAACAACACGAAACCCTAGGCGAAAATAGTGCCAAAGTTGGCGCAAGCAGACCGAATTCTGCGATCGCAGAAAAATGCGGTGACCACCCATGTTGCCGAGTTCGTATCTCCCACCACAGAGATCCAAATTCGGTGATTCTTTTTGGTATACGTAGACACTTGACCTAGTTTAATTTCTGTTAAATAATCCTAGATTATTAACTGTTGTGGACAGAATTAAATTCGTCACAAAACCCCACGAACCCACTTTTTCCAGATTTCTAAAAGTTGTGAAACGGAGCGCGCCCCGCCAAACGGGACCGCTTTGCCGTGTACCAAGTGTACCGAACGGTGCACGCAGCGTAACCGGACACGTAAAAATTTGTAAAAACTGATTCGGACGCGTGTGCGCGCCGAAATCAGCCCGTATCCGCGGACACATCCCGTGTCGCAACTTTTGTGGAAGTCGCGCGCATTTTGTGCACACTTGTCAGATTATGACAAAACTTATGCCACTTGACTCGTGGTAACGCACTGGTCTTGTGACCCAATTTTCATGCAATTATGAGACAGTTGACCAAGTCGCCAATTGGCGGGCCCCACAGTTGACTTTTTGGACGAAATTGTGTCCGGCTCATCGGAATCCACATTTGGATATACCGTTGGGTTCGTATTGATATTTAGAGTTATTTGACCTATAATTTATCCCATTTAGAGACTGTTACCCTTGGCACACTTTTCGGTGCAAAGTGGGCCACACGTGGACCCCACTTTGATCCAAAATTACCGTTTTGCACCTGTTTCAAAATTGGACGAAAGGGAAGTGCTTTTTAGCTATTTTGCTTATTCTGAGAACGTTGGTGATGTTTATTTCAGCATCCGAAGATATTTGTTCTGTGGCCATAGCTTCTGATCCTGTGTGTTGGACTTCGGGACGTTACACTTTACAGCTTTCTTGCCAGGCAAGATACCTTGCCAATTTGCTTACAGTATTTTGCATTCTTAGTATATTTCTGTATATTTATTGCCTCTCTGTTTATTTATTACATGTGTAGTTCCTTTCAGTCATTACTATATATTAGATATGTTGACACACACTTGACACTTAGTATCATGAGAGGACAATCATTAGGCATATGGGGCTTTAACCACTCTGGTAAACCGTAGTATATAGCTCGTACTACAGGCATGTGTCGCGCTGGTCGCTACCCCCGCGGTATATCAATTTTTGGAGTCTCGCTGGTCGCTATCCGCGCGGTATGTCGATTTCTGATGTCCACTGACGAGTGTGTGAGTTGTGAGGTAGATCGAGTAGCCTACCCTTACCCATACGTCAAAAAGTTGTCCTTATTTGCATTTATATAGATTGTCTTGTACAGCGTACTTATCTATTTTCAAACAATATGCATGTTTACTGTATTCAAATTGGCTTGCTTCTATGTATCTTGTTACGTCCCTCTGAGGACCTGGTCCCTTTCCAGGTGTATCTGTTCTTGAGTATTTGCAGGTGCGCAGATTCGGATGGTCAAATATGTTTCAAGGTTGTCTTCTCTCCGAGCCCCATGATTGTTAGCTGGTATTCCTATATTGTGTTTATTGTGTTGTACTTTTCCATTCGAGTTGGTAGTGGATTTGTTTCCATCCAACCATCATCCTTAGATACTTATATTGAGATCTAGTTTTATAGGTATTGATTATTTATTTATATTTAATTTTTGTGGATGAGATTTAGATTGTACCCTGTGACTTGTGATAGATTTTATACCACTTATGGATTTGATATTCATATTACAGCGTACGTATGGGTTATGGTTTCCATATATTGGAGTTGCCATATCCATGCGGCTGGCATGTTTACGTGTTCTAGTCCTATGTATTTTGGGACTAGGGCATGACATATTTTTGTGGTGGCCCATGCAGGTCGAGAGCATATTGTCTCAGTTACGTTATTGTACCGAACAAGCCTGCACCTAGGAATAGAGTATAGGATCTCATCCACAATTGACTATGATTCATCTTCCTCCTATCTGTTCTATTTGAACAATTGTATCCTGCTTGATTTCTGTACTTCCCTAATAGTTCTTTGAGTATAGCCTTCTGCTAGAATATAGGAACCCCTGTTATTAGGATGATAATTATGGTAGCACACCTATTAAGAATACAACGAGAATATAGACACACCACTAAGTTTAGAATATCTAGTGAACCCTAAAATTTCTTATCTCTAGAATTGGTTTACCATTACCCCCTGATGTATTATGAAGGCTTGAGAGTAGTATAGACACTACTAGAGTTAGTTAGAAGTTTAACCATAGTGTTTGACCCTAGTATTGAGGAACTAATAGAAATCCAAGGTTAAATATTAGGGCTGGACCTAACTCTTATGGTGAGATAATATTAGAACTATAAACTTAGATCATTGTCTTATTATTAGTAGACAGCACCTAGGAGGCCAAAGGAAATGAATATAACATTTTTCTGGAATATACCTCGAACACAGAGATTAGCATATAATCTTTCCTTAGGAAACCATGACATTGTCCAGAGTCTTTCCATATTAGTTTTATGACTTATTCCTCTAAACTCTTAGCGCTCGCTAATTGAGCGACGACTAAATTTTGTTCTTCTACTCTTCATCTTTCAACTCGTGCTATCTGACACTTCTGATTGTAGGCCAGTTGATTTATTCTATGATAGGATATATATAGCTTGCTAGGATTTTGGTTGTTACTCTTGAATTTTTGAATTGTGTGCTTAGTAGTTAGAACTTGATGGTTTAAGCTATTCTTGTAGATTGAGACCTGGTGCTTATCCCTTAGTTTTAAATTACGTAACCTGTACCCCCACCTCAATACGAGTTATATCCCCTTTTCCCCTGGAAGGCCAGTAACTGTTCTGTTCTTACTATTGACACTTGCACTAAGACTAAGACTTAGTACGACCATGACCTATGTAATGTAAGAGGATACCCTAATAAGTACCAAGATCCCTTTCCGTAGACCTTAATGGAAGTTTCTATGGTATCCTTAAGGCAATTACAGTATTAGTTTATTGTTATAAGTTGGGTAGTATACCTCACAACCTAGTATCCCATAGTCTTTTGCCCTATTATTGAAGTGTGATTGAACAACATTAACTGTATGCTAGCTTAGGACGACAGTATTTTTTTTTGACTATAGAGCTTAGAAGCCCATATCCGTATTTGGTTGACTATCGACTTAGACAAGGATTCAGCATGACCACTGTAGAGATTATGGAGTCTTATGTTTTGTGAACTTGAATTATTATGCACCTTCTTTCATCATAATCCAGCGTATTTATGTTTGCTGTACTACCTTGACTTATGCTGCTATTATAGCCTAGTTTTTGTGAGCTTATTCTTTTATCGAGCTTGCTCATGGCATATGTATTATTGGGTGCACACAATGATACAATTGCCTAATCAGAATCGGTGTATTAAGGTCTAGCTAACCTTAGTGCGCTTGGTTCGCTCTTCGCATGACTACTTTATGTGGATTGAGATATATGGTAGTAGACGGATATACTTGTCCCTAGACATGTCTGACACATCGTATCGGTTACATAACTGTACTGATACGAGCATGTAAATAGGAAATTACCAAAAATAGGATTTTAATCCACAACTGTCCTGACAACTCTCTTTTCGAATTCCTTAATCTCTTTGAACCTCGTACTTGTATTATGTCACCTTCACCTCGAATTCTTTATTACTGCTCTCCGTCTTCCCTTATTTCGGAAAGACGAAACATCGTGCTGGTATAAGTTGACACTGATAGTACTAGATATACCCCATAAGGCTAATTATATGACTTAGTGACCCTCTTCTATAATTGATTAAGGGCATATCATAGGTGATCTGTTTGGTGTTAAAACTTTGAGGATTGAATAATATGATTAAATAATTTAAGGAATAGTTTTCTTAGTGTATAGCCTTAGGTGATAGATGGATGAATTTTAAGTTCGGTAGATTGTGAACCCCTCACCCAAAATTAGACCTACTTGGCTTAGATAGTGAGACTAAGGCTAGATTGAATCCAGTTAGAAATAGAACACAATATTATTTTTATTTAATTTTGCAATAATTATATCACTTAGCGCCCCTTACCGCACTCCGATAATTGGAGCACTACACTAGCCACTGCCTTCCTACAAATTCTACACCCTTATCCTAGACGTGTCCATCATCCAATTCTCACCATTGTACAATTTTCTAATTGTTGGGCGCTTTTATGCAAAAGAGCATTTATGTGTCCACACCATTGGATATGACACATGAAGAAACCTAATTTTTTCGCTCATGTGGATTTTCTCATAATTTTTTTCCAGGGATGTGCAACCTGCAACATCACCCCCTCCTTTAAATCTAGCCTTGCATTTAAAACAATGCAAATCTTATACCACCCTTGACTTTCTACACGGCTTAGTTTTAATTTCGAGGACGAAATTTTTATAAGTTAGGTAGAATGTAAAACCCCTATCCTAGAAAATCGTATATACCCTTTTTATTTATTAATTATTAATTATTAATTTAATTATAGTAGTTAGTGGCTAAATAGGAGAAATAGATTTTTTATAATTTTTATTTTAGGTGTTCGGGCACTTAGAGGATTTATGGGACCATTAAGAATTTTTCGGAATTTATTTCATATAGGAGACCCCTTGAGCAGTTGCTAGCCTAACGGTGTGCATTATTCTAATCTATAAATTTTTTTATGAGTATATATATATATATATATATATATATATACACACAAATATATATATGTATATATATATTTTAAAAAGAAAAAGGAAAAAAAAAAGAAAAGAAAAGAAAAGAAAGTATTAATAAACTAATAATAATAATAACTATTACTAATAACTAATAACCAAAGCAAAAGTAGCAAAACTTAAGTAAACCAAAGCAATTCTCATTCCAACTAAAGTAGCACGTTAGCAAACCAATTCCATTCCATTAGCAAACCAATTCCATTCCAACTTAGCAAGCAACTTAGCAAACGTTAGCAATTCCTATTCCTATTCCAACAAAGCAACTTACTAGCAAACATAGCAAATAGCAAACCATCCCATGCAAAGCACAGCCGCCTAAGCCTACACCACCCGCCCCCTTTTCCTTGTGAACACAGCCGCCCCCCACTTGCTGCATGAAGCAACAGCAACCTTTAGTTGCAAATTGCAACATAGCACAACCCACAGACACGCGAGCAACCCAACCCCTTTCTTCCCTTATATATATACATACATATTTTATTTCTCTAAAACCCTAACCCTATAATCATCCAGACCCTCCTCTTCTCATCTAGACCTAGAGAGAGCCGCCATCGAAGCCAGAGAAACCCGCCAGGCCGTCCAAACCAATCCCGACGATCGTAACCCCGCGCATTGCAGATTCCCACAGCGAGGTACACTTGTTCCGGAGTTATTTTTCGTCGACTCGCTCAACCAAATGCCGTTCCATCTTCACCGGTATGCTCACTCCTTAACCCTCTTCCATATCTGTATGATAGCAGATCTCGAACAACACGAAACTCTAGGCGAAAATAGCGCCAAAGTTGGCGCAAGCAGACCGAATTCTGGGATCACAAAAAACTGCGGTGACCACCCATGTTGTCGAGTTCGTATCTCCCACCACAGAGATCCGAATTCGGTGATTCTTTTTGGTATGTGTAGACCACTTGACCTAGTTTAATTTCTGTTAAATAACCCTAGATTATTAACTGCTGTGGACAGAATTAAATTTGTCACAAAACCCCGCGAACCCACTTTTCCTAGATTTTTAAAAGTTATGAAACGGAGCGTGTCCCGCCAAACGGGACCGCCCCGCCGTGTACCAAGTGTACCGAACGGTATGCGCAGCATAACCGGACACGTAAAAATTTGTGGAAACTGATACGGACATGTATGTGCGCCAAAATTAGCCCGTATCCGCGGACACATCCCGTATCGCAACTTTTGTGCAAGTCGTGCGCATTTTGTGCACGCTTGTCAGATTGCGACAAAACTTATGCCACTGGACTCGTGGTAATGCGCTGGTCCTGTGATCCAATTTTTACACAATTATGAGATAGTTGACCAAGTCGTCAATTGGCGGGCCCCACAGTTGACTTTTTGGACGAAATTGTGTCCGGCTCATCATAATCCACATTTGGATATACCGTTGGGTTCGTATTGACATTTAGAGTTGTTTGATCTATAATTTGTCCTATTTAGAGACTGTTATCCTTGGCACATTTTTTGGTGCAAAGTGGGCCATACGTGGACCCCACTTTGATCCAAAATTACCGTTTTGCCCCTGTGTCCAAATTGGATGAAAGGAAAGTACTTTTTAGCTATTTTGCTTATTCTGGGAACGTTGGTGATGTTTATTTCAGCATCCGAAAATATTTGTTCTGTGGCCATAACTTCTGATCCTGTGTGTTGGACGTCGGGACGTTACACTTTACAGCTTTCTTGCCAGGCAAGATACCTTGCCAATTTGCTTACAGTATTTTGCATTCTTAGTATATTTCTGTATATTTATTGCCTCTCTGTTTATTTATTGCATGTGTAGTTCCTTTCAGTCATTACTATATATTAGATATGTTGACACACACTTGACACTTAGTATCATGAGAGGACAATCATTAGGCATATGGGCTTTTAACCACTATGGTAAACCGTAGTATATAGCTCGCACTACGGGCGTGTGTCGCGCTGGTCGCTACCCCCGCGGTATGTCGATTTTTGGAGTCTCGCTGGTCGCTACCCCCGCGGTATGTCGATTTCTGATGTCCACTGACGAGTGTGTGAGTTGTGAGGTAGATCGAGTAGCCTACCCTTGCCCATACGTCAAAAAGTTGTCCTTATTTGCATTCATATAGATTGTCTTGTACAGCGTACTTATCTATTTTTAAACAATATTCATGTTTACTGTATTCAAATTGGCTTGCTTCTATGTATCTTTTTACGTCCCTTTGAGGACCTGGTCCCTTTCCAGGTGTATCTGTTCTTGAGTATTTATAGGAGCGCAGATTCGGATGGTCGCATATGTTTCCAGGATGTCTTCTCTCTGAGCACCATGATTGTTAGCTGGTATTCCTATATTATGTTTATTGTGTTGTACTTTTCCATTCGTGTTTGTAGTGGATTTGTTTCCATCCAACCATCATCCTTAGATACTTATATTAAGATCTAGTTTCATAGGTATTGGTTATTTATTTATATTTGATTTTCATGGATGAGATTTAGATTGTACCCTGTGACTTATGATAGATTTTATACCACTTGTGGATTTGATATTCATATTATAGCGTACGTATGGGTTATGATTTCCATATATTGGAGTTGCCATATCCGTGCGGCTGGCATATTTACGTGTCCTAGTCCTATGTATTTTGGGACTGGGGCGTGACACTATTGTTTCCCCTGTTGGGGATAATTCTTTGATCAGGGGTTCTTCGCCTTTTAGAGAGGGAACCTCCACAGTTCCAGCTGACAGTGTTGGAGATTCTTTGCACGCTACTACTGCCGCTACCACCATGACTGGTAGTATTTCCAGATCGCCTTCGAGGCCGAGCATAATAAGAATCAATATACCTTTACCAAGACAAATAATGGGACTAGTCCCTCCTTCGTCTGTAAGTATTTCGAGCGAGATTCTACTCGATGAACCTCGAGTGAATCTGGGTGACGACTGGGATGACTACCCTCAAACGTCAGTTGGTGCACCCTCTTCTCCAGGTATGACAGCTTGTTTAGCATCATTAAGAAATGATTTAGCTATACAAGCTGCTGACACAATATACATACCATCGGCCATGGGTAAATATTGTCTTCATGCTTTCTTCAGGAAAATTAACATCAAATTGATATTAACTTTCTCTTATCTTATTTTCAGGCGAAGACATCTCTGGGGCGGGTGGAGTTGACACAACCACTGATTTTGTTGCGGATCCAGATAATGAAATGGCGGCGCCTGACGTCGACGAAGCATACTTTGATACTGCCGATCTTTCATCCGCAACATTCTCGGGTGTCACCCCGCTAGTAGCAGCTCAAATAACATCAGAGGAGGATGAACCCACCATCTCGACCGTGCCTCCTTCGTTAAGTATGCCAGCAACTCCAACCGTTGTTGGTGTTTCTTATTTTGTCGTGCCATCTGTTGAAGCGACGAATGTGGCAACATTCTCTGCCAATGTTCCAGAAAAGAGATTTATCGGTATTGCGGCCACTCCTAGCGTACATTCGATCTTTGCTACGCTAGTTGAACAATACACTAGCATATTCTACGTCACTTTAAAATAATTGATATCTATGGTGCTGGAGAAGAATCTAAGCTTTGATGCTCTGAATACATCCTCCAAGCTCACCATAGCGCCGATTAGAAATTTCAATGACGTTGAAAGAGCTGATGCGCTAGAGCAAATAGTTAATAATTTAGAACAACCCATTAACGAATATTTGCAACTATCCCGAGGCAGCATTAACGACTTGGTTCAGGCTGAGTACGACTCCCTGACTGCAAAACTTGCTCAACAGACTGAATCTTTAAACAAATCCATCCAAGAAAAATAATAAGAGATGGAGAAAGAGCAGGCAGTATTGGTGTAGAGTATTCCTCAGCTGGCCAAGTGCTGCACAGAATGTGAGGGATACGAAGTGAGGGTTCAAGAATTAGAAGCTGAACTTACTCAGACAAGGAAAAGGCTTCTCAAGGCATCGACAGTTCATGATGTATTTAATGGCCAAGTGAAGACAGCTCAACAGAACTTGACACATGCGGGTGTCATCCATGCAAGTTTTGTTAATTCTCTGTTCGAACTCTTTCTCTTGAGCAATGACGAAGCAAGGCTGGAGCGGGCTCGCACTAATATTTTAAACTCCAGGAATGAGAAGATAGCGGCTTTGGCGCAACAGATCCGCGATTTAACGACTCCTCCCCAATGATGTACTTTTTTGCTCCTTTTGTAATTTTCTATTTCTAGAGATAATAAAGATACATTTTCTGACTTTGTGGACCTATCACTTTTGAATATAAATGATAGGCTAAGATAAAAGTAATATTAGAGGTAATATGGACATGATATACTTTCGATAAGATTTAGCTGAATATATCTATTCAGAGGTAATATAGACATGATAGAATATAATCCAACTAAATTTGTATACAAAACACTATCAGAGGTAATATGGATATAATAGGTTTTGAAGTTTCAAATTAGTTAAACATATCTATTCAGAGGTCAGAAGAACATGATAGAATATGATCCAACTAATCTTTGTATGTAGTGTCATCAGAATGAAATCTTCACCATACCCCTTTGAGCAAAGGAGATCAAGCATAGTACTTCTTCAGGAATTTACCGTTGATAGGAGCCATTATTAAATCTCCATTAGGCTTGGCTAATCTGTAAGCGCCATTTGAAAATATGGTTTCAATCACATAAGGGCCCTCTCATTTGGGTTGGAACTTGCCCTTACTTTTGTGTGTAATGATCATTGGCCTCTTCACAGCTAGAACTAGCTCGCCAACTTTGAACACTCTTTCCTTTAATTTTTGATTAAAAACTCTGGAGATGCATGCCTGGTAGAGCTCGATGCGCTGTTGAGCTTGAAGGTGTTTCTCGTCTAATCCTTCTAGCTCTTGAAGTCTTAAACGATCATTATTTTCCTGAGTCAGCTCATTAGCCACTGTTATCCTGAGTGATGGAATTTGAACTTCAATGGGGAGAACTGCTTCACACCCGTAAACTAACAAAAATAGGGTACAACCCGTTGGCGTTTGTACCGTTGTGCAGTATGCCCACAGACATTCTCCCATTTTCTTATTCCAATCTCTTTTGTTTGAAGAGACAAACTTCTTCAAGAGTTTGATGATGGTTTTATTGAAGGCTTCCGCCAAACCATTAGCAGCAGGATTGTATGCCGTTGAGGCCATATTCTGTATCCGATTCTTATCGCAAAATCGGTAAAACGCTTGACTGATGAATTGAGTCCCATTGTCATGAATTATCCTTCGGGGTATCCCAAAGCGATAAATTATATGGTGCTTGATAAAGCTGATCACGTTGAATATCTTTACCTCAGCAAGAGGGATCGCCTCCGCCCATTTGGAGAAATAGTCAGTGATAGCCAATATGAACTGATGTCCTCTAGAAGACGAAGGATGAATAGGACCAATGATATCCATACCCCATACTTCAAAGGGCCATGATGCAATAGTAGGATGTAAATACTCAGAAGGCTGATGTATAAAATCCACATGAACCTGACAGGCTTTGTATTATCTTATATATTTTACGGCATCTGCAATCATAGTAGGCCAGTAGTAGCCCATCCTCCTGATATGATCCTGTAACTTAGGACCGGGTTGATGCGCTCTACATACCCCATCATGAGCTTCTCGGATAACCCGCCTTGCATCATCGTCAGAGAGACATCGAAACAGTAGTCCATTGTATGTTCGACGATATAGACTTTATGAAGAAGAATCAAAATAGAAGCATAGTGATCGTCTTTTGATAGATACTGCTTCTTTAGGATCCTCTGGTAAGATTCTGTATGATGCGAAGTCTATAAAGGGACTTCTCCAATCTCTCTTAGGAGGAACCGTGTCTATGGCATAGCTGCGTTATATATAAAAGTTATTTTTCACACAAAATAAATCTCTGTTAAGAAGGATCACCGAATTCTGCCTTCTTATAGGAATAGCTAGATCTGCAGCTAGGCTGGCCAGAGCATCAGTTTCCAAATTTTGAGATCAAGGAACATGCTCTAAGAATAATCCTTTAAAAGACATTGCTATCTCGATCATTGTTCGGTGATAAGGAATGAGGTCTGGATTGCGGACTTCATATATTCCTCTGACCTGATTGACGATCAGCTGAGAATCACCAAAAGCTTCCAGGTATTCGACATCCAATTCTTTAGCGACTTAAAGCCCGATTAGTAGAGTATTATACTCTGCCATATTATTAGAGCAGGGTTCGCTAAGAGAATATGCTCGATAGATGACGAGTTTATCAGGAGTCACCAGGATAATTCCTACTCCTGAAATCATGTTTCCCTTGGGACCAGTTCTGGAAGCGCCATCAAAGAATACCTGCCATGTATCACCTTCCATTGCCAAATTATATTCTGTAACTTCATCGGGAATATCCTCATATAATTTAGTAATTTTCAAAATTGGATGGGCAGCTAAGAAGTCAGCCAAGGCTTGAGCTTTCATGGACTTCTGAGGGACATATACTATATCATACGGTGTTAGTAGCATTGTCCAAGTCGCGAGTCGGGAATTAAGAATACTCGGTTTATTCATTAAGACCTGAAGTGGATTAATTTTGGAGATGATATGAATAATTTGGCCTGTCATGTAATGTCGCATCTTCTGAATGGTAAACATTAGGGCCAAACATTATTTTTCTACTGGACTATACCTATGTTCTGCTCCGACCATCATCCTGCTTAAATAGTAAATAGCCAGTTCATGACCCTCATCGTTCTTCTGTGCAAGAAGAGCCCCTAAAGAATGATCCATTGCTCGAATATACAGCAAAAATTGTCTTCCTATGATGGGAGGCACCAGAACTGAAGGATTAGTAAGATATCGTTTGATATCATTAAACGCTTGCTGACAGGCTTCATCCCATGTGAATGACACACCTTTCTTCATTAGACGAGAAAATGGTTGATATCTTCCGGAGAGGTTGGATATGAATCTCCTGATATAAGCTAGACGATCTTGAAATCCCCTCAGTTCTCTTAGATTACGAGGCGGTCGTATTTCTAGAATAGCTTTTACCTTATCAAGGTCAACTTGAATGCCTTTAGCAGTAATGACAAATCCCAGAAATTTGCTACTGGATACACCAAGAAAGGACTTCGTGGGGTTTATTTTGAGTTGATGTTGACGCATCAACTCGAATACTATCTTTAAGTCTTGGATGTGACTATCCTTGAGGCAGCTTTTGACAGCAATATCGTCTACGTAATATTCCACTATTTTGCATAAGTACTCATGGAATATGTTACTCATAGCTCGTTGATATGTAGCCCCAGCATTCTTCAATCCAAAAGGCATGACCGTATAGCAATATACCCCCAGTGGTGTACGAAAAGCAGTATGCTTTTTATCTTCAGGATTCATCTTAATTTGATTATATCCTGAAAATCCATCCATAAAAGACATACGCTCAAAACCGTACGTATTATTGATCATGACGTCTGTAATGAAAAGAGGGAACTCATCTTTGGGGCAGGCCGCATTTAGATCTTGGAAGTCGATGCAAACACGTACTTTTCCGTTTTTCTTCATAACCGGGACAACATTAGCGACCCAATCAGGATGTTGTTCTTCCCGGATGAACCCACAGGCTATTAGCTTCTTGATTTCAGCTTCAATGGCATCCATCATATCCGGGCGGAACCGGCGTTGGTGCTGCTTTACAGGCTTTGAATTGGATAATATGTTGAGTTTATGGATAGCCACTTTTGGATTAAGACTTGGCATATCCTCATAATTCCAAGCAAAGACATCGATATATTCTTTTATCAGCTAGATCATTTCTTCTCTTTCATCTTCGGAAAGATGGTTGCTGATAAATATCGGCTTTGGTGAAAATTCATCCCCAACATTGATTTGGATAACCTTATCTTCAGTGGGTTGTTCTTTTTGTTTGAACCTGAGTTCCCATTGTGTATCCATTTGCTGAGTGCAGGATTTATCTTCCAATGGTTCAGATTCTTGTTCCTCTATTTCGAGAGAATCTGTCAACACCAAATTTACTTATAATGCCCGTTCGAGTTCATCATCTGAATCGGAGGATGACAAATTGTCTTGAGAAGAGAAAGTGGTCTCCTCACTTGACTCAGAGTTGTTTGAAGTTACAAGATATATGGTATACCCTAACCCAAAATGAGTTCATTGACAGTAGGTATCACCATGCAACGACATTCGTCTGCCTTTTCCGTAGTTGAGACCTGGCTCCAACTTCAAATCATAACCCATGCTTTACATAATCTTCAAAGCCTGTGGGCTATATCTGTAGACTTGCATTTTCCTAGCATCAGCTTCGTGAGAACCTTCTTGTATAATCGGTCTATTCTACATACCACAGAAGACTATTGGATGCTGATTGTTGCGAGTAGGTGAAACAACAAAGATAGAATTTTCATACGGCCCATATATCATGACGACATTAGATGTTGATGCTACTTCCCACGCATATGGATGATAGAAGTCTATAGCTTCCAAGAATTTTTGTGCTATAGGTCCTATATCATTATGAGGGAAAGATTCCTGATTAGAAAATTGAGCGTCAGTATACTGGAAAAGAGAATCTTTATTATCGTCAGAAACCATATTTCCGGTTATATTTACATCAGCTGACTGCTTATTGCGCCTAAGGTCAATGACCAAAGGTGGATCATTTCCTCCTCCCGATTTGGTTTTGTCCAAGTGGATAGTCATGGGTTCCATGACTTTCGGACGGGTAGTCCGTCCTTTCACCTGGATTGACAAAGGTTGCTCAGTAGATGGTTCTCCTGGCCCCTGGTAGGATTCCTCTTCCGTCCTACCTGATACCTCCTTCATGTAGTCTTGGGTGTACAACATGGCATCAGAATAGTAGGACTCAAATCCTTTGAATGGGTTGAGATCAACAAACTCTATTTTTACTGTACCTTGGACGTCTACATATTTGAAGCATTGATGTAGAGTTAAAGGAACAATATTATGATCATGGATCCATGGTCTGCCCAACAGAATGTTGTAAGACACCTCCGAATCAATAACGTAGCATGTAGCCACTGATCTAAGGTCACCAATCTGGATCCTCAAACGAATCTTCCCCAATGGTCTGCTCTTTTTGGCATTAAATCCCACGATTGTAGTGGTAGTGTAAGCCAGTTCGCTTGTAGAAATTCTCAACGGTCTTAGCAGACTATGAGGGATAATGTTGATCGACGATCTCGGATCTATGTAAATCCGGTCTACCATAACGGTGTCGACATATCTGATATAATAAAGAGGCCTATTGTGTCTGTTATGTTTCAACAACATATCCTCTTGAGTGAAAGTGATGTTAGGGACCACTTCCATCACACTATGGCATTGAGGTGTCACGACCCGCACCCGGTTTAGGGGCACGAGTGCGTGGGTACGTCCAGCCTACGCCGCAGCATCGACGGTAGAACGCTGTCAAGGTCTTGATACTATCTAGCTAATGTCACACAAACATCCAATCTCCATAAGGAGGCACGGATGACACAAATAAACGAGCACATACTCAATCACAGGATTACAGCACGATAAGATAACGAACAGAAATTAAATACAACACAAGTCAACAAAGCAATAACTTAACTCAACAATATCCAAGTCTCATAAAAATGCCGGAGACAAATCCGGTACCAAAAGTCTGCTAAAAGAACTAATCAGGAAAACCAGAAGAATTAGTGATTCCTGCTAGACCTCCCGGAATCACAACTAACTACCAAGTCTGCAGCTACTCACCATATGGTCCATAAAGTGTCGGACAGCGGTCCTTTAAGGCATGGTCTGGAAAAATATTTCCAGTCAGGAAGGAGCAAAGTACAAATCTCAAATAACAGTTCCATTTAATTGATAAGGACTATAAAGTAATAAACATGTCATGCTAGCTACTGAGAAGACAGTGAAATAAATGCAATGGCAATTAAAGAGAGACAGGCAATGTAAAGAGACAGGCAAATAGGCAATATGATACATTCAGTGCATGTATGAAAAGAACAAGGAACAGTATCATATATGGGTGATGTAGTATATGATTTAAATAGGGAAACTGTAATCTATTCTAAGTGTTTGAAATAGTAGTTCAAAATGTGATCGGCTTGGGAACATGTACGATAGCTATAGGGCCTGGCTAATCATGGGTGAAGAGCATAATTAACACTTACAATTTTCTATACTACAATAAGAGGTTATGATCACATTTCTTACTAACTACTTCCCCGCCCCAACTAGTATTGTGGATCCAACCATGACACGTCACGATACACGAGCAAGTCCAGTTTATCATGTACGATATCTAATATACATGTCGTGTACAATGTCGATACGGTAATCAATGTAACATCTCATGATTGCAGATCCAAGCTATACTAGTCCGTGTAGCACAGTGTCAAGGATTCAGTTGTAACATTTCAAGATTATTGAATTTATAGAAATTATCAAGAAATTGGAAATTATCAGAGAATGTACTTGCCTTGGGTCCTTAGTTGGAATTTAAGGATGTCCTGTTCCAGAGTATCCCCTGGGTAACACAGTCCTATAACACATCACAAAGCAAAACTATATTTGTATCAGATGCTACACTAACAGAGACAAAAACAGTGGCCTCAGGGCCATGCCAGGCAGGCACTAGTCAACTAGGGTCATCTAGTATGATATACATAAACCACATTACACTTATTAATACTTGCAATATTTATTCATGCACCAATATAAATACATATACAATATATATATATGTGCCAAAATACTAATTATATTAAATTATACTATGTATACAAGTACATATATATAAACCAAATACCAAAACAAATATACATATATATTACCAAATTAGCACTTATATCAAAATAAATATACATATATTTATTTATATATATATACCAAATTAACAATTACCAACATAAACTGAAATACAGATATACGTACATACCAATTTATATACTAAGAATATACTAAAATGCTTATACAAAATATATATTAAGAATATACTAATTACTTATACAAAATATGTATATATATACCATCATTAAAATTAACAATACAGATACTAAAACATTAATTGAAATTATACCTAGTATACATTTTATTAATACATATTATATGAAATAATCCCATATACCTACATATGCATTAATTACACTAATTTATACATTAATACATACATATACTAAGTATATATATACATACTATACTTATACATATTAAACATAAATTAAATAAATACTATACATATGTGTATATAGTATTAACTAAATAAATACTATACATACACACGTATTAACATAAATTAAATACATTCACATTATTAAATTATACATTACCATTGTATTTATATACTATACATATTCAGGTATTTAACACATTAATTAGATACATACTCAATTATACAATTTAATAAAAATAATATACATATTCCTATGCATTAATTATACTTATATACATACCTACATACATTATATATATATATACATATATATATATATATATATATATATATAAAGAAAGAGGGAGAGGGGAGAAGAAAAAGAACTCACAGAGTGGGGGCTGGCCGGAATTTGGCCGGGCTCGGTTGGTGGTTGGCCGGCTGTAGGGATGTTCAGTCGCCGGAGCAGCAGGGAAGGTGGAGAGGAGCTCGAACGGAGGACAGAGGGCCGCCGGAGCAGTGAGGGGGCCGCCGGAGGACTGGGCTTCAGGGGAGATGTGGGTCGGCCTGGCCGCCGGCTGAACTGCAGAGGGAGCTGTTGATGGTGGGAGGCCGGGGGATGTGCAGTCGGAAATGGAGGGGAGCAGTGGAAGAATGGGGGGAGGAGCAGCCGTGGATGGCCGGAGTGTGGACGGGAGAGGGAGGAACAGTGGAGGGAAGATGGTGGTAATGGTGGTGGCGTATGCAGTTGAAGGTGGTGGTGGTGATGAGTTTGGCAGCGGGAAGGGGCTCGGTTGCCGAAGCTCTCAGCAGAGGGAGGAGCCGCCAGCGGATGGTCGAGGCTTGGGGTTCAGCGGCGGTCGTAGCAGCCAGCGGGAGGAGATGGGAGTAGCAGCGGCCGCCGGATGATCGGGGCTTGCTGGCCCGCCCGTCGGAGGTGCAGAGGCCCGTCGGGAAAACTGTATGTGGGGGGTGAACAGTGTTCCCCCCCTTCCTCCTTTAAATTCAAAATGAAAATTAAAGAAGAAGGAGAAAGGAAGAAGGAGAAGGAAGAGAAGAAGAAAAGAAAAGAGAAGGAGAAGGGAAGAAAGAAAAGAAATTTGCTACGGTTGAGGATGGAGGAGAGAGAGAGGTGGGGGCTTGCTTGGGGATGTGGGCTACATAGGTTTTCTAGGGATTAGGGTTGATGTGATATGTCATTATATAGGGGAGAGGGTTTGATGAAGGGTGAGGATTTGACCCCCTTTAAGTGAGGGGTCCAGATTTGACATGAAGGAATAATTCATGTGGGGATGAGGGTGAGAGGCTAAATAAAATTATTAGGGATTCCTTATTGTTTTTAAACAAATGAGGTGATGACAAACTGCAAATTTGCAAATTAACCCCCTTAAATTTGGGTATTTGCACAGGCACATAAAAATGACGAAAATTTGGCGGACGATTCGGGGTCCGGTGTTTTGTAGGGTCAGGGGGCACTGTAAAATCGGTATGGGCTCAATTTACAGGGCACTGGAATTAAATTAGGATTTTAGAATTGGTTTAAATAGTATCCTCAATTTAATTAGAATAAAATGCAAGTTGTGTTCAAGAATTAATTAGGAGTACATGGGGCCAAAATCAGGTCAGGTCATCAATACCAATAATGAAGAAGACTCAGAACAGAATATTACCCTAATTTGGGCCGCACGAAAAATAGGTCAAGATTGTCCCCAAATTCGATTGGAACGCACAACGATACAAAATAGGGATTATTTAAATAACGTCCGCGACGATTTTTGTGCGGCTAGAAATAATGCACAGGGAGCATAATTATGAGTTACAAAAATAGCAGAATGGAAGGCGGGCATGTCTAGGGCAAGATTGTGAAATTTGTTGGGAGACAAAAGATAGGGTAGTGCTCCAAATATCGAAGCAAAGGCAATGCGCAAAAACATTAAATAAAATACGGAAATAAATTACAATCTCCAATAATAAATTCTAGATAAAATAATAAAATCCAGAATTCCATAATTCAGACAGGTGTTCATTTACTAGGCTTCTAGGTCAAGTCTACTAGCTTAAAAATAAATTAACACTGTATACAATATTATATTTAATTACACATCACACATATTTATTTAAATTATATAATTATCACGCAATTACTCAATTATAACTAACATAATATTAAATATTGTAAAAAGTCGAAATTATCCCTGTTTTCAGAATGTGGTAGTGACAAGTCTACCCACCTTAAAAGAATTTTGTCCTCGAAATTTAAAATCCTCCTAGTAGTGTTTATCATACACATTATTATTTCCCTCAAAATTTAAATTCATCATCCATGAAATCAGGTTATAATCCACAATGTCCCTTCACGACTTTTCAAAATTTTTGAATTATTTGCATTCCTGAAAAATTCTCGAATTAGAATCAAAGTCCATTTTTATCAAAAATTTCCTTGAAAGTTTTAGTTAATAATTCAATACTCAGAATTTTATATCCACTCCTCAATTTGATTTTAATCAATGCACATATATAAAAATGTAATCTCGTCCAAAAAGTTTGAATTCCACATTAATCCATCAAAATTTTATTTTTCGATTTCCTCTTCCTCAAAATACTCAACAATGTGATACTTATGGATTTTCTAATTGCAACATCCACATATAAAATTTTAAAATTTTCATAACTTGCAATCAAATCAATATATTGATAAATCTCCCAAAATTTCCAATTCTAATAACCAATTTAAGCATGTCATAATCTTCCTGAAATTAATAAATCATAAACTCTGCCATGTTAAATTCTTGGCCCTTTATTTAAATTGATGTTTATCCTTGAATTTTAATCATCTTGTCTCTCCTGTCAAGTCATAACTCCTTCATGAATTCTTTGTCATGGTCAAACCCCAATAATCCTGGTCAAAGAAATCTTCCTACAATCATACAACATGCAACCTAAGGGGATATGTATGGTCATGGTATCTTTTGTCATGGTATTGCAGTCTCTGTATCAGGGTGTACTACTAACTACATTCTAACAAGAAAATCATGCATACCACTTGTACTAAGGAATCAATCAATCAATCAATCAAATAGGTAGGAACAAAAGGAAGGAAAGAACAGAACCTACTAACACATTACCTGCAGTATCGGTCTCCTCGACCGTCATCGCAAATGCCTCGCCCTGCTGGGGTGGTTCCCTTCGCGGATGCTGAGCAATATACGGTTCCACAGGTAGCCTAACTGGGTCTCTATAATCTGAAGCTACGCGCTGGCTGGGAAGATAAGGGGCTAGAAGACAATCCCTTACTCGATGTCCCGCAGCGCCGCAGTGCAAACAAAGTCCTAGTCTCGTTCTACAGCTCTCCCAAAGATGACCTGGCTTCTTACAGAAATGACAAGTCTGCTGTGTCTCTCTCGGAGGCTGTTGCTGATTCTGCTGAACACGGACTGGTGCCTGGTACTGTTGTTGATACTGATACGCCCATGGGTGTTGCTGGATAGGAACTGGTGCTAGGTACTGCGGTAGATGCTGAAATGTCCATGGTTGTTGCTGAATATGAAATGGTACTTGGTACTGCTGTTGGTGCTGAGTGCGGGGATGCTTGGCTGGTCTTGTGCTACCATTCGTATCTCCAGAAGTATTGTGACTCCTCTTAGGCCTGAGGTCCAGATCCTCTTCTGCAATCTGAGCATCCATCAAGATACCCTCAAAGGTAGCTGTACGACGACCAGAAGTACGTGACCGAATCTCTCTCGTCAGTCCCTTTCTAAATTTCTGGGCTCGATCTCCTGGGTCTCGAATCATGGACGATGCAAAACGGCTCAATCTACAGAATTCTGCAGCGTACTCGTCGATCGACATGTTTCCTTGAACCAAGTCATGAAACTGACTTTCCAAGGTTCCCAATGCCATGTCGGGAAAGAACTTCTCCTTGAAGAGTTCCTTGAAGGTCTCCCAAGTAAGTCCTTGCGCAGTAATTCTCGGCTCCGTACGATACCACGTGAGTGCGATATCGAACATCTGACTGCCAGCGGCTTCTATCTGCAAGTTCTCCGGAATCTGGGTCAATCGCAGGCTCCTTTCTATATCCTCTAGCCAGTCGTCAGCGTAGAGTATCCCTTCGGTGCCTTTGAACTCTCGAGGCATCATCCTTTTGAAGTCCACTATAGTGCCTGATCTCTGTTGCTGCTGGCCAGGAAACTGCTGGTACTGTGCTACTTTCTCCAAAGCTTGGAGAGTCACTTGATGAGCATTCTCCATGTTTTCTCTCATCAGCTCGGTTTGTGCCTGGTGCGCTTCTGCTTGCACCCTCTGAGCCTCAGCTTGAACTCGCTGAGCGTCTGCCGTCACTCTCTGGGCATCTACCATGCCTTGGATTAAGGTAAACATCTGCGTCCCGTCAATGGGCAAACCTTCAGGAATCGGAGTCGGTGGAGGAGGAAGGTTGTCCGTCACAGCTGCGGCAATCCTCTGAACAGGTGGAGGAGGAGGAGGATCACCTACGTGCATCGGAGATATAGGAGGAACTACGGCTGTCTGTCCATCAGGTGGAGAGGTGGCAGACCCCTCTAAAGCTGATGTTCCCGCTCTCATAGACCGTGTCTGCGGCGACATCCTGAAGACAGATCCCAAAGAATCAATTTAGGCAAAAATGCGATATCATCAAGGGAGGACAGTACAGTTTTAAGGAAGCAACATTCAAGATAAATAGATTGGAAAGAAAAAATCCTAGTTGTGATTGCACAGGTCAAAGATACATCCATGGTCTAATACCTCTATCCCTCTAAGTACCACAGTTCTACTTGAAACATACTCACTGCTAGCTTCCTTTCCTACTGCAATTGTTGATACTAGTTATCCTTATCACTCAAGTGCATATCAAATGCAACACACTACACTAAGTACTGCACTCTCTAATACAACCCTAGATGAAAACCCAAGTCAGTTTGCAGTGAAATCTCAATCATGCTCAAGCCAACATATCCTTACATATGCACCTCATCTATTATATACTAATATATCTCTCTCTCTCTATAAGATTTTATCCTCAAATAAAATTCCTGAAAATAACTCCTCGAATAAATTTTTAAAGTAAATGCATATACTTTCCTCAAGACCAATTATCTAAATACTGAAGTGAAAATTTTATCCATTCCAAAAATCCTTATAGCTTGTCTAGGTTCATCAAATTGAATCTGAATTCCTCAAAAATAAAATTTTAATAACATAATATCTCGACTTCTCAAAATTCAAAAATGCAATTCATTTTCAAGCTTCAAATTATGATTTAAAACCATGTCTTGTAGTCCAGTAACCCTAGTGTTAATCTTCCTCACTGTCCTCATCGACGTGTGTCATCAAATAATACCATAAATCAGTCTGCAAATTCATTTTGATGTGAAATCAACCCTACAATGAGACCTAAATCCTAACTTAATAACTAATCAACAACAATCAAATTCAATATCAATAAGTGAGAATGGACGAAACAAGGGAATGATTTTAATTTGGAATTAAAATAAGATTCTCAGGGGTCATCCCAGGAATCTCTCAAGGAATTGTGATTGAGTATTCGCTCTCGTCCTAGTATCCTATGTCCTAGATCCATTCGCAGGCACGCAATAGTGTAACAAAGATGCCACACTACTACGATATCGCACAACTCGCGAAGTCTGACCTGCATGGGCCACCACTAAAAATGTGTCACGACCCGCACCCGGTTTAGGGGCACGAGTGCGTGGGTACGTCCAGCCTACGCCGCAGCATCGGCGGTAGAACGCTGTCAAAGTCTTGATACTATCTAGCTAATGTCACACAAACATCCAATCTCCATAAGGAGGCACGGATGACACAAATAAACGAGTACATACTCAATCACAGGATTACAGCACGATAAGATAACGAACAGAAATTAAATACAACACAAGTCAACAAAGCAATAACTTAACTCAACAATATCCAAGTCTCATAAAAATGCCGGAGACAAATCCGGTACCAAAAGTCTGCTAAAAGAACTAATCAGGAAAACCAGAAGAATTAGTGATTCCTGCTAGACCTCCCGGAATCACAACTAACTACCAAGTCTGCAGCTACTCACCATATGGTCCATAAAGTGTCGGACAGCGGTCCTCTAAGGCATGGTCTGGAAAAATGTTTTCAGTCAGGAAGGAGCAAAGTACAAATCTCAAATAACAGTTCCATTTAATTGATAAGGACTATAAAGTAATAAACATGTCATGCTAGCTACTGAGAAGACAGTGAAATAAATGCAATGGCAATTAAAGAGAGACAGGCAATGTAAAGAGACAGGCAAATAGGCAATATGATACATTCAGTGCATGTATGAAAAGAACAAGGAACAGTATCATATACGGGTGATGTAGTATATGATTTAAATAGGGAAACTGTAATCTATTCTAAGTGTTTGAAATAGTAGTTCAAAATGTGATCGGCTTGGGAACATGTACGATAGCTATAGGGCCTGGCTAATCATGGGTGAAGAGCATGATTAACACTTACAATTTTCTATACTACAATAAGAGGTTATGATCACATTTCTTACTAACTACTTCCCCGCCCCAACTAGTACTGTGGATCCAACCATGACACGTCACGATACACGAGCAAGTCCAGTTTATCATGTACGATGTCTAATATACATGTCGTGTACAATGTCGATACGGTAATCAATGTAACATCTCATGACTGCAGATCCAAGCTATACTAGTCCGTGTAGCACAGTGTCAAGGATTCAGTTGTAACATTTCAAGATTATTGAATTTATAGAAATTATCAAGAAATTGGAAATTATCAGAGAATGTACTTGCCTTGGGTCCTTAGTTGGAATTTATGGATGTCCTGTTCCAGAGTATCCCCTGGGTAACACAGTCCTATAACACATCACAAAGCAAAACTATATTTGTATCAGATGCTACACTAACACAGACAAAAATACTGGCCTCAGGGCCATGCCAGGCAGGCACTAGTCAACTAGGGTCATCTAGTAGGATATATATAAACCACATTACACTTATTAATACTTACAATATTTATTCATGCACCAATATAAATACATATACAATATATATATATGTGCCAAAATACTAATTATATTAAATTATACTATGTATACAAGTACATATATATAAACCAAATACCAAAACAAATATATATATATATTACCAAATTAGCACTTATATCAAAATAAATATACATATATTTATTTATATATATATACCAAATTAACAATTACCAACATAAACTGAAATACAGATATACGTACATACCAATTTATATACTAAGAATATACTAAAATGCTTATACAAAATATATATTAAGAATATACTAATTACTTATACAAAATATGTATATATATACCATCATTAAAATTAACAATACAGATACTAAAACATTAATTGAAATTATACCTAGTATACATTTTATTAATACATATTATATGAAATAATCCCATATACCTACATATGCATTAATTACACTAATTTATACATTAATACATACATATACTAAGTATATATATACATACTATACTTATACATATTAAACATAAATTAAATAAATACTATACATATGTGTATATAGTATTAACTAAATAAATACTATACATACACACGTATTA
Organism: Iris macrosiphon; assembly: GCA_036927795.1. NCBI lineage: Eukaryota > Viridiplantae > Streptophyta > Magnoliopsida > Asparagales > Iridaceae > Iris > Iris macrosiphon. Next base: position 61,318,478 of record JAYESA010000002.1, read on the forward strand.
ACATAAATTAAATATATTCACATTATTAAATTATACATTACCATTGTATTTATATACTATACATATTCAGGTATTTAAAACATTAATTGGATACATACTCAATTATACAATTTAATAAAAATAATATACATATTCCTATGCATTAATTATACTTACATACATACCTACATACATTATATATATATATACATATATATATATATATATATATATAAAGAAAGAGGGAGAGGGGAGAAGAAAAAGAACTCACAGAGTGGGGGCTGGCCGAAATTTGGCCGGGCTTGGTTGGTGGTTGGCCGGCTGTAGGGATGTTCAGTCGCTGGAGCAGCAGGAAAGGTGGAGAGGAGCTCGAACGGAGGATAGAGGGCCGCCGGAGCAGTGAGGGGGCCGCCGGAGGACTGGGCTTCAGGGGAGATGTGGGTCGGCCTGGCCGCCGGCTGAACTGCAGAGGGAGCTGTTGATGGTGGGAGGCCGAGGGATGTGCAGTCGGAAATGGAGGGGAGCAGTGGGAGAATGGGGGGAGGAGCAGCCGTGGATGGCCGGAGTGTGGACGGGAGAGGGAGGAACAGTGGAGGGAAGATGGTGGTAATGGTGGTGGCGTATGCAGTTGAAGGTGGTGGTGGTGATGAGTTTGGCAGCGGGAAGGGGCTCGGTTGCCGAAGCTCTCAGCAGAGGGAGGAGCCGCCAGCGGATGGTCGAGGCTTGGGGTTCAGCGGCGGTCGTAGCAGCCAGCGGGAGGAGATGGGAGTAGCAGCGGCCGCCGGATGATCGGGGCTTGCTGGCCCGCCCGCCGGAGGTGCAGAGGCCCGCCGGGAAAACTATATGTGGGGGGTGAACAGTGTTCCCCCCTTACTCCTTTAAATTCAAAATGAAAATTAAAGAAGAAGGAGAATGGAAGAAGGAGAAGGAAGAGAAGAAGAAAAAAAAAGAGAAGGAGAAGGGAAGAAAGAAAAGAAATTTGCTACGGTTGAGGATGGAGGAGAGAGAGAGGTGGGGGCTTGCTTGGGGATGTGGGCTACCTAGGTTTTCTAGGGATTAGGGTTGATGTGATATGTCATTATATAGGGGAGAGGGTTTGATGAAGGGTGAGGATTTGACCCCCTTTAAGTGAGGGGTCCAGATTTGACATGAAGGAATAATTCATGTGGGGATGAGGGTGAGAGGCTAAATAAAATTATTAGGGATTCCTCATTGTTTTTAAACAAATGAGGTGATGACAAAATGCAAATTTGCAAATTAACCCCCTTAAATTTGGGTATTTGCACAGGCGCATAAAAATGACGAAAATTTGGCGGGCGATTCGGGGTCCGGTGTTTTGTAGGGTCAGGGGGCGCTGTAAAATCGGTATGGGCTCAATTTACAGGGCACTGGAATTAAATTAGGATTTTAGAATTGGTTTAAATAGTATCCTCAATTTAATTAGAATAAAATGCAAGTTGTGTTCAAGAATTAATTAGGAGTACATGGGGCCAAAATCAGGTCAGGTCATCAATACCAATAATGAAGAAGACTCAGAACAGAATATTATCCTAATTTAGGCCGCACGAAAAATAGGTCAAGATTGTCCCCAAATTCGATTGGAACGCACAACGATACAAAATAGGGATTATTTAAATAACGTCCGCGATGATTTTTGTGCGGCTAGAAACAATGCACATGGAGCATAATTATGAGTTGCAAAAATAGCAGAATGGAAGGCGGGCATGTCTAGGGCAAGATTGTGAAATTTGTTGGGAGACAAAAGATAGGGTAGTGCTCCAAATATCGAAGCAAAGGCAATGCTCAAAAATATTAAATAAAATACGGAAATAAATTACAATCTCCAATAATAAATTCTAGATAAAATAATAAAATCTAGAATTCCATAATTCAGACAGGTGTTCATTTACTAGGCTTCTTGGTCAAGTCTACTAGCTTAAAAATAAATTAACACTGTATACAATATTATATTTAATTACACATCACACATATTTATTTAAATTAAATAATTATCACGCAATTACTTAATTATAACTACCATAATATTAAATATTGTAAAAAGTCAAAATTACCCCTGTTTTTAGAATGTGGTAGTGACATGAGGACATGCCACAGGCTCTTTATCAGGGGGTTTGAGTTGAGTTAAGCATACATCTGCTTGCATTAACGCTTCACTCAAGGCTTGACGAGTGTCTTTGCCTAAGTAGCTCAAAAATGGACAATCTGGTCGGGGTATTAGCCAACTGAGCCAAGATGTCGAAGTTATAAGGTTTCTCTAAACCTTTGTTTTGAATATTCTTCAAAGGTTTATCGAAACAAACTTCTTTCTGCTTGCCTTTGTCCACCGAAGTTGGTTTAGAAGGACCTGCCTCTGGCATAACAGGTTCAGGTTCTGGATGTTTGGCAGGCGAAGTGTCTGCCGTTGCTTTCTCCTGGCTACCTCCATAGTCTTTAAGATAGGCTTTTCCTGACCAGGTTCCAGTTGCTAAAGCCTCTTCTTCTGATATCGGGAATATTGCAACCATATGTCATGGTTTATTCTTGAGTTCTTTTTAGACTTAGCTTTAGTAGCTTTAGTCTCTTCCTCAATTTCTGACACCAGATCAGGGTGAACCCATATGATCTCCCCACGCTTGGTAGTTAGGAGCACTAAGTCATGATTTTGACCCCTGGTAGGAGGAAGATTAACAATATTCATTATTGTCCGTGGAATAGGTATCACACCATCCGGGACTTCTTGAGGGGACAGATTGCCAAATTAGAGCGAGATCATGTTTGCAGTGACCGTCTTCTCGTTGTTACGCAAAGTGATGGCCTTGGCGTTGATCAACTCCTGGATTTTCCTTTTCTGTACATAGCATGCCTTTGTGGGGTGATGTATGTATCTGTGGAAAATACAGTACTTAGGATTATTTGTACTGCCGACTTCATTTGGATATTTTACCTCGGGGAGAGTAAGCTTGCCACTTTTGACTAGACAATCGAATATGCTCAAAATATCGTCGTCGTCAAAAGAATATTCCTCTATAGGTCTGGAAGTCCCAGGTTTTGTCTGCGTAGTCACTGGAGTATTTTGCCTGGACGTGTTGATGGCCAGAGCTTCCTTTCCTTTTGAACTACGAGTGTGGTTATTATTGGAGGATGACCGCTTCCCTCTATCAGAGGTAGAGATCATGATTCCGTTGTCATGAGCCTTCCGAGTGTTGTCTTCAGCGGCTACCGCCGATATGATAAACGAGGGCCAATCATGAAACTGATATGGTCCCATGAATACTGAGATCAGTAGGAGAAGGTTCTTCCTGCAAGTATCCACCGAGGTAGAATCTGGAACTCCGGGAGGCATCTGCAAAGTACCCTGATGAAAACGTTCAATAAAAGTACGAACGTTTTCTTTTTCCTTCTGCTTTACTTCGATGAGTGATGACATAGACATGTCCATTCCTCCTTTGTAGAATCGAGCGAAGAATAGAGTCTTGAAATCTTCAAAAGAAGTAATGCAGTTGTCCGCTAGACTATGGTACCATTGGTAGGCTACTCCAGACAGACAGGCCTTAAACACTCGAGTGAGAAGGGCATCATTCCCTTGCAACAACACCGTCATCATGCTAAAGTAATTCATATACTGGCTTGGTGATGTTTTTCCCTCAAATAAAACCATAGCCTGTGGCTTATATTTTGGTGGGAAGGGGATCTCGTCCCAGATAGCTGGGTATGGCTGGTTGATTCCCAACTTCTTGAGTTGATCTTTATGCTTCAAGGCATCAAATTGGGCTTTTAATTCTCGAACTGCCTGTATCGAATCTTCAATTGGAAAAGGGACAGCAGAGAGGTGAGAGATCGATTGTATTGTAACTCTCACAGGAGGTAATACATTCTTCGGGTTAAGGGGTTGAGGAGCAGCTGATTCTTGATTTTGAATAGGCTCCTGGCTTGCATTGGATGGTGGCATGTCTACCCCTACACGTAGTTGAGTCAGAGGAACAGGTACTTAAGCTACTGTAGCTGTATGTTGAGTCACCATCATTTGGTGCATACTCTCCATCATGGTATGCATCTCTTTAAACGACGCTTCCAGTACAGCGATACGTTGTTCAGTACTTCCTGATGGGGAAGCTTCTTCATGTTCATCTCCAACGGCATAAAATCTTATTTCTATGGATGTCACCAAGGGATTATTATAGATCTCTGTAGAGATCGAGTCTATACTTTCAGCATCAAATTCAAAAAGCTGGCGACCCCCAGCGTCAGAATCAGAAGAATATGAAGCCAATTGTCGCGACCTCGAGCGGGTGTTTCGAAAAATACCTGCTTCAATATTCTCAAGGAGTTTGTCAAATCTCCTTTGGCTTAGAGTTCTAGAGGGATGACGTCTTGAACTTGACCTTCCTCTAGGAATGTGCAAAGCCATGTTTACCAACGCCAATGTTGGTTCTTCTTCCTGTAAGGGCAAAGAGTAGTTCAACCGGTCAAAAATTGACCATTTTGCCTTAGAACATCAGTAGTTAATTACAACCTTATGACTATTACAACAATGCTCCCTAGGGGGTGTAATAGACATATTAGAAGATCTCCTATCTTTGCATTTCTGGATCAAGAAATTACGCAAATCAAGGAGATTAACAGAAGAAGAAGGCTTATTATGCCTTTTTACATCAGTAGGAACGTAGAGATTGGGAACCACAATCCTCTCTCTGCCATAAGAATACAATAGTTCACCCATGTGAGTCGCATATGATCCGTCATCCTTCTGAGGAGTGTATTTTCCCATAAAATGGGTCTTTTTTATGCGGACATGCTTATCCTGGCATAATCTGGAGTTTTGTACAAGTTCGCATAAAATAGGGACAGTCCTCAGACGGCCTCCAGCGTCACATGTAATCTGAAGATTGTGCAACTTCTTCTCTTGGGGGCGTACAATCCTTGAGGTTGGGAGACTCGCCACTTGTTTTCCCTTAATGTGATCAAAGGGACCATCTGCCTCATCATAAATGGGAGATGTATTTTTACGCGCAGGGCACGTTTGAAATTTTTGAATTGGCGCCGAGGCCTTGTTACAAATTTTGTCTGCCATGTCACAGATGGGAGACAAAATTTTATGCGCTGGGTGTGTTCTAGACTTCTGGATTGGCACTGAGACATTGCCAGAAGTTTTGTCTGCCATGTCACAGATGGGAGATAAGATTTTACGCGCAGGGCACGTTCTAGACTTCTGGACTGGCACTGAGGCATTGCCAGAAGTTTTGTCTGCCACGTCACAGACAGGAGACATAGTTTTACGCGCAGAGCGCGTAGGCTATGTTATCACAACCTTGTTGATCAGAGGTGTCACGACCCGCACCCGGTGTAAGGGCACTAGTCGGAAATAACGCCCAGCCTACGCCGCAGAATCGGCGGTAGAACGCTGTCTAGATAATCTATCTAACAATATAATGAACCACCAATAATGATAGTATACTCAATCACAGAACTAAGATAGAATGAGCACGAATCAGATAAAGAAATGAATAGTCACAATACAACTCATGAGTCTAAAATAATACATCAATGAGTCTGAAGAAAGAACAGAAATAAGCTGGAGACAAATCCAGTACAAAGAATACTACAAAACTATAAAGCTACAACTCCAGGGTCAACTGTCTCAGTTGGGATAAGTCCCTCTTGAGCCAGGGTCTCAGAATCTAAACCCACAACATCCTGGGGTCCATAATAGGTAGGGTACTCCTCAGTGTCATCTGGAAAAATATATCCAGTCAGGAAAGGAGCAGAGTACAACCCTAACAGCAGTTCTCAAACAATGATAAAAACTATGTAACAGTAAATAGCTGTGGATAAACAAGATGCATAAATAGAGACAAGAATGTAGAGACAAAAAGAAAATACTGGAAAGAAATACAATAATGAACAACATGCTGATGGAACAAGAATACTAATGACTAAGTGTGTGAGTACTAGCTTTAACATGTGATCGGCTTAGGAACTTGCACAAGAGTATAATGGCCTGGCTGATTATACGTGCGGTGTATGATCAACACTCACAAGGAACAAGACATGCACAAGGAGGGTATGATCACATATCTACACTAAAATACTCCCCACCCCGACTGGTATAATAGATCCAACCACGGTACGTTATGGCACTAGATTCCCCAAGAAGATAGCTAGTCTCCCCGGGAATCGGTGTCTGTACATGTACAAGATAACCAACGAAACAATACTTGCACTATATACACCATATACCAAGGAATAACATCTCATGACGAGATCCGGATATACCAATCCGTGTAACCATAGTGTCGAGAGAAACATGTAAATCTACACTAGATACAACGAACATAGAGGATATCATAAATGAGAAACTATCAGAGAATGTACTCGCCTGAAGTCCAATGAACAGTCTCACAAATGTCTGACTCGGTGCCTGGAAGACCTAGATATGGAATACAACATTAAAACAAGATCCCGGAAAGATAACAAGTCAAACTAGACAACTTCTAGGCCAATAAGTCAATTCTAAGTTGAAAGTCAACTATGGTCAACTCTAAAGTTAACTAAAGTCAAACATGGTCAAACCTAGGTCAACCTTACAAATCATCTATAAAAATAATATAGGATAAACTACAACAATTTAGGAATCAAATAGATTCCAAAAGAATCTTACACAAAGTATATTAATAATATAAATAATATATATATCATAAATAATATATATGAAAACCAATATTCATACAATTAAAATACTATATTATAATAATTATTATACCTCACAAAACACATATATATATATACATATATATATATAACAATAATATATATAATATAAATAAAAACAGCCAAAGCGTCACTGAAAACAGGGAGTTAAAACAAAGATTTAAATAAAATAGCTTATAGTGACAGTCTTGACTGTCACTGAAAACTGTCGCAGAAAACTGAATAAATAACACACTGCTGATCGGATTTCTGACAGTTAGAAACTGACGCAGAAAAACCGTCGCGAAAACTCGCTGTGTTTTCCCGCCGCTGCATGGGTATTAATGACAGTGGCGGCTCTGTCATTAATACCCGCCGCCACTGCTACAGCGGCTGCTGCTGACCCGATCAAAATAATGACAGTTCAACTGTCATTAAAACCTACTGTCACTAAAACACAGAAAATATATATATAAATATATATATATAAATCTATATAAATCAATATAAATAAATAAATATATATATATATATACATATATAAAACAATTAAATAGATATATATATACTTATATATATATACACATAAATTTGCACATTAAAATATTAATAATTACAAAACACAATGCACATATTAATGTACATAATTAACATGGCTAGAAACACAACTAAAATATTTACATTAATATCCAAACAATTACATAATAATTATAAATAATATAATTACACAATTAAACATACAATATATTTTACAATTTATATTATTAACAAGTAGTACATATATATTTGCATGTAAGAAATCTATATATATTATATTATACATAATATTAGCACACACAAAATATAGATCCATGCTACAATAATTACCATAATAAATACACAAAAATAAATATATAATATCTATATATATTTACTAATTATGAAATAAGAATTGAACCACAATTAATTAGATCTATGCAAAAATACACACAATTGGAGAGTATCTCACCGTATCCCACTAGATCTAGGATACGCATGCGACACGAGTCCAACACACAACCAATTGCACCCCGAAGGACACAAACAAATCACAAATAATATTTATGAATAATTCAAAGTGTCAAAAGTAGATCTATGTGTCCGTGTCAAAATACGACATGTTCAAAGCCCCGTGTCGGAGGAAAACCCCCAAATGACACGTATCACCAAATAGTTGGGATACGAACCACAAGTATCCCAATATGGACACAACACTAGCCTCAAACACAAAGCTCATTGTCCAATTGATCTATAGGATCAATTGACACACACAACAAAATGTAAATTCGGAATTCCAACAAAATTGACACAAAAAGTACCATAACTTTCTCCATGGGTCTCCTATGAACACAAAACAAAGTCGTATGGGTAGTACATACATATAGGTTGATTTTACATGATTAAATCTCAGATTTAGAAGCTATTTAAATGGGAAAATCTGAATTATACCTATTGGGAGATGGATTCCCAATGAAACTTCCAATTGAGATGAACTTGCTTCCAAATTGTAGATCCTTGCTCCTCTTTGTAGATCCTTGCTTCCTTCTTCTAGATCCTTACTTTCTTCTTCTCTAATGGTGAATTGGGAAGAATTTGGAATGAATTTGGTAGGGAATTGGATTGGGAATGGAGGGAATTTGGTAGTGGAAAAAATTCTAGATCTAGATTTGGAATGAAATGAGAGGAGAGAGAAATTTCCCCCCCTCATTAATAGGCCGGCCATAGCCCCTCCCCCAAGCAATTGTAAAATGTCCAATGTACCCCTTGGGGCCTCTTATGAAGAAATAATTAAGGAAGGAAGCTTCTAGTCTAATTATTTAATTAATTTAATCCATCTCCTTAACTATGGGCTTTCTAAATGGGCCAAGTCTAACTAATTAATTCATGTTGGTCCATGGGTCCAAACTAAACTAGTTGGGTCCACTAGAAATAAGTCCAAAATAATTTAATAATATCTAACAATAATTAAATAATACAACAATTAATTATTTACCATGCACAATATTTATTTAAATAGGAAATTACTAAAATACCCTTTTTCCTAAAATGTGGTAGTGACAAGTCTACCCTCCTTAAAATAATTTCGTCCTCGAAATTCAAAGACGAAAACTACCCCCAGAAAATCACAGAACAGAACTAAAGAATCACAACTAACTAATGAACAGAACATAACAATGAACAGAACATAACTAGAAATAACATACCTCAAGGTACAAACAAATATGGATAACGCTCTCGCATGTCATCCTCTCTCTCCCAGGTAGACTCCCCCGGAGAGTGATGCCTGCATGCGACGCGCACCAAAAGAATAGTCTGGTTCCTCAGCACCTTCTCTCTCCGATCCAGAATCCCAACTGGCTGCTCTGGATAGCTAAGAGTAGGGCCCACCTCTATCTCTGAGTGATCCAATACATGACTAGGATCTGCCACGTATCGTCTCAACTGCGACACATGAAACACGTTGTGCACTCCCTCCAATGCAGGTGGCAAGTCTAGTCTATAAGCAACTGCACCGACCCTCTCTAGAATAGTGAAAGGTCCAATGAATCGCGGACTAAGCTTTCCGCCTCCACCGAAGCGAATCGTGCCTCGTGTCGGAGAAATCCTCAGAAACACCAAACCACCCACCTAGAACAAAACACCACCTTAAGAACTTATCTATAATAAACAACCAAGAACAAGCACACAAAATAAAATCTAAACTATACCTCAAACTCCAAGGGTCTCCGAGGGCTATCGGCCCAATGTCGTTGTCTGTCCTGTGCCACTCGAAGTCTGTCTCTGATCAACTGAACCTTCTCTGCTGCATCCACAACCATCTCTGGCCCAAGCAAAACTCTCTCTCCAACATCGTCCCAAGACAAAGGAGTACGACACCTCCGACCATATAGAGCTTCAAAAGGTGACATCTCTATACTGGCCTGGTAACTGTTGTTGTAAGCAAACTCTACCAAATGGAGATGGTCCTCCCAAGAACCCCTGAAATCTAGTACACAAGTGCGCAACATATCCTCGAGAGTCTGAATAGTCCTCTCTGACTGCCCATCTGTCTGGGGATGATATGCAGTACTGAACTTGAGCTGAGTGCCCAAACTCTCCTGCAAACTCCTCCAGAAATGAGAAATGAAACGACTATCCCGATTTGAGACTATGCTGACGGGAACTCCATGTATCCTAACGATCTGCCTCACATACATCTCTGCCAGCTTCTCCGTAGACAAACCCACCTTGAAAGGCAAAAAGTGGGCCGACTTGGTCAATCTATCAACAATGACCCAAATCGCGTCTTTCCCTCCTGGAGATCGTGGTAGTCCGGACACAAAATCCATAGTAATGTGTTCCCACTTCCACTCTGGAATGGGTAATGGCTGAAGTAAACCTCTTGGCCTCTGCCTCTCGGCTTTCACCTGTTGGCACACTAAGCATCTGGATACAAACTGTGCCACTTCCCTCTTCATGCCATACCACCACACACTCTCTCGCATATCCCGATACATCTTGTTAGCACCTGGATGTATGGAATACTGAGAGCGATGCGCTTCCTGCAACACCTCCTCACGCAACTCCCCACTAGGCACACACAATCTAACTCCATGCCTCAAAGATCCATCCTCTGCAATAGTGAAATCATCCTCCAATCCTGCTCTCACCTGAGCTCTGATACTTCTCAAGGATACATCATCATACTGTGCTGCCTTGATCCTATCCATCAAATCTGAATGTATCTGCAATCCCCACATCTGCATAGCACCACCAGGAACAATCACCTCAATGCCCAAGCTCTCCAAGTCCTCCAACAAATATCGATCCTGCGTCAAGAACATAGCTACCGGATACCTGCTCAAAGCATCGGCAACTACATTGGCTTTCCCAGGATGATATTGCAAAGAGATATCAAAATCCTTCATCAGTTCCAACCACCGATGCTGCCTCATGTTCAACTCCTTCTGCGTGAAAACATACTTCAAGCTTTTATGGTCTGTGAAGATCTCCACACGCTCTCCGTACAAATAATGTTTCCACAACTTCAGGGCGAATATGACAGCTGCCAACTCCAAATCATGGGTAGGATAGTTCTTTTCATGAGGACGCAATTGCCTGGATGCATAGGCAATCACTTTCCCATGCTGCTGAAGAACACAACCTAAACCCTTTCCCGATGCATCACTATAAATAGTGAAACCTCCGGACCCTGATGGCAATGTCAAAATAGGAGCAGACGTCAACCTCTTCTTCAACTCCTCAAAAGCGGCCTGGCAATCTTCCGTCCAAACAAACTCCACATCCTTCCTTGTGAGTCTGGTCATCGGCTCGGCAATCCTCGAAAAATCTTGCACAAACTTTCTGTAGTAGCCTGCCAATCCCAAGAAACTCCTGATCTCTGCTACCGAACTCGGAGTCTTCCAAGATTCCACTGCTGAAATCTTCTTTGGATCCACTGAAATACCATCACCAGTCACAACATGCCCCAAGAATTCTACCTTGTCCAAGAAAAACTCACATTTGGACAACTTTCTATACAGCTTCTCCTTCCTCAGCACATCCAACACAATCCTCAAATGCTCCTCATGCTCCTCCGGTGTCCTCGAGTATATGAGTATGTCGTCGATGAACACCACCACGAACTTGTCAAGGTACTGGTGGAATACCTTGTTCATCAAGTTCATAAATACCGCCGGTGCATTAGTCAAACCAAACGGCATCACCATAAACTCGAACTGACCATACCGAGTTCTAAAAGCAGTCTTCGGTATGTCCTCCGGCTTCACCTTCACCTGATGGTAGCCTGATCTCAAATCTATCTTAGAAAACACCTTCGCACCACTCAACTGATCAAACAGATCATCAATCCGTGGCAAAGGATACTTATTCTTGATAGTGAGATTATTCAAAGCCCTGTAATCAATGCACATGCGCACCGATCCATCCTTCTTTGGTACAAACAATACCGGGGCTCCCCATGGTGAAGAACTCGATCTGATAAACCCCTTATCCTGTAATTCGTCCACCTGCTTCTTCAACTCGACCAGCTCGCTGTTGTTTACTCTATAGACATGCTGCGAAATCGGTTCTGCACCTGGCACCAAATCTATAGAAAATTCAACATCTCGATCTGGCGACAATCCTAGCAATTCTTCAGGAAACACATCCAAAAATTCTGCTATCAACGGATGCGGCAACTCCTTGTCTTCTACCATAGCTCCACAAATAATGCCTTCTCCCTGCTCCGCAGCTCCTCTAGCAAACTCGAACTCTGGCTCTCCTGGCGGACCAAACAAAACTCTACCTCCTCTACAATCTATGCTAGCACGGTGCCTACTCAACCAATCCATCCCGAGTACAATATCGTAGCTCGAAAGTGGCATTACAAGTAGACACGCACTCAACTCCCGGTCTCCCAGAGTAACTCTCCGATCTTTGCAAATATCATTAACCAGGATAATGCCTCCCCCGGTCATGATCTTGCAAGTCCTAAGCAAAGACTCAGCTACCAAACCATGTTTTAGAGCAAAAGAAACAGATACAAAACTATGGGAAGCACCACTATCAAACAAAGCTAAAGCTGGAATGGAATCAAGAAGAATAGAACCTGCGATGACATCTCCGGTGGGTTCCTCCTCTTCGACTGTCATAGCAAACGCTCGTCCCTGCCGAGCACCTCCCTGCTGCTGATGCTGGACAAAACGCTGCTGCTGTGTCGGAAGCGGTCCCCTCGGTTGTGCTGCAGGTGGTCTCATCTGTGCCCTCGGAGCTGGAGCTGCTCCCTGAACTGCACGACGAGGACACTCCCTCAATTGATGCCCTTCAGTACCACAATACAAACAAACTCCTAGCCTCTTTCTGCAAACTTCCCAGATGTGGCCGGGCTTCTTGCAGAAGTTGTATAGAGCTTGCTGTAACTGCCTCTGCTGTTGAGGTGCCTGGTGAAAAGGCGCTCTAGCTGGAGTCTGGTTCTACTGTGGCTGCTGGAAAGGTCTGGACTGGAAATGAGGACGTTTGGCAGATACTGCACTGCCGTTGGCCCCCAGAAAAGAATTACGGTCTCTCTTGGTCTTCAAACCCAGATCCCGCTCAACCTTGCGTGCCTCCGCAAGTATCTCCGAGTATGTCTCATAAAAAGACGGAATGAGAATCTTCACTTCCCAGTTTAGACCCTCTCGGAAACGAATAGCTCGAACCTCCGGCTCTCTCACCAAGTACTCTGCAAATCGGCTCAGCCTACCGAACTCTGCAGCGTATTCCTCCACAGACATGCTTTCCTGAATGAGACTCTCAAATTGTCTCCCCAAGTCAAGCCTGTCTATCCGGGCGAAAAACTTCTTCTTGAAAAGGTCCCTGAATACCTCCCAAGATTGTCCTGCGTCAACTAGAACCGGCTCATTCCTGAACCAGGTACGAGCGACGTCGAACAGTTGAAGTCCTACCGCCTCAACCTTCAGATCTTCAGAAAGACGGGACACCCTCATAAGACGCTCAATGTCCTCGAGCCAATCATCAGCATAGACGATGCCCTCCGTCCCTTTGAAAACCCTAGGCTCCAGTTTCTTGAAGTCCTGAATGTTGCCTGGCCGAAGCTGAGCAACCTGAGGAACAACCTGCTGCTGGACCGGAACTCCTCTCTCAACTATAGCACGAGCAAGCTGATGAGCACTCTCGATGCCCTGCCGTAGAACGTCAGTCTGCCTCTGATGTGCCTCCGACTGAGCCCTCTGTGCCTCGAGCATCTCACGAAACAGAGTAAACATCTGTGACGCCTCTGCTGGCACAGGAGGTGGAGGTGAAAGCCCCTCAGATACAGCTGGCACAGTCCTCTGAGTGGGTGGTGGACCTCCGAAAGCAGCTGACACTCCAATCACCGGAGAAGTGACTGGTGCAGGCCCTCGGGATGTCGCAGACCTCTCAGAAACTGCTCTCCCTTGCTGTGATCTAGTCTTAGGCGGCATCCTGAGACAAAGCGAAAGAAAGAATCAATATGGCACAAGATGTAAGATATTCAAGGAAAGGACAGTTTAAGAGATCAAGTATCAACGTCAAAGGAGAATAGTTGAATCAAAAGAATTTTTCTAGATGTGATTGAGTATCTCAGCCTATATCCTATATCCTATTGCAGGCTCGCAGTAGTACAACTAAGTTGTCGCACTACCACGATATCACATACTTGTGAAGCTAGACCTGCATGGGCCACCACCAAAAACGTGTCACGACCCGCACCCGGTGTAAGGGCACTAGTCGGAAACAACGCCCAGCCTACGCCGCAGAATCGGCGGTAGAACGCTGTCTAGATAATCTATCTAACAATATAATGAACCACCAATAATGATAGTATACTCAATCACAGAACTAAGATAGAATGAGCACGAATCAGATAAAGAAATGAATAGTCACAATACAACTCATGAGTCTAAAATAATACATCAATGAGTCTGAAGAAAGAACAGAAATAAGCTGGAGACAAATCCAGTACAAAGAATACTACAAAACTATAAAGCTACAACTCCAGGGTCAACTGTCTCAGTTGGGATAAGTCCCTCTTGAGCCAGGGTCTCAGAATCTAAACCCACAACATCCTGGGGTCCATAATAGGTAGGGTACTCCTCAGTGTCATCTGGAAAAATATATCCAGTCAGGAAAGGAGCAGAGTACAACCCTAACAGCAGTTCTCAAACAATGATAAAAACTATGTAACAGTAAATAGCTGTGGATAAACAAGATGCATAAATAGAGACAAGAATGTAGAGACAAAAAGGAAATACTGGAAAGAAATACAATAATGAACAACATGCTGATGGAACAAGAATACTAATGACTAAGTGTGTGAGTACTAGCTTTAACATGTGATCGGCTTGGGAACTTGCACAAGAGTATAATGGCCTGGCTGATTATACGTGCGGTGTATGATCAACACTCACAAGGAACAAGACATGCACAAGGAGGGTATGATCACATATCTACACTAAAATACTCCCCACCCCGACTGGTATAATAGATCCAACCACGGTACGTTATGGCACTAGATTCCCCAAGAAGATAGCTAGTCTCCCCGGGAATCGGTGTCTGTACATGTACAAGATAACCAATGAAACAATACTTGCACCATATACACCATATACCAAGGAATAACATCTCATGACGAGATCCGGATATACCAATCCGTGTAACCATAGTGTCGAGAGAAACATGTAAATCTACACTAGATACAACGAACATAGAGGATATCATAAATAAGAAACTATCAGAGAATGTACTCACCTGAAGTCCAATGAACAGTCTCACAAATGTCTGACTCGGTGCCTGGAAGACCTAGATATGGAATACAACATTAAAACAAGATCCCGGAAAGATAACAAGTCAAACTAGACAACTTCTAGGCCAATAAGTCAATTCTAAGTTGAAAGTCAACTATGGTCAACTCTAAAGTTAACTAAAGTCAAACATGGTCAAACCTAGGTCAACCTTACAAATCATCTATAAAAATAATATAGGATAAACTACAACAATTTAGGAATCAAATAGATTCCAAAAGAATCTTACACAAAGTATATTAATAATACAAATAATATATATATCATAAATAATATATATGAAAACCAATATTCATACAATTAAAATACTATATTATAATAATTATTATACCTCACAAAACACATATATATATATATACATATATATATATACATATATATATATATATAAATAAAAACTGCCAAAGCGTCACTGAAAACAGGGAGTTAAAACAAAGATTTAAATAAAATAGCTTATAGTGACAGTCTTGACTGTCACAGAAAACTGTCGCAGAAAACTGAATAAATAACACACTGCTGATCGGATTTCTGACAGTTAGAAACTGACGCAGAAAAACCGTCGCGAAAACTCGCTGTGTTTTCCCGCCGCTGCATGGGTATTAATGACAGTGGCGGCTCTGTCATTAATACCCGCCGCCACTGCTACAGCGGCTGCTGCTGACCCGATCAAAATAATGACAGTTCAACTGTCATTAAAACCTACTGTCACTAAAACACATAAAATATATATATAAATATATATAAATAAATCTATATAAATCAATATAAATAAATATATATATATATATACATATATAAAACAATTAAATAGATATATATATACTTATATATATATACACATAAATTTGCACATTAAAATATTAATAATTACAAAACACAATGCACATATTAATGTACATAATTAACATGGCTAGAAACACAACTAAAATATTTACATTAATATCCAAACAATTACATAATAATTATAAATAATATAATTACACAATTAAACATACAATATATTTTACAATTTATATTATTAACAAGTAGTACATATATATTTGCATGTAAGAAATCTATATATATTATATTGTACATAATATTAGCACACACAAAATATAGATCCATGCTACAATAATTACCATAATAAATACACAAAAATAAATATATAATATCTATATATATTTACTAATTATGAAATAAGAATTGAACCACAATTAATTAGATCTATGCAAAAATACACACAATTGGAGAGTATCTCACCGTATCCCACTAGATCTAGGATACGCATGCGACACGAGTCCAACACACAACCAATTGCACCCCGAAGGACACAAACAAATCACAAATAATATTTATGAATAATTCAAAGTGTCAAAAGTAGATCTATGTGTCCGTGTCAAAATACGACATGTTCAAAGCCCCGTGTCGGAGGAAAACCCCCAAATGACACGTATCACCAAATAGTTGGGATACGAACCACAAGTATCCCAATATGGACATGACACTAGCCTCAAACACAAAGCTCATTGTCCAATTGATCTATAGGATCAATTGACACACACAACAAAATGTAAATTCGGAATTCCAACAAAATTGACACAAAAAGCACCATAACTTTCTCCATGGGTCTCCTATGAACACAAAACAAAGTCCTATGGGTAGTACATACATATAGGTTGATTTTACATGATTAAATCTCAGATTTAGAAGCTATTTAAATGGGAAAATATGAATTATACCTATTGGGAGATGGATTCCCAATGAAACTTCCAATTGAGATGAACTTGCTTCCAAATTGTAGATCCTTGCTCCTCTTTGTAGATCCTTGCTTCCTTCTTCTAGATCCTTGCTTTCTTCTTCTCTAATGGTGAATTGGGAAGAATTTGGAATGAATTTGGTAGGGAATTGGATTGGGAATGGAGGGAATTTGGTAGTGGGAAAAATTCTAGATCTAGATTTGGAATGAAATGAGAGGAGAGAGAAATTTCCCCCCCTCATTAATAGGCCGGCCATAGCCCCTCCCCCAAGCAATTGTAAAATGTCCAATGTACCCCTTGGGGCCTCTCATGAAGAAATAATTAAGGAAGGAAGCTTCTAGTCTAATCATTTAATTAATTTAATCCATCTCCTTAACTATGGGCTTTCTAAATGGGCCAAGTCTAACTAATTAATTCATGTTGGTCCATGGGTCCAAACTAAACTAGTTGGGTCCACTAGAAATAAGTCCAAAATAATTTAATAATATCTAACAATAATTAAATAATACAACAATTAATTATTTACCATGCACAATATTTATTTAAATAGAAAATTACTAAAATACCCTTTTTCCTAAAATGTGGTAGTGACAAGAGGAAAAGAGCTTGAAGAAAGGGTAGAGGATGTCTTGGGCATCCACACTTTACGCAGCTTCCTATTGTTCTGGACAGAGAGGGAATGAGAGCTACCCCCTGCACGAAGCATGTCTTCATAAGCAGATTGATTGAATTGTACGACTAAAGTCTTCTTCGTCGATCCAATGGATACAACATCATGTTGAGCAATTACGATCTTGTCAGATAAGAAAGTCATCCCCAGCAGAGTTGTCATCTTGTGTTTGATGATAAACAAAAGAATAAAACTAGGTTTATACGAAACTCTTTCTTTGTTTACAAACAAGAAAAAAAAGAGTATAATTAATCCTATACGAGGATGTTAAGTACAATAAAAATAATTTTGGAGAAAAATTGCTATAGGAGTCTGATCTGCGGTCGATCACTTTGTCCCTTGGACCACACGATAACGAAGAAGTGTTGTAGAAGATTAAGAAGCTTCAAAGGTTGCAAGAGGGATTGAATTCTCGTTGCCGAAGTTGTCAATCGACATTCTCTATCTGTGCTCTCTGCTCCTCCTTTTTTTCTGATCCCTTTACCCTGTGACTAGAGGCCTCTATTTATAGAGATTAGTCACAATAATCGTCCAGTTGGCGTAGAAGCCAAACTGTGAAGGAAGTGACATCTTTTATGTGGCATTTATAATAACTGCTATCCATGTTTGAATGATCTCCTGAATCCGCATATGATACATGTCCCATTATGAGGTAATGCGTATAACTGGTTCTCGAGGATCATGGCATGCAAGCCACGTAGGTAACTGTCCCTTGCGTAAAGATGGTTGGCATAAAAGCTAAATAACTGTCTCGTTGGCGTAAAAGCCAAATAGCCGTCTTATTGGCGTAAAAGCCAAATAGTGGTCTTGGTGGCGTAAAAGGCAAATAGCTGTCTTAGTGGCGTAAAAGCCAAACATCTGTCTTGTTGGCATAAAAGCCAAATTCTGTGTAAAACTTGATGCTGCATGAATAATAGATAACCAGCATAAAAATAGCCAATTATCCTTCCTGACTGAGGTCTTGAGCGTATTCTGGGCTAAATAGCCTTATCACGTATCTCTACAAATATAGTCTGAGTTGGCATATTTCGAGGAGATAGCATACGGCGTACTCCTATAGTTGAAAATAGCCTGGTTGGCGTAAAATGCAAGGATGGTGATGTGAGCATATTAGTCACAGTTTTAGCTCTTCCAGTCGTTTAAAATAGAACCAGATCTCGTGCATTAAATGCAG
Source organism: Iris macrosiphon (assembly GCA_036927795.1). Lineage (NCBI taxonomy): Eukaryota > Viridiplantae > Streptophyta > Magnoliopsida > Asparagales > Iridaceae > Iris > Iris macrosiphon. The sequence continues at coordinate 61,337,048 of JAYESA010000002.1, forward strand.
AGATCTCCCTCATCTCGTGCATTAAATGCAGAGATATGCCTCAATCTCGCGCATTAAATGCCGAGATGTGTCTCGAGCTCTGTACGAAGAACAGCTTTTGATGTGGCATCTAATTTTGTCTCATCTTGAGCGTAAAGATTTATCTCTGCATGTGTAGAATAGGCAGCGTATTCCTTGAATGCGTAAAAATGACTTATATCAAGGATATGTTACTAAACGACAGTTTGGGTCTCTGTGCAAAATTATTATCACAGCCGTCCTCTCGATCGTCGTGCAGTACTTTTGTTAGGAGTCAGGTTCACTATTTTGTCTGACAGATTCATTAGAGGAATACGAAGAGTTCCTTTATGACTTTACGTTGCATTAAAGACAAACGTATTTTACGCCGTAGGGAGGTGTAGTAACCTTTTACACCAAAATAGCCTTGAAGTGCTGCTTTATGCAGGCAGCTCTGAAGCTCTTCTTTACACCAAACAGCTCTGAAGTTCTATTTTACGCGGGCTTCATGTATGTTAGGTTTTGACTGTATAATACGCATATAATTCTCCAGCGTATTTCATGCTTCTACAAAGGGAGCCTATCATCTGTGAATAATTATGTTGTTCCAAAGGTGATCCTTTATTCTTTTTTAGTATAATACTGCTGTCATAAGGAGTTAGGACAGGTTTTTTATCAAATAACTCAAACTTTTTTAGCATTTTTTCAATTGAATCTGCTAAAGATAGAGTATAACCCTCTTTGCCTTTGGTCACTTGTATTCCTAAAATTAAGTTGGCTTCTCCTAGGTCTTTCATATCAAACTGGTAGATAAATAGTTCTTTTTAATATTTATTAATTCCAGTGATGAACCTAGGATAAGGATGTCATCTACATACAAGCATAAAATGACATAACTTTTACATGTACCTTTAGAGTATATACATTTGTCATACTCATTTGACAAGAAACCATATTCACAAATTACTTTGTCAAATTTATTGTGCCATTTTTTGGGAGCTTGTTTCAAGCCATAGAGGGATTTTACTACTCTGCAAACTTTCTTTTCTTGACCTTTAGCAATAAAACCTTCAGGTTGGTCCATATAAAGTTCTTCCTCTAGATCTCCATTCAAAAATGCTGTCTTTACATCCATTTGATGGATTAGCATATCATGAATGGATGCTAAGGCCAAGAGAGTTCTAATGGATGTGATTCTAGCTACAAGAGAGTAGGTATCAAAATAATCTCACCCTTTCTTCTGGATAAAACCCTTAGCAACTAATCTAACTTTGTATTTCTCTATAGTACCATCGGCTCTGAGTTTCTTCTTGAAAATCCACTTATAACCTATTGGTTTATTGCCTAAAGGTAGATCTGTTAGAAACCAAGTGTTATTCTTCACGATGGAGTTGTATTCACTGTTAATGGCTTCTTTCCAGAATGGAGCATCAGGAGACGACATTGCTTCTTCATAAGTTGAGGGATCACCCTCTATCAAAAAGGTGAAGAATTATTCTCCTAATTTTTTTCAGTCATATTCCTTTTACTCCATCTAGGTTCTAAGTTTTGTTTAGATTATGAGCTCGGTATTTGGACATGAGAACTAGTAGAGGGTATGGAGGAAGAGATTGAACTTCTATCCTTAAAAGGAAATATATTTTCAAAGTAAACTACATCTCTTGCTTCTATAATGGTATTGTTAGAGATTTCATTTACTTCTGAGTGAGTCACTAGAAATCTATTGGCATAGCTGTCTAAGGCATATCCTATGAAAACAGAGTCTACAGTCTTGGGACCAATCTTTCTCTTTTTAGGTTCGAAAATTCCGACTTTAGCAAGGCATCCCTAAACTCTAAGGTAATTAATCCTAGGAGCTCTACCTTTCCAAAGCTCATAGGGAGTCTTATCTTTTGTCTTACTAGGAATCCTATTAAGAATGTAACAGGCAGTTAAAAAGGCTTCTTTCCACAAGTTATCAGGAGCACCAGAGCTGAGAAGCATGGCATTCACCATATCTAACAGAGTGCGGTTCTTGCATTCAGTAACTCTGTTAGACTGAGGTGAATATGGAGCAGTTATCTCATGAATTATTCCATGTTCTTCACAGAATTTAATCATTTTGTTTGAGGTATATTCTCCACCACAATCAGATCTAAGGATCTTAATCTTTCTTTCTAATTGATTCTCAGCTTTAGATTTGTAGACCTTAAATTTATCTAGAACTTCATCTTTGGTTTTGAGAAGGTAAATATAACAATACTTTGAATAATCATCTATGAACGTAACAAAGTATTTTCTACCGCCTCTGGTCAAAATCCTATTTGAGTCACATACATCACTATGGATAAGTTCTAGAAGGTCAGAATTTTTTTCTACAGATTTGAATGATAATTTAGTGTGTTTGGCTTGAACACAAATCTCACATTTGTGTTTGTCATCTATTGGAGTCTTGGGAATAAGATCTAAAGTCATCATTCTTTTAATAGAACCTAGGTTCACATGACCTAGTCTACCATGCCAAATATTTGAAGATTCTATATTAGAGACAATGAGAGAACAATCAAAAATTTTATTCATTATGCTTAAAAATAAAAGACCGCCTTTTACAAAGCCTTTTCCTATAAAGAAGTCATGCTTAGAAAATACTACTTTATTTGCCTCCATTATAATTTTGTATCCTGAGGCTACAAGAAGGGATCCACTAACTAGGTTTCTCCTGACAGACGGCACCTGAAGAACATCATGAAGAGTTAAGATTTTTTCTGATGTCATCTTCAGGTCAACTTTTTCTCTTCCAATAATTTATGCCGTTGAGCCATCTCCTAGGGTCACACCTCCTCCACTTGATTCCTGATAGTTTGAAAAACAGGAGCGATCAAACAAAACATGAACATTAGCTCCAGAATCCAACCACCAATCATCAGAATGGTAAAAGAGGTTAATCAAGGGTTGAAAGCTTACAGACATGAAGGAACTCGAAGAACCTTTCTGAAGCATGTTTGCTTCTGGTCTAACTGAGCTATTTCCTTTGTAGGAGGTCTGGACAGCTTCCTTCTTCCTATGGTAGCAGTTAGTGGCCATATGGTTTATTTTACCACACACAAAACAAATCTTTTTTGATTCTGAGTCTGACTGAAGTTTCTAGGTTTATGGTTTTGGTGATAATGGTTTTGATGGTTAGGCTGAATTTTTTTTCTTCTTGAAGAAATTCTTTTTGGATTTATAATGAAAATTAGATTTAGATTTTCTTTGGCCTTCTACAAGGTTTACCTTAGCTTTAGATTCAGTCTTAGGCTTAGATCTCAATCTAATTTGTTCTTCGGTTCTAATTTTCTTTAGGACTTGATTGTAGGTAAGATCTCCTTGTGTATGGATAAGTTCCTTAGTAATATCAGACCAAGAGGGAGGTAACTTGTCTATTAGGCATGCTATTTTATGCTCATTGGAGAAAGATGTGCCTTTGGCTTGAATATGCCTAAGGTATTCTTGGAATTCATGGAGTTGGTCATTCATTGGCTTGTTATCTACCATAAAATACCTATTAAAGGTTGAAGAATTAAATCTTTCTATTCTGGCATCATCACAGCCGTATTCATTTCCAAGGCTTTCCAAAGTTCTTTAGCGCTCTTGTATTCAAAAAATATATTATACAAGGATTCAGATAATGCGCTTAGAATTCTATGAAAGAAGTGGAAGTCTATCTCGTTAGGGGTTTTTGGTTTCGAGGAGGTGGACACTCCTATATCAGACTCAGTTTTATCAGAATCATTTGTGATGGGTGTGACCCATCAATGGCTGAAATAAGTCCTAAGGTCGTGAGCCAAAATTTTATTTGGCTCTGCCATCTTTTAAAGTATGAGCCATCAAACTTAACAGATTTTGCAGGAGAGGATTCCTCTTTACCAGTCATGTTTGCAGTCTGAAAAATATAAATTTATTTAATAACAATGTCTAAGATAATAGTTTAGGTGGTCTTTGCTAATCAATCTTAAAATCTTTAATTTTTCAAGTGTTGATCAACTCAGGTTAGCTATAGGGGCCGGTTCCCAGCTAGCGGCGATCCGAAGACTCTTAAGTACCGTATCGCTTAGGGCTATTTACATCCGGTTGACAGAAGGACCCTTTCGGCTTGTGCCCGAGTTTGCCTCTACTTTAAAACTTTAGATTTGAAGATTTTATTTGCAATTTCCTTTTTACTAAACTATTTTCTTTTGGTCCTAGATTGCTTTCAAAATACTAAGTGATTATTTATATTATAATTGAAAGAAATTTTGTGATCAAAATATTACAATTGACAAAATTATCAAATATGCTAACAATTTATAAATTACTTTAAGCAAATTTGTAATTTGACAGTATAGTAAGCAACTTGATAAGTAAACAAATAAATCAATTGAGAAAATGAAGCAAATTGCTAACAACTATTTTGAGTTAACGATTATGGTCAAATAGCAAATATTAAATATGGTTATTTGCTATGGTAAATATTAAGCAAATTGAATTTTCTAGAATAAAAATTAAACTATTGCAACTTAATAATATTGGCTACAGTAAGAATAATTTTTCTACAAGTTAAAGCTTGCTATAGTTAGAAATTTTCAAATTTTTAATTGATAAATTATCAACTATGCTACAGTAACTATCAACTTTTAATTTATTAATCAACTTTATTCTAGAAAATTTTATGTTACTATGCCAACAATATGTTGCTACAATATTATGAATTAAGCAATGCTCAAACAAAAAAAAAATTTGGTTATGTAGCAAGAATAGGCAACAAATATTAACCTAACTGATAAAAAATATATATATATAATAAACGGTTAATTTTTTATTTTTCTTTAGCAGAGAATAAGTAATGGTATATTAACAATATTTTTGAAGCTTTCTAGGCAGATAGGAGTTCAAAAAAAATGTTTGTGGCCAACCATGTTGTAATACCTGAGAGTTTTAGAACTTTTCTTTATATGACATGGCAAGGGTGAATTTTGAAGCATTTTATTTGCACGAATCAACCTTTCCTTCTCTTTCCACAGGTGAGCTTTGAGTATATATATATATATATATATATATATATATATATATATATATATATATATATATAATAAATTATTATTGAATATATTTTTATATTTTATTTGCAAAAGATTTTGAATCTTCTCATAAAAAAATTTATATGACATGACAAGTGCATAAATTGCAATAACTTAGGTCATTATATAATTGTTTCGATGCTCTAATTATTGACTTATTGATGGTTGACTTATAATTTATTGAAAAAATGTGTTCTTTCTAATGCCTATAGTAATTCTTATCGAGTCGATCTGGTGGCCGAAATTGAAACCTAGGAGTGAATTTTGTTCCAAAAAGGCCTACTAGAATCAATCCCTTTCCATTAGGCAAGTTTTATAATTTATTAATTTTTTTTGTTAAATTGTTGTTGTGTGGTGGACTAATTTATTGAAGAATAAAAATATATTTTTTCCATTTGTTTGCATAGTTATTCCAATATTCATATTGAGATTGAAATTAATAATAGAAAAACTAAAAAAGAAAATATTTTTATATTTGGTATTGATTTTTATTTGTCGTTAATTATTATTATTTGTTGAATTTTTTGATAATGTCATTTGATTGCATAGTTTTCGTATCTATAATATTCAATTGAAATGTCATGTGATATATTTTTTTATTAAATTTTTTCTTATGCAATAGCAACAATAAGAACAAAATTTTATCTCAAAATTAATGAAAAACAACAAATGATATATAAATTATGTACAAATATATTAAATATATTTTATTTTTAATATTATTTGGTTTTTTGGAAGCAATAACTCAAAAAATACTACTGTATCATTATCGATGAAAAATAATATAATATGAATTTTAAGCTTTGAGGGCACCACTTTTAGAGTTTGTCTCAGATCTCAAAATATAAAGTACGACACTGCTTATACGACATCACGTCCAGTGGCTATTTTCTGTTCTGCAGAATCGAAATATGACATAATGATATCAGAGCCAAGTTTTACGTTATTGGATTCTCACTCGATTTATTTCAAATCTAATATTGCTTTCGCTATTATTCTGAGTTTTTTTTGCTATTATTCTAAGTTGCTTTCATGATTGTTATAAATTACTTTCATGATTGAAAGGACCTCCTGGTTGCTCACTGGATGTTCCATACAATAAGTCTAATACATTATGATGTCCTGTATATGATTCTTGAATTATAATGATACACAAAATCCAACAATGATTCGATACCATTTTATGGTAACGTGTGATTAATATTTAGCATGTGGGATAAAGAAAAGTCAATATATGTGATGTAACCAATATAAGATTGTGGATGAGTAATTTAATTGGAATCAACAGACATTTTGAGTTGATTCGAGTATGCTGGATTAATTATATTTCATACCTGAATAAGTATTGATCATGTTTGTGGTCAGCAATGCTACCTTGTGAAGAATAGCTTGGATGGGTGTTACATCAGTAGAGGGACAATATAGTATCAAAAATAGATTTATTTTTGAGTGGTATATGTCTCTACCCTCTTAGTAATGATATATGTGTTGACCTTTTCATAGTGATAATGATGAGCCTATCAGTAAGAATGTGGTAGTATCGAGATCTAGTCAGGCGTTATGCCTTATTGTAATATGATATGAGTGTCCCTTGATAATTCGATTCGGGTGATCAATATCAAACCCTTGATAGTTTGATATTATTTTGGATAAGATAAATTATAAGGTGTAAAGTAGATGCCTTAGCTGAGGACAACGAGATGAGATAAACATTTAGACAGTAACTTGAATGAGTTGGGTAAAGTTTAAAATCAGTATCGATGGTTGGATGAACTTAAAGGGTGATTGAAATTGTTGGATAAAGTTATATGTGGGATATCATATTTTGGTTGCATAATTAGAAGTCCTAATTGAAATATTATCAACGACTTGTATTATGTGAATAACTATGCCCTTGACATGAGGTATGTAATAACTGTGTACATGTCGAGTTCAAAGGGTAGCAGTAGTAAAGTAAGAATATTAAGCATAATGAGATGGATGGTTTTGTATTTGTGTTCATTTATGCCTGAATGATTGAGATGTGTCACGAAGTGACCTATATTAGCCTTGGATATGTTAGTTAAATGGATAATGATTAATGAGCATATGAACTCGAAGGATTAAAATGAATTACTTGATCCTTATTGTATCACACTATTCAGAAAATTTTTATGAGACTTTGATGGATGAGATACAAATAAAGATTAAGGTGTAACAAGATGTGATATAAATTATTGGGGGGAAATACAACCACATGGATAACAGTTGGTTGGCATATATGATATATTGAATTATAATTGTCATATAGACTAAGATTGTTAAATTATTAATGTTGAATGATCAATATATTGGTTTATATGACCGACATATGGAATATGTGAATATTTATTTAATGTGATTTAACAAAGATGGAATTATTTATTAGACCTTGATGAGGTAATGCACATAAGTTGATGGTTAATGTGAATAAAATTGATCCATACTATATCAAAAAGGATTTGGCAAGAGTTAGATTGATCAAATAAATTAGAGGAAAATATCTTCACTTTATTGATTGGTTAATATTATCGACCGAACCGTATGGATAAATGGAACGCTTGGATACAAAGTATAAGTGGGGAAGGATTTTAGAGCAAGAATCATAAATATTTTGGAGGTGATCAAACTAGATATTAATTGTTGAATGGTCAGCATTATTACTGAAATAATTGGATATGCAGGAACTTAAGTAATGAGATAATGATACAATTAGAGTAAACTTATCATTTTAGAATTTTAAAGTAATAGTATGAGAAATTTGAATTTGAGTTTTGAAAATTTTACTTGATGGTTATGGGTTGGACAATGATGTTACCAGATTAACTTCATTGAGTTTGGGGGTGAGTCTAAAATGAACCTTTGTTGGAGGTGACTCCTTGAGGAATGACTGTTGCTAGATAGACTCGATCCTAGACCGTCTAATATTTTAATTATTAGCGATTGGCCGGTGGTAGTGCATCTGTTGTTGGATTATAAATTAAGAATTGGATATAAGTTCATTGGATTTGTTAGATTAAGGATTGTCCCTAAGATAGAGACAATTATGATCCCTAGTAGTTGTCCACTTTATATGGGTTACATAAATGATTAGATTTAGTTGTTGGTATAGCTAACCTTAGAGACTTGTCCGAAGAGTTAACTTGATTGTTAGAGACCCATATGATGAACCTATTAATATTGTATGAGTAATATGGCGTCTGTGTATATGGTGAATCATCCTACCATAGATAGTGGGTATTAAAATTTGGAATATTTTGGAAATAACAAATTGTGTTGGAATAGTTTTAATTGAGTAATGAGTAAGTTTAGAAAGTTGATGGTTATAAAGTTGGATTTAATTGCCTTTGACGGGAATGCTAGATCGATATATGGTTTGGTTGGTTGGATTATTTTGAATGTCCTAATATCAAATTAGAATCGATGGATAACTTATTATTGTCAAGATTGACTAATACATGTGTGACCCTCGGATTAAGAAATAAGGATTAGCCTCGAAGAGATAACACCATTTTGATAAATCAGTGGGAGTGAATGATATAACTTGCAATAAAAGTTGGATGGTCGCTTAGGGATTTGATGGGGATTTCATACTCTCATGTGAGAATTAGTTTGTATGGCATGGCTAGTATAGTTTTTGGTGTTATATGGATTGTAGCTATTGAGCTTTTACTGAATTTCGTAGTAAGGGTGATGGTATGGTCGAAAGGGAACTCTAGATTCATTGGAAATTCAATATCACTAATGTTTGAAAAGTTGCTAATTTTTTTGAAGATAAGACCAATAAAATATTTGAGAAAATTGTCAGATCAGTTGTGGTATTAAACTTAAGCTGGAATAAAGTAACAATGTCATTATTGAATTTGATTGATGGTAACTGAATGAATTGAAGCAATAAGGTATTATCTTGGACTACTCATAAAGGATGTAATGATGGAATTATTATTTGAAAGATGGCATTATTACTATAGAAAGAATGGAATTATAATTCAGATTATTAGCAACGTGTGATATAGTCAGTTTTGAGTTAGTTCCTTTTTCGAAATGATCAAAGTATAGTGCCTTGGTCAATAGCCCAATTTGGGTAGTTCCTGATATTTATGTGTTTGCAGATTTGGAAGATAGTGATTGCGACAAAGTAGTTCTATTGGGGAACACTATGATGAAGGTACAAACATTTTTGTATATATTGACCAAATAAGATGTGGAGAAATTTGAGAATGGCTAGACCGAAACTTGATTATGCAATGTGTATAGGTTTGGATCGAGATTAATGGTTCCTTTGGATGTTGGAAATAAATTTTTACCTATAGCATATCGAATCGCACCAACACTAGCATTGGCTGAAGTGCATGTTGTTTCCAAATTCTATAACTTCGAGAGTAAGTACATGATCCAAATCAAGTGATAGGCTACGACCAAATAGAGCTGCATTGATGATTTCAGTGGGTAAAAGAATTTGTGTGAGTATTTTTGGGAAGAAAATAGAAGGTAAATTGAAATAATTATTATACAATTGGGTAAGAATTTTAAATCTGTCAAGTTAGTCGAAGAAGGATATTAAATTGAAGCCGAATGATAGTTATTGTGATTAAAGTAGTTAAGTAGAATGAGTTGTTCTTTAAGTTTTGATGACAAAATTTTTCTGAGTGGTATATTATGTAACGCCGTGCTCCGCATGGAGGCATTTGGCTGATTTCTAGATGGATCAGACTGTTGGGATATAAATTATTCTGGGAATACGTATATTTGGAGTTATGATATAATCTTGCTTAACTTGGCAGGATGAGATATTTTATGAAGCGTGTGGATCAATCGAATGGCCATGCCGAGTAATGAAATTGTGCATTGCGATAAATCATATCTTGAGGAATCGTAAGCATATGGGCGATCGAAGTAGGAAGGTAATTTATAAATGTGAGCGGATTATCCTTTCTTCTCTACTCCTTCATGCCTAATAAAAAAGAATCCTTATGTTACTCTACTATTTCCTTGAAATGAATATTGTTCAGTTCATATAAAAGGTATTGATGCCCTATGTTCAATGATGTTATAACTAATAAAAAACATCAAAGATAAACTGCTAGTGACACATTTGTTCCCAATTTTCGTATTTCTGATTTTTGGGTATTAAATTTTATTTTCAAAAAATAATATTATGATGTGTTTTGTTTCCTTTATTGTATTCCTGTAATTTTGACTTTATTTTATTATCTGAGACTACCCTAAACCAGTAGAATACCTATTGACATTGCCATAAACCCGTGCTAGGACCTGTGTGTAGAACATATAGCCTGATTTTTCCGAATTAGAGAATTTTACCATTTAATTGACATACCGTCGGTGTGCTGGTGTGTATCGACAATGTACCGGTTTGCATGTTTATTTATTTTTATTTTTGATAATATTTATTTTTGATATTTTTGTGAATAGTATTTTGATATTTTTATGAAAAGTATTTTAATATTTTGTGAATATTATTGAAGCATTCTATTATCCATTGGTTTCTTGGTTCTGACTTACCCTATTATCCAATGGTTTCTTGGCTTTCTTTTGTGTGGATGAGAGAAAGTCAAGGGGATTATATAGAAGTCAGAAATTAATTGTGATGTGGATCGCCGACTTCTATATACTCCTCTTGACATTCGCTCTCCTCTCTTTTTTTTATTTCTTTTCTCTCTCTTCCCTTTCTCTCACCTTCTTCATTCCCACTCCACTTCCCGCGGGAGCTTGGAGCTTGGACTTGGGGCATAAGAGTGTGGTGTCTGAACCCCTCTTGGTCGTGTAATAGAAGAGTTAGTCTAGGAGCTCGACCTTAGGAAAGTAAAACTTGCTCAAAAGTGGTATGACTATACTTTATTTTTAGTTTTTCATATAAATTAAATTTTTATTGTTCTATAATATGCTTTTCTAAATTTCTAGCATCTTTAGTATATGACATGTTTGGTTTTGGTCGTTGTTTTTGAGTTTTGGCACCCAAAAACCAATTTTCATAGAGCAATATGTGGTTTTTATCTTTTAAAACTAAGAATATGTAAAAATAATATTCCCATGTTATAGTGACTTCAATTTTATTCAATTTTTACTTTTGCAAATCCAAATTCCAAGTTAAAATAAATTTTTTACGGCCAAAACAAGTTTTACAAAAACTTCAAGTTTTGGTTGTTGTCCTGGACCAGTATATCGATGGTATACTATAGTATACTAAAGATATGCCTATTCATATATATTTGTACTCTCTATTTTTCAGCTACTATACCATTGGTATGTCAATTTTACCTGTTTTTGGCTGATTTTGCCTATTTTGGTCTGTTTTTGTCTGTTTTTTGTTTTTGTTCCATTATTTGACTATTTAGATTTCTTAGCATATTATTGTGATATTTTATGGTTCTGGAAAGTTGTTTTCCCTATGATCTAGATATGAGTTCAAGTACAGCTAGACACGAGTTTATGTATAACTAGATACCGTGGAATATTTTTGTTTGTTAATCTATTTGTATTTTGGCATCGGACAATCGATTGTGAGTATTGTCCAATGTATTGCATGTTATAATTTATACGAACATTCATCAGTGATAACTCGCGAATGACTCATACTCGTAGCTCATTATTTTTAGGACGATTCTCGAGAATCCATGACTTGAGAATTGAAAATAAATTTGATAAGATAATTGACTAATAAAATAATATAGATCATTGGGAGGGAAGGATACTTCATGCTACTAGTGACTCGTGTCGCTATGGACCCCCCATAGTGGTAGGGATAACCTCGATTGGCGTGGGCCCCTGACCCCTCTAGCTAGCCCTTGTTATTAGGCAGAGGGGAAGAGAAATTCTTCAGTAGGTAGAGATGAGAAAAGTTTTGATGAGACAAGTTGTATGTTATTTTTCTTTTACAAGCCGTCGTCCCCATGGACACACGCATATCTGTAGCTAAGTGGTAGCGAAGTTCCTCAAATTATATATGTTAGTAACTAGAATTTGTGATAACCCTAGCTTGTTAATGATACAAGCAATAGAAAATACTTGCCGTCCTCTTTTGGTTTCGCATACTTATATACTCGCTCTTCATCATATGTGTCGGCAAGTGGCTAGGGACGAAGTTCTGTTCAAAAAAAGATCCGCAATCCCGGTCCTTGTTTGGTTTAATGGTTGTTGATCCGACTTCGAGTAGTTCCTAAGTTTCTTTATCGCTTATCGGCTTACCTTTTTCTATAGCTATTTGTTCAGCTTTTATTCAGTCTTTCATATTCTCAAGATAATTGTATTGGTACTGCACGAGTCTCGATATACATTTATTTATTGTCATTACTATTTTTTTGTCATTCACCTAGGGATTCCATGTGGTACTTGCCATTTGGGGTTTTTATCCCACTAGTTTTGCATGGCCAGGTTCTATAGTTGAGCACGAGGATCTACCGTTACCTCCCCGAGATGACTCTCACTCAGAGGATTGTGGCTCAGATTAGCGAGTGGGTTACCTTATTTTTTCTACTCTACTTTTGTACTCTCATTTTTGTGGTGTTTATCCAAGGGCATGTGTTAGCCCTTGTTTTCTGGGTTTTGTTCCTTCCGTCTTCGGGCGGTGTAGATGTATATTCTAGAACAAATGCTAGTTGTACGTTACGTACCTTTTGTATATTCAGTAGATATATCTTTGACATATTAGCTCTAATAATTATGTATGTTTTTGTGTTTAGGATGCCTTACCCATCACATATGTGATTTACTCTTTAATGCTTCTTGTTGTTGGATTAAGATACTATGATTTTTCAGCTTTAGGATTAACATCATAACTTTTTAGAGTCCTCCCACTTGTGTTTTAGACAACCATGTCAGTATCTCAGGGTACTTTTGTACTCTGATATACGTAGCTGGCTTTGTTACGCCCCCGCTCTCCTGTATTCTAGTTCTGGGGCATGACAACTAGTATAATTGAAACTATAATACCCTAATGTAAGTCTTATATGAGAAATGAATGAATATTATGAAAGTCGCCATACAAGTTGTAACACTGAGAAAAAAACATTTAATATATGTATCTGTAGAGTGCATCAGTGCACTTGAATTATAAAGAAAAGGCTTTATATATGAAACGGATATTAGTGGTACAATACTACAGAACTATCAGATTATGGTTTGGTACCACGGGACTACGATATGGTTAGTATATTGGGACCTGTGGGTCGCTAACCAGATTATAGAATGAATATGTCGATAGCTCGAGAATGATCGATTAGGCGATTGCTTTACTAATGTTTCTTTACCATACAATTTATGCTTAACGATTATATTGCATATATGTTGCATGGTCATGGACAACTTGTGCACAAGGTTTGGTAAATTTTCTAGAATAGTACCCGGCTCATGACACGTATGTCACTCATAATTTTACAAACATACACTTCATTTTTGTCGCACAACAACCGCGAAGCTTTTTGACTCAAAATATGACACTTGGACACTTTTTTGTTGCGGTCAATTTATACGAGCAACATGAACCCAAATTTTGACACTGACTTTTATAAACCCTAGTCTAACACCACTAACTATGTACATGATATTGGTGTCACATTTATTTGAGTCCCAGTAGACTGCAAAAATAATATAGAAATACCATACATTTTATTAGTCAAAAATGACCATTTTGATTAATTGCACTTGACCGAGCCCGAACACCCAACTTGAACCCTCAAACCTACTTGTCTAACTCATACACAATACCACACACTTATCCCCTACCTTTTTACACACCAAACACCATTTTCCCTACACCAAATCAAAATTTTACATTATTTAAATTCAAATTCAGCTTTTACCCGAAACAGTATGAACCTTGGAATAGTTTAGCTTAAAATGAACCTTGTACATACATGCATGGAGAGGGGGGGGACCAAATGTAGCCAAGGGAGAGTAGGGGTTGGGTTCCTATGGAATAATACCTTGGACCCTTGGTTATTAGCATGTAACATCTAACTTTTTACCTCCCTTCTTTACTACATGTAGTTATAGCTCATTGGGAAAGAAATCCCCTCCTTAAACCATTCATCCTAGCATCTTCATCCCCAACTAAAACCTCCATATCCTTCTTCTATTCCTCTCTTCCACCTCTCCCCAGCTTGGAATAGTCGGCCGGCCACTTAGGGGAGTAAACCGACCAACCTTCTTGAAGCCGGCGGCCTTGTAGACCGACTCCCACCAGAGTGTACCCCAAGACCGAGGTTGGCAGCAACCTTCCCCTAATTTTAGAACTTGGGGAGTCCTTCCATCACTTCTTGGAACTCCTCCCTCGAGCCTAGGCTGACCCTAGTAGTGGTGCAACTCTCCCGGAGGTCAGAAACGTCGCCGGAGTGCAAACACCTTCATCAACACCAAGTTGTGGCAGACCTCTCCATCCTCTTCTTCCTTCATGATATTATAGTTGTAGGGAGACATGAAAATATCCATATTAAATCTATGAACCACCCTTCCCATGTGTTTAACCCATGCACCTAAGCCTATATTGCATCTGCATGGTTCATAGTTGTTGTCATGAGGAAAATTAGTTGTTGCACTATAGTTGTATTAATTTTAGAATTATATAGTTAATATTTAGAATAATATAAATTTATTTCAGAATATATACATATTAAAATGAGCACTTTGTGTTTTAAAAGTATAGACAATAGAAGGGTAGGTTGCATGGATAACATTGGTACACTAGTATTGATGAATGTAATATGAAATTATATTATTTATTATAATTAAATTAATTTTAGATTATTAATATTAAAAATTAGAATTATATATGTATTAAAATATATATTTGGAGACTTATTTGATGAACTAAGGAAGGGTTGAGTGCAAGCATAGTAGTAGTGACTATGTATAGTGTTATTGCATGCATATACACTTGAATATAAAAAAAAAAGTGTGCATGAATTTATATTAATAATTAAAATAAATTCAGATTATTAAACTTATTTATTTTTATAATTAAGATGTTAATTAGTGAAATAAAATGGTTCCATGCATGCTTAATTTATAGGTTAACGTTGTATAGCATTTTGCGATATTGAACCCTACCTACGTACGTGTAGGAATATATTGTTTAGCCATACGTAAAGGCCTATACGTACACGTGGTATATCAATGTACGAAACCCTCACAACGTTATAAACAATAGCATGGTACGTGGTTGTTGGCATGTTAACTAAAGCTGTGCGACTGTTAAAATTATTGGCACGAACGTTGCTACTATGTTGATGTACGTATAACGACTCTATAATTTTACATAAAGTAGATAATGGTATAATTAGAATTAATTTAAATAATTATGGCAGGGCACGTGGGTGTCGTAACACCATCGGAAGTGGACTTTGGATATGCTATAACGCAGCATCAGGTTGCAGGCAAGTGTACCTTGCCTTGGTCTAAGTATATTGTGCTAAATTTTTTGTTTCAAATTATAGTCTCTATTTTATTTCATGTACTTTATTGTGACCCTAGGACTGTGACGATACTTAGCATCTGAATCATATTTGGGTGCCGACTTCCATGCACGGAATTGGGTATCGTTAAATTGCATTGTCATCATATTCCTTATATGTGCAACACTTATACTAATTACCTTAGGACACTATATACGACTCTCATGTACAAAAGTCTCACTTGAGATATTTGAGGATTCCGGCTTCTATTTTAGGATAGGACTTGAGATATGTTCTAGTTGACATGATGTTATTTACACCTGAACTTGAGACATAGATAGTGATTATCTTGCGTATCGTGGACATAAGACGTGAGATACATAAGGTTGGGGAGAAGTTACTGTACCACTGGGCTACCACACACTACTAGCTTCCGATGCTTGTGCTTCAGGCCATATAGTGTTGCAAGTACCTTGATGGGGCCTGTACGTACCTACTAATATTATTAATACTAGCTACTGTTGTGTCTATGCAGACCTATAGGACCCAGTGGTTTAGCGGACGAGTACGTTCTTATTTGCATTTCACTTATATAGATTATGTTAGATACCATAAGCACACTTATTTTATTTACTGTACTTTGGCTTGAGTTATTCTTCTACCTTGCTATATCTTCTGAGGGCCTGGATCCGGATTATGTCCCCAGGTATAGCAGAGGAGGATTACCCCGAGGTTTACGGGGCCGGAACTGACGTTGGAGTGGTACTTGCACCAGAGGACGAGTTTGTGACAGAGGATTGCTCCTGGATACTCAGTTATCTATTAGTTATTTATGATTAGTGTTATTTTATATTTAGACTTGGACTTATGGACATATGTATTTGGTGTTATTTCTCTTTTCTTTATTGTGACGGGTTATTCTCCGAGATACTACTTATTTGGACTTGATGAGGGACTATTTTCTGTTATCTATTATCTTGACTGGTCTATCATATTGTATTGTGATTGCTTTATGTGGATAAGATTAGAATTATACTGAGATAGTTGATGTAGACTTTTATTTATACTTTTTATAGCTTAAGTATACTCTAACGGGTCCATTAAATTGGGTTATCCATTAGAGCTGTGCTGCTGGCCATTGCCACGTGGCTAGTCCTTTGATATTTTGGGACTGGGGCGTGACATAGTTTTTATGGTGGCTCATGCAGGTCTTCAATATATTGCTTCGGATTCCAATTACAGAACCGAGTAAGCCTGCAAATTAGGATAGAATAAATTATAGGATCTCATCCACTTGTTGACATATTCTTGACCTTTATATCGAATTCAAAATAATTCCTTGACTTGCATCATGTCTTGATTCCTCTGTATGACTCTCATAGTTTACTTTATGTGCAAGGTAATGGATCCACGAACTAGTGATAATATTGCCATGAGAACCCTACCGGGTACGGTAATTACTTATGATGACGGGGTGACACCATCGGGTGGAGATCCATCCACTCAACAAAGCAACCTGACTGATCATGATGCCTCAAGGTTTCAGAGAGATAATATTCCACCACCACCGCAATTAACTCCAACGATGCCAGCTTTTCCGCCAGGACAGGCTATGGATGGACATCATCTATTTTAGATATTCTATGCAATGATGCAAGCTCAACAGCAAATTTAATAAGAGGCTCAGCAACACCAGGCAAAGAACTTGAGCAATAGTATAGTGGCCACACTGGAGCAGACAACCCTTCCAGCTAGATGGCCATCGATGGGATCTGTCACTAATTTTTGCCAAGTGAAGCCCCATATATTTTTTGGCAAGGAGGAGCCCACTGAAGTTTATGAATGGCTCACAAATACTCAACACCAATTAGAAGCAGCTAAGCTTCTGAGGGAGCGTTGGATGACTGTCATTAGGATGCAGTTGACAAGCAATGCACGTCACTGGTGGCTATCTGAGGAGAAACAGCTCGAACCAGACCGAGTTACTTTGGAGGAGTTCTCTAGACTCTTTCAGGAGATGTACATTCCATCTATTACTAGAGCGGAACTTCGAGATAATTTCAACTACCTCACTCAGGGCAATATGACAGTGGAAGAGTAAAATACGGAGTTCATTCGTTTGAGTCACTTTGCCCCGACTCTGATCCCGATAGAAGAGGAGAAGGCAAAGACATTCTTTGATGGACTTAGCTTTGAGTTGCATAGGTTGATCGGCTCAGTGCACCTACTTCTTACACAAACGTCCTTGCCGCAGCTCGGCGTATGGAGCGCGTCACCAGAAGAGAGTCCATCTAGAAATGGCCGTTCACATCAGCACCATCCAGAGCACCACAGAGAGGAGCTACAAAAAGACCTCACATGCACTAGCCACCTAGAGCAGCTCTACAGACACTGCCTATATGTCAATATTGTGGCAAGCGAGGTCATTATGCGAGCGAGTGCAAACACAAGTTGGGACCATGCTTGGTTTGCAGATCAGGACAGTACTCGATACGTGACTATATAGGGTTATGGAGAGAAGCAACAATATTTCCCCCACAGCCTCACCAGTACCAAGACCCACCCAACACCAAGACCCACCGAGCAGCCACCTAGGTCAGCTTATTCAGTACTGGGAGCACCACAGATAGGAGATGGAGGAGTATGACCACCAGTTCCAGGTGGGTATCAGCCGAGGCCACATTTGGCACCATAGGTAGCACTATTCCAGCAGGCTCGATAGCAGCAAAGAGGACTAGCTCAGGGTCGAGGGCAGGCATTTGCCATGACTATTTAAGAGGAAGCTACTACAGGAGAGGTCATCGTAGGTACTATATTTGTAGCTTCATTACCCGCTTTAGCATTATTCAATTCTAGAGCATCGCATTCATTTATAGCTGCTAGCTTTGTAGCCACATATAGAGTAGCTACCGTACTTCTTATTAAGACTATAAGAATTCTTACGGGAGGCAGAATTATCTCAGTTAGTGACATTTGTAGATCTTGTTTGGTAGTAGTTTGTGGGCTAGAGATGCGAGTTCAATTTTTAATCTTTTCCATGTCAGATTATAATATTGTACTTTAGTATGGACTAGATGAGTCAGTACCACGAGACTCTAGATTGCCAGCATACACAGGTTATATTTAGACCGCCTGGTCATCCGGAGTTTGAGTTTCTTCGGGGAGCAAAATAGCAAGGTGTTCAGCCTACACTTAAGGAATTCTTTGTAGAAGAGGAGCCCGAGTACCCAAAGGTTGTATCAAAATTTGTGGATGTATTTTTCGATGATCTTCCAGGCTTATCACTTGATCGGGAAATAGAATTCACCATAGACTTAACTCCAGGAGCAGAGCTTATCACTTCATCAGTGTACCGGCTAGCACCTAAGGACTAGTGGAATTGAAGAAAAAAGTTGATGATCTTCTATAGAAGAGTTTTATTTGGCCCAGTGTTTTACTATGGGGAGCACCCATACTATTTGTACCAAAGAAGGATGGAACGGTACGCCTGTGTGTTGACTACAGGGCACTAAACATCATAACCATCAAGAATTGGTATCCCTTCTCGCGTATTGTCGATCTGTTCGATCAGTTGAGTGGTGCTCAGGTATTCTCAAAGATCGATCTCAGATCCGATTATCATCTGATTAGAGTGCGGAAAGAGGATATACCGAAGATAGCCTTCAGGACCAAGTACGGATACTACAAGTTCTTAGTTATGCTATTTGGTTTAACCAATACACTAGTTGTGTTCATAAGTTTAATGAACAGAGTCTTCCATTAGTACTTGAACAAGTTCATGGTTGTGTTTATTGTTGACATCTTAGTATACTCCAAGAGCCACAAAGAGCATGAGGAGCATCTCAGAATCGTGCTGGAGATGCTGAGACAAGAGAGGCTGTACGCCAAGCTCAGCAAATATAAGTTTTTTTTGGATCGGGTGTCTTTTCTGGGATATGTCATCTAGGAAGAAGGACTTTTAGTTGATCCTGAGAAGGCTGCTGTAATAGAAACTTGGCCCACACCTACATCAGTTGTGGAGGTAAGAAGTTTTCTCAGACTTGTCGAATATTATCGGAGGTTCGTGGAGAAATTCTCAAGGATTGTAGAGCCCATGACATGGTCGACGCATAAGGACCAGGAGTTTGCATGGACGGAGGATTACCAGAAGAAATTTGAGGAGTTGAAGAGACGATTAATAATACCACCGGTCTTGACTCTTCCTTCATGATCGGAAGATACGTCATTTATAGTGATGCGTCAGGCAGTGGACTGGGATATATTTTGATGTAGCATGGCAAAGTTATCGCTTATGTATCGAGGCAGTTGAAGGTTCATGAGAAGAACTACCCAACGCATGATCTCGAGCTAGCTATAGTAATATTTGTATTAAAGATATGGAGGCACTATCTTTACGGAGAGAGGATAAAAATTTTCACTGATCATAAGAGTCTGAAGTATATATACTCAGAAAGAGCTTAATATGAGGCAGAGGCGTTGGTTAGAGTTGATTGTCAATTTTGATATAGAATTATAGTACCATCCGGGCAAGGTGAACATCGTAGAAGATGCACTCAGCAGAAAGCCCACGGCTTATTTCTTGATGATGCAGCCCCAGTTATTAGAGAACCTATAAGAGCTCGGGATAGAGGTTATTTTGCCAAGGCAGAGTGGACAGTTGGCTAACCATGAGGTTAAGTCATCACTAGTAGAGAGAATTAAGGTGGTATTGCCTATTGATGATAGGTTTCGGAGACTTAAAGAGAGGACGGAAGCCGGCATGCAGACGGGACTTCAGATCCATGAGGACGGGACGTTAAGGTATAAAAATTGCCTATATATTTCAAATAGGGAGTTGAGATATTAGTTGATGTCTGAAGCACATAGCTCCATGTACTCTATTCATTCGGGAGGTACGAAGATGTACCAAGACTTAAGAGAATACTATTGGTGGCATAGGATGAAGAGAGAGATTGCGCGATTTATGGCAAAATATTTGGTTTATCAGCAGGTTAAGGCCGAGCATTAGAGGACTGCTGGTATGTTACAGCCGCTTCCCATCCTGAATTAAAGTAGGAATATATTACTATGGATTTTATTATAGGATTTCTAAAAAGGCCCAGTGGGAAGGATGCAGTTTGGGTTATTGTGGATCGACTCTCCAAATCAGCATATTTCTTGTCGTTCAGGGTTGGACAGTCCACAGAGATTCTAGCCGAGATGTATATGCGATAGATCGTAAGGTTACATAGAGTACCGGTTAGTATTGTGTCGGATCGTGACTCAAGATTCATATCACATTCTTTGTGGAGCATGCAGGAGATTCTTGTCACCCGACTCAAGTTCAGCACTGCTTACTATCCACAGACGGTCAGTTGGAGCGTACGATCCAGATCCTAGAGGATATGTTAAGGTCATGCATGTTAGACTTTGGAGGGTCTTGGAAAGATCATTTGTATCTAGTAGAATTCTCTTACAACAATAGCTATCAGGCAAGCATCCAGATGGCACCTTTTGAGGCATTGTACGACAGAAAGTGCAGGTCTCCTATATATTAGAGTGATGTGGGTGAGCGCCAGATACTCGGTCAATAGTTGGTAATGCACACAGTTGAGAAGGTGAAGCAAATTCAGAGCCATCTGCGTATAGCTCGGGACAAACAGAAGTACTGGGCTGACACACACCACCGACCATTGGACTTCAAGGAAGGTGAACATGTGTTTCTGAAGAAATCACATAATCGTGGCACTATTCGATTTGGGAGCAGAGGTAAGTTGAGTCCAAGGTATATTGGACCTTTTGATATTCTGGAGTGTATTGGTGAGGTGGCATACCGTCTTGCATTACCCCCATCTCTAGAGGGAGTTCATGATATATTACATATCTCACAGCTGAGGAGGTACGTGACTGATCCAAGTCACATAGTTGATCATTCCGAGATTTCAGTAGGTCCGAGTTTGACTTATGAGGAGCAGCCAGTTGGGATACTAGATACTAGTGAGAAGACGTTACAGGGTCAGACGATCAGACTGGTTCGGGTAGCTTGGAAGCATCACTCTCCAGGTGAATCCACTTGGGAGCGAGAGGACGTCATACGACAACGTTATCCTCATTTATTCGAGGATGCAAGTATGACCTAAGAACTACCTTTAGATTACCATGTCGTTATAAATTCTTAAGTAGTTTAATTTTTAATTGCGAGGTCGCAGTTCTTTTAAGGAGGGTAGATTGTAACCTTCTGAAGTTTAGATAAGGATATTTTGGTAATTTTTTATAATTATAAATTATTAAATAATTTTTAGAATTAAAAACCCTTTACTGTAGTCTTAATGCCAGGAATACAACACTAGCTTTTTCTTTTCAACCAACTTTGCATAATAGGCTTAGTCGAGCCAAATTAATCTCATGACACATATGTCACTCATAATTTTATAAACCTATAATTCATTTTGGTCGCACAATAACCACGACGCTTTTTGACTCAGAATATGATACTTGGACACTTTTCTGTTGCGGTCAATTTAGACGAGCAACATGAACCCAAAATTTGATACTGAATTTTATAATCCCTAGTCTAACACCACTAACTATGCGTATGACATTGGTTTCACATTTATTTGAGTTCCCATAGGCTCCAAAAATAATATAGAAATACTGTGCATTTTTATTCGTCAAGAATCACCATTTTTGATTAATTACACCTGACCGAGCCCGAACCCTCAACTTGAACCCTCAAACCAACTTGTATAACTCATACACAATACCACACACCTATCCCCTACCTTTCTACACACCAAACACCATTTTTCCCCATACTAAATCATATTTTTATATTATTTAAATTCAAATTCAACTTTTACCCAAAATAGTATGAACCTTGGACTAGTTTAGCTTAAAATGAACCTTGTACATACATGCATGGAGAGGGGGGTGCAACCACAGCCAAGGGAGAGTAGGGGTCAGGTTCCCATGGAATAATACTTTTGACCCTTGGTTATTAGCATGTAACATCTTACTTTTTACCTTCCTTCTTTACTACATGTAGTTATAGCTCATTGGGAATGAAACCCCCACCTTAAACCATTCGACCTAGCCTCTTCATCCCCAACTGAAACCTCTATCTTCTTGTTTTCTCCCTCTCTTCCACCTTTCCCCACCTTGGAATAGTCGGCCGACCACTTAGGGGAGCAAACCGACCCACCTCCTTGAAGTCGACGGCCTTGTAGACCGACTCCCACCTACATGTAGTTAATATTCATAATAATATAAATTAATTTTAGAATATATATATATATATATTAAAATGAGCATTTTGTGGTTTAAAAGTATAAACAATGGAAGGGTAGGTTGCATGGATAACATTAGTACACTAGTATTGATGAATGTAATATGAAATTGTATTATTCATTATAGTTAAATTAATTTCAGAATATTAATATTAAAAATTAGAATTATATATGTATTAAAACATATATTTGGAGACTTAGTTGATGAACTAAGGAAGGGTTGAGTGCAAGCATAGTAGTGGTGACTATGTATAGTGTTATTGCATGCATATATACTTGCACTAGGCTACCACACACTAATAGCTACCGATGCTTGCGCTTCGGACCCTAAAGTGATGCAGGTACCTTGACGGGGCCTATACAAACCTACTACTACTATTACTACTAGCTACTGTTGTGTCTATGCAGACCTACATGACCCAGTGGTTTAGCGGACGAGTACGTTCTCATTTGTATTTTACTTATATGGATTATGTTAAATACCCTGAGCACACTTATTTTATTTATTGTACTTTGGCTTAAGTTATTCTTGTACCTTGCTATGTCGCCTGAGGACCTGGATCCGGATTATGTCTCCAGGTATAGCAGAGGAGGATTACCCCAAGGTTTACGGGATATGAACTGATGTTAGAGCGGTACTTGCACCAGAGGACGAGGTTGTGACAGAGAATTTCTCCTGAGTACTAAGTTAAAATTTAGTTATTTATGCTTAGTATTATTTTATATTTGGACTTCGACTTATGGACATATGTATTTGGTGTTATTTCTCTTTTCTTTATTGTGACAGGTTGTTCCTTGAGACACTACTTATTTGGACTTGATGAGGGACTATTTTCTGTTATCTATTATCTTGACTGGTCAATCATATTATATTATAATTGCTTTCTGTGGATGAGATTAGAATTATACTGAAATAGATAATGTATACTTATATTTATACTTATTACAACTTAAGTGTACTCTAATGGGTCCATTAAATTGGGTTGCCCATTGGAGCTGTGCTGCTGAATATTGCCACGTGGCTAGTCCTTTGGTATTTTGGGACTGGGGCATGAAAGTTAGACCCTAAATAGAAAGTACCACAAAGGATCACGAAATATAGAAAGAAAACCCAAATAAATAGATATATGCATACATAGGCTATGTGTCAAAGTTTGGTCCACGGCATATCCTAGCCCAAAAGCCCAACCCTTCAACCAAACAAGGATAATGGTTGAACCGTCACACTATGATAGTCCATGACCCTAGACTATTAGTAGAATAATACAATCATAACCAAGTCTAATTTCTTTATATCGGCCAATCACTTGTATGTCTTGCTATTTGTGGAGTCTGAGATTATCTCAGAAATAATGCATATTAGGTAACCTCAGATCACGCCATTGTCGAACATAGGCTAACTGAGCCAAAATAAATAAATATATATTCCAGGCACTTCACTGATGCACCAGTTTTTTGTAGGACCACTGCGCTAAATCATGATATTAACGGTTCCAGTGCTCTTATTGGGAGACAATGACTCGACGTTATTTATAATAGGTCAAATACTATACTCCACTAAGGCGGATGATATACAGTATCTTTGGTGGCCATCCCACAGTGCACTAGAATGAATCTTTGTGGAAAGATTCGTTCATGTTTTTCGTTTTCTCCAAATATTACTACTGCTTTTAGTTACTTAATTACCCGTATATTGTGTTCAAAATTATCTCAAGACATGGTCACATGAGAATTTTTCTTAAGATATCGTATAAAGTACAGGCACGCTAGATATGAATCAATGAAAGTTTGGTGTGGATTCACCCGAGCGTGAATGCAACATTCAATCGATCAATATTCTAGCCATATTTTGGTACTTGACTAGCATATCATGCCCGTGCTAGAGGAAAAGTATACTTATAGTATCATGCATTTAGGAAATTGGAGGCATTCTCGATGCATAATCCAAATATAATCACTTAACACGTAACATGGTATATCGTACCTCAGCGTACCTTCGATCATATACACTTTCAGGCAATAATTTATATCAGCACGGATAAAGTATTCGATTCCAATTACCAATTACACATTGGGTCACATGAATCAAGATCATATTGTAACACGAAGCTTATGTGATGCACATAGCTGGTTAGTCACTTATCACTTAGTCTGGTTCATAATAAAACCTTAGTCCAATCACTCTGTCATTCCATGTACATGACAATCTTAGCTCATGGTCTTGTCTAGCACGAGATCTGATTACTAAATACATTCTTCCTTAGAATCACAATCACAAGTAATATCAGGATCAACCATATATAGGATGATAAGAAACATTCCAAATAAAAAAGTGAACGCATCATAAAAGTACTTCGTGCACGCATTGAGTCACTAAGGATAACATGCGCATAAAATTGTACACGTGAAGGTCAGGCGCATAAACTAAACAAGCGCATGATCAGGGTGCCACATGAAGTCAGGGACGTATGAAAAAATTGGCCGTATGCTCCTTCAGGCCGCATGCTCGGGAAAAAGTCCAATACTTGGGACAAGTGCCAAAAAGACAGGCAATAAATGAAGTATCCACAAAGTTACTAAAAGGTAGCTGATGTGACTGATGAGACAAGCCATAAGGTGCGTTAGAGAAAAAAGACAAAATTAATCAAAAAATGTTCCAGGGCGAGACTAAGTCATGTGTCCAAAGAAAAAGGGCGCATAGCTCATGGTACCGTATGATAACTTCCATGCGCTTAGGAGAGACAACACAAATGTGTTGGCCCAATATTTATGTTGAGTTTTTGAATATGGCTAATCGATTAATGTAAACCCCCCTCATTTATTTTTATAGATAGACGGATTATGGGTAAGAAAATTTTGGTTTAACATCAGGTATTTGAGGTTTAGATTTAAGGTTGCAGATGTCTGATTCTTTAATTAAACCCTTGGTGCACCCTATCGTTGTTGCAATATTCGGAGCCCAACATTAGCCTATAATTTCCAACAAATTGTTGCATTCTAGACTTGACACGCCAACTTAGGCGCTGGACTTTCCCGTCACTCAAAATCATAATCCCTTGTACCCTAATTTAATTGCACAACTTCCCTATCCAAAATCCATTATTAAATTCTGTGTCGCGCACTTGTGTCGTTGCCATCAATTTTGAGATACCAACTCAACTCGTTGAGCCAGACCAATTAAAGGGTCCAAGACTGACACCAAGGCTACACCTTTCATGACCTTTATGTCACTCTCAATTGAGACCCCATGTGCCCCCATTTAATTCAAGAGCACATGATAATTTATTTTAATTAAATTGGGGATACCAACTTTGACTAATCCCATTCTTAACCCCAATTTAATCCAATACCCCATGAATTAAGTCCATACAAAACACACAACACCCCTTACCCTATAAAACACCAAACACCAATTCTCCTAAAAAAAATTTATTATTTCATGTGTCTGGGCAAATACCCAAATTTAGGGGACTAATTTACAAAAGTTGCACTAGGTGGCAACACCCCATTGGTTCAAACTAAATGGAGAAGCCATCTATTCTTTGAAAAGTCAACACCCCTCTCCCTTGTATGAAAAATTCTCCATGATTAATCCTAGCCACTCATTCAAATTGGAAGCATCCTCACCACACACTCCCCCTCATACTTCCCTATTTAATGTCTTCTCACACCCTTCCCAAGAGCAGGCCCTAATCCCCAAACATTGAAAACTCCACCACCTCTCTTTCTCCTCCCTCTTCGTATTACTTTACAGCTACCCTTCCCTTCTTCTTCTTCTTCTTCTTCTTCTTCTTCTTCTTTTCTTCTTCTTCCTCTTCACTTCTCCTTCCTTGAGAATCTGATCCCGGCCAACTGTCACCCGACCGGCCCTCTACTTCGACGACAACACTCTACCACCGCCATCACCACCTTCACTCGTCCATCCCGTCGTCTCCACTGACCATCCGCTGCATCTCCTCTGATCGACATCACCGCGCCTCCACCACCATCTGTGCTACCACCCGGCCACCCATACCTCCATGAGCCGACAAACCTCCACTCGACAGTAGCATCAACACCACTGTACCGTCTCCCTCTCGGCCTCTCCAGTCGGCCTTCCACCACCGAGCCTCCATCTCTGGCACCATCACACGAACCCAGCCACCCACTGCTCAGAACCAACCATATTCCCTCTACTCCGGCTGACACCCACTGACTGTACGAACCTCCTTTCCCCGACCGGCCTCCACCACAGTGACTACCTCCACCCTGTGGCCAAGCCAACCTCCGGCCACCCTGCCTCTCCTCATCATCATTATCACCATCATCATCATCACCACCGTCATCGCCAATACAACCGGCCAGCACCACTACCATATCGCCAAGGTGAAACCCTTCCCCCTCTACTTATGTATTGTAGTGTAGCATTATTGTTATAGTTATAACTGAGCTATTTAGGGTTTGGTCACATTTAAATTAATGAAATTTATAGTTAAATGCAAGGTTGATATTTAGGTTTATTTCAGGTTATAATATGCACTTGATGGTTGTAAACCCCCTCGATTAATTCTATAGATAGTCAGGTATGGACTTGAAAATTTTTGGATCTTTCAGCAGATGTTGAGGTTTAGAGTAGAGTTGTCTGTTATTTCATTTAATTAAACCCTTGGCGCGTCCTACCGTTGCTATTTTATTCGGAGCCCAATATCAGCCCATAAATTTTATCGGACTATTATACTTCTGACTTGACTCGCCAATTTAGGCACTGGACTTTTTTGTCACTCAAAATCAAATCCGTTGTGCCCTAAATTAATTGCAAAATTTACTGTATCCTACAATCCATATTTAATTCCGTATCGGATACCTGTGTCGTTACCCTCAATTTTGAGATACCAACTTAACCCGTTGAGCCGGACCAACTAAAGGGTCAAAGACTGACTCTAAGCCCCCACCATTTTTGACCTTTGTGTCATTTTCAAATTTTGACCCCAAGTGCCCCCATTTAATTTAAAAGCGCAGGACACTTTAATTCTATTTAAATCGGGGATACCAATTTTGTCTAATCCTATTTTAATCCCTAAATTAATCCCAATGCCCATTTAATTAAACCCATGCCAAACACCCAACACCCCCTCACCATGCAAATCACCAAACTCTATTTTCCCCATAATTTTTGCATTATTTTATGTGTTCGTATAATTTCTCAAATTTAAGGGGCTTAGTTGTAATTTATTAATTTTAGGTGTCCTCACCCTATTGGCCATGACCAAATAGAGATCTTACCATTCTTTGACTTAGTCAACATTTTTCCCTCTTCCTTTGCATGGAGAAATCCACTCCTCCATGTGAAATCCTAGCCCTCCAATTTAAATAAGAGCATCCCCACCACACATCACTCACACACCTCCATATAAAACATCACCCTCACCCTCACCCTCACAACTCCCAAGCCAGCCCTAATCCCTAGACATTGGGAACCACACTCCTCTCTCTCTCTCTCCTCCCTCCTTCATATATTTTCCCATACAAATTTCTTCTTCTTCCTTTATTCTCACTGAAGAACACTCTCCATCCGGCCGACCAACTCCGTTCGGCCAGCGTCGCACCGCCCACGTTCACTCCAGACCCGGCCTGTGCAGCTCCCCGACTCCAGCTGTGTGGTCTCTCTCGTCCGGCCGGCTGACCCTCCTACTGCTGCACTTCAGTCCGGCGGCTGACTGACCCGCAGCGGCTGTGCAGCACCCCGATCCGGCCTGCACAGTACCGCATACCGCCTCGACTCCACAGTGCAGCGCAGCTCCGGCTGTGCAGTGCTCCCCCGTCCGGTCGGTGCAGTTCTCCCCGTCCGACTGACCGCCCCCTACTCCGGCGGTGCACCCCCGTGCAGCTCCGGCTGTGCAGCCACCCCCCCTCGACTCTTCTTCTCCGGCGTTCTCCACAGCAGCTCTCCGTCCGACCTGTTGTGCACCCGACTGCAACCTGTAAGCCCCTGATTTTTTCAAAATATTAAAATTAGGATTTTCACAATTTTCTGGAATTTTTTGGAATTTCTGAAATTAAAATCAGGGTTTTGAATTATTACATAATTTTAATTGATAATAAATAATATTAAAATATCATGGAAATAATATTTTTGGGTGTAAAATGAAAAATTTGACTTAGGGTAATTTTTCTAGATTTTTTTTGGGCCTCAGACCTATTTTTAAATACCTAAAAAACTATTTTTACTAATTAATTAATTAATTAAACTGTTTATTATTATTATTATTAATATATTTTTATTATTTTTCTTGGGCCGGCCCGGCCCAGTGGACCGGCCCAGCAGCCCAGCCCCCAGCCCGCTCCTTGCGGGTCAGGCGGGTCTGCCCGGACCCGTTAGCCGCCCGACCCGGAGACCCATTCTCTCCCAGCACCCCACGCCGCCCGCGTCCCGCGCCGGCCTCCCCGTGCAGCACCGCCCGTCCCCGGCCCACTCCCCACGTCCTCCTCCTCTTTGCCTTACTCGGCCCCCCTAACCGCCTCCTTCCCCTTTATAAGCTCCCCCTCTTCTTCTTCTCCCTCACTTCCACCCTAACTCCGGCCACCACTCGCCTGAGCCCCGCCGTACTCCTCCCTCAGCCACCAGTCGCACCCCTCGCCTCCCAGCCGCAGCCACCCCTCCTCTGCTCCTCCTCCTCCGCCTGCCTCCGACCCCGACAGCAGCCGGCCCTTCTTCTTCCCCGACTCCCAACAGCCGCAGCCGCCGTTCCCGGCGCCGTCCCGCTCCGCCGTGACTCCGCCCGGCCGCGCCCCAGGGCCCCCGACCGCCTCCGGCCAGCCAGGGCCGCCTCAGCCTCCGGCCGGCCGCCGCAGCCCCAGAAACCCTAACCCTAACCCTAGATTCCCTGTGTCCGACACGAGTCGGACACGTGTCGGACACGGTTCGACCCCAGTTTTTGGGTCCCCTTCAGGTACTTGTAACTTTTTGCTCGTAGGTCCGTTTTTGTTTCCGCAAATTACGTTGCGAAGCCTGTATGACCCTCTCGGTGTCCGGACAAACCGCTCGGGGCATCGCGTCCTGTGGGGATCGCACACCGTGATCCAAAAGCAGGAAAAAATCAGACCCTGTTTCACCCCGGAACTGAGTACGCCCCGCCAAACGGGACGACTTGGTCGCGTGCGGTCTTCACAGATACGTGCGCACCGTCGATACGGACGTGTGAGATTTTGCGAAGCTGATTCGGGTGTGCGTGCACACCGAAATCAACGCGTATCCGCGGACATCGCCCCATATCTGACTTTTCTGCATTTCGCCCTAAATTTTTGTACACTCGTCGGATCGAGACGAAACTTGCACCATCGGACTCGTAGCGATACGCTGGTCCTGTGGGTCAAGTTTGGTTCGATTCTGAGAACGTTGACGAAATCGCATGTCGTGGGCCCATAAGCCCCGCTCGACGGTGCGATTGTGATCGGCTCATCGGAATCCAAATCTGAAGTTCCGTTGAGTTCGTATCAGAATTCCTGACTGTTGATACTAAGTTGGTGAATTTGGAGACCGTTGACCCGGACACATTTTCGGTGCAAGCGGGCCCACTAGCGGACCCCGTTTTGGCCCAAAACTGCCATTTTTGCCCTTATCTCCAATTGGACCCAAGAACAGGCATTTCTAGCTATTTGACATATTCTGAGCATGATTTTAATGTCTAATTTCAGCATCTGGACTTATCTCTTGAATATTTTCCCGAAGTAAAATTAACTGGATCCAAACAACAGGCAAGTACTGCACTTCAAGTTAAATCTTATATTGTGATAATTAATTCCCTGCTTTACTAGTACCCTTGATGATTACACCTAGTATTAGGAATACTAGATTTCATGTCTTGAATATGTGAGTTCATGTCTTGTTTTTCATGTCGGGTGGGAGAATACTAGAAGGCATGTAGTTTACCCTTTTCCCTGTCGTGTTTAATAGCTGTTGGTACGCGACTGTACCCTCAGCCGGATCTCGATTATCCCTGTTTAATAGCCATTATGATGGCCGAATTAGCCTTATAAATCCTACATGCCAACTATGTATTCTAAAATAAACACAAGTTCACACAGATAGTTTCTGGATCTGTTATAGTTCTTGCTGACTGTAGTAGTTTCATTTTCTGTCTCATTTATTTCTGTTTTCTCATATTCCTGTTTATATCATTAACTCTGAGATATTGATGTTCTTTTATGCAATTTTCTCAATATGATACTCAATTTAATTGTCATAAATATTTAGTTTAATCTTGTTGTGCATTGTGTACTTTGCTCCTTTCCTGACTGGATCCCGTTGCTTTAGGCGATGATTAGAACCCTTGCCCCACCTATTATGGCCCCTATGAGGCAGTAGGTGATACAGTTGCAGAGCCGGTTCCCGTACAGGAGACCTACTCCTACAGAGTAGTTAGCATTAGTTATTTGTTTTCCTTTCATCTAGTAATCGGGTTTAGTCCCCGATTTAACTTCTGGTTTTGTAATAACTCTGGATCTGATTGTCACTTTCTGGTTATAAAATCTCAGCATTTCCTTTCATTTCCTTGTCTGTTTAATTACTGTGAATGAGCTAGAGTTAATTTAACTGTGGAGATGCCCTAGACAGCGTACTACCGCCGACACTGCGGCGTAGGCTGGACATGCCCACCCACTCGTGCCCGAATATCCGGTGTGCGGGTCGTGACACGTTTTTGTGCTGGCCCATGCAGGTCAAACGACTAAATTGTTCGGTTTCAACTTAAGGACCGAACAGGCCTGCAACAAGAGTGAGGATTTTAGGATAAAAGCTCATTCACAGAATATGATCTTTTACTTCCAATCTTGATATCGGTCCTAGTCAATTTTCCTATCGCCCTTGATTTCCAGGTAATCTATTCTAATCTTCCTACCCCTTAATCTTTCAGAATGGTTCAGACGAGGAACACAGTAGGAGGCACATCAGAACCAGTCTGAGCAGACTGTGCCCGAAACTCTTGCCCTCCCTCCACCTCCATCTATTCCGGCAGTTACTCTGGATGGGGCACAGCTACTTGGAGTGTTCCAGGGACTAGTGGAATCCCAGAAGGAACAAACTGCCCTGCTACGGACCAGCCTTTCAGAAGCTCTTCGGACCCAGGAGTCACCACAAAAGAGGCCAGGAAGTGCCAAGGACTTTAAGAACCTTAAACCCCTGGAATTCTATGGAACTGAAGGCATTCTCTATGCCGATGAATGGATAGAGAACGTAGAGCGACTCCTGAAGACTGCTCGGGTCCCTGATGATCTCAAAGTGGAGTCCGCAAGCCTGCAACTGTTCGACATAGCTCGGACCTGGTTTAGGGACGAACCTCAACTATCTGCTCCTGACCTTACCTGGGAGGACTTCAAGAGGCTATTCAAGGAGAAATTCTACCCCGAAGTGGCTCGGAAAGCTCTCGAAAGCCAATTCGAGAGACTAGAATAAGGTAACCTATCTGTTGATGAGTATACTGCTGAATTTAGCAGGTTGAGCCACTTTGCGGAGTACATGGTTCGTACCCCGGAGGACAGAGCCCGTAGATTCAAGAAGGGGCTGTCTCCGGATATTCGCCTTGTTGTCACCACTAGCCGAGCTCGCACCTACGAGAAAATCTTGAGCGTGGCACAAGGCGTTGAGAGAGACATGGGGCATAAACTAAAGCGAGAGAGAGATACCAGAAATGCGGGTCCCAACAAATGCCCATTTCAACAACAACAACAGCATAGGTCCCCGCAGCAAACTCAGCATCC
The DNA here is from genome assembly GCA_036927795.1 of Iris macrosiphon. Taxonomy (NCBI): domain Eukaryota; kingdom Viridiplantae; phylum Streptophyta; class Magnoliopsida; order Asparagales; family Iridaceae; genus Iris; species Iris macrosiphon. Next base: position 61,369,547 of record JAYESA010000002.1, read on the forward strand.
TCTCCCTCGAGCTCCAGCACCCCAACCCCAGGCTCAAGGACAGAACCAACAAGCTGCTGCTTGTAACTTTTGCCAAAAATAAGGTCACACCTGGCAAGTTTGTAGGAAGAGACTGGGTGCCTGTCTATATTGTGGATCAACAGAACATCAAGTGAGGGACTGTCCCGCTGCTCCAGGACGCGGACAAGCTTACGTGATGACCGTGGAGAACGCGCAGACTCTGGAAGCAGCTAATACGCGTAAGTGATTCGTAGATACCTTTCCTAGTATTGTTTTCATGCCTATTGGTTCGTGACCTCAGCCCCAACCTAGTAATTTTGAACTTGCTAAATAACCTAGTATGCTTTTAAATTTGATAACTATAGAGATTTTAGAGGCTTTTGCTATTGTGCTTATTTTGTGTTATTCTGTGAACTTCAATAATTTTGTACCTCATTTTTCATCATCATCTAGTGCACTTAATTTTGCTGAACTTGACTTATGCTGCTATTTTATAGCCTAGTTTTGCGAGCTTACCCTTTTTCGGGCTTGTTCATGACACATGTATTATTGAGGCCTGATCAACCCCACTAATACAAGTGTCTATTCAGAATCAGTGTACTACGGTCTGATCAACCTTAGTGCATTTTGATTCGCACTTCGCACGACTACTTTACGTGGATTGAGATATATAGTTGACTAGTATACTTGCCCCTAAATACGTCCGAGCATATCGTATCAGTTACATAACTGTACTAATACGAGCATGCGAATAAATGATTACCAGAATAGAATCTCAATCCATAACCGCCTGATAATTCCTATTAGGATTCCTTAAACGCCTTGATCCCTATACCTCTGTTCTACCACCTCGCCCTTAAACTCTTTATTATTTGATCCTCGTCTTCCCTTATTTCGGAAAGACAAAATCCTGTGTTTGGTATAAGTTTGATTTGTAGTGCTAGATGTACCCCTCAGACCGATCGAATTGATGATAACCTCTATGACTAAGAGAATACCATAGGTGGTGTGTTTGTGTTAAAGACTTAAAGATTCAATACCATGATTTATTAAGTTGAGACCTAGACTTACTAGTTGTACAGCCTTAGAGGATATATGGGTAAAATTCTAAGTTGGGTAGCGACCGCAATGTCCACCTGAGAGAAACCCGTTAGACTACAATCAAGTGAGTTTGGACAGAAAGAACCCTGCCATAATTTAAATTTCGAGGACGAAATTTTATAAGTTGGGTAGTTTGTAAGCCCCTGATTTTTTCAAAAATATTAAAATTGGGATTTTTCACAATTTTCTGGAATTTTTTGGGAATTTTCTGAAATTAAAATCAGGGTTTTAAATTATTACATGATTTTTAATTGATAATAAATAATATTAAAATATCATGGAAATAACATTTTGGGTGTAAAATGAAAAACTTGACTTAGGATAATTTTTTTGGATTTTTTTGGGCCTCAGACCTATTTTTAAATACCTAAAAACTATTTTTACTAATTAATTAATTAATTAATTAAACTGTTTATTATTATTATTATTATTAATATATTTTTATTATTTTTCTTGGGCAGGCCCGGCCCAGTGGACCGGCCCAGCAGCCCAGCCCCCAGCCCGCTTCCTTGCTGGTCGGGCGGGTCTGCCCGGACCCGTTAGCCGCCCGACCCGGAGACCCATTCTCCTCCAGCACCCCACGCCGCCTGCGTCCCGCGCCGGCCTCCCCGCGCAGCGCCGCCCGTCCCGGCCCACTCCCCACGTCCTTCTCCCTCTCCGCCTTACTCGGCCCCACTAACCGCCTCCTTCCCCTTTATAAGCTCCCCATCTTCTTCTTCTCCCTCACTTCCACCCTAACTCCGGCCACCACTCGCCTAAGCCCCGCCGTACTCCTCCCTCAGCCACCAGCCGCACCCCTCGCCGCCCGCCGCAGCCGCCCCTCCTCTGCTCCTCCTCCTCCGCCTGCCTCCGACCCCGACAGCAGCCGGCCCTTCTTCTTCCACGACTCCGAACAGCCGCAGCCGCCGTTCCCGGTGCCGCCCCGCTCCGCCGTGCCTCCGCCCGGCCGCGCCCCAGCGCCCCCGACCGCCTCCGGCCAACCAGCGCCGCCTCAGCCTCCGGCCGGCCGCCGCAGCCCCAGAAACCCTAACCCTAACCCTAGATTCCCTGTGTCCGACACGAGTCGGACACGTGTCGGACACGGTTCGACCCCAGTTTTCGGGTCCCCTTCAGGTACTTGTAACTTTTTGCTCGTAGCTCCGTTTTCGTTTTCGCAAATTACGTTGTGAAGCCTGTATGACCCTCTCGGTGCCCGGACAAACCGCTCAGGGCATCGCATCCTGTGGGGATCCCACACCGCGATCCAAAAGCAGAAAAAATCAGACCCTGTTTCACCCCGGAACTGAGTACGCCCCGCCAAACGGGACGACTTGGTCGCGTGCGGTCTTCACAGATACGTGCGCACCGTCGATACGGACGTGTGAGATTTTGCGGAAGCTGATTCGGGTGTGCGTGCACACCGGAATCAACGCGTATCCGCGGACATCGCCCCGTATTCGACTTTTCTGCATTTCGCCCTAACTTCTTGTACACTCGTCCGATCGAGACAAAACTTGCGCCATCGGACTAGTAGCGATACTCTGGTCCTGTGGTCAAGTTTTTTTTCGATTCTGAGAACGTTGATAAAATCGCATGTCGTGGGCCCACAGGCCCCGCTCGACGGGCAATTTTGTGATCGGCTCATCGGAATCCAAATTTGGAAGTTCCGTTGAGTTCGTATCAGCATTCCTGACCTGTTGACACTAAGTTTGGTGAATTTGGAGACCGTTGACCCGGACACATTTTTCGGTGCAAAGCGGGCCCACCGGCGGACCCCGTTTTGGCCCGAAACTACCGTTTTTGCCCTTGTCTCCAAATTGGACCCAAGAACAGGCGTTTCTAGCTATTTGACATCTTCTGAGCATGATGTTAATGTCTATTTCAGCATCTGGACTCATCTGGAATATTTTCTCGAAGTAAAATTAACTGGATCCAAACAACAGGCAAGTACCTGCACTTCAAGTTAAATCTTTATATTGTGATAATTAATTCCCTGCTTTACTAGTACCCTTGATGATTACACCTAGTGTTAGAAATACTGGATTTCATGTCTTGAATATGTGAGTTCATGTCTTGTTTTTCATGTCGGGTGGGAGAATACTAGAAGGCATGTAGTTTACCCTTTCCCCTGTCGTATTTAATAGTTGTTGGTACGCGACTGTACCCTCAGCCGAATCTCAATTATTCCTATTTAATAGCCGTTTATAACGGCCGGATTAGCCTTATAAACCCCTACATGCCAACTATGTATTCTAAAACAAACACAAGTTCACACAGATAGTTTCTGGATCTTGTTATAGTTCTTGCTGACTGTAGTAGTTTCATTTTCTGTCTCATTTATTTCTGTTTTCTCATATTCCTATTTATAGCATTAACTCTGAGATATTGATGTTTTTTATGCAATTTTCTCAATATGATACTCAATTTAATTTTCATAAATATTTAGTTTAATCTTGTTGTGCATTGTGTACTTTGCTCCTTTCCTGACTGGATCCGTTGCTTTAGGCGATGATGAGAACCTTGCCCCCACCTATTATGGCCCCTATGAGGCAGCAGGTGATACAATTACAGAGCCGGTTCCCGCACAGGAGACTACTCCTGCAGAGTAGTTAGCATTAGTTATTTGTTTTCCTTTCATCTTAGTAATCGGGTTTGTCCCCGATTTAACTTCTGGTTTTGTAATAACTCTGGATCTGATTGTCACTTTCTGGTTATAAAATCTCAGCATTTCCTTTCATTTTCTTGTCTGTTTAATTACTGTGAATGAGCTAGAGTTAATTTAACTGTGGAGATGCCCTAGACAGTGTACTACCGCCGACACTGCGGCGTAGGCTGGACGTGCCCACGCACTCGTGCCCGAATATCCGGGTGCGGGTCGTGACACAACCCCCGGCCGAGACTCTCCCCGTCCGGCCCGCTCTACCCTGTCCAGCCATTATCACCACCACCACTACGAGCTCCCATTATCATCACCACCACTTCGAACCTCCTTTTCGTCCGGCCTACTCTACCCTGTCCAGCCATCATCATCATTACTACCACCACCACGAATCAGCTTCCACCACCACCATCACTTCCCCCACTCTTCTTCTCCGGCAAGTCGCAGTCCGACTTCGCTGCTCTCCACCCTGTTCCATCCCCCTTCCAGCCAGCGAACACCCCGCCAAGGTATACGACTCCCTCCCCCTCTCTATGTTCTTGATATATATAGTTTGTTAGGATTTAATGTTCATATAATGTTGGTGTATATGGAGATGTAGTATAGTTCATGTATCTTGGGTATAATAAGGTTTGATTAGGGTGATGTACTTAGTTAGGGTTAGGGTAAATACAAATTATGAGAATATTATTATGATATTATTCTTAGAGCATGTGATGATGATGTAGAGTATGATCAAGGACATGAGAATATGACTTGTGGTACGTCGAAGAGGTGTATTTATGATAGGATGATTGTAGATTAGGGTTGTCTTCTACATGAATTATAACAATTTAATTAAGATATGTATTCGTAGAGAATTAGATTTTGATCTTTAAATAAATAATCGGGATATATATTACATGGTGGTAAAATGCTAATTTATTTACGGAGAATTAAATTGAGGAGAAATAAAGTTCTGAACTGATTGAACATTGATGAACACCGAGGAGCACGGGATTGATGAAGGACTTATGTGTAGTATAAAATCCCTACTCAGTATTTGGGGACTGGAAACTAAAGGTGATTAATTTAGGAAAGTACATGGTGATTGATAACAACGATATTACACGAAGGAAGTAATAATCATAAACTGTGTTTTGAGGATGGTTTGATGATGTGGTACTGATGATTAGATGATTTGACGTATCGTACCGATAGTCAACTGTGGTCAAACCCCCCTAGGGTCTTGTCCCTGTGAGTCGTAGCTGAGACTGAGTTTAGGTGTAGATGTGTGTCGCATCCCTGTCTGTCATAGAATAGATTATTGATTATCGATTTATATCTCATCTCTAGGTACTGCGGGACCTGAGGACTTGGACGTGGTACTGGGACCCCGTCATCAACAGCCGCACGCAGGCAAGTGTACCTTGCCACCCTGTATTTTAGTTTACAGATATTTATTGTTTCGTTATGTACATTGTGCACGTATTTATGTTGACATTCGATACTTCGCGTCCGGATCATAACCGGATGTAGACGTTCGTCGTAACGTCTTAGAATAATTATTAGATGCTTCGTAGCACCTCGATGTATGTACCTGAGTATATCGACACCCTAGGACACACTCATACACTGTGATCATGCCAGACTCCTGTATCCTGATACTGACATCATGACCAGAGACTGGGATGACCTTAGGGTCGCGTTTGTTGAGTTATTTCTATGTGTCGAGACTGTTAGATAGAGGTTCAGGTTCAGCGCACAATCGTTGACCGCTTGGGAAGGGGAAGACAGTTACTAGACGTTTGGGCTCCTCTACATGCGCTTATATATGTATGTAGTATCTATGTAGTGATCCTGTATCTAGTATAGTGGTATCACCCGTGTGACTCTTTGCCCGGAGCTGCGGTACGTCCCGTGTGTTTCCGTGTCCGGAGCTACGGTTTTATTTTGGAACAGCCTATGCGTCAAAAATTGTCTTTAAACTGTATCACACTTGTTTGGTTATGATAGAGTGCCCTGTTGTCGTACTTGTACTTTTCTGTATACTTGGCATGCTGTATTTTTGTACCTTGTTACGTCCCTCTGAGGACCTGGTTCCCTGCCAGTTTTGCAACATAGACGATTGCGGAGCATTTGGAGTTGCTGATTGAGTTGCATGTCTTGCGGGCATTGTACCAGGTACTCATATTATTTCTACCGGCATTATGGTTATTTTATGTTAATTATTCATCTGCTGTTGTAGCCTAGTTTTTGTAGACTCATCTCTTCTCGAGTCTATTCGAGTTTGTGTGTTATTGGGCGGCCGACTCTAGCACATGTAGCTCTTTCTTGTATACTGTTGTACATTATGGATTAAGACATAGAGGTTTACATTTTTGGGATATCTAGATAGTGCCTTTTATATTATACAACTTATATGTAATCGAGTCAGACCAGAGTCTGGTCGAATACGTAGCTGGCGTGTCACGTATTCCTGGTCCTACGTATTTTGGGACTGGGGTGTGACAATGGTTGGGGATGATATAGATTAAGTGTAGGGTTTATGAATGCATCGAGTTTTAAGGTTTAATATAATCGTTCCAAGCAATTGATGGACATTAAGAAGAAGGTGATTGATTGTGAAATAATATGCAATATCAAACCATTAGTCATTCATTAAGAATTGATAAATAATGATTGTTTAGGATAATAAACGGGAAAAGATTAATAATGTGGAAATCGAGGTCTTAGACGAAAATTTGCCCTTCTTTTATGTTTACAAACAAGATTGTACAATTTAATCCTATACGAGGATGTCTGAGTACAATTTATTTAATCTGGGTAAATATTGCTATAGGTGTCTGATCTGCAGTCGATCACTTTAGCCCTTGGACCACACGATGTTGAAGAAGTATCCTGGAAGACAGAAAGCAGCTTCGCAGGTTGCTAAAGAGGGTGGATGCTCGATGCCAAAGTCGTCGATCCCTTCTCTTTGCCTGAGCTCTGGATTCTCCTCTCTCTTGACCTCCAATCTCTTTGACCGTTGGATCTGATACTGGATTTCTTGATCAATTTTTCTCCTAATTGCTTCGACCAATCCTTCGACCTTTTTTCTCTGTTGATAGAGGTCTCTATTTATAGAGTTTTAGTGACAGTGACCACACAGTCGGCATAGAAACCGAGTAGTGGAAAGTACAGCACCCTTTTACACGACGGTTTAAAATAACTAATGCCTGCGTATAGATGACCTTTTGAGTGAGCATGTGACGTACGTCCAACTAAGGGACAGAACGCGTATATCTGCTGCGAAGATCACGGCGTAGAAGCCACGTAGCTAGTTATCCCTTGTGTAGAAGAGGTTGGCGTAGAAGCCAATGACTGTCACCATGGCATAGAAGCCAAGTAGGCATAGAAGCCGAGTAGGCGTAGAAGCCAAGTGGGCATAGAAGCCGAGTAGGCGTAGAAGCTGAGTAGGCGTAGAAGCCGAGTGGTCATAGAGGCCGAGTAGGCGTAGAAGCCGAGTGGTCATAGAGGCCGAGTGGACATAGAAGCCGGGTGGGCATAGAAGCCGAGATGATGTGGACGTTTTAGCCGGAATTATGGCTCTTGGAGATATAATCAAATCTCTTGCATTAAATACAGAGATCTGCCCCTATCCTGCGCATTAAATGCAGAGGCTTGTCTTTAAGATTTGCCATCATTCTGTGCATTAAATGCAGATACGCGCCTCGAATCCTATACGAAGAGTAACTGCTGATGTGGCGGTCTGTTTGCCTTCTGCGGAGCGTAAGAAGCTCACGTCTACTTGTGTAAAACTGGGCGGCGTATTTCCCTTATATGCGTAAGAGTAGTTTACGCAAAGGGGATATCACTAAACGACGATTCGGTAACGTTTAATCAAATCTCCAGCATTAAATGTAGGGATCCGCCTTTATCCCACTCATTAAATGAGGAGACATGTTTTGAAGGCCTGCCACCCTTTTGTGCATCAAGTGTAGAGACGTGCCTTAGGCATCTGTTAGTATTCGGCACTTTAAATGCAGAGACGTGCCTCGAGAAACTGTCACCGCTCTGTGCATTAAATGTAGAGACGTACCTCGAACCCTGTACAAAGTGCAGCTTTTGACGTGGCAGGCTGTTTGTCTTCTGTGGAGCGTAAATGGCTCGCATTGGCCTGTGTAAAACTAGGCAGCGTATTCCTTCGTATGTGTAAAACTGGTTTACGCAAAGGAAATGGCAGTAAATGACAGCCTGGGTTGCAGTGTCGCGCCATCATGATACCCGTCGCTTGGGTTGTCATGCAGTACTCTTTGTCAGGAGTCCAGACGTCAGGTTCATTGCATGATCTGACAGGTTCATTTCGAAGAATACGAAGCATTCCTCGTACACTTCAATGCTGCATTGAAAGCGGCTGAGTTTTATGCCCTAAAGGCGATGAAGCAACCTGTTTACGCTGAAGCAGCCTGGACATACTGCATTACGCGGATGGTCTTTGAGCCTATATTTTTACGCTGCGCTCAGCGAAAAAAGCTCTGTTGCACGTTTGATGGCTCTGAGGTCGTCTGTTTATGCTGCCCTGCATCAACATGCTGTGTAGAGCTATCCGACATATTTTTATGCTTCTACAAGACCCCCTTCAAAGCTTTTAAATTCCTCGTAATTTAAAACGCTTTGAATAAAGCATGAACCGTTCCTCGTAACTCAAAATGCTCTGAATGGAGCCTGAAACGGTCAAGCCTGACATGTTCTTTCATGGCTGACTTTATGGCAGAGTTATTGGGGATCGGTGATCTCTTTTGCCTATAAAAAGGCTGAGGAGTTATCATATTCTTCCCACACTTCCTTCACCACACAGAGATGATGGTCGGAGTTCGTCGGGTCGACTTAAGGAAGAAGGAGATCATGTTCTTTCAGCATGTAAGGAGCTGCAAAAGATGGCGTCTTTGAGCAAATATTCTCTGCAACGAGGGATCATTGAAGGATATCATAGCCTCCTTTGCTCGGGATAACCAGCAACTTTGTATGGTGGTTCTTCGGGAGAGAAGAAGGGTCGCATTTTGCCATGCCGCTTGCAAGCGGTACCTTCTCCCGTTACCTCCGTGGACGAGAGCAGATAGACTAGCTCTGTCCAGGATTGAGTTGAGTAAAATATCTTAACTCAATCTGTCACGGCGCTGGATGTAAGAAAGCAGATTTACTCTGCTTTTCTTCTGTTGGCGGCTGGGTCTATGCCCAGTTTTGTATCCTCCCGCCGTTGACCTATATGTCAGTCAGTTTGCGGTTACTGACTGAGTGCCGGAGAAGATGGATGAAGGATGCCGCCCATGCGAGAACCTAGCTGAAACAGATTCTGGGCGTAATCTTTAAATGAAAATGAGAAACCCTTTGTAGACGGGATTTCCCTCATATGTAACCACGAAAATGGAGAAAAACCCTTGTAGACTGGATTTCCCTCATATATAATCATGATTTTAATAAGATCGTCTTCTTCTTCATATGATCATCTTGCCATACTTTGCTGTAAAGTCTGAATATGTGTACTTTGACACGTCTGATACTTTACGCCGACTCTGTGTAGAAAGAGTGCTAGGTCCTGTCCTGTCTTTTACGCATAACTAAGGATGCGCAGAAAGCCGCTTTAGCAGTCGAGTGTTTGAACTGTCCTGCTGTTAGGAACCGCATAGAATTCTGAACTATTTTTACTTCTGATAAACAGAATTTTATTTCAGACCGTCGTCTTCAAGAATGATTTCTCGAAAATCCCTTAGAATAGGGCAAGGAATGGCTGTCAAGAACTGAGCTGCCATCTTGAATTTGCAGACAAAATATTCAGACTAGTTTCTGGATGAACTTCGAATCGACCCATGAAGAAGAGTAGTTTTCAATGTTGAACTCCGTATGCTTCGGGTACTTGGGGTATCTTGAGGTCAAGAAGGAGTATCTTCTGTGTGAACTCCTGCGATTGACCGCCTTGAGAATTTGTTCAGATGTACTGTACAGGCCTGCGCATCTTTCAGATGTGCGAAAAGTCATAGAGCGTGAAATCATAAGTTTGCAGTCTCTGAGCTTAAACTAAACGCCACCGAGCGTGAAATCATAGACTTGTAGTTCCTGAGCGTGAAGTCGTAGGTTTGTAGCCTCTCGAGCATAAAAGCTACCGAGCACAAAGGCATCCGGGCGTAAAACCATAGACTTGTAGCCATTGAACGTAAAACCGTAGATTTGTAGCTGTCGAGCGTAGAAAGCTCCTTGGTGCAGAACTGTAGATTTTTAGCCTGTGAAAAGAAAATCTTCCGAGCGTGCAGTTGTGGATCTGTTGCCTCTGAGCGTAAAAAGCCACCGAGCGTGAGATCATAGATTTATAGCTGCTGAGCGTGAAGTCGTAGGTTTGTAGCCTCTCAAGCATAAAAGCTACCGAGCACAAAGGCATCCGGGCGTAAAACCAAAGACTTATAGCCTGTGAGCGTAAAATCGTAGATCTATAGCTATCGAGCGTAGAAAGCTCCTTAGCGTAAGAACCACGAATCTGCTTTGCGCGAGAACTTTTCGAATTTCGCTGACTGTCGCCTTCTCTGAGTAATAGGCTGACGTAGTACCCAATCATAACCGAATATTAATTAGGAGATTTGGTTCGGGATTCGAGGAGTCCATCCGAACTCTATATATACCCCAAGTTTCTGAGAGAAAAACTTTTCATCCGTCTTCTGCGAAGAAAGCCTTCGTCTGTTCGAGTTCTTCTTCGTCTCTTCTCCGAGATTTCAAATTTCCAGTAATGGCCCCGAAACAAGTCCCCTCCACTAAGGGAAAGAAGGTTGATTCTTCTTCTCGTTCTTCTGCTCAAGAGAGAGCGTCTTCGGTCGGGCAAGGCAAACTTCATTCTGAGCGAAGTATCCCGCCGACGAGCAGTGCACCCGTCCTTAAAGGTAGAGCATTTGGGACAAAAAAGAGCGACTGAAAATCCTTCGCACACGTTGTACGTGATCGCACTAGGTCGTCTTCTGTGCTGATAGCCTCTCTGAGGAGGATGATGCACAGAGACGTTTTATATTTTACGCCCACATTTCTAATGTGTCAGCGCAAAACTCTATATTTTCGCAGTCTGGCGTAAAAGCTTTAACTGTCGAAAGTTGGCATATATAATTTGAGTATTACACTTCTGGATGAAGATTCTGGCGTAATACCTCAACTTTATCAGTCTGGCATAAAGCACAGACTGTGTACTGCCGGCCTTGAATTTTACGCTTTAGGAAATGGATTCGAGCATAATGGTCAAGTTTTTACGGTCTTGGCGTAGAGCACAGACTGTTGATTTTTGGAGTAGGCTGCAAGATCTGTAATGTCTAGTTATAGGAACTGACGTGTTTTTCTTGCACTCTTGCCGTTGACTTGCATGTGTCTCCGCTAGCCGATGTGATGGGTTCTGCCGCCGGGATGCTGCACTCCAACTATCTGGAGGATCTGTCACACGTGACATTTCCTATCTCCGAGCCGCAGTATCCTGAAGGAAGGGAGATTCTGATATCGGCTCAGGGTGAGCGAACGCTGCTGAACCTGATCAACGGGGAGCCCCTGACGTATATAGACGGGGACCAATACATAAAGCCGACTTTCCTCTTCGGGGACATGATCGACAAGCAGTCCCAGACGAAGCCCAAGAAAGAACTCTGGGTCTTCCCTATCGGGAGCTTGGTTTTGTATCTGCCCAAGATGCCGAGAGACTATCCCATTTTGGCTTTCTTCCATGCCACACATCCCAGGAGGATATCGTGGACGCTGACTCCTGATCTTCACGGCAGGCCGGGGAAGATATTTTATTTGAAAGGAGCGGACCAGGGGTCATTTTTCAGCCGCCCTTCCGGCAATATGACGATGTTCAGGGGACTGTACCCGGGCAGTGTCCCGAGTGAAGATAGCTTAGTGATCCAGCCGGTTCAATTATCGACCTTCTGCAATAATTTTATGGGGCACGGGGGAGTATACCCCAAGGTGAACCCTCGGTGCGGTGGGTGGATCACCCCTACAAACCTTCGATGGGCTCGCTTAGTTGATTGGGCCCTGAAGCATTTTCAGACCGAGTTGGAGAACATTGGTCTGTTTGCAGCTGTGAGTGCCACCAGTGTTGGGTTACCTCCTAACCCCAACCTGTTTCTGGCACTGATAGAGCGATATATTTCGCTCACCGAGACTTTCGCCACTCCACTGGGAGATTTGGGATTGGCCCTTTATGAGATGGCAAAGATCTCGAGACTGCCGATGGGGGATACTCCGTATGAAGAGTATGTTCCTACGAACCGGGAGTTGGGGGATTCAGACCCTCGGGTAGTGGAAGTGTATCAGGAGCTGATGTGCCACTACCTCGCTTGCACCGCTTTTTATGGTGAGCCCTCAGATTTGGCTCACATTAATAAATGGACGTCCTACATTTTCTTTCACTGATCCCATAATGCTAAGCCGGAGAAGTTATTGGAGGGCAAGGATCTGCCTGTGAATCCTCTGAGCGCGCTTAATGCTCAGGTAGTCGACGATCTCATGGTAGATGCTGGGGCTCCGGACTTGCTCCTCGACGAAGGGATAGGACAGTATCCTGTAGGAACTAAGGCCTATAGTTATTTAAGGCGCTGCTGCAGGCCTCTGTCCAGGGAAGCTCAACTGGCTGGCTTCCTCTCTATATGGCTGCGCCGAGTGGTGGTACCTAGCGTCGCATCTGCGGACCGTATTCACCGCAATACGCTATGGCCTGCAGTGCGTCTAGTATTTGGGGCAAGACTAGGCTTGCTTCCTGCCATGGTATGCCGTATTCAAGCTGGCCTGAGGGCCATGACTGACTGGCTTCTCGTCGATAAGACTCGGCGTGATAGCTTTCCCAGGGTAGAATTACCATATCTGTATCTGATGGGATGGTTAATTCTTCATAACCCCAGGGTTATGTCTCCCGACTCCGACAGTAGTTTGGGGGCTAGCTTCTTGTTGAACTACCAGAAATTTTCCTAGAATGTGGCCACGGTTCTAGACTGTCGGCGGGCGTTGGGCTACAGTCACAGCTGGAAGCTCTTCTGCACTGTCCCCTCTGTACATCGCAATCAATCGGGGATTAGGCTTGAGGATTCAGGCAGAGAGAAGACCAATCTTTCTCCTGAAGCTTTTAATTGGTTGGTCTGCATTAGACCTTCCCATTTACTATACAGGAGTGAAGACCATTGCTTCTTGGAGCCCTACCTGCCTAGTCGGTTTACCAGGCAATTTGGGTATGATCAGTTGCACGTGGGCAACGCCGTTACCAGCTTCCGGTCCAGGGGTGGACTCATTGATGGAGCGAGAGGATGGCAATATTTCCTCATGGGTTGCACTGGAGCAATTTTTTACTGTGCCGGTCATCACACTCTCCACGGAGCTGCGCATCCTGCACTCGTATGCCCAGTTCTATGTGGCAACGAACACCTTCCATCGCGATTTTGATATGCATGGAAGTTTTAGGGTGCCCTCTTCCAAGTCTGGGGGAAGAGTCGAAGTCCCCTCGGTTTCTTCCGACGATGGTGAGGAGTCCGTCACTCCAGATGAGCCTCTGTTGGCGGTATAGAGGGGTGAAGTGCATCTGCCTGCGGGGCCTTTGGTAATCTCCGGGAAGCGAAGGGCTCCTACTCCGAAGGAAACTTCCCCTCGTAAGAGGAAGAAGAAGATGGTTAATCGTCCTCTCCGGATTCCTGGTATTGAGGCTCCTGGAAGTGAGCCTGCATCTCCCCAGGTTGGGGATGATTCTTTGATTGGAGGTTCCTCGCCTTTTAGAGAGGGACCCTCTACAGTTCTGGCTGGTGGTGCCGGAGAATCTCTGCTGGAGGCCGCCGTCGCTGCTACTGCTTCAGGTAGTAGAACGAGGTCGGCTCCTGGGCTGAGTATATCTTTACGTGGATCGGCATCGGGAGAGACCCCTGCCGTGCCTGTCAGTGCACCCGGCGAGATTCTTGCCGATGAGCCTCGGTTGGAATTTGACGAGGACCTGGAAGACTATTTGCCAGTGTCAGTTAGCAGACCCCTTTCTCCAGGTATGACAGCTCGCTTAGCATCATTAAGAAATGATTTAGCTGTACAGTCCACAGATGTGACATATATGCCGTCGGCCATGGTTAATTATCGTCTTCACGCCTCTTTTTAGAAAAGTTACCATCATTTCGATACTAACTTCCTTTCATCCTCTTTTCAGGGGAAGACCTCTTCGGGGAGGGCAGTGTAGATACGCTCTTCGGCTCTGTGTCAGGTCCTGGGGCGACACGGAGGTGGCTGATTTTGAAGAAGAAACAACTTCGGGTGCCGGCTCGCCTGTCGACGAGGTCCCGGTATCTCAAGAGGAGGACGAGCCTATCATTGCGACAATGCCTCCTGTGAGTATGCTGGTATCGTCATCCGGTGTTGGCGCTTCTTCTTTCGTCGCACCACCTGTTGAGGCGACGGCCGTGGCGACATCGTCTGTGGTTGTTTTTGGAGGGGGACTTACCAATATTGAGGCCACTCCCGGCGTCCATTAGGACCTAGCTGCGTTGATCGAGCAGTTCACCGGCATCTTCTATACCACTTTGAAAATGTTAATATCAATGGTGTTGGTGAAGAATCTGAGTTTTGCATCGCTGAAGAGGTCCTCCCTGTCCGCGATAGAGCGGATCCGAGAATTCGACAACACCGGGCTAGCTGATACGCTGGAGGAGATAGTTAATGGTTTGGAGCAACCCATTAACGAATACTTGCAGCTAGCTCGAGACAATGTTGAAGGTCTGGTCCAGTCTAGATACAACTCTATGGCTGTGCGGCTTGCCAAACAGATGGCAGGCATAAATAAATCCATCCAGACACATCAGCAGGAGATGGATGAAAGAAAAGCCGTCGTGGAGGAGGCCATTGCTCTTCAGACGAAGTGCCAGGCCGAGCACCAAGGGAATGTAGCGAGGGTCCTCAGACTGGAAATAAAACTTGCTCAGGCAAAAGAGTGGGCTTCTCAGTCGTCGGAAGCTCTAGTTGTGGCGGATAGCCGATTTGGGCGTAGCACAACAGAACTTGGCACGTGCAGGAGTCGCCCGTGCTAGTTTTCTTCGGGCTAGAACCGAACTGTCCCTCCTGAGCAATGATAAGGCACGGCTGGAGCGGGCTCGCCATGATGTCTTGGATTCCAGGACTGAGAGGATGGCCGTACTGGCGCAGCCGCTTCGCGACCTGACTGCTCCCCCAAAATGATGTACTTTTGCTTTTGCTTTTCGATGTACTTCCGCTCCTTTTTGGGAATAATAATAAAGAGGCTTTCATCTGACTTTGTGGCCCTATTATTTTGGAATATAAATGACAGGTTTGGATGAAAGTGATATCAGAGGTAATATGGACGTGATATACTCTCGGTAAGTTTTAGTAGGATATATCTATTCAGAGGTTATATGGACATGATAGAATACGATCCAACTAGTTTCGTTTTGGAAGTAGTTTTGTCAGAATAAGATTTTTGCCATATTCCACTTGAGCAGAGGTTAAGCACAGTACCTTTTCAGGAATTTGTTATTGATAGGAGCCATTAACAGGTCTCCATTAGGCTGGGCTAACCTGTAAGCGCCGTTTGAGAATGTCGTCTCGATCACATAAGGGCCTTCCTATTTGGGCTGGAATTTGCCCTTACTTCTGTGAGTAAGAATCATCGGCCTTCTTACGGCTAAAACTAGCTCGCCGACTTTGAACACCCTTTCCTTCACTTTTTGATTAAAAGCCCTGGAAATGCGTGCTTGGTAGAGCGCGATGCGCTATTGAGCTTGGAGGCGTTTCTCGTCTAATCCTTTCAGCTCTTGAAGCCTTAACAGGTCATTCTTTTCTTGAGTCAACTCATTAGCCATGGCTATCCTGAGTGACAGAATTTGGATCTCGATGGGGAGAACTGCTTCGCTCCCGTAAACTAATGAGAATGGGGTACAACCTGTCGGTGTCCGTACCGTTGTGCGGTATGCCCAGAGATATTCTCCCAGCTTTTCATTCCAATCTCTTTTGTTCGAAGAGACGAACTTCTTCAAGAGCTTGATAATGGTTTTGTTGAAAGCTTCCACCAAACCATTAGCAGCAGGATTGTATGCCGTAGATGCGACATTCTGTATCCGATTTTTATCGCAAAATTGATGAAACGCTTGGCTGATGAATTGAGGCCCATTGTCATGGATTATCCTTCGGGGTATCCCAAAACGGTAAATGATGTGATGCTTGATGAATCTGATCATATTAGATTCCTTCACCTCAGCAAGAGGGATTGCCTCTGCCCATTTGGAGAAGTAATCTATGATGGCCAGTATGAACCGATGACCTCTGGAAGAAGATGGGTGAATAGGACCAATGATATCCATACCCCATGCTTTGAAAGGCCAGGATGCAACCGTAGAATATAGATGTTCGGAAGGTTGATGGATAAAGTCTGCATGGACCTGACAGGCTCTGCATTGTCTTGCATACTTTATTGCGTCTGTGATCATAGTAGGCCAGTAATAGCCAATTCTCCTAATGCGATCCTGTAGCTTAGGACCGGGTTGATGCACTCCGCATACGCCGTCGTGGGCTTCACGGATAAACCGTTGTGCTTCCTCACCAGAGAGACATCATAATAATAGTCCGTCATAAGACCGACGATATAGACAATGTGACGACGCATCGAAATAGAAGCGTAATGATCGTCTTTTGACGGATACCGCTTCTTTAGGATCTTCTGGCAAGATTCCGTATGCTACAAAATCTATAAAGGGAGCTCTCCAGTCTCTCCTGGGAGGATCTGTGTCCACCGCGTAGCTGCGTTATATGTGAAAGTTATTCTTCACACAGAATAAATCTCTGTTAAGAAGGATTACCGAATTCTGCCTTCTTATAGGGGTAGCTAAATCTGCAGCTAGACTGGCTAGGGCATCAGCTTCCAGATTCTGAGATCGAGGTACATGCTCTAGAAAGAATCCTTTGAATGTCATGGCTATCTCGACCGTTGCTCGGTGATAGGGGATGAGGTCTGGATTCCGGACTTTATATATTCCTCTGACTTGATTGACGATCAGCAGAGAATCACCGAAAGCTTCCAGAGATTCGACGCCCAATTCTTTAGCGACTTAGAGGACGATTAGTAGAGCGTTGTAATCCGCCACATTGTTGGAACAGGGCTCGCTAAGAGAATATGCTCGGTAGATGACAAGCTTATCAGGAGTAACCAGGACAATTCCTACCCCCGAAACTACGTTTCTCCTGGGACCAGTTTTGGAGGCACCATCGAAGAACAGTTGCCATGCATCACTTTCCATTGCGGAATTACACTCTGCAACTTCGTCGGGAATATCCTCGTACAGCTTGGAGGCCTCCGGGATCGGATGAGCAGCTAGGAAGTTAGCCAATGCTTGGCCTTTGACGGACTTCTGAGGGACGAACACCATGTCATACGGTGTTAATAACATCGCCCAGGTCACGAATCAGGAATTAAGAACACTTGGCTTGTTTATCAATACCCGAAGGGGATTGATCCTGGAGATGATGTGAATGGTTTGGCCTGTGACATAGTGTCGCATTTTCTGCATCAGAGCCAAGCATTCTTTCTCCACTGGATTGTACCGGTGTTCGGCTTCGACCATCATCCTGCTGAGGTAGTAGATAGCCTGCTCGTGACCCATCTTGTTCTTTTGTGCGAGAAGAGCTCCCAGAGAATGATCCATCGCTCGAACATACAGCACGAATGGTCTTCCCATGACAGGAGGCACCAGAACTAGCGGACTAGTGAGGTAGCGCTTGATATCACCGAACGCTTGTTGACAGGCTTCGTCCCATACGAAGGATACACCTTTCTTCATGAGACGAGAAAATGGCTGACATCTCCCCGAGAGGTTGGATATGAATCTTCGGATATAAGCCAGACGACCTTAAAATCCTCTGAGTTCCCTCAGATTGCGGGGTGGTCGTATTTCTAAGATGGCCTTGACTTTATCAGGGTCCACTTGAATGCCTTTGGCGGTTATGACAAATCCCAGAAATTTGCCACTATATACCCCCATAAAGGACTTTATAGGATTCATTTTGAGTTGATGTTGGCGCATCAAATCAAATATTGTCTTCAAGTCTTGGATGTGATCATCCTTGAGGCGGCTTTTGATAGCTACATCGTCCACGTAACACTCCACTGTCTTGCGTAAATGCTCATGGAATATGTTACTCATAGCCCGTTGGTACGTAGCCCCGGCATTCTTCAATCCGAAGGGCATGACCGTATAGCAATATACCCCCAATGGTGTCCGGAAGGCAGTATGCTTCTCGTCTTCAGGATGTATCTTGATTTGATTGTATCCTGAAAATCCTTCCATGAAAGACATACGTTCAAAACTGTATGTATTGTCAATCATGATGTCTGTGATGGGAAGAGGAAATTCATCCTTGGGCAGGCTGCGTTCAGATCTCGGTAATCGATGCAGACTCGTACTTTCCTACTTTTCTTCATGACCTGGACAACATTGGCGACCCAGTCGGGATGTTGTTCTTTACGGATGAAGCCGCAGGCTAGCAACTTCTTGATTTCAGCTTCAATGGCGTCCATCATATCCGGACGGAACCGGCATTGGTGCTGCTTCACAGGCTTCGAATCGGGCAATATATTGAGCCTATGAGTAGCTACCTTTGGATCAAGGCCTGGCATGTCCTCATAATTCCACGCAAAGACGTCGATATATTCTTTTATCAGCTGGATAACTTCTTCCCTTTCTGCTTCGGAAAGATTGTTACTGATAAATATCGGCTTTGGCGAAAGTTTATCCCCAACGTCAATCTGGATAACTTTGTCTCCAGTGGGCGGTTCTCTCTGCTCGAAGCGGAACTCCTATTGTGTATACATTTGCTGAGCCCAAGCGTCATTCTCAAACAGTTCGGATTTTTTGTTCGTCTGATTCGAAGGAATCCGTCACTACCATATTTACTGATAATGTTTGCTCGAGAGCATGAGATAAGTCAGAGGGTACTGAGCCATTTTGAGAGGAGAAAAAGATATCCTCGTTTGACTCAGGAGCTGCGAGGGAGGTGGTATACCCTAACCCGAAATGAGTTCGTTGATAGTAGGGGTCGCTGTGTAGCGGCATTCGTCTGCCTTTCCCATATTTGAGACCCGGTTCCAGCTTCAAGTTATAACCCATATTTTACATGATCTTCAGAGCTTGCGGGCTGTATCTGTGAACCTGCATTTTACCAGCATCGTCGTTGGAAGAATCCTCTTTCACAGTCGGTTTATTACGCATGCGACCGAATACTATTGAATGCTGACTGTTGCAAGTAGGCGGGGCAATGAAGATAGAATCCTCATGCAGTCCATATGTCGTGGTGACATTGGATGATGACGCCACTTCCCATATATACGGATGATAGGAATCTATAGCTTCCAAGAATTTTTGCGCTATAGGTTCTATATCGTCGCAGGGGGAGGATTCCTAATTTGGAATTTGGGCGTCAACATACTGGAAAAGAGGATGTTTATTATCATCTGAAACTCCATTCCCGGTTGCATTTACATCACTCGGCTGCCTGTTGCGCCGGAGGTTGATGACCAAGGGTGGAGGCTTCTGGTTCAAAGTGATCACTAGAGGACCACCCCTTTTTCCTGATCTGGTCTCGTTCAGGTGGATAGCCATAGGTTTTATGGCTTTTGGACGAGTAGTCCATCCTTTCACCTGGATTGACAGAGTTTGCTTGGCAGAGGGTTGCTCTGGCTCCCGGTGGGATTCCTTCTCTGCTTCGGCTGATACCTCTTTTGTGCAGTCTTGAGAGTACAACACGGCATCAGAGTAGTAGGATTCTACTCCTTTGAACGGGTTCAGGTCAGCAATCTTCGTTTGTACTGTTCCTCGGGCGTCTACATATTTGAAACATTGGTGTAGAGTTGAAGGAACGATGTTGTGGTCGTGGATCCAAGGTCTACCCAGTAGAATGTTGTAGGACATCTCTGAATCAATGACGTAACACGTAGCCACTGATCTGAGGTTGCCAATTTATATCCTCAGGCGAATCTTCCCCAACGGCTTACTTCTTCCGGCGTTGAAACCCATGATTGTAGTGGTGGTGTACGCCAATTCGCTGGTAGGAATCCTCAGCGGTCTGAGCAGACTATGAGGAATGATGCTGATTGACGATCCTGGATCTATATGAATCCGGTCGACCTCCATAGAACCGATGTACCCGGTGTAATAGAGAGGTCTGTCATGCCTATTATATTTTAACAGCATATCATCTTGAGTGAAAGCGATATTTGGGACCACCTTTATCACACTGTGGCATTGAGGATACGCCACGGGTTTTTTGGTAGACCTATTATTCGTTGCGCATGAGAATGCAAAATAATAGATTTGGGACAAGACCTGCCAGAGGTAATATGGACATGACAGTCTTTGTGGACTTGACACCACGGGTGTACTTAGAGTTAAGCACGGGTGTCAAGTTGAGATGACAGTCGATATGATAATCGATAGCCAGAAACTCGGAGAGTTTGTTCAGAGGTAATATGAACATGACAAACTTCTGGGATGCAATTCTATCGGGGACGGAGGCGCATATCTGCTCAGAGGTAATATGGACATGGTAGTCTTTGTGGACCTAACACCACTGGCGTACTTAGAGTTAAGTACGGGCGTTAAGTTGAGACGACAACCGATATTAGAGGTAATATGAACATGATAATCGGTAGTCAAAACCGAGAAGGTTTGTTCAGAGGTAATATGAACATGACAAACTTCTAGGGGAAAGAAATGAAATGCTTGGATGATGAACATAAACTTATGTCTGGTCAATTCTCTGTGGAGTGATTTTCCTGAAGAATCCATTGGAGAAACTTTTTAGGGACTCTTCCTCAGGTACATTCTTGAAGAGAGCGAATTGTCATGTAAAAAAGAATGAAAATCCAATTGGTAATGACCGTCCCTTTGTTTACAGATGCAAAGTGATAACCTTGGCCTTGATCAACTCCTAAATTCTCTTTTTTAGCACATAGCACACCTTTGTGGGGTGGTGTATGTACCTATGGAAGAGACAATAATCTGGGTCATCAACTTTGCTAGCCCTCTTAGGATGTCTGATATTTGGTAGCTGAAGCTTGCATTCCTTTATCAACATATTGAAGATTTCAATGACGTCGTCTTTATTGAAGGAGGAAGTCCCTTTTGGTCTTCGTGCTCCTGATGCCTGAATTTTACGGTTTTTTGGGAAGATCGTCGTCGTTGCATCATCTTTGGATCTTGAGGGAATTCTACCCCCAGCTTTGGATGTCGCCCTATTTTGTCGAGGTAGGCTACCCGCAGACATGCCGTGGCGTCTGTCCACAGAAGCTGATTTAGCAAGACCTGCCTCTGGTTGTATAGGACTAGACTTTGAAGATTTGGGCTTCGCAAGAGATGCAGTATACCCCAACCCAAAACGAGCTTGTTGAAAGTAAGAGTTACCATACAACGGTGTTCGTCTGTCCTTTCCATAGTTGAGGCCTTGTTTCAGCTTCAAATCATAACCCATGCCTTGTATAATTTTCAACGCCTGCAGGCTATATCTGTGGATTTGTATTCTGCCAGTTTCAGGCTCGCGAAATTCTTCCTGTATGATCGGGCTGCTCTGTATGCGATCGAAGACTATTGGATGCTGGTCGTCGCGAGTTGGAGGAATAATAAAGATGGAATCTTCACGTGGTCCACCTATCATGACGACGTTAGATGTTGATGCATCTTCCCACAAGATCTCCTCGTGTTTGACCATTAGGGGAACTGAAGCCTGTTCATGACCCTTGTATTCGTGTTTCTGGATCAGAAATTCACACAAGTCAAGAGTCTTTACAGAAGAAGAAGATGATGGCTTGTTCCTTCTGTTCACATCAGGGGGCATGCGGATGTTGGGAACCACAGTTTTCCCTGTGCCACCTATATACAACAGGTTGGCCATCTGGGTGGCGAATAATCCCCGAGGAGGGTGTCTTCCACAAATTGAGCCTTCTTTACGCTGAGGGGCTTCTCCTGGCATAATTTGGAGCTCTGCTCTGGTTAGCGTGAAGCTGAGGATGTGCTTAGTCGGCCATCAGCTTCTCGCATAATCCGGAGGGCAGGCATATTATTCCCTGGCTGTAAAGGCCGAGAAGTTGAGTAGTCCGCCGCTTGCTTTCCCTTGCGCATATTGCAGGGATCATCTGCTTTTCCGTAGAAGACAGATGCATTTTTACGTGCGGAGCGCGTTTGTGATTCCTGATTTGGCGCTGAGGCATCATCAGAAATTTTGTCTATTCTGCCAGGGACGGGAGACTGAATTTTATGCGCAGAGCGCGGATTATACTTCTAGGTTAGCACTGAGGCATTGCCAGAAGTTTTGTCGGCCCTGCCAGAGACAGACGACTAAGTTTTATGTGCAAGGCGCGGATTATACTTCTGGGTTAGCGCTGAGGCTTTGCCAGAAGTTTTGTCGGTCCTGCCAGAGACAGGCGACTAAATTTTACGCGTAAAGCGCGGATTATACTTCTGGGTTAGCGCTGAGGCTTTGCCAGAAGTTTTGTCGGTCCTACCAGAGACAGGCGACTGAATTTTACGCGCAAAGTGCGGATTATACTTCTGGGTTAGTGCTGAGGCTTTGCCAGAAGTTTTGTCGGTCCTGCCAGAGACAGGCGACTGAATTTTATGCGCAAGGCGCGAAGGGAGCAAAGCTACAGCCTCTTTGGACGGAGAGATCAGAGAGTCCACAGGAATGGTAGAGGATGTCTTGGGCATCCAGACCTTGCGCAGCTTCCTGTTGTTTTGGACGGAGAGGGAGTGAGAGCTACCCCCTATTTGAAGCATGTCTTCGTAGGCAGACTGGAATAACTGGACGACCAGTGTCTTCTTCACGCATCCCACGAATACCTTATCATGTTAAGCAATAGCTTCCTCATCAGAAGAGAAAGACGTCCCCAGCAGAGTCGCCATCTTGTTTAGGATAATAAACGGGAAAAGATTAATAATGTGGAAAACGAGGTCTTAGACGAAAACTCGCCCTTCTTTTTTGTTTACAAACAAGATTTTACAATTTAATCCTATACGAGGATGTCTGAGTATAATTTATTTAATCTGGGTAAATATTGCTATAGGTGTCTGATCTGCAGTCGATCACTTTAGCCCTTGGACCACACGATGTTGAAGAAGTGTCGTGGAAGACAGAAAGCAGCTTCGCAGGTTGCTAAAGAGGGTGGATGTTCGATGCCAAAGTCGTCGATCCCTTCTCTTTGCCTGAGCTCTGGATTCTCCTCTCTCTCTTGACCTCCAATCTCTTTGACCGTTGGATCTGATACTGGATCTTTTGATCAATTTTTCTCCTAATTTCTTCGACCAATGCTTCGACCTTTTTCCTCTGTTGATAGAGGTCTCTATTTATAGAGTTTTAGTGATAGTGACCACACAATTGGCGTAGAAACCGAGTAGTGGAAAGTACAGCACCCTTTTACACGACGGTTTAAAATAACCAATGCCTGCGTATAGATGACCTTCTGAGTGAGCATGTGACGCGCTTCTAACTAAGGGACAGAATGCGTATATCTGTTGCGAAGATCACGGCGTAGAAGCCACGTAGGTAGTTATCCCTTGTGTAGAAGAGGTTGGCGTAGAAGCCAATGACTGTCACCATGGCATAGAAGCCAAGTAGGCATAGAAGCCGAGTAGGCGTAGAAGCCAAGTGGGCATTGAAGTCGAGTAGGCGTAGAAGCCGAGTAGGGGTAGAAGCCGAGTGGTCATAGAGGCCGAGTAGGCGTAGAAGCCGAGTGGTCATAGAGGCCGAGTGGACATAGAAGCCGGGTGGGCATAGAAGCCGGGTGGGCATAGAAGCCGAGATGATGTGGACGTTTTAGCCGGAATTACGGCTCTTGGAGATATAATCAAATCTCTTGCATTAAATATAGAGATCTGCCCCCATCCTGCGCATTAAATGCAGAGGCTTGTCTTTAAGATTTGCCATCATTCTGTGCATTAAATGCAGATACGCGCCTCGAATCCTGTACGAAGAGTAACTGCTGATGTGGCGGTCTGTTTGCCTTCTGCGGAGCGTAAGAAGCTCACGTCTGCCTGTGTAGAACTGGGCGGCATATTTCCCTTATATGCGTAAGAGTAGTTTACGCAAAGGGGATGTCACTAAACGACGGTTCGGTGACGTTTAATTAAATCCCTAGCATTAAATGTGGGGATCCGCCTTTATCCCGCTCATTAAATGAGGAGGCATGTTTTGAAGGCCCGCCACCCTTCTGTGTATCAAGTGCAGAGATGTGCCTTGGGCATCTGTCAGTATTCGGTGCTTTAAATACAGAGACGTGCCTCGAGAAACTGTCACCGCTCTGCGCATTAAATGTAGAGACGTGCCTCGAGCCCTGTATAAAGTACAGCTTTTGACATGGCAGGCTGTTTGTCTTCTGTGGAGCGTAAATGGCTCGCATCGGCCTGTGTAAAACTAGGCAGCGTATTCCTTCATATGTGTAAAAGTAGTTTACACAAAGAAAATGGCAGTAAATGACAGCCTGGGTTGCAGTGCCGCGCCATCATGATACTCGTCGCTTGGGTTGTCGTGCAGTACTCTTTGTCAGGAGTCCAGACGTCAGGTTCATTGTATGATCTGACAGGTTCATTTTGAAGAATACAAAGCGTTCCTCGTATACTTCAATGCTGCATTGAAAGCGGCTGAGTTTTACGCCCTAAAGGTGATGAAGCAACCTGTTTACGCTGAAGCATCCTGGACATACTGTATTACGCGGATGGTCCTTGAGCCTATATTTTTACGCTGCGCTCAGCAGAAAAAGCTCTGTTGCACGTTTGATGGCTCTGAGGTCGTCTGTTTACGCTGCCCTGCATCAACATGCGGCGTAGAGCTATCCGACGTATTTTTTATGCTTCTACAATGATGAATTTAATTGATTAGTAGTTTTATTGTGAAATAATAAAGGTTGTATATAATTGAGGGTTTAATAAATAATTATTTATTTATTTATTTTGAGGATGATAATTAAATGTTTATGTTAACGTCTGTGAACATCGGGATGAAATATGGGTTTGATCTTGCCTTGAACTACTGATAAATACTGTGATGAATAGTAAGATCGAGTATTT
The DNA here is from genome assembly GCA_036927795.1 of Iris macrosiphon. NCBI lineage: Eukaryota > Viridiplantae > Streptophyta > Magnoliopsida > Asparagales > Iridaceae > Iris > Iris macrosiphon. The sequence continues at coordinate 61,394,354 of JAYESA010000002.1, forward strand.
GTCTGATGATGTTATACAAGTGATTAATTGGACTAGATGTAATATACCCTTAGTCAACCAGGGTCAACCCTCTAGCTTAGTGTCTATGTGAGTTGTGACTGATATTGAACATATGTTAGACGAGTGTCACATCTTATTTTTAGCCGCGTGATAGTCTACTAATTGAACTTGTACCTCGTCTCTAGGTACTACGGGACCCGCAGACTTGGATGTTGTACCGGAGACCCATCTTCAGCAGCCGGATCCAGGCAAGTGTACCTTGCCACCCTGTATTTTCAGTTACCAGATATTTATTGTTTTATTATATACATTGTGCGCATGTTTGATTAGAATCGTTATTTTGCGTCCAGGTCACAACCAGGTACAAACATTCGTCTGTAACATTTGGTAACGAATGGTAGATGTTCGTAATACCGCGATGTACATACCTGTGTATATCGTAATCGTAGGACACATTCAGATACTGTCATCGTGCCAGATTTCCTGTATCCTGATACTGACATCATGACCGGAACCTGGGATAACCTAAGGGTCACATTTGTTAATAGTTACTTCCGTGTGAAGAGACTGCTACATAGAGGTTCAGGTTCAGCGCACAATTGTTGACCGCTTGGGAAGGAAAAGACAGCTACTAGACGTTTGGGCTCCTCTGCATGCGTTTTATATATGTATATATCCTATTAATGTAGTATTCTATATCCGGAGTAGTAGTATCACCCGTGTGACTCTGTACTCGAAGCTACGGTATGTTCCGTTTGTCTCTGTGTCTGGAGCTACGATTTTATTTTGGACAACCCACGCATCGAATATTGTCTTTAAAACTGTGTCTCACTTAGGTGATTATGCTAGATTACCCCATTGTTGCACTTGTACTTTCTGTTATACTTTGGCATGCTGTATTTTTGTACCTTTTACGTCCCTCCGAGGACCTGGTTTCCTTCCAGGTTTAGGAGAGGAAGATTACCCAGAGGAGTACGGACCAGGAGCATATCCGACAGCTAGACCAGTTACAGAGGACGAGATCATTCCCGAGAATTTTGTCTGATCTCTGGTAGTGACACTATCCTTGGAACGGTATTACTATCTATATTTCAGATACCATTCATAATTATCTTATTGCTTACTTTTATTCCAGTATTTGTACTAGCGGATTTGTTCCCGTGTGACTACTCTAGTATTTATACTATGATATATTTTCTCATGATATTTTCTTTCTGCACATTAGTAGTTATGATTACCTTTATGTGCTCTTATATCTGTTGCATGTGGATAAGATTTAGATTTACTATTTATGTGTTATGTATTGGGTTATTTAGTGTACTTTACAGCTTAGGTGTACTCCGACGGGCCCATTAGATTGGGACGCCTGTCGAAGTATGCTGCTGGCCATTGCCACATGACTCAGTTCCTTATCTTTGGAACTGGGGCATGACAAGGTTTTTGTGGTGGTCCATGCAGGTCCGATTTAAATCGTCTTGGTTACCTGACTGTGCCAAGCGAGGCTGCAAATTAGGAATAAATATTAGGAATCTCATCTACAAGTTTGAAACCTTCACATGACACCTCTATCTTAATTTCTTTTACCAAATTACATCTTGTTTATTTCCTTAACGCTGATCGCAGTCATAACTTCCTTTCAGAGTTATGAATCTCCGTAGCGGACGTATCGCGCAGCAGGGTGATGTTCCCTGTGACGCAGGATCATCCGGGGAACCAAAACTGGGGCATGTTCTTCTGTTGACTCCAGCTCTCTTGGGACATTCATTGGGGTAGCCAGAGGTGCCTTCAGACGGGCACCAGACTCCGCATTAGGCAGGTCCTGAGGATCAGAGGACCCCGAGACAGGAGGAGCAGCAGCTGCCCCCACCTCCACCATTACCTCCCCAGATGCCCTATATTCCTTTCCCCGTAGGGTAACCCATGGATGGGACACAGATATTTCAGATGGTATATACAATAATGCAGGCCCAGAAGCAGGTCCAGCAGCAGGCCCAGCAGCGCCAGGCTGAGACCTTGAGGAAGAGTATCATGACAGCCTTGGGACAAGCGTCACCACCAGCACACCAGTCGATGATGGGGTCTGTTATAGACTTTCGTCGTATGATGCCACAACCTTTTGCTGGCACAAAAGAGCCGAAGGAGGTCCATGGATGGCTCACCAGCATTCAGCACCAGCTGGAGGCTACCGGCCTCCCCTGGCACCGATGGATGACTGCCGTCAGGATGCAGCTCACTGGCAACGCTCATCATTGGTGGCTCTCAGAGGAGCAGCATTTGGGACCAGACCGGGTCACATGGAAAGAGTTTTCTAGACTCTTCCAAGTGATGTACATACCCTCCACTGCCCGAGCAGAGCTTCGGGATAGATTTCAGAACCTCAGGCAGGGCAGTATGACTATAGAAGAATATAATGCTGAGTTCCTCCGCCTGAGCAGATTTGTACCGTACCTGATCCCAACCGAGGAGGCAAAGGCCGAGAAGTTCTATGAAGGCCTGAGTTTCGAGACGCAGAGGTTTATCGGGTCTATAGCCCCCACCTCCTACTTCGAGGTGTTATTAGTAGCACGACGCCAGGACCGCATCAACAAGATGGAGGCCAGCCTGAAGCGCTCCTGTGCATCGTCATCAGAAGTTCGAGCCCCGCAGGGAGGACCTACGAATCGTCCACAGATACAGCAGCAGCAACAGCGAGAAGCACCCCTGCAGGGAGCAGAGATTCCCATATGCCATTTTTGCGGCAAGAGGGGACATTTATTGAGGGACTATCGACGGAGGTTGGGTGTATATCTGAGCTGTGGATCGGGCCAGTATTCAATCTGAGATTACCCCGATCAGAGGGATCCAGTACAGATGGTTCACCAGCCAGCCTTGCCAGCACCGAGGCCTTATCAGCAGCCTCCCGGACCGAGGCCGCCTTACGCAGGAGCTGGAGCACTATGACCACCAACACCAGGGGAAAAGCAGAGGAGGCCACCCTTGGCCCTACAGGCAAATCGATTCCAGCAAGCTCGACAGCAGCAGCCGAGGGCACCGGCACCGGGATATGGTCAGGCCTATGCGATGACTATAGAGGAGGCGGAGACAGCCGGAGAAGTGATCGTAGGTACTATCTTAGTAGCTTCATTACCAATAGTAGTCTTATTTGATTCTGGTGCCATACACTCTTTTATAGCTGCTAGTTTCGTGGCCACCCATAGAATAGCAACTGCACCCCTTCCGAAGATCAAGAGGATTCTTTTGGGAGGTAGAATAGTACCTATTAGCGACACTTGTAGATCATGTTCAGTAGTTGTCTACGGACGAGAGATGCGTGCCCGATTTCTGTTCTTCTCTATGCCGGACTATAATATTGTCCTAGGCATGGATTGGTTGAGCCAATACCACGCAACGCTATATTGCTATCGTGGTTATGTCATATTTAGACCCCCAGATCACCCTGAGTTTTAGTTTCTTTGGGGAGACCAAGAGCATGGTGTCCAACCTACCCTAGCGACACACATTGCAGAAGGTGAACCAATGTACCCTTACTTCATATTAGAGTTTAAGGATGTGTTTTTAGAGGATCTCCCAGGCCTGCCACCTGACAGAAAGATTGAGTTTACTATAGAGTTGACTCCCGGAGCCGAGCCAGTTACTTCCCTCGTTTACAGACTAGCACCAAAGGAGTTGGTTGAGTTGAAAGTCCAAGTAGATGATCTCTTAGATAAGGGTTTCATACGGGCTAGTGTATCTCCATGGGGAGCACCCATTTTATTTGTGCCGAAGAAGGACGGGACGGTACGCTTGTGTTTCGATTATAGGACGTTAAATGTTGTAACGATAAAGAACAAGTACCCACTGCCACACATCGATGATTTATTTGATCAGGTTAGTGGTGCATGTGTATTCACGAAGATCGATCTTAGATCCAGGTATCATCAGATCAAGGTACAGAGAGAGGACATTCCGAAGACGGCTTTTCGGACGAAGTATGGGCACTATGAGTTTCTAGTCATGTTGTTTGGTTTAACCAACGCGCCAGCAGTATTTATGAGTCTGATAAACAATATTTTCCACCTGTACTTAGATAAGTTCATGGTGGTATTTATCGACGATATCTTGGTATATTCTAAGAGCCAGGAGGAGTACCAGAGACATCTCAGGATTGTGTTGGAGACGCTGAGGCAGGAGAGGCTGTACGCCAAGCTCAGCAAATGTGAGTTCTGTTTGGATAAAGTACCATTCCTAGGACACATAATCACTGGAGATGGACTATCAGTTGACCCGGAGAAGATAGCTGCAATAGAGACGTGGCCTACCCCTACATCAGTTATAGAGGTTAGAAGTTTCCTCGGACTTGTCGAATATTATCGAAGATTCGTGGAAAATTTCTCGAGGATCACTGTGCCTATGACGCGACTGATGCGTAAAGGCAAGGAGTTTGTCTGGACCAAAGAATGTTAGACGACTTTCGATGAGCTGAAGAAGCGTCTGACATCAGCACCAATTTTGACACTTTCTTCATGATCGAGAGGATTTGTAGTGTACAGTGATGCATCTAGGAGTGGATTATGATGTGTACTGATACAACACGGTAAAGTGGTAGCCTATGAATCAAGACAGTTGAGAGTTCATGAGAAGAACTATCCGACGCACAACCTAGAGCTAGCTGCAGTGATATTTGTACTAAGCTATGGCGATACTACCTTTATAGAGAGCGTGTTGAGATTTACACAGACCAAAAAAGTCTGAAGTATGTCTACACTCAGAAGGAGCTCAACATGAGACAGAGGCGATGGCTAGAGTTGATGACAGATTATGATAGAGAGTTGCAGTACCACCCTGGCAAGGCGAATGTAGTAGCAGATGCCTTAAGCAGGAAGCCCATGGCATACTTTTTGATGACTCAACGGCAATTGCTAGAGGATCTTCAGGAGCTTAGGATAGAGATTGTATTGCCAGGCATGGATGGACAGATGGCCAGTCTCGAGGTTTAGTCTACATTGGTTGAGAGGATCAGGGCAGCCCTGCCTACAGATACGAGATTTCGACGATTGCGAGAGAGGATAGAGGCCGGCATGCAGACGGGACTCAGGATTCATGAAGACGGAATATTGAGGTATGGAGATCGTCTATACGTTCCGAGTGGCGAGCTACGCCAGGAGTTGATGACCGAGGCTCATAGCTCAATTTATTCTATTTATCCTGGGGGTACGAAGATGTATCAAGATTTGAGACAACATTACTGGTGGCATAGGATGAAGAGAGAGATTATAAGATTCGTAGTGAGATATTTGGTCTGTCAACAAGTCAAGGCTGAACATCAGAGGACTGCAGGACTATTGTAGCCACTTCTCATCCCCGAGTGGAAGTGGGAACACATTACCATGGACTTCGTCACAAGATTCCCGATGAGCCCTAGCGAGAAGGATACAGTTTGGGTTGTTGTAAACAGACTCACCAAGTCTGCACATTTCTTGCCCTTCAGAGTTGGGCAGTCCACGAAGATATTAGCTGACATATATATGAGGCAAATAATACGACTATATAGAGTGCATGTCAGCATTGTATCAGATCGTGATTCCAGATTCAAGTCATATTTTTGGCGGAGTATGCAGGAAAGTGTCACGCCCCAATCTTCCGCAGGCAATCGGCCGTTCCCGCTAGGCGGGAATCACCCTCGCCAGCGCTCCCGCAGAACGATCGCTTGACCCATCCGGGCGTGATGCCGCACGAGCATGAACCGCGCCCGTGCAAGGCCGTGATTCATTGGCTGGCGGTAAGAGTTCTAAGCAACAGAGTCGCACAGATTGTCCGAGTGCAGCGGCGTCATGAACGTATTACGATTTGGTAACAGGTTCACTGAGTCGACAATATAGTGGAAGCATTGAAATACAAGTTGAAGTAAAGCAAGCTCTTTTATTTATATTAACAAGTGTTACAGGCGACGTATAGCCGAGATTACAAGCCGCTCAAGCCTCTCTCTCTGAAACATAAAGCGTGCCAAGTGGCTACAATTGTGGAATGATTGTAGAGGCGATGTTCAGGCGAGTTCGGGCTATGTTCCAACATTATGTCTTGTATATGTGCTTCTGATCTGGACGCACTGTTACAAGGTTTCAGAGGGAACTCCTGGCCTTAGCACGTACGAAGGAGGCATCCGCACCGAACGAGGTTCTCCCGTACCCTACATACAAACTGGTGGATTATCAGTACATTGAATGCACTGGTGGGGAAGCTACTCGCCCGCTCGACAAATCCAAACACGTAATATAAGTTCCGTGCACCAACTATTAAGTTATCTTTCTAGTTGCTTTAGGATCAGTTTCATGCAAATATTGAATAGCCTAACGTGTCGGGCAGTGCGCCGTGCAACATGAGAGAAAACACGGCAAGACTTACCAACTTATCATCTCCTTCCCTGTCCAAGGCAAACATTGAGGCAAATATTATAAATTCAAGCACGGCAAGTATAAACATTCAGGAGGCATAGCATATGCAAACATGATATTGTGGGCAAGATCACGTTATAGGTATACGATTTACAGGAGTATCGGGTGTGTTGCATACAATGATTTACTTGGAATATACTTGACACCGTTCGGTATCTTTTACCTGACTATCTGAATCACCTGCACAACTTATCATTGTCTTTCCTGCCACGAAGACACAAGTTAGTATGCAACAGGTTCAAATATACAAGATGATCACTGGCTTGATAGCCATAATGGACTAGTCTGTGACGAAGATGGTTTGCTACGTGCAAGTACGTGAGACACCGCATACCACCTTGTCCAAGTACGTAAGACTAAACGTGAGTTTCGTCTGGAACCGGAACGGTGCCAGTGTCCCAGCAGCCGCCCGCAGGAACTATACCTTGTGCACAAGTTGTCCGTGATCAAACAATAACATTCATTCACCCGAAGGCTACGTGATCCGCCCGGAGGCTACGTGAATATCGCCCGTAGGCTACGTGCACCCGTAGGCTACGTGCGCCCGTAGGCTACGTGATTTATCGCCCGGAGGCTACGTGAGTACAAGACAAGCAGTAGCATGATTCATTTATATTGCATCTACGTTCCATTCATGCATTCAGGATTGCTTAAACATTGCACAATATAATAAAGTTAGGCATTTCATAAGCAGACAAGCATGCATTTCTAAGGAACATAAGCAGCACGTTTGCTCGGGCCCGAAGGTAAGCCGAGAGATGAAACCGTTAGGGACTTAGCATGCGAGGGTCTGAATATGAGCAGTATTTCAATTTCCATGTTCTAGCATAAGCAATACAAGTTGGGATTATTCCCTTAGCTAGGTGCGTTAAATTTATTAGCATGCAGGGAGTGAATCACCTAGCAACTAACATAAACATTCCAGATTTTATGTGTGCTGGCTAAGCAAAGACAAGTTCACCGTAGCCACCCACCTTAGCGATGATTCGTCTCGGTAGAGCGATACGTCAAGCGAGCCTCTGAAAGCCTAAGCCGGGATTCCTGTAGGGACAAGTCTGGATATCCTTTGCTTCTTGTTTGAGGTAAAGCGGGTCGGGATAGTTGCACTATTGCCGTTTGAAATGGCATTCCGCTTGAGCGGAACGGGGTATTACATCCTACCCAACTTAGAAAAAGTCTCGTCCTCGAGACTTACTAAGGGCAAGCAGTGATCTAGGGTTGAGGCAATCCTAGACAAGTCGTTGTACTTGTTTCATTTGGATCTTTACTTGCACAAGCTTCGAAATCAGCATATCGCTTAGACTGGATCATGCGCACTTTCGAAGTGCACTTCTAGCGTGAACACGTCAACCAGCTTAGTGATAGTGAAGTCTTAGCACTCGAGTTTTACCTTTTCCTAAGTCTTGGATGGTGCACTAGTTCAAGGCGTCCCTTGAATAGATGCATTCAACCAAACTTAGAGTTAGTAAAAATCGGACAAGCTACTAGCGATACTCTCAAGGGTTCGCACAGGTTGGCACAAAGGCCACTCGTAGCACAACAGCATACAAGGAAGCATATCATATCATTCAAAACGTATTTTGAAAGTATTTAGACTTATTGTTGGAATATCCCATCGAGGCATTGAGAGAGAGCGTGCACATAACCCACGAACGAGCTTTCGAAACAGAGATATCGAATCGAAGTCCAAAGGCGTAGAAGCCAGGCTCTGATACCACTATGTCACGCCTCGATCTCCCGCAGGCAATCGGCCGTTCCCGCTAGGCGGGAATCACCCTCGCCAGCGCTCCCGCGGAACGATCGCTTGACCCATCCGGGCGTGATGCCGCACGAGCGTGAACCGCGCCCGTGCAAGGCCATGATTCATTGGCTGGCGGTAAGAGTTCTAAGCCACAGAGTCGTACAGATTGTCCGAGTGCAGTGGAGTCATGAACGCATAGCGATTTGGTAACAGGTTTACTGAGTCGACAATATAGCGGAAGCATTGAAACACAAGTTAAAGTAAAGCAAGCTCTTTTATTTATAATAACAAGTGTTACAGGCGGCGTATAGCCAAGATTACAAGTCGCTCAAGCCTCTCTCTCTGAAACATAAAGCGTGCCAAGTGGCTACAATTATGGAATGATTGTAGAGGCGATGTTCAGGCGAGTTCGGGCTATGTTCCAATATTATGTCTTGTATATGTGCTTCTGATCCAGACGCACTGTTGCAAGTCTTCAGAGGGAACTCCTGACCTTAGGACGTACGAAGGAGGCATCCGCACCGAACGAGGTTCTCCCGCACTCTGCATACAAACTGGTGGATTATCAGTACATTGAATGCACTGGTGGGGAAGCTACTCGCCCGCTCGACAAATCCAAACACGTAATATAAGTTCCGTGCACCAACTATTAAGTTGTCTTTCTAGTTGCCTTAGGATCAGTTTCATGCAAATATTGAATAGCCTAACGTGTCGGGCAGTGCGCCGTACAACATGAGAGAAAACACGGCGAGACTTACCAACTTACTATCTCCTTCCCTATCCAAGGCAAACATTGAGGCAAACATTATAAATTCAAGCACGGCAAATATAAACATTCAGGAGGCATAGCATATGCAAATACGATATTGTGGGCAAGATCACGTTATAAGTATACGATTTACAGGAGTATCAGGTGTGTTGCATACAATGATTTACTTGGAATATACTTGACATCGTTCGGTGTCTTTTACCTGACTATCTGAATCACCTGCACAACTTACCATTGTCTTCCCTGCCACGAAGACACAAGTTAGTATGCAACAGGTTCAAATATACAAGATGATCACTGGCTTGATAGCTATAATGGACTAGTCTGTGACAAAGATGGTTTGCTACGTGCAAGTACGTGAGGCACCGCATACCACCTTGTCCAAGTATGTGAGACTAAACGCGAGTTTCGTCTGGAGCCAGAACGGTGCCAGTGCCCCAGCCGTCGCCCGCATGAACTATACCTTGTGCACAAGTTGTCCGTGATCGAACAATAACATTCATATTCGCCCGAAGGCTACGTGATCCGCCCGGAGGCTACGTGAATATCGCCCGTAGGCTAAGTGCGCCCATAGGCTACGTGATTTATCGCCCGGAGGCTACGTGAGTACAAGACAAGCAGTAGCATAATTTACTTATATTGCATCTACGTTCCATTCATGCATTCAGGATTGCTTAAATATTGCACAATATAATAACGTTAGGCATTTCATAAGGAGACAAGCATGCGTTTCTAAGGAACATAAGCAGCACGTTTGCTCGGGCCCGAAGGTAAGCCAGAGATGAAACCGTTAGGGACTTAGCATGCGAGGGTCTGAATATGAGCAGTATTTTAATTTCCATGTTCTAGCATAAGCAATACAAGTTGGGATTATTTCCTTAGCTAGGTGCGTTGAATTTATTAGCATGTAGGGGGTGAATCACCTAGCAACTAACATAAACATTCCAGATTTTATGTGTGCTGGCTAAGCAAAGACAAGTTCACCATAGCCACCCACCTTAGCGATGATTTGCCTCGGTAGAGCGATACGTCAAGCGAGCCTCTGAAAACCTAAGCCGGGATTCCTGTAGGGACAAGTCTGGATATCCTTTGCTTCTTGTTTGAGGCAAAGCGGGCCGGGACAGTTGCACTATTGCCGTTTGAAACGGCAGTCCGCTTGAGCGGAACGAGGTGTTACAGAGAGTCTAGGAACTCATCTCAAGTTCAGCACTGCATATCATCTACAGACTGATGGCCAGTCAGAGCGTACGATACAGATACTAGAGGATATGTTGAGAGCATGCATGATCGACTTTGGAGGATCTTAGGAGGACCATTTACACTTGGTAGAATTCTTCTACAATAACAGCTACCAGGCCAGCATACAGATGGCACCTTATGAGGCATTGTACGGTAGGAAATGTAGGTCACTGGTATATTTGAGTGATGTGGAAGAGCGTCAGATACTTGGTCCAGAGTTGGTGACACAGACAGTGAAGAAAATTAAGCAGATTCAGAGCCACCTGCGTACAGCATAGGACAGACAAAAGCATTGGACAGATGCGCACCGCAGACCTTTGGAGTTCAAGAAAGGGGACCATATATTTTTGAAGATATCGTCTACTCGTGGTACCATCATATTCGGAGGCAGAGGCAAGCTGAGTTCGAGGTACATCGGACCTTTTGACATCTTGGAACGAGTTGGCGAAGTGGCTTATCGTCTTGCATTGCCTCCATCATTAGAAGGAGTGCATGACGTATTTCACGTATCACAGTTGAGGAGATACGTGGCAGACCCTAGCCACGTACTTGATCATTCGAAGATTACAGTCGGGCCCAGTTTATCTTACGTAGAGCAGCTAGTGGAGATACTCAATCACAGTGAGAAGACTTTGAGAGGTCAGACTATTCGACTGGTCAGAGTTGCATGGAAGCATCATTCGCCAGGCGAGTCTACCTGGGAGCGTGAGGATTCCATTCGACAGCGTTTTCCGTATTTACTTGAGGACCAAGGTATGAATTTACATATCGCATTTGATTACCAGTTTGCTTTTAAATTCTCATAGTTATTATCGTGCTTTACTTTTAATTTCGGGGATAAAAATTTTCTAATTTGGAAAGGATGTAAACCCCCCTCATTTATTTTTATAGATAGACGGATTATGGGTTAGAAAATTTTGGTTTAACATCAGGTATTTGAGTTTTAGATTTAAGGTTGCACATGTCTGATTCTTTAATTAAACCCTTGGTGCACCCTACCTTTGTTACAATATTCGAAGCCCAATATTAGCCCATAATTTTCAACAAATTATTGCATTCTAGACTTGACACGCCAACTTAGGCGTTAGACTTTCCCGTCACTCAAAATCATAATCCCTTATGTCCTAATTTAATTACACAACTTTCCGTATCCAAAATCCATTATTTAATCCCGTGTCACGCACCTGTGTCATTGCCATCAATTTTGAGACACCAACTCAACCCGTTAAGCCGGACCAATTAAAGGGTCCAAGACTGACACCAAGGCTACACCTTTTATGACCTTTGTGTCACTCTCAATTGAGATCCCATGTGCCCCCATTTAATTCAAGAGCACATGATAATTTATTTTAATTAAATTGGGGATACCAACTTTGACTAATCCCATTCTTAACCCTAATTTAATCTAATACCCTATGAATTAAGCCCATGCAAAACAAACAACACCTCCTCACCCTACAAAACATCAAACACCAATTCTCCCACAAATTTTTTATTATTTCATGTATCTGTGCAAATACCCAAATTTAGGGGACTAATTTGCAAAAGTTGCACTAGGTGGCAATACCCCATTGGCTCAAACCAAATGGAGAAGGCCTCCATTCTTTGACTAGTCAATACCCCTCTCCCGTGTATGAAAAATCCTCCATAATTAATCCTAGCCACTCATTCAAATTGGAAGCATCATCACCACACACTCCCCCTCACACTTCCCTATTTAATGTCTCCTCACACCCTTCCCAAGAGCAGGCCCTAATTCCTAAACATTGAAAACCCCACCACCTCTCTCTCTCCTTCCTCTTCCTATTACTTTAAAGCCACCCTTCCCTTTCTCTTCTTCTTCTTCTCTTCTTCTTCTTCCTCCTTTTCACTTCTCATTCCTTGAGAACCCGATCCCGGCCAACTGTTACCTGGCCGGCCCTTTACTTCGACGACAACACTCTACCACCGCCATCACCACCTCCACTCGTCCATCCCGCCGTCTCCACTGACCATCCGCTGTATCTCCTCCGGTCGACATCACCTCGCCTCCACCACCATCTGTGCTACCACCCGGCCACCCACACCTCCATGAACCGGCAAACCTCCACTCGATAACAGAATCAACACCACTGCACCGTCTCCCCCTCGGCCTATCCAGTCGATCGTCTACTGCCGAGCCTCCATCTCCGGTACCATCACACGAACCCAGCCACCCACTGCTCAAAACTGACCATATTCCCTCTACTCCGGCTAACACCCACCGACTGCACGAACCTCCTTCCCCCGACCGGCCTCCACCACCGTGACTACCTTCTCCCCATGGCCAAGCCAACCTTCGGCCACCCTGTCTCTCCTCATCATCATCATCACCTTCATCATCATCACCACCGTCATCGCCAACACAATCGGCCAGCACCACCACCACCACATCGCCGAGATGAACCCCTTCCCCCTCTACTTATGTATTATAGTATAGCATTATTGTTATGGTTATAACTGAGCTATTTAGGGTTTGAGTTTTAGGGTTTGGTTACATTTAAATTTATGAAATTGATGGTTAAATGCAAGGTTGATATTTAGGTTTATTTCAGGTTATAATATGCTCTTGATGGTTGGAGATGATATAGATTAAGTGTAGGGTTTATGAATGCATCGAGTTTTAAGGTTTGATATAATCGTTCCAAGCAATTGATGGACATTGAGGAGCAGGTGATTGATTGAGAAATAATATGCAATATCAAACCATTAGTCATTCATTGAGAATTGATAAATAATGATGAATTTAATTGAGTAGTAGTTTTATTGTAAAATGGTAAAAGTTGTATATAATTGAGGGTTTAATAAATAATTATTTATTTATTTTGAGGATGATAATTAAATGTGCATGTTAACGTCTGTGAACACCGAGATAAAATATGAGGTTTGATCATGCCTTGAACTGCTGGTAAACACTGTGATGAATAGTAAGATCGAGGATTTGTCTAATGATGTTATACAAGTGATTAATTAGACTAGATGTATTATACCCTTAGTTAACCTGGGTCAACCCTCTAGATTAGTGTCTATGTGAGTTGTGATTGAGATTGAACATATGTTAGACGAGTGCCATATCTTATTTTTAGCCGCATGATAGTCTACTGATTGAACTTGTACCTCGTCTTTAGGTACTACGGGACCCACAGACTTGGACATTGTATCGGAGACCCATCTTCAGTAGCCGGATCCGGCAAGTGTACCTTGTCATCCTGTATTTTCAGTTACCAGATATTTATTGTTTTATTATATACATTGTGCGCGTGTTTGATTAGAATCGTTACTTCGCGTCCGGGTCACAACCGGGTGCAGACATTCGTCGATAACATTTGGTAACGAATGATAGATGTTCATAATACCTCGATGTACGTACCTGTGTATATCGTAATCGTAGGACACATTCAGATACTGTCATCATGCCAGATTTCCTATATCCTGATACTGACATCATGACCGAACCTAGGATGACCTAAGGGTCGTGTTTGTTGATAGTTACTTCTGTGTGAAGAGACTGCTAGATAGAGGTTCAGGTTCAGCACACAATCGTTGACCGCTTGGGAAGGGAAAGACAGCTACTAGACGTTTGGGCTCATCTGCACGCGCTTTATATATGTATATGTCCTGTTGATGTAGTGTTCTATATCCGGAGGAGTAGTATCACCCGTGTGACTCTGTGCTCGGAGCTACGGTACGCCCCATGTGTCTCTGTGTTCGGAGCTACAGTTTTATTTTGGACAACCCACGTGTCGAACATTGTCTTTAAAACTGTGTCTCACTTAGGTGATTATGCTAGATTACCCTGTCGTTGTACTTGTACTTTCTGTTATACTTTGGCATGCTGTATTTTTGTACCTTGTTACGTCTCTCTGAGGACCTGGTTTTCTTCCAGGTTTAGGCGAGGAAGATTACCCAGAGGAGTACGGACCTAGAGCATATCCGACAGCTAGACCAGTTGCAGAGGACGAGATCATTCCTGAAGATTTTATCTGATCTCTGGTAGTGATACTATCCTTGGAACGATATTACTATCTAGATTTTAGATACCATTCCTAATAATCTTATTGCTTACTTTCGTTCCAGTATTTGTACTAGCAGGTTTGTTCCCGTGTGACTACTCTAGTATTTGTACTATGATACATTTTTTGTGATATTTCCTTTCTGCACATTAGTAGTTGTGATTACCTCTATGTGCTCTTATATCTGTTGCATGTGGATAAGATTTAGATTTACTATTTATGTATTATGTGTTAGGTTATTCATTGTACTTTAAAACTTAGGTGCACTCCGACGGGCCCATTAGATTGGGACGCCCGTCAAAGTGTGCTGCTAGCCATTGCCACGTGACTCAGTTCCTTATCTTTGGAACCGGGGCGTGATAATTAATTTTAGCATTATGGTAATCGATCAATCACTATAGTATCTTCTACTTAAACTCAGCATTGTCCAGAATGTAATATTTTCTTTTATATATTTCTTTGTTTGTCTAACATATACTTACAGAAAGCAATAAGCAAGATAAGCAATGGACATATGCTATATGACGATGAGCCAAAGATGGCGTTATACCAGATAATTTTGTCCAACCGCCTACGACTTATATAAGGATGAGCCAAAGGTATTCAGATTTCCAGATCTGGTTATCTTTGGACAACTGCAATCAAGAAAAAAGCATCTTCAAGCCAGCAGATATTTTAGAAGTTTGGCGTCATCAGTGCTCTTGGTTTTCATATATAATCTTTTATTTAATTGAGTCTATGATTGATGTAAGCTGAGTCGTACTGGCAAATCCAAGTACCTATACCCAGATACCTAGTCCACTCAAATAAACTAAAGAACCTATCCAACAAATCAGGCCATATTTATTTATAAAGTCTACCATACTAAGCGACCAAACTCGGGCCAAACTCATGCCAAACTCGGACCGAACTCGGTTACCCTTTTGGTATAAAATCAACCAATTCAATAGCTCCTGATTTCTTGGCCCAACGGTTGAAAATTTGAATTAAACCCCATCTGAATTCTGGCCAAATTCTCTTTGCCAATACCCTATAAATAGGATTAAAATTCTACATTCCTACTCACTCAACTACTCTCAATCTTTTTATCCTATAGTGAGTAAACCCTCAGAGCCTAAACTTTCTTATCTCCAAGATCAACTCCCTAGCCTTCTAAGTGCTAAGTGCTAAGTGCGGTCTCGGTCTAGAATTCTAGAGAGTTGTAAAGAGCTTGGTTCATCAAGTCTGTTCTTCTGTGTGAAGTTGCGAGCTTTCAGATCAAAACTCGTAGTGGGTGAAGTTGCTAGACTTAGGATCAAATCTCGTGGTTGTAAAAAGTCGGCAAGCCTTCGGATCAAAGCTTGTGATTCACTATTAGTGATTATAGTGGATAAAACTCTGAGCAAGAGTTCTGGGGACTAGACTAGTCCTCTCAGAGGAAAACCAGTATACATCGCGGTATTTGCATTTGCTCTATATTACTCTTATTGTTTTACATTACTGTCTTGCATATACACTGTTAGTTGGTAGCTGCCTTTACTCTGCTTAATTATTAATTGGCTAGATTATTCTGCTGTACTTTATTCACCCCCCTCTACATGGTCCTTCAAAACATTCTAACACTTAGCTTTTTCAAGATCGAGTTTTAGGATGCATGTATTTTTCAGCTATGCGTCCAACAAAAGGGAGGCATGTTGGATACTTGACGCATGAAGCTTCATCCTCTCCATAGTAAGTTTTGGCCATGGCAAAAACCTCCAAACCGAAGGTTGAATTTTCTTCATGGAAACTTCGTTTGGGGTCTAAATCTGGCAAGATAAAGTTCTGAACCACTCAGAATCAAATGCTCTGCAATAGAGAAGAACAAGTTTTCGAAAACTAATAAATTTTAAGAGCAAAACCAAGAAAAACTCAAGAACACCCACACTCATAAAAAAATCTAGATCTACACCATCCATCCTCCAAATCCAAAAATACCAAGTTCTAAACATGCTTAAAATCACACAATAAATATAATAGACCAATAATATGGAGAATTTTTTATTTTTCAGGCAAGATGTACTTGCCTAAGACTTGGAGGAAGAAAACTTAAGAAAGAGAAAGAAAATAAAGTAATGAAGAGAGAGGTTGAGAAGTTTGGTATATATACAAGGAGGGTTTGAGGTTTAGACCTTGGTGAACCCATGATTAAACCAACCCAACAATTAAACCATGAACCAATATAAACCAAAGAATGGGTCTAGTCTCATGCAATATGCTAAAATGAATGCAAGAAATAATACGCTCCAAATACGTATATTTGGGAATGAGGAGTGACATCTCTATCCACCTTAGAAAAATTTTGTCCTCGGAATTCTAATCCAAGTAAGGTAGATAAGTCAGAACAAGCACGATACATTTCTACTAGCAAAACTACGTATGCAAGCAATACTAACACAACACTTAAGCGATCACCTGATCACATAATCTAAATAAGAAAGCATAAGGTCAAACAGGTATGGGTACCAAGACCGAAATCATCCTCGCGCTCCCATGTCGATTCTCCAATAGTGTGATATCCCTAGGCAACTCGGACAAGAGAAATAGTCCGGTGATTGAGTATCTTCTCTCTTCGATCCAGAATGGATACGGGTTGCTCATCGTAAGATAAGTCGGTACCAACGACTAATTCAAAGTAGTCGAGGATATGACTTGGATCTGGGACATACCTACGTAACTAAGATACATGAAATATATCATGCACCTTATGTAGTGAAGGTGGAAGAACAAGACGATAAGCCACATTGTCAACCCGATCGAAAATATTAAATGGCCTAACGTATCGTGAACTAAGCTTCCTGCGAACCCGAATCTAATAACCCCACGGGTAGGCAAAATCCGTAAGAACATGGGGTCGGCAACAAAATAGGTAGGACAGAAATCCTCAAGATCCACTGAAAAATATTATCCAGTCAGGATTGGAGCAAAGCACAAACACTAACAACAATTTCAATTATATTAATAAAAACTATAAAATAGTGTAAGAAAATACATGATGGATAAAATACTGGAATGTAAGGAGAACTAGAGAGATATGTAATCATCATATACAAATAACTAGCAGTGAACAAATATATATGAATGCTAGAAATGAATGTACTGGAGCAAGAATAGAAATACTGGCTAAGTGTCGTGAAATATTAGTTTGCTATGTGATCGGCTTGGGACTAGATCAGGCTTGTTATATATGACTGGCTATGATACATGTGAGGTCAGGCTAACCATCTGGTTAGCTATAATGCGAGCAAAAGTTAGGCTAATCATATATAACAGGCTATGAGGTATATAAATGGTCAGGCTAGACCCTAAGTGATGTGTGGGGTGAGCTATGATGCATGTAAGATAGGGTACGATCACATAACTTGCTAATATTTCCTCGTTCCCAACTGGTATGATAGATTCCAATCATGACTCCTCATGACATGTATCTATGATACTAACCCATATATCCACTGTGTTGAAATCAAGTAAACAATACAAGTAGAATTATAGTAATGATCAAAATAATAAAAATTGTCAGAGAATGTACTCGTCTGAGATCCTGAGCAATAAAATAGAATAGTGTCGGAGTGTCATACAAACCTAGATATAAATGTCATGTCAAATTAGGTGTAATAAAGTGATAATGAGCTAAAAAGCATTAAATATGAGGTTCTAGGCCATTTCTAGGTCATTCTAGCTAAACTAGGTCAAAACTGTCAACTGTAAGTCAAACTAGTCAAATTAGGTCAACCTTGGTCAACTTAGTCAATTCTAAGTCGTATTAGTCTATATCAGTCAAAATCTAATTGACACTAGTAAATACTTATATATGAAAGACTATAAACAGCTTATATACTTTGGGGTATCATTATACTGGTATCATAAACTAGCTACAACCTACATATAGCTATTTGTTATCCTTAAACCAACTTCTCATGGATACACTAGGTAATACACATGACCCCCAAATTAACTCACCTAAACGCTAATACCTAGACTCCACCTCACACAACATATTCATGCTCAATATCTAGAACCCATACTACTTACCTAACACTTATACTAACTTATATACCTTTACAATATCTTACAAGTCTTGACTTTACCTTCACTTGATAAGTAACCTAACTACCCTCATAACACATCATTTTCCTTCAAACCCACTCATTTTGCCAACCTACAACAAATACAGCCTCAAATGGGACACGATTTATTTTGGTAGAGGCGAAAAGCTTAGTCCACGGTACATCGGACCTTTCGGTATTCTTGATAGGGTCGGTGCAGTGGCCTCATTGGAGAAATCTACAAGAACACTAAATTGCCAACCTAGAACAAATACAGCCTTAACACGCATTCTAAAATAAAGAAATCATAAGCAATTACAATAAAACTTATACCTCAAACTCCAAGGGTCTATGGTGGCTATCGACCCAATGTCGTTGTCTGTCCTGCACCACTCGAAGTCTATCTCTGATGAGTTTTACCTTCTCCGCTGCATCCATGACCATCTCTGGTCCCAACAAGGCTCTCTCTCTGACATTATCCCAAGATAACAGTGTGCGAAACCTCCGTCCATACAGAGCCTCAAATGGTGACATCTCAATACTGGCTTGGTAATTGTTATTGTAAGCAAACTCTACCAGGTGTAGATGATCCTCCCAAGAGCCTTCGAGATCCATAACATAAGTGAGAAGCATATTCTCGAGAGTCTGAATATTCCTTTCCGACTGCTGGTCTGTCTGGGGGTGATATGAGGTACTGAACTTAAGCTGAGTGCCCAAGCTAGCCTGCAAACTCCTCCAGAAGTGGGAAGTAAAATGACTATCGTGATCCAAGACGATGCTCATAGGAACCCTATGTAATCTGATAATCTGCTACACATACATCTTCACTAGCTTCTCCGCCGACATACCCACATTGAATGGTAAAAAGTGGGTTGATTTGGTCAAGCTGTCTACGATGACCCAAATCGCACTTTTCCTCCTAGAGAACACGGAAGCCCCAAAATGAAATCCATAGTCACATGCTCCCACTTCCACTCTAGGATGGGTAAAGGCTGAAGTAATCCACCCAGCCTCTGTCTGTCTGCCTTTACCTGCTGGCACACTAAATACCTGGATGCGAAGCGTGCTACCTCGTGCTTCATACCATACTACCAAATATGCTTCCTCAGGTCTCGATACATCTTGTTAGCACCTGTATGCATCGAGTACTGAGAGCTTTGTGCCTCCTACAAAACCTCCTCGTGTAGCTCCCCGCTTGGTACACATATCCTAGTACCGTACCACAACGATCCATCATTAGCAATAGTGAAGTCCTCAGATAATCTTGTCCGAACCTGTGCCCTGATACTCCTCAGAGACTCATCATCATACTGTGTAGCTCTAATTTTTTCCATCAGCTCGGACTGTATCTGCAATCCCCACATCTGAATCTCGATACCAGGAACTAGCACCTTAATTCCCAAGCTCTTAAGATTGGCCAACAAGTGTCTGTTTGTCATCAAGTATATAGCCATCGGATACCTGCTCAAGGCATCGACGACTATATTGTCCTTCCCTGGGTGGTACTTTAATAAAATATTGAAGTCCTTCATCAACTTCAACCATCTCCTCTGCCTCATATTCAGCTCTTTTTGTGTAAACACGTACTTCAAGCTTTTGTGGTCTGTGAAGATCTCCACACGCTCTCCGGATATATAGTGTTCCACAGCTTTAGAACAAAGATTACCGATGCCAACTCCAAATCATGGGTAGGGTAGTTTTCTTATGAGAACATAATTGCCTGGAAGCATAGGCAACCACCTTCTATGATGTTGAAGAATGCAACCCAAAATATTCTCTGAAGCATTACAATAAATAGTGAATCCACATGTCCCTGATGGCAACGTCAAAACTGGAGCTATCGTCAATATTATCTTCATTTTATCAAATACAGCCTGACAATTCTCCATCCAGACAAAATCCATATCCTTCCTGGTCAGCCTAGTCATTGGCTCTGCAATCCTGGAGAAGTCTTGCACAAACCTCCTGTAGTAACCTGCTAGTCCGAGAAAACTTCTGATCTCAGCCGTTGAACTGGGAGTAGCCCACGACTATACTACTACGATCTTTTTCGAATTAACTGAGATTCTCACCTGTCACCATATATCCAAGGAATTCAACCTTGTCAAGGAAGAACTCACACTTTGAAAGCTTCCCGTAAAGCTTCTCCTTCCTGAGAGTCTCCAAAACCATCCTCAGGTGCTCCTCATGCTCCTTCGGGGTCTTTGAATACACAAGAATGTCATCGATGAACACCACCATGAATTTGTCAAGGTACTGGTGGAATACCTTGTTCATCAGGTTCATGAATATTGTCGGTGCATTAGTCAATCCAAACGGCATCACCATGAACTCAAACTGGCCATATCGAGT
Organism: Iris macrosiphon; assembly: GCA_036927795.1. Lineage (NCBI taxonomy): Eukaryota > Viridiplantae > Streptophyta > Magnoliopsida > Asparagales > Iridaceae > Iris > Iris macrosiphon. The sequence continues at coordinate 61,414,981 of JAYESA010000002.1, forward strand.
CCAAAAAGCTGTCTTCGAAATATCTTTTTTCTTTACTTTCACCTGGTAGTAGCCTAACCTAAAGTCTATCTTTGATAATACCTTCGCTCCGCTCAACTGATCGAAGAGATCATCTATCCTCGGTAGTGGATATTTATTCTTGATAGTGAGGTTGTTCAGACCTCTATAGTCAATACACATGCGTACCGACCCATTTTTCTTCAGTACGAATAATACCGGAGCACCCCACGGTGATGAACTAGATTTGATGAAGCCCTTGTCCTGCAACCCATCAACCTGCTTCTTCAGTTATACTAGTTCATTATTATTGACCCTATAGACGTGTTGTGATATTGGCTCTGCGCCTGGCACCAAGTCTATAGAGAATGCGATATCTTTGTCTGGCGGCAAACCTGGCAACTCATCTGGAAAGACATCCAAGAACTTCTCTTCTACCCTGGCTCCATAAAAGATGCCCATGCTCTACTCCACTGCTTTTCTGGTGACCTCGAACTCTAGCTCTCCTGGCGGTCGAAATATTATTCTGCCTCCATGATAATCTATAGTAGCATGATGCCTACTCAACCAATCCATCTCGAGTACAATATCATATCCCGGAAATGGCATTTCGAGTAAGCACACACTCAACTCTCGGCCTCCCAATGAAACTCTCCAGTCCTTAAAAAAATCACTGACTAGGATAATTGTCAAGACCCGCACCCGGTGTAAGGGTACTAGTCGGAAACAACGCCCAGCCTACGCCGCAGAATCGGCGGTAGAACGCTGTCTAGATAATCTATCTAACAGAATAATGAACCACCAATAATGATAGTATACTCAATCACAGAACTAAGGTAAAAATGAGCACGAATCAGATAAAGAATAGACTAGTCACAATACAACTCATGAGTTTAAAATAATACATCAATGAGTCTGAAGAGTAACAAAATAAGTTGGAGACAAATCCAGTACAAAAGAATACTACGAGGCTACAACTCCAGGGTCAACTGTCTCAGTTGGGAAAAGTCCCTCTTGAGCCAGGGTCTCAGAATCTAAACCCACGACATCCTGGGGTCCATAATAGGTAGGGTACCACTCCTCAGTGTCATCTGGAAAAATATATCCAGTCAGGAAAGGAGCAGATTACATCTCTAACAGCAGTTCTAATTAATGATAAAAACTATGTAACAGTAAATAGCTGTGGATAAGCAAGATGCACAATAGATATAAGAGATATATATGTACGATAAGAAAATATTGGAAATAAATATAATAATGAACAATATGCCAATGAAACAATAATACTAATGACTAAGTGTGTGAGTACTAGCTTAACATGTGATTGACTTGGGCAAGATGCAATGCGGCCTGGCTAATCATAAGTGCGGTTTATGATCAACACTATTCGCTTACCAGTACTTTATTCAATAGGGATATTGATCACATATCTATACTAATACTCCCCACCCCCGACTGGTATAATAGATCCAACCACGGTATGCTATGGCACTAGATTCCCCAAGAAGAGAGCGACTCCTCCCGAAAATCGGTGTCTGTACATGTACAAGATAACCAATGAAACAATACTTGCACCATATACACCATATACCAAGGAATAACATCTCATGACGAGATCCGGATATACCAATCCGTGTAACCATAGTGTCAAGAGAAACATGTATATCTACACTAGATACAACGAACATAGAGGATATCATAAATGAGAAACTATCAGAGAATGTACTCGCCTGAAGTCCAAATGAATAGTCTCACAGATGTCTGACTTGGTGCCTCGAAGACCTAGATATGGAATACCACATTAATACAAGGTCCCGGAAAGAGATCAAGTCAAACTAGTCAACTTCTAGGTCAAATAAATCAATTCTAAGTTAAAAGTCAACTATGGTCAACTCTAAAGTCAACTAAAGTCAAATATGGTCAAACCAAGGTCAACCTCTCAAGACATCTATATAAATAATATAGAATAAAAATACACAATTAGGAATCAAGGTCTTGATCCCAATTGGTACCCACACAAAGTATAAATAATATACACTCTAATATAAAGTATATACAAACCAATATTTATACAAATAATATAATATATTACTACTAGTATTATACCTCACAAAAGCACATATATATATAAGATATATAAATCAAAATACATATATATATATATAAAACAATTTAATAACTATATACTTATATATATATATATATATATATATATATATACATATAAACTTACATAATTAAATATCAATAGTTACATAACACATGCACATATTAATGTATGTATTTTACATGGCTAGAAGCACACATAAAAATATATTCATTAATATACAAATAATTATATAATAATTATAAATAATATAATTACATATTTAAACACATAAATATATTTTATAAAACATTTATGTATAAATTATTTTATTAACATAAGTACATATATAATTGCATGCAAGAAAGCTACATACATATATTTATACACCACATTAGAACACATAGAAATATATAGATCTATGCTACAATAAATACCATAATAAATATATTAAAATAATATATAATATCTATATATATTTACTAATTATAAATGAAGAATTTAAAGCATAAATAATTAGATCTACACATAAACACACTAATTTGGAGAGTATCACACCATATCCCACTAGATCTAGGATACGCATGTGACACGAGTCCAACACACAACCAATTGTACCCCGAAGGACACAAACAAGTCACAAATAATATTTATGAACAAATCAAAGTGTCAAAAGTAGATCTATGTGTCCGTATCAAAATACGACATGTTCAAAGCCCCGTGTCGGAGGAAAAACTCCCAAAATGATACGTATCACCAAATAGTTAGGATACGAACCACATGTACCCAAATATGGACACGACACAAGCCTCAAACACATAAGCACATGTCCAATTGATCTATAGGATCAATTGACAAACACAATAAAATGTAAATTCGGAATTCCAACAAAATTGACACAAAAAGTACCATAACTTTCTCCATGGGTCTCCTATGAACACAAAACAAATTCCTATGGGTAGTACATACATATGGGTTGATTTTACATGATTAAATCTCAGATTTAGAAGCTATTTTAATAGGAAAAACTGAATTATACCTATTGGGAGATGGATTCCCAATGAAACCTCCAATTGAGATGAACTTGCTTCCAAATTGTAGATCATTGCTCCTCTTTGTAGATCCTTGTTTCCTTCTTCTAGATCCTTGCTTTCTCCTTCTCTAATAGTGAATTAGGAAGAATTTGGAATGAATTTGGTAGGGAATTGGAATGGGAATGGAGGGAATTTGGGAGTGGGAAATTCTAGATCTAGATTTGGAATGAGAATGAGAGGAGAGAGAAATTTCTCCCCCTCTAATATAGGCCGGCCATGCCCCCTTCCCCAAGCAATTGTAAAATGTCCAATGTACCCCTTGGGGCCTCTCATGAAGAAATAATTAAGGAAGGAAGCTTCTAGTCTAATCACTTAATTAATTTAATCCATCTCCTTAACTATGGGCTTTCTAAATGGGCCAAATCTAACTACTTAATTCATGTTGGTCCATGGGTCCAAACTAAACTAGTTGGGTCCACTAAAATAAGTCCAAAATAATTAATTAACATCCAATAACAATTAAATAATACAACAAAAATTATTTACCAAGCATAATATTTATTTAAATAGGAAATTACTAAAATACTCTTTCCTAAAAATTGTGGTAGTGACAAGTCTACCCTCCTTAAAATAATTTCGTCCTCGAAATTCAAAGACGAAAACTACCCCCAGAAAAACACAGAACAGAACTAAAGAATCACAACTAACTAATGAACAGAACATAACAATGAACAGAACATAACTAGAAATAACATACCTCAAGGTACAAACAAATATGGATAACGCTCTCGCATGTCATCCTCTCTCTCCCAGGTAGACTCCCCCGGAGAGTGATGCCTCCATACGACGCACACCAAAGAAATAGTCTGGTTCCTCAGCACCTTCTCTCTCCGATCCAGAATCTCAACTGGCTGCTCTGGATAGCTAAGAGTAGGGCCCACCTCTATCTCTGAGTGATCCAATACATGACTAGGATCTGCCACGTATCGTCTCAACTGCGACACATAAAACACGTTGTGCACTCCCTCCAATGCAGGTGGCAAGTCTAGTCTATAAGCAACTGCATCGACCCTCTCTAGAATAGTGAAAGGTCCGATGAATCGCGGACTAAGCTTTCCGCCTCCACCGAAGCGAATTGTGCCTCGTATCAGAGAAATCCTCAGAAACACCAAACCACCCACCTAGAACAAAACACCAACTTAAGAACTTAATCTATAACAAACAAGAACAAGCACAAACAAAATCTAAACTATACCTCGAACTCCAAAGGTCTCCGATGGTTATCGGCCCAATGCCGCTGTCTGTCCTGCGCCACTCGAAGTATGTCTCTGATCAACTGAACCTTCTCTGCTGCATCCACAACCATCTCTGGCCCAAGCAAAACTCTCTCTCCAATATCGTCCCAAGACAAAGGAGTACGACACCTCCGACCATATAGAGCTTCAAAAGGTGACATCTCTATACTGGCCTGGTAACTGTTGTTGTAAGCAAACTCTACCAAATGGAGATGGTCCTCCCAAGAACCCCCGAAATATAGTACACAAGTGCGCAACATATCCTCGAGAGTCTGGATAGTCCTCTCTGACTGCCCATCTGTCTGGGGATGATATGCAGTACTGAACTTGAGCTGAGTGCCCAAACTCTCCTGCAAACTCCTCCAAAAATAAGAAGTGAAACGACTATCCCGATCTGAGACTATGCTGACGGGAACTCCATGTATCCTAACGATCTGCCTCACATACATCTCTGCCAGCTTCTCCGTAGACAAACCCACTTTGAAAGGCAAAAAGTGGGCCGACTTGGTCAATCTATCAACAATGACCCAAATCGCGTCTTTCCCTCCTGGAGATCGTGGAAGTCCGGACACAAAATCCATAGTAATGTGTTCCCACTTCCACTCTGGAATGGGTAATGGCTGAAGTAAACCTCATGGCCTCTGCCTCTCGGCTTTCACCTGCTGGCACACTAAGCATCTGGATACAAACTGTGCCACTTTCCTCTTCATGCCATACCACCACACACTCTCTCGCATATCCCGATACATCTTGTTAGCACCTGGATGTATGGAATACTGAGAGCGATGCGCTTCCTGTAACACCTCCTCTCGCAACTCCCCACTAGGCACACACAATCTAACTCCATGCCTCAAAGATCCATCCTCTGCAATAGTGAAATCATCCTCCAATCCTGCTTTCACCTGAGCTCTGATACTCCTCAAAGATACATCATCATACTGTGCTGCCTTGATCCTGTCCATCAAATCTGAGTGTATCTGCAGTCCCCATATCTGCATAGCACCTCCAGGATCAATCACCTCAATGCCCAAGCTCTCCAAGTCCTCCAACAAATATCGATCCTGCATCAAGAACATAGCTACCGGATACCTGCTCAAAGCATCGGCAACTACATTGGCTTTCCCAGGATGATATTACAAAGAGATATCAAAATCCTTCATCAGTTCCAACCACCGACGCTGCCTCATGTTCAACTCCTTCTGTGTGAAAACGTACTTCAAGCTTTTGTGGTCTGTGAAGATCTCCACACGCTCTCCGTACAAATAATGTTTCCACAACTTCAGAGCGAAGATGACGGCTGCCAACTCCAAATCATGGGTAGGATAGTTCTTTTCATGAGGACGCAATTGCCTGGATGCATAGGCAATCACTTTTCCATGCTGCTGAAGAGCACAACCTAAATCCTTCCCCGATGCATCACTATAAATAGTGAAACCTCCGGACCCTGATGGCAACGTCAAAATAGGAGCAGACGTCAACCTCTTCTTCAACTCTTCAAAAGCAACCTGGCAATCCTCCGTCCAAACAAACTCCACATCCTTCCTTGTGAGTTTGGTCATCGGCTCGGCAATCCTCGAAAAATCTTGCACAAACTTCCTGTAGTAGCCTGTCAATCCCAAGAAACTCCTGATCTCTGCTACCAAACTCAGAGTCTTCCAAGATTCCACTGCTGAAATCTTCTTCGGATCCACTGAAATACCATCACCAGTCACAACATGCCCCAAGAATTCTACCTTGTCCAAAAAAAACTCATATTTGGACAACTTCCCAAAAAGCTTATCCTTCCTCAGCACATCCAACACAATCCTCAAATGCTCCTAATGCTCCTCCGGTGTCCTCGAGTATATGAGTATGTCGTCGATGAACACCACCACGAACTTATCAAGGTACTGGTGGAACACCTTGTTCATCAAGTTCATAAATACCGTCGGTGCATTAGTCAAACCAAACGGCATCACCATAAACTCGAACTGACCATACCGAGTTCTAAAAGCAGTCTTCGATATGTCCTCCGGCTTCACCTTCACCTGATGGTAGCATGATCTCAAATCTATCTTAGAAAATATCTTCGCACCACTCAACTGATCAAACAGATCATCAATCCGTGGCAAAGGATACTTATTCTTGATAGTGAGATTATTCAAAGCCCTGTAATCAATGCACATGCGCACCGATCCATCCTTCTTTGGTACAAACAATACCGGGGCTCCCCATGGTGAAGAACTCGATCTGATAAACCCCTTATCCTGCAATTCGTCCACCTGCTTCTTCAACTCGACCAGCTCGCTGTTGTTTACTCTATAGACATATTGCAAAATTGGTTCTGCACCTGGCACCAAGTCTATAGAAAATTCAACATCTCGATCTGGCGGCAATCCTGGCAATTCCTCAGGAAACACATCCAAAAATTCTGCTATCAACGGATGCGGCAACTCCTTGTCTTCCACCATAGCTCCACAAATAATGCCTTCTCCCTGCTCTACAGCTCCTCTAGCAAACTCGAACTCTGGCTCTCCTGGCGAACCAAAAAAAACTCTACCTCCTCTAACGTCTATGCTAGCATGGTGCCTACTCAACCAATCCATCCCAAGTACAATGTTATAGCTTGGAAGTGGCATTACAAGTAAATACGCACTCAACTCCCGGCCTCCCAGAGTAACTCTTCGATCCTTACAAATATCATTAACTAGGATAATGCCTCCCCCGGTTATGATCTTGCAAGTCCTAAGCAAAGACTCAGCTACCAAACCATGCTTCAGAGCAAAAGAAACAGATACAAAACTATAGGAAGCACCACTATCAAACAAAGCTAAAGCTGGAATGGAATCAAGAAGAATAGAACCTGCGATAACATCTCCGGTGGGTTCCTCCTCTTCGACGGTCATAGCAAACGCTCGTCCCTGCCGAGCACCTTCCTGCTGTTGATGCTGGACAAAATGTCACGCCCCAGTCCCAAAATGTCGTGGGACTAGACACGTGGCAATGGCCAGCAGTACACATCGATGGACATCCCAATTTAATGGATCCATCGAGCATACTTAAGCTGTAATATAGGTCTACAATATCATATCAAAAACTAATCTCATCCATCACAGAATAATAAGAACAACAGCAAATAAAAGAAAGTACATCAAGTCCAGTCTCAGTAGAGTATGTCGGGGAACAACCCGACCAGAGTCTAAAACACTGGTTCATCCGACCAGAACAAAAGAGTCCAAAATAAAGTATCTGAAGAGTACAATTAACATAATCTCAAGTAAAATCTTCTGCCATCACCTCTGCTTCTATGTTAGGTTCTCCTTCAGCAACAGCTCCTGGTATAGCTTCAGCTCCTGTCCCGTAAACCTCGGGATAATGCTCTTCTGCTAAACCTGGGGACATCATCCATTCCAGGTCCTCAGGGGACATAGCAAGGTACAAATAATACAAGCCAAAAATAAATGCAGTAAAATAGTAAATGAAATAAGCAGGGTAACTACATAACCATCTAAGTGAAAATGCAACTGAGAGCAACACTAGTACTCAGGCTGAGACTGCTACAAGCTCTGTGTCGGGGAGCCGGTAGCAGCAATATCTAGTAGTGGTCTAGCTCTGCTCGAGAGTCTACAACCTCACAATAGTAGTATATATGTATAGAACAGCCTGTAGCCTGTGTGTCTCTCCCCACCCAATGTAACCACACGTCTTATGTCCATGTCACGTGAGATCAGATCTAATGCAACAGTCATAAACTAAGAATATATAACTATGTCCATCCTGTATCCTATACAGAATCACCTTGAATATGTCAGGAAGATTCTGTCAATGTATGGTGTCAAGTGTCCTAGGTTGTAGTGTACTTGATAATCAAGCACGAGAATATAAAGGGTCTCGAATGTCCATCACTAAATGACATACCCAACTCCGCGTACGGGGTTGGCACCCGACTGTGATCGGACGCTAAGTAGGTCATACGGTCCTAGGTTATATCATGTACACTAGTTACAGAAAATAGAGCAATAGAACAAAATAAACAATTAGACTGAAATTTATGGCAAGGTACACTTGCCTGGGATTGGAATACCGGTAGCGGTCCTAGTAACAGTGGGTTCAGCAATAACTCCTCCAAAAGCTGAAATGAACATTACCAACAGTCTCAGAACATAGGAATTAGTTAGAAATGCCTGTCCTTAAGTCCAGTTTGGACACAAGGGCGAAAACGACATTTCTAGGCCAAAGCGGGTCCATATGTGGGCCACTTTGGACCGAAAACCGAGTCAGGGTCAAAGGTCTCCAAATCAGTCCAACTTAGTGTCAACAAGTCAGGAACGTTGATACGAACCCAACGGAACTTCCAGAATTGGATTTCGATGAGCCGTTCTCAAAATCACCCGTCAGGTGGAGCCTATGGGGCCCACGACACGCGATTTTCCAACGTTCTCAGAATCGAACCAAACTTGACCCACAGGACCAGCGTATTGCTACGAGTCCGATGGCGCAAGTTTTGTCTCGATCTGACATGTATACACTAAGTTACAGCTAATTACAGAAAAGCCGGATACGGAGTGTTGTCCGCGGATACGCACTGATTCCGGTGTGCACGCACATCCGAATCAGCTTCTGCGAAATCCCGCACGTCCGTATCAACGACGCTGACGTGTCGGTGAAGACCGCACGTGACCAAGTCGTCCCGTTTGGCGGGGCGTACTCGATTCCGGGGTGAAACAGGGCTTAGTTTTCCTGTTTTTGGATCGCGGTGTGCGATCACCACAGGACGCGATGCCCCGAGCGGTTTGCCCGGGCACCGAGAGGGTTATGCAGGCTTCGCGATGCAATTTACGGAATTAAAATCGAAGCTACGAGCAGAAAGTTGTGGGTACCTGAACTGGGCCTGGAAAACAAGTTCGAATCGTGTCCGACACGCGTCTGAACTAGGGCTGCGTCCTGGATCCGTGTCCACGTTGTATCCTGGCTAGATCGGAGCTCTGCGACGTGTCCAAGTCGCCGGAGGCTCGCTGGCAGCCGTGGGGTGGTCGTCGACCGTCTGGGCGGTCTGTTCCGGCGCTGTGGGCGGCCGGACGTCACCTGGAAGGAGGAGGGAACTAGTCAGGTTCGACTGCTGCGGGGTCTGGAAAGCTCGGGCTGCACAGGCGGGTCGTCGAGGTCGTGAAGACAGTGTCCGTCGGAGGCGAGGCGGTCCACGACGGCGCTCGGGTGGTGCTGCACTCGGTTCGGGTCTTGGAGGTACGGCCGGAGTACAAAGAATCGCCGGAGAAGAAAGAATGGAAGGCGATTTCCGGTGGCTGGCTCGGGATTTTATAGAGGAAAAAAGGGGAGAAGAAGAGCCGTAGGTTCGCCGGAAGAGGAAGGGAGGAGGTCGCCGGGTGTGGGGAAGCCGAACCGAGGGGTCGGCCGGCGGCCACGGCGGCGGAAACGGCCGCCGGCCAGGCGAGGGGTCGGGGCTGTAGGGATTCAGATTGGGGGTTAGGGATTCGAACAGTCGGGTCGGGTCGGATCCTGGCGGGTCGGGTCTGACCCGGATCCGACCCGCTAGGCAGCGGTTCGGTTCAATGAACCCGGCCGGTCCGGTTCAGGGTTCAGTCCGGTTTAACCTATGGTTCGGTTTGGTTTATTTATTTATAATTTATTTATTAATCAGTTAAATTTTACAATAGTTTTTAATGCTTTAAAAATTCATCCGGGGTCCAATAAATTCCCGGAAAAATACCCCATGCTCGGTTTTTAATTTTACACTAGAAAATATAATTTTCATCACATTTTAATATTATTTAATTTCATTTAAAAATTCATTTTAAATCAGATTGCTTTAATTTATAGGTTGAAAATTCACAGAAAATTTCTAATTAATTTCAGAAAATTAATTTAAAAATTCTTTAAAATTTTCAGGTGATTACAATCTACCCCCCTTAAGAAAATTGCGTCCTCGAAATTTAAAAAATTAAACTACTAGTAAAACAGAACTACAGGAATTTAAAAATTACTTAAAATATACCTGCATCTTCGAATAAGTGGGGGTATTTCTGTCGCATGATATCTTCTCTCTCCCAGGTAGATTCACCAGGAGAATGTTGCTTCCACGCCACACGGACCAGTTTAATTGTCTGCCCTCGCAGTGTCTTCTCACTGGTTCCGAGTATACCCACCGGTTGTTCTTCATATCTCAAGCTTGGACCTACGGCGATCTCAGAATGATCCACTATGTGACTTGGGTCAGTCACATATCTTCTCAACTGTGAGACATGGAATACGTCATGCACTCCCTCTAAAGATGGAGGTAATGCAAGACGATAGGCCACCTCACCAATGCGCTCCAGAATATCAAAGGGCCCAATGTACCTTGGACTCAACTTGCCTCTGCTCCCAAAGCGAATGGTTCCTCGAGTAGGTGAAATCCTCAGGAATACATGTTCTCCTTCCTTGAACTCCAATGGACGTCGGTGTGTATCAGCCCAATGCTTCTGTCTGTCCTGAGCCGCACGAAGATGATTCTGGATTTGTTTAACCTTCTCCACAGTTTGCATCACCAATTCTGGTCCCAAGATTTGACGCTCTCCGACGTCACTCCAACATATTGGCGATCTGCACTTCCTACCGTATAACGCCTCGAAAGGTGCCATCTTGATACTTGCCTGGTAACTGTTGTTATATGAGAACTCTACCAAATGCAAATGATCTTCCCAAGACCCTCCAAAGTCTAACATACAAGATCTCAGCATATCCTCCAAGATCTGGATTGTACGTTCTGATTGACCATCTGTCTGGGGGTGATAGGCCGTGCTGAATTTTAGTCTGGTGCCAAGACTCTCTTGCATACTTCGCCAGAAATGAGAGGTGAATCTCGAATCTCGATCTGATACAATACTAACCGGCACTCCATGCAATCTTACTATTTGTCGCATATACATGTCAGCTAGTATCTCTGTGGACTGCCCAACTCTAAATGGCAAGAAGTGCGCAGACTTAGTGAGTCGGTCCACGATAACCCATACTGCATCTTTTCCACTGGGGCTCCTTGGAAATCCTGTGACGAAGTCCATGGTGATATGTTCCCACTTCCATTCTGGTATGGGAAGCGGCTGCAGCATTCCGGCAGTCCTTTGATGTTCGGCTTTCACTTGTTGGCAGACTAAGCATTTAGCTACGAATCTCGCAATCTCCCTCTTCATTCCATGCCACCAGTAATACTGCCTTAGATCTCGATACATCTTTGTTCCTCCTGGATGAACAGAGTATATATAGCTATGCGCTTCAGTCATTAGCTCCTGTCTCAGTTCTCCATTTGGAACATATAGACGATCTCCGCACCTTAATGTACCATCCTCATGTATGCGAAGTCCCGTCTGCAAGCCTGCTTCTGTCTTCTCTTTGAGTCTTCGAAATCTTGCATCAGTGGGCAAAGCTTCCTTAATCCTTTCCACGAGCGATGACTTCACTTCCAGGTTAGCCAGCAAGCCACTCTGCCTTGGTAGAATAACCTCTATCTGAAGCTCCTGTAGATCTTTCAATAGCTCAGGTTGCATTGTCAAGAAATAAACTGTAGGCTTCCTGCTAAGTGCATCTGCTACTACATTCGCCTTCCCTGGGTGGTACTACAAATCTATATCAAAGTCCACCATTAACTCAAGCCAGCGTCTTTGTCTCATGTTAAGATCCTTCTGAGTATATACATACTTCAGACTTTTGTGGTCAGTGAAGATTTCCACCTTCTCCCCATAAAGATAATGCCTCCAAATCTTCAGTGCAAAAATTACAGCAGCTAACTCCAGATCATGCGTTGGGTAGTTTTTCTCATGGACCTTCAACTGTCTCGATGCATAAGCAATAACTTTGCCATGCTGCATCAAAACACATCCTAGGCCACTACCTGACGCATCGCTATAAACAACAAAACCGCCTGACCCTGAAGGAAGAGTCAAGACTGGTGCTGTTGTTAGACGCCTCTTTAATTCTTCAAAGGCCAGCTGACATTCTTCTGTCCATGCAAAGTCCTGATCTTTCCATGTCAACTTCGTCATTGGCTCCGCAATCCTTGAGAAATTTTCTACGAACCTTCTGTAATATCCAGCAAGTCCTAGAAAACTCCTCACCTCAGCAACTGATGTTGGTGTAGGCCAAGTCTCAATAGCAGCAACCTTCTCCGGATCAACTGACAGCCCTTCTCCTGAGATAATATGCCCCAAGAATGGCACCTTATCCATGCAAAACTCACATTTACTGAGCTTAGCATAAAGCTTCTCCTGCCTCAACGTCTCTAGCACGATTCTGAGATGTTCTTCGTGCTCTTCATGGCTTTTAGAATATACCAGAATGTCATCGATAAATACTACCATGAATTTATCCAAGTATTGATGGAAGACTCGGTTCATCAAGCTCATGAACACAGCAGGCGCGTTGGTTAAACCAAACGGCATTACTAAGAACTCATAGTGTCCATACTTGGTTCTAAAGGCTGTCTTCGGGATATCTTCCTTTCTCACCCTAATCTGGTGATAACCGGATCTTAGGTCAATCTTCGAAAATACCCTAGCTCCACTCAACTGATCAAACAAGTCATCAATACGAGGCAAGGGATACCGGTTCTTAATGGTCACAGCATTTAACGCCCTGTAATCAATGCATAGGCGAACTGTTCCATCCTTCTTCGGTACAAAAAGTATAGGTGCTCCCCAAGGTGAAATACTGGGCCGGATGAAACCCTTCTCCAGAAGTTCATCAACTTGCTTCTTCAACTCTACTAACTCCTTAGGTGCTAGTCTATAAACTGTTGAAGTGATAGGTTCTGCTCCTGGAGTTAAGTCTATAGTGAATTCTATTTCCCGATCAGGTGGTAGACCTGGAAGATCATCGGGAAATACATCCACAAACTCTGATATAACTCTTGGGTAACTTGACTCCCCTTCTACAGTTAATACCCTAAGAGTTGGCTGAACACCTTGTTCTACAGCTCCTCGAAGAAATTCAAACTCTGAGTGTCCAGGTGGTCTGAATATAACTTTTCCAAGCCGACAATCAAGAGTAGCATGATACTGACTTAACCAGTCCATACCAAGTACCACATCATAGTCAGGCATAGAAAAGATCAGAAATTGGGCTCGCATCTCTCTTCCGCAGACTACTACTGAACATGATCTACAGATATCACTAACAGGTATGATTCCACCTCCCGTAAGAATTCTCTTAGTCTTCGGAAGGGGTGCAGTAGCTACTCTATGGGTGGCTACGAAGCTAGCAGCTATAAATGAGTGTGATGCCCCAGAATCAAATAAAGCTACAGCAGGTAATGAAGCTACTAAGATGGTACCTGCTATAACTTCTCCAGCAATAGCTTCTTCCTGAACAGCCAATGCAAAAGCCTGACCTCGTCCCTGTGCTGGTCCCCTCTGCTGACGGGCCTGTTGGAATAGTGCTGCTTGAGGTGGCAATGGAGGTCTTGGCTGATATCCTCCTGGAGCTGGTGGTCTGACTCCTCCAACTCCCGTCTGTTGTGCTCCCACTACTGGATAATCTGGCCGTGGTGCAGGTAGAGCTAGTCGTGGTTCTCCCTCTCGACGTGCTGTGCAGTCCCTGGATAGATGCTGGTTGGAGCCGCATACCAGGCACAGTCCCAATTTACGTCTGCACTCCTTTTCAATATGACCCAACTTGCCGCAGAAATGACAAGTAGGTAGAGTTCTTGGGGCTGCCCTCTGCGGTAGATTCCTCTGAAGTCGCTTTGCAGAATCTCCTTGTGCTGCCTTGGATGGTGCTGAGGTAAATGGCCGCTTCAGACTTGACTCCCTCCTGGTGACGCGCTCCATGCGTCGTGCCGCAGCAAGGACGTCGTTGTATGATATAGGGGCAACAGATCCAATCAACCTCTGAAGCTCGAACCTGAGTCCATCAAAGAATTTCTCCACCTTCTCTTCTTCGGTAGGAATTAGAGAAGGGGCGAAACGACTCAGGCGAATGAATTCAGCATTATACTCCTCCACCGTCATGTTGCCCTGGATGAGGCGGTTGAACTTATCTCGGAGTTCTGATCTAGCAACGGCTGGGATGTACATCTCTTGGAAGAGTCTGGAGAACTCCTCCCAAGTGACTCGGTCATGTCCGAGCCTCCTCTCTTCAGCTAGCCACCAGTGGTGCGCATTGTCCGTCAGTTGCATTCGGACAGCAGTCATCCATCTCTCCCGCGGAAGTTCAGCTGCTTCCAACTGATGTTGTGTATTGGTGAGCCACTCATGCACTTCAGTTGGTCCTTCCTTGCCCGAAAAGGTACGGGGCTTGAGTTGACGGAAATCAGTGATAGATCCCGTCGCTGGTCGCCTAGCTTGCGGGTTTGCTTGCTCCAATGCATTTACTAGGCTGTTTCTCAAGTTCTCTGTCTCCTGACGCTGCGCCTCCTGTTGAAATTGTTGTTGAGCTTGCATCATAGCATAAAACATCTGGAACATTTGCTGCCCATCCATTGCTTGTCCTGGTGGGAAGGCAGGCATCTGTGGAGTGAACTGTGGCGGAGGTGGGATATCATCGCGCCTGAACCTTGAGTTATGCTGCTCATATTGTCCACTCTGAGAGGATTGACCTCTGTTCTCTGGTGTAACCCCATCACCATAGGTAACCACAGCGTCTTGTGGTGTAAAAGGAACTTCATCTCCATTTCTCGGATCCATTTTTCTGCATGCAAAATAAACTTTATGAGAACGTTTAGTAGAGTCAAGCAGGATGCAAAATCAAGTACTTAATTCGAATGCGATATAGAGTTTCAAAAACGTTCAACAAATGGATGAGATCCTATAGCCTATCCTATCCTTTACAGGTTTGTTTGGCCCCTAAGTTGAGACTAAACAATTTGTAGGACCTGCATGGGCCACCACAAAAACCATGTCACGCCCCAGTCCCAAAATGTCGTGGGACTAGACACGTGGCAATGGCCAGCAGTACACATCGATGGACATCCCAATTTAATGGATCCATCGAGCATACTTAAGCTGTAATATAGGTCTACAATATCATATCAAAAACTAATCTCATCCATCACAGAATAATAAGAACAACAGCAAATAAAAGAAAGTACATCAAGTCCAGTCTCAGCAGAGTATGTCGGGGAACAACCCGACCAGAGTCTAAAATACTGGTTCATCCGACCAGAACAAAAGAGTCCAAAATAAAGTATCTGAAGAGTACAATTAACATAATCTCAAGTAAAATCTTCTGCCATCACCTCTGCTTCTATGTTAGGTTCTCCTTCAGCAACAGCTCCTGGTATAGCTTCAGCTCCTGTCCCGTAAACCTCGGGATAATGCTCTTCTGCTAAACCTGGGGACATCATCCATTCCAGGTCCTCAGGGGACATAGCAAGGTACAAATAATACAAGCCAGAAATAAATGCAGTGAAATAGTAAATGAAATAAGCAGGGTAACTACATAACCATCTAAGTGAAAATGCAACTGAGAGCAACACTAGTACTCAGGCTGAGACTGCTACAAGCTCTGTGTCGGGGAGCCGGTAGCAGCAATATCTAGTAGTGGTCTAGCTCTGCTCGAGAGTCTACAACCTCACAATAGTAGTATATATGTATAGAACAGCCTGTAGCCTATGTGTCTCTCCCCACCCAATGTAACCACACGTCTCATGTCCATGTCACGTGAGATCAGATCTAATGCAACAGTCATAAACTAAGAATATATAACTATGTCCATCCTGTATCCTATACAGAATCACCTTGAATATGTCAGGAAGATTCTGTCAATGTATGGTGTCAAGTGTCCTAGGTTGTAGTGTACTTGATAATCAAGCACGAGAATATAAAGGGTCTCGAATGTCCATCACTAAATGACATACCCAACTCCGCGTACGGGGTTGGCACCCGACTGTGATCGGACGCTAAGTCGGTCATACGGTCCTAGGTTATATCATGTACACTAGTTACAGAAAATAGAGCAATAGAACAAAATAAACAATTAGACTGAAATTTATGGCAAGGTACACTTGCCTGGGATTGGAATACCGGTAGCGGTCCTAGTAACAGTGGGTTCAGCAATAACTCCTCCAAAAGCTGAAATGAACATTACCAACAGTCTCAGAACATAGGAATTAGTTAGAAACGCCTGTCCTTAAGTCCAGTTTGGACACAAGGGCAAAAACGACATTTCTAGGCCAAAGCGGGTCCATATGTGGGCCGCTTTGGACCGAAAACCGAGTCAGGGTCAAAGGTCTCCAAATCAGTCCAACTTAGTGTCAACAAGTCAGGAACGTTGATACGAACCCAACGGAACTTCCAGAATTGGATTCCGATGAGCCGTTCTCAAAATCACCCGTCAGGTGGAGCCTATGGGGCCCACGACACGCGATTTTCCAACGTTCTCAGAATCGAACCAAACTTGACCCACAGGACCAGCGTATTGCTACGAGTCCGATGGCGCAAGTTTTGTCTCGATCTGACATGTATACACTAAGTTACAGCTAATTACAGAAAAGCCGGATACGGAGTGTTGTCCGCGGATACGCACTGATTCCGGTGTGCACGCACATCCGAATCAGCTTCTGCGAAATCCCGCACGTCCGTATCAACGACGCTGACGTGTCGGTGAAGACCGCACGTGACCAAGTCGTCCCGTTTGGCGGGGCGTACTCGATTCCGGGGTGAAACAGGGCTTAGTTTTCCTGTTTTTGGATCGCGGTGTGCGATCACCACAGGACGCGATGCCCCGAGCGGTTTGCCCGGGCACCGAGAGGGTTATGCAGGCTTCGCGATGCAATTTACGGAATTAAAATCGAAGCTACGAGCAGAAAGTTGTGGGTACCTGAACTGGGCCTGGAAAACAAGTTCGAATCGTGTCCGACACGCGTCTGAACTAGGGCTGCGTCCTGGATCCGTGTCCACGTTGTATCCTGGCTAGATCGGAGCTCTGCGACGTGTCCAAGTCGCCGGAGGCTCGCTGGCAGCCGTGGGGTGGTCGTCGACCGTCTGGGCGGTCTGTTCCGGCGCTGTGGGCGGCCGGACGTCACCTGGAAGGAGGAGGGAACTAGTCAGGTTCGACTGCTGCGGGGTCTGGAAAGCTCGGGCTGCACAGGCGGGTCGTCGAGGTCGTGAAGACAGTGTCCGTCGGAGGCGAGGCGGTCCACGACGGCGCTCGGGTGGTGCTGCACTCGGTTCGGGTCTTGGAGGTACGGCCGGAGTACAAAGACTCGCCGGAGAAGAAAGAATGGAAGGCGATTTTCGGTGGCCGGCTCGGGATTTTATAGAGGAAAAAAGGGGAGAAGAAGAGCCGTAGGTTCGCCGGAAGAGGAAGGGAGGAGGTCGCCGGGTGTGGGGAAGCCGAACCGAGGGGTCGGCCGGCGGCCACGGCGGCGGAAACGGCCGCCGGCCAGGCGAGGGGTCGGGGCTGTAGGGATTCAGATTGGGGGTTAGGGATTCGAACAGTCGGGTCGGGTCGGATCCTGGCGGGTCGGGTCTGACCCGGATCCGACCCGCTAGGCAGCGGTTCGGTTCAATGAACCCGGCCGGTCCGGTTCAGGGTTCAGTCCGGTTTAACCTATGGTTCGGTTTGGTTTATTTATTTATAATTTATTTATTAATCAGTTAAATTTTACAATAGTTTTTAATGCTTTAAAAATTTATCCGGGGTCCAATAAATTCCCGGAAAAATACCCCATGCTCGGTTTTTAATTTTACACTAGAAAATATAATTTTCATCACATTTTAATATTATTTAATTTCATTTAAAAATTCATTTTAAATCAGATTGCTTTAATTTATAGGTTGAAAATTCACAGAAAATTTCTAATTAATTTCAGAAAATTAATTTAAAAATTCTTTAAAATTTTCAGGTGATTACACAAAACGCTGCTGTTGTGTCGGAAGCGGTCCCCTCGGCTGTGCTGCAGGTGGTCTCGTCTGTGTCCTCGGAGCTGGAGCTGCTCCCTGAACTGCACGACGAGGACACTCCCTTGATTGATGTCCTTCAGTACCACAATACAAACAAACTCCTAGCCTCCTCCTGCAAACTTTCCAGATGTGGCCGGGCTTCTTGCAGAAGTTGCATGGAGCTTGCTGTAACTGTCTCTGCTGCTGAGGTGCCTGGTGAAAAGGCGCTCTAGCTGGAGTCTGGTTCTGCTGTGGCTGCTGGAAAGGTCTGGACTGGAAATGAGGATGTTTGGCAGATACTGCACTGCCGTTGGCCCCCAGAAAAGAATCATGGTCTCTCTTGGTCTTCAAACCTAGATCCCGCTCAATCTTGCGTGCCTTCGCAAGTATCTCAGAGTATGTCTCATAAAAAGACGGAATGAGGCTTCAATATGGCATATGATGTAAGACACTCAAGGAAAGGACAAATTAAGAGATCAAGTATCAATATCAAAGGAGAATAGTTGAATCAAAAGAATTTTCCTAGATGTGATTGAGTATTTCAGCCTATATCCTATATCCTATCGCAGGCTCGCAGTAGTACAACTAAGTTATCGCACTACTATGACATCACATACTTGTGAAGCTAGACCTGCATGGGCCACCACCAAAAACGTGTCACGACCCGCACCCGGTGTAAGGGTACTAGTCGGAAACAACGCCCAGCCTACGCCACAGAATCGGCGGTAGAACGCTGTCTAGATAATCTATCTAACAGAATAATGAACCACCAATAATGATAGTATACTCAATCACAGAACTAAGGTAGAAATGAGCACGAATCAGATAAAGAATAGAATAGTCACAATACAACTCATGAGTTTAAAATAATACATCAATGAGTCTAAAGAGTAACAAAATAAGTTGGAGACAAATCCAGTACAAAAGAATACTACGAGGCTACAACTCCAGTGTAGCGCCCCGTTCTCCCGGTGCGGAGAGCGCGGCTAAGAAACACAAACGGTATCGTTCGATCGGGATAGATTGAATTAAGAACTCGTCCTCGTTATGGATTTGTTTCTTCGGAATCGATTCCCATATTCAGTGGACTGCGCCCCAAGGATCGGCTTAGCGGCAGAGTCAGGAGGGACCTCTCCGCTGCTATCTTTT
This sequence comes from Iris macrosiphon, assembly GCA_036927795.1. Classification (NCBI taxonomy): domain Eukaryota; kingdom Viridiplantae; phylum Streptophyta; class Magnoliopsida; order Asparagales; family Iridaceae; genus Iris; species Iris macrosiphon. Next base: position 61,434,392 of record JAYESA010000002.1, read on the forward strand.
ATTGCCTCGGTTTTCGATGTCGCTTGTTGCTTTCGTGCTTTGAGTTGGTTTTGGGATTTGCTTGTTTTCCTTGAACGGTTTCGATGGTTTTTATTATTTTCGTTCATTGACTTGCACTTTTATTCCGAGATTGGAAAGAGAGGAAGAAGTATTAATCGAGCTGTTCGTGTGCAGGTGAACGAGCAGTAGGCGGCTTGCGAGCGGAGTCGTGAAGCGCCTCTTTCCTTCTTCTTTCCAAAATCTAAGTGAGTGGCTACCAACCCGATTAGCTAGCCCTGCATCCAAGCTTCACTCCTTTGCCCCGATCAAACGATACCAAATAATAATAAAAAGAAACCAAGATAAAAGACAATAGACTTGGTTATTATGCTTGTCAGTCAAACCTGTGAACTGTTGCCTTATCGTATGCTTGTTCGTACAAATGTTCTATAAAACGTGCTAAGTATAGAACACATCTTGTATATGCATAATTGTTCAGGGAGGCTATGCAAAATAAATTATGCAATACTGCTTGTCGTGTACTCGTGTTCTTGCACTCGTGTTGCCTCAAATGCATGACTGTTAACTTGTTCATCGTGTTCGATCATGGACAACTTGTGCACAAGGTATTGGTTCTGCGGACGGTCGCTAGGGCACTGGCACCGATCCGATCCAGGCGAAACTCGTGTGTAGTCTTCGTGTTCGGGACCGGATAGCTTGCAGCGCAATCGTGTTCTCTCCTAGCATGCTATCCTTGTCCCCGGCTACGTCCATTATGGCAACCATGCCAGTGATCATCGTGTATATTTAAACCTGTTGCATACTAACTTGTGTCTTCGTGGCAGGGAAGGCATGGTAAGTATTGTGCAGGTAATTCAGACGGTCAGGTAAAAATCCACCGAACAGTGGCATGTTCATTTCAGTAAATTCAATATGCTGCTTACTTGTAAATGAACTAAGGCAAGATAGAAACCCACAAAATATGCATGCTTCACTAAACAACGTGTTGATTGGTATAGTCAGGCTAGCTCGCCTTCACCAGCATGTTTCGATATGCTGACCCTCGTTGAAACAGGTTCTCCGCACCAAGGCGAACCGAGCGAGGAGCCGAAGTCGTCTACCCGATCCAGTCCAGCTGTTGGCGCATCTTCACCGCGCCCCTGTAGCCTTTTGAAGTCCGAAGCTGCAACTCTTCATACACAAATGCAGCTCCGTGGCAAAGCCGTCCTCCAGCCTGGAGGTCTTTATCGTTTTGAGTTTATAAAAGGATGTAATGTACAGGACTGCTATCTCATTTTGAGTCAACCCTTTTGTAAGCCGTTCGGCATATTAGCTGACTCGTTCAGGAGTTTGTAATAGATGTTCATTATCAATAAAGAGAACTTTTCTATGTTTCAAATCTGTATTTCAATTTATCTGCGTACTCTGAATATGTGCTTGCTATGCAAATCATTAAAGCCTTGTGCGGGCGCAACTCCAGGCCCGCACGGCGGTCACGATTCGGGGGACGCCTCATTTGATTCTACGGAATTGGGTCGTGACCTAGTGGTATCAGAGCACAGATTCAAAGTTCCTTAGACTTCGTGTTGGAAAAGTTCCTTTAACGATCAAAAATTCCTGTGCGAACTCTTGAACTCGCTAGGCCAAAATAAGATACGTTCATGCAATAAGCCATAATACATTATGATCCTAATGTAATTTACCTTCTTTTGAAGGAATGGCTCCAGCGCAATCTGCAGCGCAAACTCCGGACGAAACGCAAGGCCAAGAAAGTAGTTCGGATACTTCGGGAAGTTCAAAGAGCCAGCGAGCCGTGCCAAGCATCGATCCCGTCCAACAAATATTGCAGATGTTGGAGGCAAACCAACAAAGGGACGAGGCTCGCTATGAACGGGCTGAGAAGCGGGCGGAAGAGAGTCAGCTCAAGTTTCAAGGCAATATAGAAGCACGATTCTCAGTCCAACAAAAGCAGGTAGATACCCTGCAGCAGATCGTTCAGACTTTGGCATCCAACCAGTCCGCGGCAACGGCAGCGACTCCGGTGGAACAACCCGTGCTTGAAGTAGAGACGCCGCAAATACCAAGGACGAGGGACGTGACTGCCTTCGACTTTGGCCACTTCAAGAAAGTCTGCAACACCCCATTCAACGGGACTGAGGACCCAGTCGTAGCTCTAGATTGGTTGGCCGAACTTGAAGATCACTTCGCTCTGCTAGAGGTCCCCGAAGATAAGCGCGTCTCCTGTGCGCAACTACAGCTCCGCCTCAACGCACACGATTGGTGGGACGTGCATCGACGATCTCTCCAATTTGATCACGGAGAGGAGGCGATCTCGTGGACGACTTTTCGTGCCGCGTTCGAAGAGGAGTTTGTACCCCCTCCAGTACAACGTCAAATGGAAAACGAGTTCGTGCAGCTGCGGCAAGGCAGCATGACAGTTAAGGAGTACTCCGCCGAATTCAACCGACTCTCCAAATTCGCTAGGGCCTATTTACCTGATGCAGCGAGTCGAGCTAGAAGGTTTGAAGGTGGACTACGACCTGCCATCCATTCGCACGTAGCCGTTCCTCAGTATCGTACGATGCGTGAAGTCATGAATCACGCCCTGTCGCTTGAACCATTCTATCCTCACGTTCCTGCCGGCGCTGTGCATACCTACAATCACAAACGCCAAAGCAACGACAGAGGAAACAACGCTGCAAAGCGTAGGAACGACGGTAGTCAACAAATAAAGTATTGGAATACTACGTGTCGGTTCTGTAGAAAGACTGGACACGACAAGAAGGACTGCCGCTTGAGACTTGGATTATGCCTCGCTTGTGGACGATCAGGCCATGCTATTAATTCCTGCCCGAACCTTCCTGATCGCCGTCCCGAACGCAATAATCCCTAACGATAAGTTCTACCCTAAGTTTCGGGACGAAACTTCCAATTAGTTGGGTAGGATGTAGCGCCCCGTTCTCCCGGTGCGGAGAGCGCGGCTAAGAAACACAAATGGTATCGTTCGATCGGGATAGATTAAATTAAGAACTCGTCCTCGTTATGGATTTGTTTCTTCGGAATCGATTCCCATATTCAGTGGACTACGCCCCAAGGATCGGCTTAGCGGCAGAGTCAGGAGGGACCTCTCCGCTGCTATCTTTTATTGCCTCGGTTTTTGATGTCGCTTGTTGCTTTCGTGCTTTGAGTTGGTTTTGGGATTTGCTTGTTTTCCTTGAACGGTTTCGATGGTTTTCATTGTTTTCGTTCATTGACTTGCACTTCTATTCCGAGATTGGAAAGAGAGGAAGAAGTATTAATCGAGCTGTTCGTGTGCAGGTGAACGAGCAGTAGGCGGCTTGCGAGCGGAGTCGTGAAGCACCTCTTTCCTTCTTCTTTCCAAAATCTAAGTGAGTGGCTACCAACCCGATTAGCTAGCCCTGCTTCCAAGCTTCACTCCTTTGCCCCGATCAAACAATACCAAATAATAATAAAAAGAAACCAAGATAAAAGACAATAGACTTGGTTTTTATGCTTGTCAGTCAAACCTGTGAACTGTTGCCTTATCGTATGCTTGTTCGTACAAATGTTCTATAAAACGTGCTAAGTATAGAACACATCTTATATATGCATAATTGTTCAGGGAGGCTATGCAAAATAAATCATGCAATACTGCTTGTCGTGTACTCGTGTTCTTGCACTCGTGTTGCCTCAAATGCATGACTGTTAACTTGTTCATCGTGTTCGATCATGGACAACTTGTGCACAAGGTATTGGTTCTGCGGACGGTCGCTGGGGCACTGGCACCGATCCGATCCGGGCGGAACTCGTGTGTAGTCTTCGTGTTCGGGACCGGATAGCTTGCAGCGCAATCGTGTTCTCTCGTAGCATGCTATCCTTGTCCCCGGCTACGTCCATTATGGCAACCATGCCAGTGATCATCGTGTATATTTAAACCTGTTGCATACTAACTTGTGTCTTCGTGGCAGGGAAGGCATGGTAAGTATTGTGCAGGTAATTCAGACGGTCAGGTAAAAATCCACCGAACGGTGGCATATTCATTTCAGTAAATTCAATATGCTGCTTACTTGTAAATGAACTAAGGCAAGATAGAAACCCACAAAATATGCATGCTTCACTAAACAACGTGTTGATTGGTATAGTCAGGCTAGCTCGCCTTCACCAGCATGTTTCGATATGCTGACCCTCGTTGAAACAGGTTCTCCGCACCAAGGCGAACCGAGCGAGGAGCCGAAGTCGTCTACCCGATCCAGTCCAGCTGTTGGCGCATCTTTACCGCCCCCCTGTAGCCTTTTGAAGTCCGAAGCTGCAACTCTTCATACACAAATGCAGCTCCGTGGCAAAGCCGTCCTCCAGCCTGGAGGTCTTTATCGTTTTGAGTTTATAAAAGGATGTAATGTACAGGACTGCTATCTCATTTTGAGTCAACCCTTTTGTAAGCCGTTCGGCATATTAGCTGACTCGTTCAGGAGTTTGTAATAGATGTTCATTATCAATAAAGAGAACTTTTCTATGTTTCAAATCTGTATTTTAATTTATCTGCGTACTCTGAATATGTGCTTGCTATGCAAATCATTAAAGCCTTGTGCGGGCGCAACTCCAGGCCCGCACGGCGGTCACGATTCGGGGGACGCCTCATTTGATTCTACGGAATTGGGTCGTGACCTCCAGGGTCAACTGTCTCAGTTGGGATAAGTCCCTCTTGAGCCGGGGTCTCAGAATCTAAACCCACGATATCCTGGGGTCCATAATAGGTAGGGTACCACTCCTCAGTGTCATCTGAAAAAACATATCCAGTCAGGAAAGGAGCAGAGTACATCTCTAACAGCAGTTCTAATTAATGATAAAAACTATGTAACAGTAAATAGCTGTGGATAAGCAAGATGCACAATAGATATAAGAGATATATATGTACGATAAGAAAATATTGGAAATAAATATAATAATGAACAATATTCCAATGAAACAATAATACTAATGACTAAGTGTGTGAGTACTAGCTTAACATGTGATCGGCTTGGGCAAGATGCAATGCGGCCTGGCTAATCATAAGTGCGGTTTATGATCAACACTATTCGCTTACCAGTACTTTATTCAATAGGGATATTGATCACATATCTATACTAATACTCCCCACCCTCGACTGGTATAATAGATCCAACCACGGTATGCTATGGCACTAGATTCCCCAAGAAGAGAGCGACTCCTCCCGAAAATCGGTGTCTGTACATGTACAAGATAACCAATGAAACAATACTTGCACCATATACACCATATACCAAGGAATAATATCTCATGACGAGATCCGGATATACCAATCCGTGTAACCATAGTGTCAAGAGAAACATGTATATCTACACTAGATACAACGAACATAGAGGATATCATAAATGAGAAACTATCAGAGAATGTACTCGCCTGAAGTCCAAATGAATAGTCTCACAGATGTCTGACTTGGTGCCTCGAAGACCTAGATATGGAATACCACATTAATACAAGGTCCCGGAAAGAGAACAAGTCAAACTAGTCAACTTCTATGTCAAATAAATCAATTCTAAGTTAAAAGTCAACTATGGTCAACTCTAAAGTCAACTAAAGTCAAACATGGTCAAACCAAGGTCAACCTCTCAAGACATCTATATAAATAATATAGAATAAAAATACACAATTAGGAATCAAGGTCTTGATCCCAATTGGTACCCACACAAAGTATAAATAATATACACTCTAATATAAAGTATATACAAACCAATATTTATACAAATAATATAATATATTACTACTAGTATTATACCTCACAAAAGCACATATATATATAAGATATATAAATCAAAATACATATATATATATAACAATTTAATAACTATATACTTATATATATATATATATACATATAAACTTACATAATTAAATATCAATAGTTACATAACACATGCACATATTAATGTATGTATTTTACATGGCTAGAAGCACACATAAAAATATATTCATTAATATACAAATAATTATATAATAATTATAAATAATATAATTACACATTTAAACACATAAATATATTTTATAAAACATTTATGTATAAATTATTTTATTAACATAAGTACATATATAATTGCATGCAAGAAAGCTACATACATATATTTATACACCACATTAGAACACATAGAAATATATAGATCTATGCTACAATAAATACCATAATAAATATATTAAAATAATATATAATATCTATATATATTTACTAATTATAAATGAAGAATTTAAAGCATAAATAATTAGATCTACACATAAACACACCAATTTAGAGAGTATCATACCGTATCCCACTAGATCTAGGATACGCCTGTGACACGAGTCCAACACACAACCAATTGCACCCCGAAGGACACAAACAAGTCACAAATAATATTTATGAACAAATCAAAGTGTCAAAAGTAGATCTATGTGTCCGTATCAAAATACGACATGTTCAAAGTCCCGTGTCGGAGGAAAAACCCCCAAAATGACACGTATCACCAAATAGTTAGGATACGAACCACATGTACCCAAATATGGACACGACACAAGCCTCAAACACATAAGCACATATCCAATTGATCTATAGGATCAATTGACAAACACAACAAAATGTAAATTCGGAATTCCAACAAAATTGACACAAAAAGTACCATAACTTTCTCCATGGGTCTCCTATGAACACAAAACAAATTCCTATGGGTAGTACATACATATGGGTTAATTTTACATGATTAAATCTCAGATTTAGAAGCTATTTTAATGGGGAAAACTGAATTATACCTATTGGGAGATGGATTCCCAATGAAACCTCCAATTGAGATGAACTTGCTTCCAAATTGTAGATCCTTGCTCCTCTTTGTAGATCCTTACTTCCTTCTTCTAGATCCTTGCTTTCTCCTTCTCTAATGGTGAATTGGGAAGAATTTGGAATGAATTTGGTAGGGAATTGGAATAGGAATGGAGGGAATTTGGGAGTGGGAAATTCTAGATCTAGATTTGGAATGAGAATGAGAGGAGAGAGAAATTTTTCTCCCTCTAATATAGGCCGGCCATGCCCCCTTCCCCAAGCAATTATAAAATGTCCAATGTACCCCTTGGGGCCTCTCATGAAGAAATAATTAAGGAAGAAAGCTTCTAGTCTAATCACTTAATTAATTTAATCCATCTCCTTAACTATGGGCTTTCTAAATGGGCCAAATCTAACTATTTAATTCATGTTGGTCCATGGGTCCAAACTAAACTAGTTGGGTCCACTAAAATAAGTCCAAAATAATTAATTAACATCCAACAACAATTAAATAATACAACAAAAATTATTTACCATGCACAATATTTATTTAAATAGGAAATTACTAAAATACCCTTTCCTAAAAATTGTGGTAGTGACAATAATGCCTCCGCCATTTGTGATATTGCAAGTCCTATCTAAGGGTTTTGCCTCTAAATGATGCTTAAGAGCATAAGATATAGATACAAAACTATAGAAAGTATCAGAATCGAATAATACAAATACTGGAACATAATCGAAAAGAACTGAACCTGATATCATATATCCAGCTGGTTCGGCCTCCTCGACCGTCATGGCATACGCTCGTCCATGGGGTGCACCTCTATGCTGCTGTTGGTACTGGGCAAACCTCTGTTGCTATAAAGTACAAGACTTGATCTCTATCATCAGCCCATTCCTGAACTTTTGGGCTCGGTCTCCTGGGTCTCCAATCATTGACGGTGGAAAATGATTCAAGTACTCATCGACCGACAAGTTCCCTTGGATCAAGTCATGGAACTGACTCTCCAATGCTCCCAGGGCCACGACAGAAAAGAACTTCTCCTAGAAAAGTGCCTTAAAATCCTCCCAAGTAAGTCCTCTAGCAGTAAGTCTCAACTCCGTACGATACCAAGTCAGCGCGATATAGAACATCTGGCTGTCGGCGGTCTGCAGACTCTCTGGAATCTGAGCCAAGCGCAAGTTTTTCTCTATGTCCTCCAGTCATTCGTCAGCGTAGAGTATCCCCTTTATACCCTTGAAATCCTGAGGTATCATCCTTTTGAAGTTCACTATAATGCCTGACCTATGTTGCTGCTGTTGCTGGCCAGGATGCTGCTGTACGACTCTCTCCACTGCCTGAGAGCCACCTGATGAGCATTCTCCATGCTCTCTCTTATCTGCTCAGTCAACGCTTGGTGCGCCTCTGCTTGCACCCTCTACGCCTCAGCCTAAGCTTACTGATCCTCTACCGATGTCCTCTAAGCATCCACCATGTCCTGGATCAATGCGAACATCTGTGCCCCATTAGCGGACATGACTCCTGGAAATAGAATCTGTGGTGGTAGAAGGTCCTCCGTAATAGAAACCCTCTGGACAGGTGGGGGAGGAGGACCCCCAAAAGCTGCAGAAATTCCTACATGAACAGATAAAGTAGGAGGAGCAACTCCAGCTGTCTGGATGGCATGTCGAGAGATGGCAGACCTCTCGGAAGCTGCGGGTCCCGATCTCAGCGACCTAGTCTTCGATGACATCCTAAAGATAGATCAAAATAAGAAGAAATCAATTAAGGCAAAAGCTACAATATCATCAAAGAATGACAGTAAAATTTAAAGGAAGCAATTATTCAGAATAACAAAAATAAATTTAGAAATTTTCTAGTCGTGATTGAGCATACTCTCATTTATACCCTATCTTATGCTCTTAATAGTACTCTAAGTCTGAGCACTACTACGATACTACACTAGTTATGATCACATAACTTGCTAATATTTCCCCAGCTAGTACGATAGATTCCAATCATGACTCCTCATGACAGGTATCTATGATACTAGCTCGTGTATCCACTGTGTCAGAATCAAGTAAACAATACAGCTAGAATCATAGTAATGATCAAAATAATAAAAACTGTCAAAGAATGTACTCACCTGAGGTCCTGAACAATAAAATATAATAGTGCCTGGACTGGTGTCACACAAATCTAGATATAAATGGCATGTCAAATTGGGTGTAATAAAGTGATAATGAGCTAAAAAGCATTAAATATGAGGTTCTAGGCCATTTCTAGGTCATTCTAGCTAAACTAGGTCAAAACTGTCAATTATAATTTAAACTAGTCAAATTAGGTCAACCTTGGTCAACTTAGTCAATTCTAAGTCCTATTAGTCTATATTAGTCAATATCTAATTGATACTAGTCAATACTTATATAAGAAATACGATAAACAGCTTATATACTTTGGGGTATCATTATACTGGTATCACAAACTAGCTACAACCTACATATAGCTATTAGTTATACCTTAAACCAATTTCTCATGGATACACTAGGTAATACACATGACCCCCAAATCAACTCACCTAAACTCTAATACCTAGACTCCACCTCACACAATGCTTTCATGCTCAATATCTGGAACCCATACTACTTACCTAACACTTATACTAATTATATGATATATAGATCACCCCCTAACCCGATACATGAGCCAAACCAATGACAGAACTGCTGTACTTAATCTCCCCCAACTCATACTACACCACACACTAGAATACACATTTTAGCACGTATACATATATTTATACATCTAATAATATATGTATTTACACATGAATAATACTATGGATAGGTGCACACCCTATTGGTCATTTAAACAAATACCTAGTTAGCACAAGCAAGATACTCATGATACACAACCAATCCTCTTGTCAAAACCCCCAATATACAACTAATAACATATATATACATATCAAATATAATTATATATATTTAATATTATTATTTGTTATAAAAAATAGGAGAAAATATACCCATAAACACAAAATCCCAAATATGCACACAACACCATGAAAGAATCATAATGGAAGCTAAAAGAAACTCACTCTCTCCCCTTGTGGGTATTCTTAAACCATGGGTGGTCTCCTAATGGACAACAAAATAAATAAAACAGAATTTTAAAAAGAGATTTCAGAATTATACCTCTTGGGAGATGGATTCCCAATGCAAAACCAAGGGTTCTCTAGCCCAACTTCTTCTCCAATGTTCCTTGATACCTAAGCTTCTAGGCTTCTTAGATGAGGGAAATGAGAGGGATTGGGATTAATTTTCTAAAATTTGGAGGAGGAAAGATGGGGTTTAATGAAGAACTCACTTAGGGTTTCATGAACAATAAAATGAATCTTGAGGGAGTCTCCCCCCTCTCCTGTATAGGGCCGGCCACTAGAGGCCTAGGGTTTGCCAAGGCACAAATACCAAAGTGCCCTCTAGTATTTTCATGAAGAGTTTTCCAATAAGTGAGTTTTTCATCCCTAATGGAAACTTAAACAAATTTCTAATTTCCTGAGGAGGATTGACTAGTTAGGTCCCAAAAATGGCTAGTCTAGGGTTGAGTCTAATGGTCACATCAAATCTAGCCCACTAACCCACATTATTAATAACAATAATATATATAATATATATATTATGTAAATTATAAACAATATATATATATAACTATTGTAAATAACAAAACTGCTCCTATTCTAGAAATGTGGTAGTGATACTTGTTGTATCAAAATACATCCAAGTCCTTTGCCAGATGCATCACGATACACTGTGAATCCTCCGGAGCCTGCTGGAAGAGTTAGGATTGGTGTAGAGATTAACTTCTTCTTCAACTCTTCAAAGACTATCTGACATTCTGTCGACTATATAAACTTAACTTTCTTGCGCATCAACCGAGTCAATGGTACTGAGATCTTAGCAAAGTCTGACACAAATCTTCTGTAGTATCCTGTCAAGCCTAAGAAACTATGCACCTCCTCCTCTGTCTTCAGAACTGGTCAGTTCTCTACTGCATCTACCTTCTTGGGATCAACTGACACTCTTGCTCCAGAAATAATGTGTCCAAAAAAAGATATGTGATCCATCCAAAACTCATACTTTCAAAGCTTCGTATATAACTGGTGCTCCCTCAAAGTCTGCAGTACTATCCTGAGATGTTTTTCATGCTCCTCCTCATTACGAGAATACACAAGAATGTTGTATATAAATACTACCATAAATCGGTCTAAGTATGGCATGAAGACACGGTTCATCAAATCCATGAATACCGCTGGAGCATTAGTCAGTCTGAATGGCATAACTAGAAATTTGTAATGCCCATATCGTGACCTAATTGCTATCTTCGGTATATCATGCTCCCGATCTCGCACCTAATGATATCCTGATCATAAATCTATCTTGGAAAAGACTTTTGCTCTACTCAATTGGTCAAACAAATCATCAATTCTGGACAATGGGTACTTATTCTTCACTGTTATCGCATTCAACCGCCTGTAATCCATACACAACCGCATTGATCTATCCTTCTTCTTCACTAATACCGCTGGTGCTCCCCATGATGATCCACTAGTCCGAATAAACTTTTTTGCCTTAAGTTATTCCACGTGCCGATATAACTGATCAAGCTCTGATGGTGATATTGGGTATATCTTCTGGGATACTGTTCTTCTCCTGGCATCAATTTTATACAGAACTCTACTTCTCTAACTGGGCATAATCCAGAAAGAACATCAGGAAAGACGTCTATGAACTCTTCAATTATCTTGGGTATCGGGTCTCCTTCCTTTGCTAAGTTTGTGACTCCTCCCTTATGCTGGTCTTCTGCTATTCTACTAAGGAAAAACTCTTCTAGACCGGTAATTCTAAACAGCACTCTACCCTTATGAAAGTCTATCATTGCATGACTATCTCTCAACCAGTCCATGCCTAAGATAACTTTAAAGTTGCCCATAGGGAACTCGATCAATTTTGTAGGTAATAAATGCCCACATACTACGACTGGACATGCTAGGCATACCCTACTAACTTCTACAATCCCATTGTCAGTGAGTATATTAAGCCTCTCAGGCAATGCCTCAAACTTTAACCCAATATATGTTGCATATTGTGCAGATATAAATGCGTGCGAAGCTCCATAATCAAATAAAGTTATGGCAGGAAAGGTTGTAACAAAAATGTTACAAGATACTACGTCGCCCGACGCCAAATCTTCTTCCAAAGACAAGGTGAACGCCTGCCCTTGGCCTTGTCGAGCTCCCTGATGCTGTCTTTCTTGCTGTCGTTGTTGCGGTCCCTACAGATTCTGCTATTGTTGTTGTCTATAAAGCTGGGCCTACATAGACAATGGACGATGTGCTAAGGGTCGTACTGTTGCTGCTGGTCCTCCTTGTTGCACTTTTCTTAGAGCTGGCAATATAGAAAACTGTTGTACTGGCCCTTCTGGCCTCTGTATTAATTGACATATAGCAACCCTATGATCGAGACTCCCATATCTCAAGCACTGTCTACTTGCTGCCCGACAAACATCCCAAGAATGGCATCCTTTTTCATAATACGTACAACATGTCGGCGCTCCCCGTCGATGTTGTTGTTGCTGCCTTGGCTGCTGCTGCCGAGTTGGTACCATCATTGTCGAGATTACTGGCCTCCTTTGTGTCACTTCATGGATGTGAATGCTAGGGGATGGTGCTGATGTTTATGGTACTAATCCTCCCCCATTGCTCTATCCATGAGGTCTCTTTCGATCCACTCTTCTTGATGCCATCCTCTGGGAAGTAAGCTCAACCCTCTTGGCTGCTATCAATATCGCCACAAAAGTCTGGTAGTCATGCACCTCTACCATATGTAATATTTCCAACTGAAGTCGATACTGGAACCTTATTGCTCTCTCCAACTAGGTTGTCACCATGGTTGGAGAAAACTAGCTCAGTCGGCAAAATTCTGTCGCATAATCGTCTACTGTCCTTCCAACATGCTTGAGGTTAGTAAACCTTTGCTGCAACTCACACTGAGCCATAATCTTAAAGCCCTTCATCCTGAACCAGGTCTTAAAATTATCTGTCATGCCCCAGTCCTAAAATATCGAGATATTAGCCACGTGGCAATGGCCACCAGCACAACTCCAATGGGCAAACCCAATTTAATGGATCCGTTACAGTGTACTTAAAGTGTAATACATAAAAATATGGTCTACGAATACCTGTCATATTATATATATCTAATCTCATCCACAATAAGTAACAAAATCACAAAAAGATAAATCCAGTCACAATAATATAAAATGATCTCTCCAATCAAAGCAATATAAATAATGTCACGGGGAATAACCCGTCATCAAAATGGAAAGAAAAATAAATCCAAGTACAATATCCAGAAGTCACTACAAGATCAAATATCCAAGAATACTAAGCATAAATAATGAATGGTAAGAATACTGTGTGCTCAAGAGAAGTCCTTCGGAACAACCTCATCCTCTGTAACCTTTACGTCTCCAATAGTAGAACATGTCCAGTAAACCTCGGGATAGCTCTCCTCATTTATACCTGGGGACATAATCCGGATCCAGGTCCTCAGAGGACATAGTAAGGTATAATAAATACTCAAGCCAAATAAAATACAGCAAGTAAATATATATAGATCCTCAGGGCAATTTATATAACCAGCTAAGTGAAATGCAAATGAGAGCATCACTAGTACTCAGGCTGAGACCACTACAAGCTCTGTATCAGGGAGCCGGTAGCAGGAATATCAAGTAATGGGCCAAGCTCTAGAACAGAGGCTAAAGCACCGCAATAATATATATATATATATATGTATGTAATCAGCCTGTAGCCTGTGTGTCTCTCCCCACCCAATGTAATCTCATGTCTCATATCCACGACGTCTCATGTCCATAACAAGCAAGATCATGACCTCTAGCTAGTACAACGAGTCATAATAATATCCATGTAATATGCAAGTCTCATGTCACGAATCATGTAAGCCTATACAGAATCACCATGAATATCTCAGAAAAGATTTTGTCACATAAAATAGTGTCAAGTGTCCTACGGTATGGCGTACTTGGTAAAGCAAGTACGTAAAAATATAGGATCGCAAAAATCAACTCTCTAAGTGACGTTGCACGACTCCGCGTACGGTGTCGACACCCGAATCTTGTTCGGACGCTAAGCAATGTCTCACGGTCCTAGGTTGAACAGGATACATCACAGAAGTATATATAATAGAAGAACATAAGCAAGTAATATAATAGGATCTCTGCAGGTTTGGCAAGGTACACTTGTCTGGGTTCTGAACTCTGTCAACTGCTCCTGGGAAAGTAGAATCTGCACGTACACCTCTGGATGCTGAAACAACCATCACCAATATTCTCAGAATACTTGAAATAGCTAGGATTGACTACCTATAAGTCCAATTTGGACACAGGGGCAAAATTGACAGTTTTGGGTCAAAGCTGGGTCCATAGATGGCCCACTTCACACCGAAAAATATGTCATAGACAAAGTTCTCTAAATTCATCAAACTTAGTATCTATGAATTCAGAACGATGATACGAACCCAACAGAATGTCCAGAACTGGATTCCGATGAGCAGATCACCAAAATTGCCCGTCATGTGCAACTGTGGGGCCAACAAAATAATGTTTCGTCAACATTCTCAGAATCGAACCAAAATTGGTTCACAGGACCAGCGTAACACTACAAATCCGATGGCGCAAGTTTCGTTGTGAAACGACAAGCATAAAGTAAATTGCAATGAGTGTCAGAAAAGGCTGATACAGTATTTTTTGGCAGATATACGTTGATTTCGGTGTGCACGCACATCCAAATTAAGTTCCACGAAAGTCCACACGTCCCTATTTATGTTACACGTCTTTTGATGCAACTCTCATACGATGAAGTCATCTCGTTTAGCGGGATGTATCCCGTATCGTAAGATTTTGGGTGTTTTAAAAATAAGTTTTTAGTCTTTTTGGAACAAGAATAATTTAACCATTATAGCAAACTAATAAAAAGTAAAAGAACAATATAAATCTTGGTTATATTATGAAGAAATTCTTTATTTATATTTTGAAAATAATTAACAAGTTTGTGGCAAATTGGGTATGAACATGGGGGTTTGGACTGAAATTTTGGACTGTTTCCGAACAGTTTTTTGGCCAACTTTCGATCGATTTTTCTATCAAACCGGGGTGCCTAAATTCGTTTCACTTAAAGAAAATCCTAGAGGGTTAGGTTGTGAATATACCAGCGAAAACGGAACGCAAAACGAATCAGCGAGAAGGTCAGAAGCTGCGCAGAAAGTAGGGGTTGCAACTGCTGCTATTGTGCGCGCTGGGGGGGCAGAGGACGGCGGTGCGACGGTGCGGGGTGGCGGTGCGGCGGCGGGCGATGGCACAGTTTCGGCGGTGGTGATGGTTAGGGTGGTGGGATTAGAGTTAGAATTTTGTGTTGGTTTGTGTTATATATATAGGCGATGGAGGGAGAAAGCTTTGTACGTGGGGAAGGGAGAATGAGTTTAGAATTAGGATTTGGGTTTTAAGTTAGTCGGTTTGGGTTTAGGGTAAGGTTTGGGTTATTGGGTTTAGGATTTAGGTTTAATTTATATTTTCTTTTTTTTTGTTTATTAAATAATTAAATGCAGAAAATTCCCAAAAATAGTTAGGCACTTGTAAAAAATTTAAAAAATTTATATTTTCTCCAATAAATAATCTACAAATAATTTATATTAATTAAAAAATAAATTTACTAAATATTAATAAATATTAAAATAATTAAATAAATCTATAAATTCTATTTTCCATATAATATTAAATTGTGAGCGGGTAGGGGGTTCAAATAACGTAACTCGAGTGGCATGTGCATAATAGGACCAGTTAGGCTTATAGAATGGATTTAGTTAGGATCAATGGATTAGTGTGGCATGTTAAAATCGTACGCTACGACAAAAAGGGTTAATTAATCATCGTTTCTTCGTAATTGTGTCACAAAAGTTGTGCGACCAAAACAAGGCATGGAATTGCGAATTTGTGAGAGACAGTCATGGCAGGAGCCTAATTTGACTCGTCTAAGTCGAGCATGCTAGGTTGGTTGAAAGAAAAAGGCTAGTGTTGTACTTAAGATCTTAAAACCATGGGAGTTGGTTTCCAAAGTTCGATTAAATTATCGAATAAATATTAAAAAATAATTAATAATTACCAAACTAACCCTATGTAAAAAATCAGGGTGCTTACAATCTACCCACCTTAAAAGAATTGCGTCCTCGCAATTAAGAAAAATAAAATATAACTGGTCAGGAAAGGTTTGCTCCAGAAGAGATTACGCGATCGCATGACATTTATTGAAGCACGACACAAAGGATAAATGACCATTAACAAGGAAAAAAATTGAGAGGAAGGGTGAGGGTTTTGTTCAAGCATAACATGTAGAGAAGCAATAAAAACTTCTCCCTATGCAATAAGAGATGAGTAACTCAAGAGTAAAAGAGTCTGATTAGAGCGAGGATCAACTACAACTTATGAAAACTTGGGTACCACTTACATATTACTAATCTAGACTAACAAGTTTATGCTAACATAATACTAGGTATAGGCCAGGGAATGGAACTAACAGGCACATGCTAAAGTATTACCAGGAATATTCGTTACTATAGCTGGCTATGATAAAACTAAATCTTACCCATATTCGCTACTCCTCGAGTATGTGCCTCCTCTACTGTCATCGCAAAAGCCTGACCACGTCCCTATAGTGGTGCCCTCTGCTGTTGCTGGGCCTGCTAAAAAAGTGTTGCCTGTGGTGCCAAGGGTGGCCTTGGCTGATATCCTCCCGGTGCTGGTGGTCTGAATCCTCCATCTTCTGCCTGTGATGCTCTTGGTGCTGGATAAGCTGGTCGATGTGGCTGCTGGATTGACTCCGGTGCTGGTAAAGTTAGTCGGTGAACCATTAGTGTTCCTCCCCGGCGCTCAGGGAAATCCCTGGCTGAATGTTGATTGGATCCGCAAAGCTAAATATAATCCTAATTTTTGTCTGCACTCTCTCTCAATATGGCCGACCTTGCTACAGTAGTGACAAGTAGGAAGGGATGGGGCTCGTGATACTGCTCTCAGTGATGGACTCATCTGGGGTCGCTTTGTAGGCTCTTCATGTGGTGCTCGAGCTGGTACTAATGCATACGGTCTCTTCTGGCTGGACTCCCTCTTGTGGATGTGCTCTATGCGTCAATCTGCGACAAGGACGTCCATATAAGAAGTAGGTGCAACTGCGCCAATCTGTCTCTGTAGTTCAAAGCTTAGTCCATCAAAGAATTTTTTTGCCTTCTCTTCTTCTGTCGGGATCAGTGTAGGGTCGAACAGTTGAATCAAGCATGATGCAAGTTAAGAAATTAATTCAAATCCGATATAAAGGTCAAAAATATGTCAACATGTAGATGAGATCCTATAAATTTATTCTTATCATAATCGCAGGCTTGCTCGGTCCCTTAGTTAAAACCAAAGTAATATATTCGTAGACCTGCATGGGCCGCCATAAAAATTATGTCACGCTCCAGTCCCAAATATCGAGGGACTAGCCACGTGGCAATGGCCAACAGCACAACTCTAATGGGCAAACACAATTTAATAGACCCGTTAGAGTGCACTTAAGCTGTAATACATAAAAATGTGGTCTACGAATACCTGTCGCAGTATATATATATTTAATCTCATCCACAATAAGTAACAAAATCACAAAGAGACAAATCCAGTCATAATAATATAAAATGATCTGTACAATCAAAGCAATATAAATAATGTCACGGGGAACAACCCGTCATCAAAATAGAAAGAAAAATAAATTCAAGTACAATATCCAGAAGTCACTACAAAATCAAATATCCAAGAATACTAAGCATAAATAATGAATGGTAAGAATACTGTGTACTCAAGAGAAGTCCTCCGAAACAACCTCGTCCTCTGTAACCTGTACGTCTCCAATAGTAGCACCTGTCCCGTAAACCTCGGGATAGCTCTCCTCATCTACACCTGGGAACATAATCCGGATCCAGGTCCTCAGGGGACATGGCAAGGTACAATAAACACTCAAGCCAAATAAAATACAGCAAGTAAATATAAACAGATCCTCAGGACAATCTATGTAACAAGCTAAGTGAAATATAAATAAGAGCGTCACTAGTACTCAGGCTAAGACCACTACAAGTTCTTTGTCGGGGAGCCGGTTATGGTGCCCCATTCCCCCTATTCGGGGAGTGCAGCTGTCACTACCCCTAAAATATGGGTAATGTAAACACCCTGATTTTTCAGAATAATTTAATATAATTTTTCCCAAATTTTTCGGTATTTTTCTGGAATTAAAACTAAGGAATTGGTGATTAAAAGATTTTTTAAATGCTGTTAATTTATGTTAAATTATTATGGAAATAATACTTTATGGTGTAAAATAGAAAACCGGACATAGGATAATTTTCGGTGAATTGGACTCCGAAATCATTTTTAAAGCCCTAAAAACTATTGGATATTTAAACCAAACCAAACCTGACTGAACCGAACCGCTAACTGAACCGAACCAGGCCAACCCAGCATAGCGGGTCGGGTCAGGTCGAATTCGAGTCAAACCTGACCCGGACCCGAAACCCACAGAACCCTAATTCTAATCGGGTCGGAAACACTGTTCCGACCCGACGGCGCCGTATAAACCCCCCTTCGACGTTCGTGCCCAGCGCCGCAACCCTAATAATTCTCCCTGTCGCCGTCGCCGTCTTTCTCTTCTCTCCGCCGCTTCCCACTCGAACCCGACGCCGCCGACCTCTACTCCGCTCAGCCGATCATCACCTCCCCGCACGACCCTTTGCCTCGCCGTCGACTTCCTGTCGACCAGCTCCGACGCCTCACGACCACCGCCTTCATCTGCATCACCCCTCTTCCTCTCCCGACCATCTCCGCCGACATCCTCCACCAATCAGAACCCCTAGCCAGCCGCCCACTCGCTGCCCTAACATACTGCCGGCACCGCCTCCCTCCTCAGCCCGCAGCCACCGACACTCAAAGCCCTCGAGAGCCCCCGCTCTGCCTTGCTCGACAGCAAACCCCAACGTTGCCACCGCCTCCGCTCGCGTCGATACGTCCGACGAAGCCAACCACGGTCAGCGCAGTCTCTGGTGCGTCACCCCGCTATCTCCGGATCAGAACCCTAGAGCAACAGACACCCGGACACAGGAGCTCTCGACCAGGACACAAGCAGGACACGGACACGAGAATTTAGACTTCTCGGAGCCCTGTTCAGGTAACGTTTCCTCTCTCCTCGTGATTCTATTTTCGATTCCGTCTATTGCAATGTGTAGACTGTATAACCCTCTCGATGCCAGTGCAACTCGCTCGGTGCATCGCATCCTGTGGTGATCGCACACCGCGATCCAAAAACAGGAAAACCAACGCCCTGTTTTACCCCAGAACTGAGTGTGCCCCGCCAAACGGGACGACTTGGTCGTACGCGGTCTTTACCGAAACATGCGTGACGTTGATACGGACGTGCAGGATTTCACAGAAGCTGATTTGGATGTGCGTGCACACCGGAATCAACGCGTATCCGCCGACGACGTCCCATATCCGTCCATTCTGGAATACGCTGTAACTTTGTGTACACATGTCGGATCAAGACGAAACTTGCGCCATCGGACTCGTAGCAATACGCTGGTCCTGTGACCCAAGTTTGGGTCGATTCTGAGAACGTTGACAAAATCGCGTATCGTGGGCCCCACAAGCTCCACTTGACGGGCGATTTTGTGATCGGCTCAACGGAATCCAATTTTGGAAGTTATGTTGGGTTCGTATCATCATTCCTGACTTGTTGACACTAAGTTTGACGAATTTGGAGACCTTTGACCCTGATACGCTTTTCGGTGCAAAGTGGCCCACATATGGACCCCACTTTGGCCCAAAAATATCATTTTTGCCCTTGTGTCTAAATTGGACTTAAGGACAGGCATTTCTAGCTATTTGATATTTTCTGAGACTATTGGTGATGTTTATTACAGCTTTTGGAGGAGTACCTACATGATCCACTGATACAGGGACGACTGTTGATATTCAAACCCCAGACAAGTGTACCTTGCCAAACCCTGCAGCTTTGCTACTTATTTCCTTGACTTAGTTATAAATTAGTGGGCAAGTATACCTTACCACCTTTACAGTTCTTTTTGCATTTTCCTTGCTTATTTATCTTGCTGTGCGTGCTTAACCTAGGACCGTGTGACTTACTTAGCGTCCGATTATTAGTCGGGTGCCAACACCGTACGCGATGTTGTGTATGTCATCTAGAGATGGACATTCGTGACCCCTTTACATTCTCTTACTTGTCTTATTAAGTACATTATACCCAGGACACTTGACACCATACATGAGACAGGATCCTTCTGAGATATTCATGGTGATTCTGTATAGGATACAGACTTCTGACAGAGACATTATACTCTTGGATACTCTATGACTTACTGCATTAGCTATGATCTTACGTGCCATGTACATGAGATGTTATGCACATGAGACGTATGATTACATTGGGTGGGGAGAGACACACAGGCTACAGGCTGATTACATATATATCCCCTACTACTGTGAGGCACAAGACTCTGAAACCCGAGCTTGGCCCATTACTCATTATTACTGCAACCGGCTCCCCGGCACAGAGCTTGTAGTGGCTCAGCCTGAGTACTCGTGATGATCTCATCTTGCATTTCACATAGATGGTTATATAGCTTACCCTATTTATTTTATTATTTGCTACACTGCATTTATTTTGGCTTGTATTATCTATACCTTGCTATATCCCCTGAGGACCTGGATCCGGATTATGTCCCCAGGATTTGCAGACGAGATTTATCCCAAGGTCTACGGGATAGCAGCAATAGCAGGAGCAGAAGCAGATACAGGAGCTGTACCGACACCCGAGGACGAGGAGTTAGCTGAAGACTTTTCCTGAGCATCCATGTTACATGCTCAGTATTTATTTTATTCTGTTATTTATATTTTGGTCTGTTGAACCATTGTATCAGATTTTATCGGGTTGTTTCCCGAAGCACTTTGTGAGACTGTTTGATGATTTACATTTCTTATATCTGTGTATCATATTTTATCTTGTGTGGATAAGATTAGTTGTGCCATGTTGTCGTAGACTTTGTTTTACAGCTTAATACGCCCTGATGGATCCATTAAATTGGGTTTTTCCATCGGTGCGTGCTGCTGGCCATTGCCACGTGTCTGGTCCCTCGGTATTTTGGGACTGGGGCGTGACATAGTTTTTGTGGTGGCCCATGCAGGTCTACGACTAAATCGTTCGGTTTCAACTTAGCGACCGAACAAGCCTGCCCTATGGATAGGATAAGTTATATGATCTCATCCATTGTTTGAACCATTTTTGAACTCTATATTGAACTCGAATTAATTACTTGAATTGTATCCTGTGTTGATTCCTCTGAGCATTCTTATAGTTTATCTTTTGGTTGCAGAGTAATGGATCCCAGGAACAGAGATGAGAATCCCTTGGATACGCCACACGACACTGTGGTTACTTATATAGACGGAGTGACACCAGGGAATGGAGGACAAACATCGCAAAGCAATCAAACAGGCCAGCCAAATCCAAGGTTCCGGCGTGATGACATCCCACCTCAGCCACATTTCACTCCACATATGCCATTTTTCCCGCCAGGGCAAGCCATGGACGGACAATAGATGTTTCAGATGATATATGCCATGATGCAAGCCCAGCAGCAGATTCAGCAAAAGGCACATCGTCACTGTAAGCCCCTGATTTTTCAAAAAAAATATTAAACTTGGATTTTTTCACAATTTTCTGGAAATTTTCTGGAAATTTTCTGTAATTAAAATCAGGATTCTAATTTTTAAATGATTTTTAATTGCTAATAAATAATATTAAAATATCATAAAAATAATATTTTTTGAGAGTAAAATGAAAAACTGGACTGAGGGTAATTTTTCTGAAATTTATTGGGCCTCAGACCTATTTTTAAATACCTAAAAACTATTTAAACTAATTATTAATTAATTAATTGTTTTTATTATTATTATTATTATTATTGCTATTATTTTATTTTCTTTTTGGCCGGCCCAGCCCAGTGGGCCGAAGCCCAGCAGTCCAGCCCAGCCACCCCTAGCGGGACGGGCGGGTCCGCCCAACCCGGAACCCGCACCCGAACCCGCGCTCGCTGTCCCGTTTTCAATTCCGTAAATTGCGTTGTGAAGCCTGTATGGCCCTCTCGGTGCCCGGACAAATCGCTCGGGGCATCGCGTCATGTGGTGATCGCACACCGCGATCCAAAAAAGGAAAAACATCGACCCGATTCACCCGGGAACTGGGTACGCCCCGCCAAACGGGACGACTTGGTCACGCGCGGTCTTCACAAATACGTGCGCAGCATTGATACGGACGTGTGGGATTTCGCGGAAGTCGATTCGGGTGTGCGTGCACACCGGGATCAACGCGTATCCGCGGACACCGCCCCGTATCCGCCTTTTCTGTTTCATGCCCTAACTTCCTGTACACACGTCAGAACAAAACGAAACTTGTGTCATCGGACTCGTAGCGATACGCTGGTCCTGTGACCCAGTTTGGTTCGATTCTGAGAACGTTGACGAAATCGCGTGTCGTGGGCCCCACAGGCCCCGCTCGACGGGCGATTTTGTGATCGGCTCATCGGAATCCAATTCTGGAAGTTCCGTTGGGTTCGTATCATCGTTCCTGACCTGTTGACACTATATTTGGTGAATTTTGAGACCTTTGACCCTGATGCATTTTTCGGTACAAGCGGGCCCACATGCGGACCCCGTTTTGACCCGAAACTGTCGTTTTTGCCCTTGTCTCCAAATTGGACTCAAGGACAGGCGTTTCTAGCTATTTGATATCTTCTGAGCATGATGGTAATGTTTATTTCAGCATCTGGACACATTTCTGGAAATTTCCCCGAGATACAAACTATAATTGGATCCAAACAACAAGCAAGTACCTGCACTTCAAGTTTAATGTTTATATTGTGATAATTAATTTCCTGCTTTACTCGTACCCTTGATGATTACACGTAGTATTAGAACACTAGATTTCATGTCTTGAATATTGGATTTTATGTCTTGCTTTTCGTGTCGGGTGGAGGAATACTAGGAGGCATGTAGTTTATCCTTCCCCCTGTTCCTGTCTAATAGCTGTTGGTACGCGACTGTACCATCAGCCGAATCTCGATTATTTATGTTTAATAGCCGTCTATGACGACCGGATTAGCCTTATAAATCTCTACATGCCAACTATGTATTCTAAAATAAACACAAGTTCACACTCATAGCTTCTTGTCCTGTTATAATTCCTGACGGCTTGTTGTAGTTTCATTTCCTGTTTCATTTTATTCATGTTTACTCATATTCCTGTTTATAATATTAACTCTTAGTTATTGTTGTTCTTTATGCATGTTCTCAACATGATGCTTAGTCCGTTATTTTCTACCTGTCACAAATATTTAGTTTAATCTTGTTGTGCATTGTGTACTTTGCTCCTTTCCTGACTGGATCCGTAGATTTAGGCGATGATGAGGACTTTGCCCCTACCTATTATGGCCCCTATGAGGGAACAGATGACACATATGAGGAGCCAGTTCCCACCCAGGAGACTACTTCTGCAGAGTAGTTAGCAGTAGCTATTTATTTATGTTCTTTTATCTTAGTAATCGGGTTTGTCCCCGATTTTATTTCTGGATTCTGTATTAAATATTTGATCTGTTGTCACATTTATTCATTTGAAATCTTAGCATTCTTTCCCTGTTATTATCTTTCCTATTTTATTATTTGTGAATGAGCTAGATTTAATTATCTGTGGATATGACCTAGACAGCGTACTACCGCCGACTCTGCGGCGTAGGCTGGACGTACCCACGTACTCATGCCCGAATTTTTGGGTGTGGATCGTGACACATTTTTATGGTGGCCCATGCAGGTCAAACGACTAAATTGTTCGGTTCCGACTTAGGGACCGAACAGGTCTGCAACAAGATTGAGGATTTTAGGATAAAGCTCATTCACAGAATAGGATCTTTTATTTCAAATCTTGATATCAGTCCTAGTCAAATTTCCTATCGCCCTTGATTTCTCAGTGATATATTCTAATCTTCCTATCCCTTAATCTTTCAGAATGGTTCAGACAAGGAATACAGTAGGAGGCACATCAGAACCCGTCGAGCAGACTGTGCCTGAAACTCTTGCACTCCCTCCGCCTCCATCTACTCCGGCAATTACTCTGGATGGGGCACAGCTACTCGGAGTGTTCCAGGGACTCGTAGAATCCCAAAAGGAACAGACTATCCTGCTACGAACTAGCCTTTCGGACGCTCTTCGGTCCCAGGAGTCACCACACAAGAGGCCAGGAAGTGCCAAGGACTTCAAGAATCTTAAACCCCTAGAATTCTATGGAACTGAAGGCATTCTCTATGCCGATGAGTGGATAGAGAATGTGGAGCGACTCCTGAAGACTGCTCGGGTCCCTGATGATCTCAAAGTGGAATCTGCAAGCCTGCAACTGTTTGACATAGCTCGGACCTGGTTTAGAGACGAACCTCAACTATCTGCTCCTGACCTCACCTGGGAGGACTTCAAGAGGCTATTCAAGGAGAAATTCTATCCCGAAGTGGCTCGGAAAGCTCTCGAAAGCCAATTCGAGAGACTGGAACAAGGTAACCTATCTGTTGATGAGTACACTGCTGAATTTAGCAGATTGAGCCACTTTGCAGAGTACATGGTTCGTACCCCTGAGGATAGAGCCCGTAGATTCAAGAAAGGGTTGTCTCCTGATATTCGCCTTGCTGTCACCACTAGCCGAGCTCGTACATACGAGGAAATCTTGAGCGTGGCACAAGGTGTTGAAAGAGACATGGGACATAGATTAAAGCGGGAAAGAGATACTGGAAGTATGGGACCCCACAAACGCCCATTCTAACAACAACAACAGCAGAAGGCCCCACAACAAAACCAGCGTCCTCTCCCTCAAGCCACAGCACCCCAACACCAAGCTCAAGGACAGAACCAACAAGCTCTCACTTGTAACTTTTGTCATAAACCAGGTCACACTTGGCAAGTTTGTAGAAAGAGGCTAGGTGCCTGTCTATATTGTGGATCGGCAGCACATCAGATGAGGGACTGTCCTGCTGCTCAAGGACGCACAGCTGAACAAAGAGTTCCAGTTCAGGCCAGGCCCCCAGCAGCGCAGCAGAGGGCACCACCTCAAGGACACGGACAAGCTTACGTGATGACCGTGGAGAACGCGCAGACTCTGGGAGCAGCTAATGCGCGTAAGTGATTCGTAGATACCTTTTCTAGTATTGTTTAGCTCGTGCCTATTGGTTCGTGACCTCAACCCCAACCTAGAAATTTTGAACTTGCTAATAACCTGGTATGCTTTATTTTGATAACTATAGAGATCATAGAGCCTTTTGTTATTTGTGCTTATTGTAGGTTGTTTTGTGTACTTAAATAATTTGTACCTCCTTTTCATCATCATCTAGCGCACTTAAAATTGTTGAACTTGACTTATGCTACTATTTTATAGCCTAGTTTTGCAAGCTTACTCTTCATCGGGCTTGTTTATGACACATGTATTATTGAGGCCTGATCAACCCCACTAATACAAGTGTCTATTCAGAATCAGTGTACTACGGTCTGATCAACCTTAGTGCATTTTGATTCGCACTTCGCACGACTACTTTACGTGGATTGAGATATAGTATACTTGCCCCCTAAATATGTCCGAGCATATCGTATCAGTTACATAACTGTACTAATACGAGCATGCGAATAAATGATTACCAGAATAGAATTTCAATCCATAACCGCCTAACAATTCCCATTAGAATTCTTTAAACGCCTTGATCCCTATACCTCTGTTCTACCACCTCGCCCTTAAACTCTTTATTTTTGATCCTCGTCTTCCCTTATTTCGGAATGACAAAATCCTGTGCTTGGTATAAGTTTGATTTGTAGATAGTGCTAGATATACCCCTCAGACCGATCAAAATTGATGATAACCCTTTATGATTAAGGGAATACCATAGGTGGTGTATTTATGTCAAAGACTTAAAGATTCAATACCATGATTAAATAAGTTGGGACATAGCTTTACTAGTTGTATAGCCTTAGAGGATATGTGGGTAAATTCTAAGTTGGGTAGCGACCGCAATGTTCACCTGAGAGGAACCCTTTAGACTGAATCAAGTGGGATGGACAGAGAGAACCCTACCATATTTTAAATTTCGAGGACGAAATTTTTATAAAGTTGGGTAGATTGTAAGCCCCTGATTTTTCAAAAAATATTAAACTTGGATTTTTTCACAATTTTTTAGAATTTTTCTGGGAATTTTTTGTAATTAAAATCAGGATTCTAATTATTAAATAATTTTTAATTGCTAATAAATAATATTAAAATATCATGGAAATAATATTTTTTGAGAGTAAAATGAAAAACTGGACTTAGGATAATTTTTCTGGAATTTATTGGGCCTCAGACCTATTTTTAAATGCCTAAAAACTATTTAAACTAATTATTAATTAATTAATTAATTTTTTATTATTATTATTATTATTATTATTGCTATTATTTTATTTTCTTTTTGGCCGGCCCGGCCCAGTGGGCCGAAGCCCAGCAGCCCAGCCCAGCCACCCCTAGCGGGTCGGGCGGGTCCGCCAAACCCGGAACCCGCACCCGAACCCGCGCCCGCTGCCCCGTTTCCAATTCCGTAAATTGCGTTGTGAAGCCTGTATAACCCTCTCGGTGCTCGGACAAACCGCTCGGGGCATCGCGTCCTGTGGTGATCGCACACCGCGATCCAAAAACAGGAAAAATATCGACCCGATTCACCCCGGAACTGGGTACGCCCCGCCAAACGGGACGACTTGGTCGCGCGCGGTCTTCACAGATACGTGCGCAGCGTTGATACGGACGTGTGGGATTTCGCGGAAGTCGATTCGGGTGTGCGTGCACACCGAGATCAACGCGTATCCGCGGACACCGCCCCGTATCTGCCTTTTCTGTTTTATGCCCTAACATTCTGTACACATGTCGGATCGAAACGAAACTTGCGCCATCGGACTCGTAGCGATACGCTGGTCCTGTGACCCAAGTTTGGTTCGATTCTGAGAACGTTGACGAAATCGCGTGTCGTGGGCCCCACAGGCCCCGCTCGACGGGCGATTTTGTGATCGGCTCATCGGAATCCAATTCTGGAAGTTTCGTTGGGTTCATACCATCGTTTCTGACCTGTTGACACTAAGTTTTGGTGAATTTGGAGACCTTTGACCCTGACGCATTTTTCGGTGCAAGCGGGCCCACATGCGGACCCCGTTTTGACCCGAAACTGTCGTTTTTGCCCTTGTCTTCAAATTGGACTCAAAGACAGGCGTTTTTAGCTATTTGATATCTTCTGAGCATGATGGTAATGTTTATTTCAGCATCTGGACACATTTTTGGAAATTTCTCCGAGATACAAACTATAATTGGATCCAAACAACAGGCAAGTACCTGCACTTCAAGTTTAATCTTTATATTGTGATAATTAATTCTCTGCTTTACTCGTACCCTTGATGATTACACGTAGTGTTAGAACACTAGATTTTATGTCTTGAATATTGGATTTTATGTCTTGCTTTTCATGTCGGGTGGGGAAATACTAGGAGGCATGCAGTTTACCCTCCCCCCTGTTCCTGTCTAATAGCTGTTGGTACGTGACTGTACCATCAGCCGGATCTCAATTATTCCTGTTTAATAGCCGTCTATGACGGCCGAATTAGTCTTATAAACCCCTACATGTCAACTATGTATTCTAAAATAAACACAAGTTCACACACATAGCTTCTTGTCTTGTTATAATTCCTGTCGGCTTGTTGTAGTTTCATTTCCTGTTTCATTTTATTCCTGTTTACTCATATTCCTGTTTATAATATTAACTCTTAGTTATTATTGTTCTTTATGCATGTTCTCAACATGATGCTTAGTCTGTTATTTTCTACCTGTCACAAATATTTAGTTTAATCTAGTTGTGCATTGTGTACTTTGCTCCTTTCCTGACTGGATCCGTGGATTTAGGCGATGATGAGGACTTTGCCCCTACCTATTATGGCCCCTATAAGGGAACAGATGACACATATGAGGAGCCAGTTCCCACCCAGGAGACTACTTCTGCAGAGTAGTTAGCAGTAGCTATTTATTTATGTTCTTTTATCTTAGTAATCGGGTTTGTCCCCGATTTTATTTCTGGATTCTGTATTAAACATTTGATCTGTTGTCACATTTATTCATTTGAAATCTTAGCATTCTTTCCCTGTTATTATCTTGCCTATTTTATTATTTGTGAATGAGCTAGATTTAATTATCTGTGGATATGACCTAGACAGCGTACTACCGCCGACTCTGCAGCGTAGGCTGGACGTACCCACGTACCGTGCCCGAATTTTCAGGTGCGGGTCATGACAGTCACAAGGCAGATTATTTGAGGACCAGCCTAGTATCAGCAATAGAGCAGGCAAACCCACCAGCGAGGTGATCAGCGACGGGGTCTATCACCGATTTTCGTCAGCTCAAGCCTCATACCTTTTCTGGTAAAGAGGGGCCAACAGAAGTTCACGAATAGCTCACGAACATACAGCACCAGTTGGAAGCAGCTGAACTTCTACGGGAGAAATGGATGACTGCAGTCAGAATGCAGTTGACTGAAAATGTACATCATTGGTGGTTAGCAGAAGAAAGGAGGTTCGGACAGGACCGAGTCACTTGGGAAGAGTTCTCCAGACTCTTCCGAGAGATGTATGTTCCAGCAGTAGCATGGTCAGAGCTCAGAGACAAGTTCAACCGTCTTATCTAAGGCAATATGACAGTGGAAGAATACAACACAGAATTTATTTGTCTCAGCCGCTTCGCCCCAACCTTGATTTCGACAGAGGAAGAGAAAGCTGAGAAGTTCTTTGACGGACTAAAGTTCGAGTTCCAGAGATTGATTGGATCGGTCGCACCTACATCATATACCGACATACTTGCAGCAGCACGACGCATGGAGCACGTCCCTAGAAGGGAGTCAAATCTGAAGAGGCCAATCACATCAGCACCATCCAGGACAGCACATAGGGATTCAGCAAAATGGTCCCAGAGGAGTATGCCAGAGAGAACAGCACACAGGGCCATATCTCTCCCTACTTGCCACCACTGCGGCAAGATAGGTCACATTGAGAGAGAATGCAGACGCAAGTTAGGACTATGCCTGGCTTGCGGATCCAACCAGCATCAAACCAGAGACTGCACCGAGCGCAAAGAGGGAGCACCGAGACTAGCTTTACCTGCACCACGACCAGCTTATCCAGCAGTAGGAGCACCGCAGACAGGAGTTGGAGGAGTCAGACCACCAGTTCCAGGAGAAAATCAGCAGAGACCACCACTGGCACCACAGGCAGCTCTATTTCAGCAGGCTCAGCAGCAGAGAGGCCAAGCTCAGGGATGAGGCCAGGCATTTACATTGCCCGTTGAAGAGGAAGCTACAGCAGGAGAGGTTATCGCAGGTACTATTTTAGTAGCTTCATTACCCGCTGTAGTTTTATTTGATTAGGGAGTATCGCATTCATTTATAGCAGCTAGCTTTGTAGCCACCCATAGAGTAGCTACCGCACCTCTCTCGAAGATGAAGAGAATTCTTACGGGAGGTGGAATAATTCTGGTTAGTGACGTCTGTAGATCATGTTCTGTAGTAGTCTGTGGAAGAGAGATGTGAGCTCAATTTCTGATCTTTTCCATGCCGGATTATGATATTGTACTTGGTATGGACTGGTTAAGTCAGTACCATGCGACTCTTGATTGCCGACTTGGACGGGTTATATTTAGACCGCCAGGACATCCAGAATTTGAGTTTCTTCGGGGAGCTGTAGAGCAAGGAGTTCAGCCTACTCTTAGGGTACTATCTGTAGAAGGGGAGACAGGTTACCCAAGAGTCATATCTGAGTTTGTGGATGTATTTCCTGATGATCTTCCAGGTTTACCGCCTGATCGGGAAATAGAACTCACAATAGACTTAACTCCAGGAGCAGAGCCTATCACTTCATCAGTATACAGGCTAGCACCTAGGGAGTTAGTGGAGTTGAAGGAACAAGTTGATGATCTTTTGGAGAAGGGTTTTATCTAGCCCAGTGTTTCACCTTGGGGAGCACCCATATTATTTGTACCAAAGAAGGATGGAACAGTACAGTTGTGCATTGACTACAGGGCACTAAATGCTGTGACCATCAAGAACAGGTATCCCTTACCACGCATTGATGATCTATTCGATCAATTGAGTGGTGCTAGGGTATTCTCGAAGATTGACCTTAGATCCGGCTATCATTAGATCAAAGTAAGGAAGGAGGATATACCGAAGACAGCTTTCAGGACCAAGTATGGACATTATGAGTTTTTGGTAATATCGTTTGGTTTAACCAACGCGCTAGCAGTGTTTATGAGTTTGATGAACAGAGTCTTTCATCAGTTCTTGGATAAATTTGTGGTTGTGTTCATTGACGACATTCTAATATATTCCAAGAGCCATGAAGAGCACGAGGAGCATCTCAGAATCGTGTTAGAGACCTTGAGACAGGAGAAGCTATATGCCAAACTCAGTAAGTATGAGTTTTGTATGGATAAAGTGCCTTTTTTGGGACATATCATATCAGGAGAAGGACTTTCAGTTGATCCAGAGAAAGTTGTTGCAATAGAGACTTGGCCTACACCCACATCAGTTGCAGAGGTGAGAAGTTTTCTCGGACTTGCGGGATATTACCGAAGGTTTATAGAAAATTTCTCAAGGATTGCAGAGCCGATGACAAAGTTGACACGTAAAGACCAGGAGTTTACATTGACAGAAGACTGCCAGAAGGCTTTTGAAGAATTGAAGAGAAGATTGACAACAGCACCTGTCTTGACTCTTCCTTCAGGGTCAGGAGGTTTTGTTGTTTACAGTGATGCATCAGGTAGTGGATTATGATATGTTTTGATGCAACATGGCAAAGTTATTGCTTATGCATCGAGACAGTTAAAGGTCCACGAGAAAAACTACCCAACACACGATCTGGAGCTAGCAGTAGTTATATTTGCACTAAAGATTTGGAGGCACTATCTTTATGGGGAGAAGATAGAAATCTTTACTGATCACAAGAGTCTGAAATATGGATATACTCAGAAGTAGCTCAACATGAGACAGAGACGTTGGCTGGAGTTGATGGTAGACTTTGATATAGATCTATAGTATCATCCGGAAAAGGTGAATGTCGTAGCAGACGTACTCAGCAGGAAGCCTACAGCTTATTTCTTGACGATGCAGCCCGAGTTATTGAGAGATCTACAGGAGCTTCAGATAGAGGTTATTTTACCAGGACATGGTGGCTTGCTGGCTAATCTTAAAGTTAAGTCGTCACTTATGGAAAGAATTAAAGAGGCATTGCCCACCGATGCTAGATACCGAAGACTCAAAGAGAGGACAGAAGCCGGCATGCAGACAGGACTTCACATACATGAAGACGGGACCTTAAGGTTTGGGAATCGCCTGTATGTTCCAAATGGAGAATTGAGACAGGAGTTAATGACTGAAGCACATAGCTCTATGTACTCTGTTCACCCAGGAGGAACCAAGATGTATCGAGACTTGAGGCAGTATTACTGGTGGCATGGAATAAAAAGGGAGATTGCAATATTTGTGGCTAAATGTTTAGTCTGTCAGCAAGTAAAGGCCGAGCACCAAAGGACTGTAGGTATGTTACAGCCGCTTCCTATACCAGAATGGAAGTGGGAACATATCATGATGGATTTTGTCACAGTATTTCCAAGGAGCCCCAGCGGAAGAGATATAGTATGGGTTATTGTGGATCGACTCACTAAATCGGCACATTTCTTGCCATTTAGAGTTGGACAGTCCACAGAGGTACTAGCCGACATGTATATGCGACAAATCGTAAGATTACATAGAGTGCCAGTTAGTATTGTGTCGGATCAAGATTCGAGATTTACATCTCATTTCTGGCGAAGCATGCAAGAGAGTCTGGGCACCAGGCTCAAATTCAGCACAGCTTACCATCCACAGACAGATGGTCAATCGGAACGCACGATTCAGATCTAGGAGGATATATTATGATCGTGTATGCTAGATTTTGGAGGATCTTGAGAAGATCACTTACACTTGGTGGAGTTCTCCTACAACAACAGTTATCAGGCCAGCATTCAGATGGCACCATTCGAAGCATTATACGGAAGGAAGTGCAGATCGCCAATATGTTGGAGTGATATTGGTGAACGTCAAATACTGGGTCCAAAATTGGTAACGCAGACAGTGGAGAAGGTAAAACAAATTCAGAATCATCTTCGAGCAGCTCAGGACAGACAGAAGCATTGGGCTGATACGCACAGACGTCCCCTAGAGTTCAAAGAAGGAGAGCACGTATTCTTGAGGATTTCGCCCACTCGAGGTACCATTCAATTTAGGAGCAGAGGCAAGTTGAGCCCAAGGTATATCGGCCCATTTGATATTATAGACCGCATTGGTGAGGTGGCTTATCGTCTTGCATTACCTCCGTCCTTAGAGGGAGTGCATGACGTATTCCATGTCTCACAGCTGAGAAGGTACGTGACTAACCCAAGTCACGTAGTCGATCATTCAGAGATCGCAGTGGGCCCTAGCTTGAGGTATGAAGAACAACCAGTTGGCATCCTCGACTACAGTGAGAAGACATTGCGAGGACAGACAATTAGACTGGTTCGTGTAGCTTGGAAACATCATTCTCCTGACAAATTGACTTGGGAATGGGAGGATAGTATGCGTCAGCGTTATCCTCACTTGTTCGCGGATGCAGTTATACACTAAGCATTCTTGTAATTTCCATAGTTCTTCCTTTAGTAGCTTATTCTTTGATTGCGATGACGCAATCCTCTTAAGGGGGGTAGATTATAAACACCCTGATTTTTTAGAATAATTTAATATAATTATTCCCAAATTTTTCGATATTTTTCTGGAATTAAAACTAAGGAATTGGTGATTAAAAGATTTTTAAATGCTGTTAATTGATGTTAAAATATTATAAAAATAATATTTTATGGTGTAAAATGGAAAACCGGACATAGGGTAATTTTTGGTGAATTTATTGGACTCCGAAATTATTTTTAAAGCCCTAAAAACTATTAGATATTTAAACCAAACCAAACCTGACTGAACCGAACCGCTAACTGAACCGAACCAGGCCAACCCAGCATAGCGGGTCAGGTCAGGTCGGGTCGGATCTGAGTCAAACCCGACCCGGACCCGAAACCCACAGAACCCTAATTCTAATTGGGTCAGAAATACTGTTCCGAACAAGCCTGCCCTATGGATAGGATAAGTTATAGGATCTCATCCATTGTTTGAACCATTTTTGAACTCTATATCGAACTCGAATTAATTACTTGAATTGCATCCTATGTTTATAGTTTATCTTTTGGTTGCAGAGTAATGGATCCCAGGAACAGAGATGAGAATCCCTTGGATACGCCACACGACGCTGTGGTTACTTATATAGACGGAGTGACACCAGGGAATGGAGGACAAACATCGCAAAGCAATCAAACCAGCCAGCCTAATCCAAGGTTCCGGCGTGATGACATCCCACCTCTGCCACAGTTCACTCCACAGATTCCAATTTTCCCGCCAGGGCAAGCCATGGACGGGCAACAGATGTTTCAGATGATGTATGCCATGATGCAAGCCCAGCAGCAGATTCAGCAAGAGGCACATCGTCACGAGGCAGAGTATTTGAGGACCAGCCTAGTATCAGCAATGGAGCAGGCAAACCCACCAGCGAGGCGATCAGCGACAGGATTTATCACTAATTTTTGTCACCTCAAGCCTCATACCTTTTCTGGTAAAGAGGGGCCAATAGAAGTTCACGAATGGCTCACGAACATACAGCACCAGTTGGAAGCAGCTGAACTTCCACGGGAGAAATGGATGACTGCGGTCAGAATGCAGTTGACTGAAAATGCACATCATTGGTGGTTAACAGAAGAGAGGAGGCTCGGACAGGACCGAGTCACTTGGGAAGAGTTCTCCAGACTCTTCCGAGAGATGTATGTTCCAGCAGTAGTACGGTCAGAGCTCAGAGACAAGTTCAACCGCCTTATCTAAGGCAATATGACAGTGGAAGAATACAACGCAGAATTTATTTGTCTCAGCCGCTTCGCCCCAACCTTGATTTCGACAGAGGAAGAGAAAGCTGAGAAGTTCTTTGACGGACTGAAGTTCGAGCTCCAGAGATTGATTGGATCGGTCGCACCTACATCATATACCGACGTACTTGCAGCAGCACGACGCATAGAGCGCGTCACTAGAAGGGAGTCAAATCTGAAGAGGCCAATCACATCAGCACCATCCAGGATAGCACATGGGGATTCAGCAAAATGGTCCTAGAGGAGTATGCCAGAGAGAACAGCACACAGGGCCATATCTCTCCCTACTTGCCACCACTATGGCAAGGTAGGTCACATTGAGAGAGAATGCAGACGTAAGTTAGGACTATGCCTGGCTTGCGGATCCAACCAGCATCAAACCAGATACTGCACCGAGCGCAGAGAGGGAGCACCGAGACTAGCTTTACCTGTACCACGACCAGCTTATCCAGCAGTAGGAGCACCGCAGATAGGAGTTGGAGGAGTCAGACCACCAGTTCCAGGAGAAAATCAGCAGAGTCCACCACTGGCACCATAGGCAGCTCTATTTCAGCAGGCTCAGCAGCAGAGAGGCCAAGCTCAGGGATGAGGCCAGGCATTTACATTGGCCGTTGAAGAGGAAGCTATCGCAGGAGAGGTTATCACAGGTACTATTTTAGTAGCTTCATTACCTGCTGTAGCTTTATTTGATTCTGGAGCATCGCATTCATTTATAGCAGCTAGCTTTGTAGCCACCCATAGAGTAGCTACCGTACCTCTCTCGAAGATGAAGAGAATTCTTACGGGAGGTAGAATAATTCTGGTTAGTGACGTCTGTAGATCATGTTCTGTAGTAGTCTGTGGAAGAGAGATGCGAGCTCAATTTCTGATCTTTTCCATGCCGAATTATGATGTTGTACTTGGTATGGACTGGTTAAGTCAGTACCATGCGACTCTTGATTGCCGACTTGGACGGGTTATATTTAGACTGCCTGGACATCCAGAATTTGAGTTTCTTCGGAGAGTTGTAGAGCAAGGAGTTTAGCCTACTCTTAGGGTACTATCTGTAGAAGGGGAGACAGGTTACCCAAGAGTCATATCTGAGTTTGTAGATGTATTTCCTGATGATCTTCCAGGTTTACCGCCTGATCGGGAAATAGAATTCACAATAGACTTAACTCCAGGAGCAGAGCCTATCACTTCATCAGTATACCGGCTAGCACCTAAGGAGTTAGTGGAGTTGAAGGAACAAGTTGATGATCTTTTGGAGAAAGGTTTTATCCGGCCCAATATTTCACCTTGGGGAGCACCCATATTATTTGTACCGAAGAAGGATGGAACAGTACGGTTGTGCATTGACTACATGGCACTAAATGCTGTGACCATCAAGAACAGGTATCCCTTACCATGCATTGATGATCTATTCGATCAATTGAGTGGTGCTAGGATATTCTCGAAGATTGACCTTAGATTCGGCTATCATCAGATCAAAGTAAGGAAGGAGGATATACCGAAGACAGCTTTCAGGACCAAGTATGGACATTATGAGTTCTTGGTAATGCCATTTGGTTTAACCAACGCGCCAGCAGTATTTATGAGTTTGATGAACAGAGTCTTTCATCAGTTCTTGGATAAATTTGTGGTTGTGTTCATTGACGACATTCTAATATATTCCAAGAGCCACGAAGAGCACGAGGAGCATCTCAGAATCGTGTTAGAGACCTTGAGACAGGAGAAGCTATATGCCAAACTCAGTAAGTATGAGTTTTGTATGGATAAAGTGCCTTTCTTGGGATATATCATATCAGGAGAAGGACTTTCAGTTGATCCAGAGAAAGTTGCTGCAATAGAGACTTGGCCTACACCCACATCAGTTGCAGAGGTGAGAAGTTTTCTCGGACTTGCAGGATATTACCGAAGGTTTGTAGAAAATTTCTCAAGGATTACAGAGCCGATGACAAAGTTGACATGTAAAGACCAGGAGTTTACATTGACAGAAGACTGCCAGAAGGCTTTTGAAGAATTGAAGAGAAGATTGACAACAGCACCTGTCTTGACTCTTCCTTCAGGGTCAGGAGGTTTTGTTGTTTACAGTGATACATCAGGTAGTGGATTAGGATGTGTTTTGATGCAACATGGCAAAGTTATTGCTTATGCATTGATACAGTTGAAGGTCCACGAGAAAAACTACCCAACACACGATCTGGAGCTAGCAGCAGTTATATTTGCACTAAAGATTTGGAGGCACTATCTTTATGGGGAGAAGGTAGAAATCTTTACTGATCACAAGAGTCTGAAGTATGGATATACTCAGAAGTAGCTCAACATGAGACAGAGACGTTGGCTGGAGTTTATGGTAGACTTTGATATAGATCTGCAGTATCATCCGGGAAAGGCGAATGTCGTAGCAGACGCACTCAGCAGGAAGCCTACAGTTTATTTCTTGATGATGCAGCCCGAGTTATTGAGAGATCTACAGGAGCTTCAGATAGAGGTGTTTTACCAGGACAGGGTGGCTTGCTGGCTAATCTTGAAGTTAAGTCGTCACTTATGGAAAGAATTAAAGAGGCATTGCCCACCGATGCTAGATTCCGAAGACTCAAAGAGAGGACAGAAGCCGGCATGCAGACAGGACTTCGCATACATGAAGACAGGACCTTAAAATTTGGGAATCGCCTGTATGTTCCAAATGGAGAATTGAGACAGGAGTTAATGACTGAAGCACATAGCTCTATGTACTCTGTTCACCCAGGAGGAACCAAGATGTACCGAGACTTGAGGCAGTATTACTGGTGGCATGGAATGAAAAGGAAGATTGCAAGATTTATGGCTAAATGTTTAGTCTGTCAGCAAGTAAAGGTCGAGCACCAAAGGACTGCAGGTATGTTACAGCCGCTTCCTATACCAGAATGGAAGTGGGAACATATCACTATGGATTTTGTCACAGGATTTCCAAGGAGCCCCAGTGGAAGAGATGCACTATGGGTTATTGTGGATCGACTCACTAAATTGGCACATTTCTTGCCATTTAGAGTTGGACAGTCCACAAAGGTACTAGCCGACATATATATGCGATAAATCATAAGATTACATGGAGTGCCTGTTAGTATTGTGTCGGATCGAGATTCGAGATTTATATCTCATTTCTGGCGAAGCATGCAAGAGAGTCTGGGCACCAGGCTCAAATTCAGCACAGCTTACCATCCACAGACAGATGGTCAATCGGAACACATGATTCAGATCTTGGAGGATATGTTGCGATCGTGTATGCTAGATTTTGGAGGATCTTGGGAAGATCATTTACACTTGGTGGTGTTCTCCTACAACAACAGTTATCAGGCCAGCATTCAGATGGCACCATTCGAAGCATTATACGAAAGGAAGTGCAGATCGCCAATATATTGGAGTGACGTTGGTGAACGTCAAATACTGGGTCCAGAATTGGTAACGCAGACAGTGGAGAAGGTAAAACAAATTCAGAATCATCTTCGAGCAGCTCAGGACAGACAGAAGCATTGGGCTGATACGCACAGACGTCCCCTAGAGTTCAAAGAAGGAGAGCACGTATTCTTGAGGATTTTGCCCACTCGAGGTACCATTCAATTTGGGAGCAGAGGCAAGTTGAGCCCAAGGTATATCGGCCCATTTGATATTCTAGAGCGCATTGGTGAGGTGGCTTATCGTCATGCATTACCTCCGTCCTTAGAGGGAGTGCATGACGTATTCCACGTCTCACAGCTAAGAAGGTGCATGACCGACCCAAGTCACGTAGTCGATCATTCAGAGATCGCAGAGGGCCCTAGCCTGAGGTATGAAGAACAACCAGTTGGCATCCTCGACTACAGTGAGAAGACAATGCGAGGAAGATAATTAGACTGGTTCGTGTAGCTTGGAAACATCATTCTCCTGGCGAATCGACTTGGGAACGGGAGGATAGTATGCGTCAGCGTTATCCTCACTTGTTCGCGGATGCAGTTATACACTAAGCATTCTTGTAATTTCTATAGTTCTTCCTTTAGTAGCTTATTCTTTGATTGCGAGGACGCAATCCTCTTAAGGGGGGTAGATTGTAAACACCCTAATTTTTCAGAATAATTTAATATAATTATTCCCAAATTTTTTAATATTTTTTTGGAATTAAAACTAAGGAATTAGTGATTAAAAGATTTTTTAAATACTGTTAATTAATTTTAAAATATTATAAAAATAATATTTTAAGGTGTAAAATGGAAAATCGGATATAGGGTAATTTTTGGTGAATTTATTGGACTCCGGAATCATTTTTAAAGCCCTAAAAACTATTGGATATTTAAACCAAACCAAACCTGACTGAACCGAACTGCTAACTGAACCGAACCAGGCCAACCCAGCATAGCGGGTCGGGTCGGATCCGAGTCAAACCAAACCCGGACCTGAAAACCACAGAACCCTAATTCTAATCGGGTCAGAAATACTGTTCTGACCCGACGGCGCCGTATAAACCCCCCCTCGACGTTCGTGCCCAGCGCCGCAACCCTAATAATTCTCCCTGCCGCCGCCGTCGTCTTTCTCTTCTCTCCACCACTTACCTCTCGAACCCGACGCCGCTGACCTCTCCTCCGCTCAGCCGATCATCACCTCCCCGCTCGACCCTTCACCTCGCCGTCGACCTCTTGTCGACCAGCTCCGACGCCTCACGACCACCGCCTTCATCCGCATCACCCCTCTTCCTCTCCCGACCATCTCCGCCGACGTCCTCCACCGATCAGAACCCCTAGCCGACCGCCCACTCGCTGCCCTAACCCACTGCCGGCACCGCCTCCCTCCTCAGCCCGCAGCCACCGATACTCGAAGCCCTCGAGAGCCCCCGCTCCGCCTTGCTCGACAGCAAACCCCAACGTCGCCACCGCCTCCGCTCGCGTCGACACGTCCGGCGAAGACAACCACGGCCAGCGTAGTCTCCGACGCGTCACCCCCGTTGTCTAAGGATCAGAACCCTAGAGCAACAGACACCCGGACACAGGAGCTCTCGACCAGGACACGAGCAGGACACGGACACGAGAATTCAGACTTCTCGGAGCCCTGTTCAGGTAACGTTTCCTCTCTCCTCGTGATTCTATTTTTGATTCCATCTGTTGCAACGCGTAGACTGTATAACCCTCTCGAAGCTCGTACAACTCGCTCGATGCATCGCGTTCTTTGGTGATCGCACACCGCGATCCAAAAACAGGAAAACCAACACCCTATTTCACCCCGGAACTGAGTGCGCCCCGCCAAACGGGACGACTTGGTCGCACGCGGTCTTTACCGAAATATGCGAGACGTTGATAAGACTTGCGAGATTTCGCAGAAGCTGATTTGGATGTGCGTGCACACCAGAATCAACTCGTATCCGCCGACGACGCCCCGTATCCGTCCATTCTGGAACACGCTGTAACTTTGTGTACACATGTCGGATCGAGATGAAACTTGCGCATCGGACTCGTAGTAATACGCTGGTCCTGTGACCCAAGTTTGGTTCGATTCTGAGAATGTTGAAAAAATCGCGTATCGTGGGCCCCACGGGCTCCACTTGACGGGCGATTTTGTGATCGGCTCATCGAAATCTAATTCTGGAAGTTCTGTTGGGTTCGTATCATCGTTCCTGACTTGTTGACACTAAGTTTGACGAATTTGGAGACCTTTGACCCTGACACGCTTTTCGGTGCAAAGTGGCCCACATATGGACCCCGCTTTGGCCCGGAAATGTCATTTTTGCCCTTGTGTCCAAATTGGACTTAAGGACAAGCATTTTTAGCTATTTGATTTTTTCTTAGACTGTTGGTGATTTTTATTACAGCTTTTGGAGGAGTACCTACAGGATCCACTGATACAGGGACGACTGTTGATATTCAAACCCCAGGCAAGTGTACCTTGCCAAACCCTGCAGCTTTGCTACTTATTTCCTTGACTTAGTTATACATCAGTGGGCAAGTATACCTTGCCACCTTTACAGTTCTTTTTGCATTTTCCTTGCTTATTTATCTTGTTGTGCATGCTTAACCTAGGACCGTGTGACTTACTTAGCGTCCAATTATTAGTCGGGTGCCAATACCGTACGCGATATTGTGTATGTCATCTAGAGATGGACATTCATGACCCCTTTACATTCTCGTACTTGTCTTATCAAGTACATTATACCCAGGACACTTGACACCATACATGAGACAGGATCCTTCTGAGATATTCATGGTGATTCTGTATAGGATACAGACTTCTGACAGAGACATTATACTCTTGGATACTCTATGACTTACTGCATTAGCTATGATCTTGCGTGCCATATACATGAGACGTTATGCACATGAGATGTATGATTATATTGGGTGGGGAGAGACACACAGGCTACAGGCTGATTACATATATATCCCCTACTACTGTGAGGCACAAGACTCTGAAACC
Source organism: Iris macrosiphon (assembly GCA_036927795.1). Classification (NCBI taxonomy): domain Eukaryota; kingdom Viridiplantae; phylum Streptophyta; class Magnoliopsida; order Asparagales; family Iridaceae; genus Iris; species Iris macrosiphon. Next base: position 61,474,832 of record JAYESA010000002.1, read on the forward strand.
CGAGCTTGGCCCATTACTCATTATTACTGCTACCGGCTTCCCGACACAGAGCTTGTAGTGGCTCAGCCTGAGTACTCGTGATGCTCTCATCTTTCATTTCACATAGATGGTTATATAGCTTACCCTATTTATTTCATTATTTGCTGCACTGCATTTATTTTGGCTTGTATTATCTGTACCTTGCTATGTCCCCTGAGGACCTGGATCCGGATTATGTCCCCAGGATTTGCAGACGAGATTTATCCCGAGGTCTACGGGACAGCAGCAATAGCAGGAGCAAAAGCAGATACAGGAGCTGTACCGACACCCGAGGACGAGGAGTTAGCTGAAGACTTTTCCTGAGCATCCATGTTACATGCTCAGTATTTATTTTATTTTGTTATTTATATTTTGGTCTGTTGAACCATTGTATCATATTTTATCGGGTTATTCCCCGAAGCACTTTATGAGACTGTTTGATGATTTACATTTCTTATATCTGTGGATCATATTTTATCTTGTGTGGATGAGATTAGTTGTGATATGTTGTCGTAGACTTTGTTTTACAGCTTAAGTACGCCCTGATGGATCCATTAAATTGGGTTTGTCCATCGGTGCGTGCTGCTGGCCATTGCCACGTGTCTGGTCCCTCGGTATTTTGGGACTGGGGCATGACAGGTAATTTTGTTATTTTATATATTATAAGTATTGTGTATATTTATTTTTAAATAATTACATGATATGTGTATAGATATATATTATATATTTAGTGTTCCTTAAATACATGAGTTAGTGAACTGGACCTAGAGACCCACTAGATGAACCCCTGACCAAATTATGGGATTATGCATTTAATTCGAATTATTCAGGATTAATTATTGAGGCTATAATTTATTATTGTAATTTTATTTAATTGTTATGCCTTACCGTTGCTTCAATATTTAGAGCGCTACCCTAGCTTTTGCCTTCCAACAAATTTTACACCCTTGTCCTAGACGTACCCGTCCTCCATTTTGACCCTTGTGTAACTCAAAAATATGCTCTTTTGTGCTTTATTTTAGTCGCACAATATTCGTCGCAGACGTTTATTTTTAATTCTAAATAATTTTGACTTTGCATCTTTGTGCATTCCAATCAAAATTGGAGACACAACCTTGACCCATTTTATGAACCCAAATTATGATAATATTCTATTTTGAGTCTTCTACGTCCATGACACTTGTGTCCCACCTAATTTTAGCCCCCATGTACTTCCAATTAATTTTAGAACACCATTTACATTAATTTTAATTAAATTGGTGTAAGGACCCAACTTGATCCAAAACTAGACCTAACACCAAACCAAACCCCCACTCACACCCTCAAGACTCATATTAAATACCATACACCCTTTTTGGCTACTACATCACACCAAACATGGTATTTTTCCTCATTCAATCCAAATTTCCACTTTCTATACAATTTTTTAATTGTTGAGGACTTTTATACAAAAGTGCAATGAGGTGTCACCATCCTATTGGTCAAAGCACATGCAGAACCAACCCCCTCCCTCATTGACCGGTCCAACTTTTTCTCTCTCCCCTTTTTTTTGTTTGTACCCTCTCCTTCATGATTAATCTTGGCCATTCATTCAAATTAGAGCATTATCCTTACCACACACACTTCCCTATATGTAATCCCTCATCATAACCCCTTTCCCAAAAAGTAAACCCATCCCAAGGAGTGCCAAACCGGCCCAAATCCCTAGGGAAACACCACCCTATTTCTCCACATATATATATAAATATATTTTTCTCCTTATATTTCATCACCATCACCAAAAATATCAAAACTCAACCGAACCTTAAACCTAACCCTACACATCATCTCCCTCTTTCTTCTCACCCCTTCCCGGCCAACTCTGGCAGTCCGCCTGAGCACCCTGAGCCTCTCTCCACCGCCGGACCTCCCACGACACCCGACTTCCCGAGCTACTGGGCTCGACCTGCACACGGCCCCATCCCGATCCCTCCCAGTCAGTCCTCCGCCGACCATCTCCCCCGCCGAGCAGTGCAGTAGCCATCACCGGCTCGACATCCCCCGACTCGACAGTCTCCCCCGACGACAGTCATTAATAGCCATTACCCGTACTACCGGCCCACGTCACCACCTCCATCCCGACCTCGACAAGCTCACCACCAGCACCACCATCGTCTCGACTAGATCCTGACAGTCCTCCCCTACTGAGCACGACCCCAAGCAGCAACTTCCCCATCGGAGCAACGACCCTGCCTCCTTCATCATCATCATCATCATCATCATCATCATCATCTTCTTCACCATCATCATCATCATTATCACCATAATCACCATCATCATCTTCATCATCGTCGTCGTTATCGCCGGCCCATCTCACCTCTCCGAAGATGACCCACGGCAGTCTTCCTCGACCTCGTGTATGTGCACGCTAACGCGCAGGTTTGACTTGCCTTTATTTATGATTGTGTATATGTGCATGTGTAAATAGTATTAGGGGTTATCTTGTTGCTTCATGACAGTTTAGTTGGTTGGTGTGATTGCAAGACTCACGTCGGTGACCCTAATAACTAGTGTATATGTGTATGCAAGGTTTAATAGTAATTACCTTCATAGTAGATTAGGTTTAATAATCACTTTAATGGTAATCAAGGTTAATAAATATTGAATAGTAATTAGATTTAATATATGTATTACTTTATGGGAATTAGTTGTTAGTGTTTACCCCTTAGAAATTGGTTGTTAATTGAAGGTCACATATTTCTATGTGTTGTGTAGACCTAGGTGTATTAATATAATTATAAGTAAGGGGTAATAACATGTAATGTATATAGGCACTATAATTATATATTAATGTATTTTGGACTCACTGCCTTGTGTATCTAACCTACTAGCTGGACCATGTGTTAGTGTTAGCTGACTGTCTTGCTATGCACAGCATTGAGGACTAGATGACCAGTATCACCCCTAGCGTAACCTCTGAGTTCAGTAAAATTGTATTTGTGTGTGTGCTAGTATAATGGCTGATGCTGTATTATATTATATTATTTACATATAGGACCATTGGATTGTTCTGCGAGACTACAGGAGCAGGACATTGGTATTGCCAGCTAAGGACCCCAGGCGAGTATATTCTCTAATAATTTCCATTATTTGATAATTTCTATAATTTAAGTATTAGAAATATTACATATGATTCTTGACACTGTGCTACACGGACTAGTATATAGATTGGATCTGCAGTCATGAGATGTTATATTGGTTATCGTATTGATATTATACACGATATTGATATTAGACATTGTACATGATATATTAGACATTGATCGTGTATCGTAACATGTCATGGTTGGATCCACTGTACTAGTTGAGGGCGGGAAAATTGCTAATGAGAGATGTGATCAAATCTCTATCGTACAAGTGTAAAATATTGTTAGTGTTAATCATACACCTCATGTATGATTAGCCAGGCCATGTAGCTATCGTACAAGTTCCCAAGCTTATCACATTTTGAAACTACTATTTCAAAACACTTAGAATAGTTAAAGTTCTTTATTTCAGTTCATATACTACATCACCCGTATATGATATTGTAGATCTTTCTCTTTATTTCATATATGAACTGACTGTACCATATTGCCTATATTGTATGTTCTCTTTATTTTGCCATTGTATTTATTTATTGTCTTCTTTCAGTATATAGCATCATCTATTTATTGTTTTATAGTCCTTATCAATTAACTAGAACTGTTATTTGGGTTATACTTCGCTCCATCCTGACCGGAAATATTTTTCCAGATTGCGACTTAGAGGACTGGTGTCCGACATATTATGGACCACAGGGAGAGTAGCTGCTGCCTTGGGCCTTGTAGCTAGGTATGATTTTGTGAGGTCTAGCCGAGATCACTAGTTATTTAGTTAGTTTCTTTAGCAAATTATTGGTACCGAATTTGTTTCCGGCATATATTGAGACTTGGATGTTATAGTTTGAGTTAGATTATTTTGTTTAGACTTGTGTTGCATTTCGTATATCTTCTTTGATATCTTATCATGCTTTAGTTATGTGGTTGAGTAATTTTTATATTATATACAATATCTGTGTCTCCTTATGGAGTTGGATATTCGTGTACGAGATAGTATTGTGACCTAGACAGCGTTCTACCGTCGATGCTGCGGCGTAGTCTGGACGTACCTACGTACTCGTATCCCTATATCGGGTGCAGGTCATGACACATTTTTAGTGGTGGCCCATGTAGGTCAGACTTCGAATTTAGAGCGATGTTGTAGTAGTGTAATGACTTAGTTGTACTACTACAAGCCTGCGAAAGGATCTAGGATATAGCATACTAAGATGAGAGCGAGTACTCAATCACAACTAGGAATATTTCCAATCTATTTATCTTGCTATTCTTATTCCTTCTGAATATCGCTTCCTTAGAATTTTACTGTCCTCCCTATATGATATCGTATCTATTGCCTTAATTTATTCTTTTCGGTCTGTCTTCAGGATACCGTCGAAGACAAGATCTATGAGAGTGGGAGCATCAGCTTCAGAGGGGTCTGCCACCTCTCGACCTGTCGGACAGACATCTGAAGTTCCTTCTCCCCCACCTGTTCTGAGGGTTGCCCCAGCTGTGACGGAGCACCTTCCTCAACCACCAACTCCGTTTCCCGGAGGTATGCCCGTTGACGGGGCACAGATGTTTACTTTGATCCAAGGCATGGTAGATGCCCAGAGAGTGATGGCAGAAGCTCAGCGTGTTTAAGCTGAGGCTCAGAGGGTGCAGGGAGAAGCGCACCTGGCACAGACAGAGCTGATGAGAGAGAGCACGGAGAACGCTCATCAGGTGGCTCTCCAGGCAGTTGAGAGAGTTGTCCAACAGTTTTCTGGCCAGCAGCAACAGCAGAGGCCAGGCACTATAGTGGACTTCAAGAGGATGATGCCTCGAGAGTTCAAGGGTATCAAAGGGATACTCTACGCTGATGAGTTAGAGGATATAGAGAGAAACCTGTGATTGGCCCAAATTTTGGAGAGCTTACAGATAGAGGTGGCCGACAGTCAGATGTTCGATATCGAACTCACTTGGTATCGTACGGAGCCAAGACTTACTGCACAAGGACTTACTTGGGAGACCTTCAAGGAGCTTTTCAATGAGAAGTTTTTTCCTGACGTGGCCCTGGGAGCCTTGGAGAGTCAGTTTCATGACTTGGTCCAAGCAAATATGTCGGTCGACGAGTACGCCACAGAATTCTGTCGATTGAGCCATTTTGCATCGTCTATGATTCGGGACCCAGAGGATCGAGCTTGAAAGTTTAGAAAGGGGCTGACAAGAGAGATTAGGTCGCACACTTCTGGTCGTCGTACCGCTATCTTTGAGGATATCTTGATGGATGCTCAGATTGTAGAAAAGGATTTGGATCTAGGCCTAAGAGGAGTCACAATATTTATGGAGATACAAGTGGTAGTGCAGAATCGGGCAAGCGTTCCCATATTCAGCAGCAGCCGAGGACGTTTCAGTATAACCACCAGCAGTACCAAGCACCGGTTTGTATTCAGCAGGATCAGCAGCAGCCTCCGAGGCAGACACAGCAGACTTGTCATTTCTATAAGAAGCCAGGTCACCTTTGGGAGAGTTGTAAAGCGAGGCTAGGACTTTGTTTGCAATATGGTACTGCGGGACATCGAGTGAGGGATTGTCTTCTAGCTCCTTATCTTCCCAGCCAGCAAGCAACTCCAAATCATAGAGATCCAATTAGGCCACATGTGGAATCCCAGATTGCTCAGCACCCGCGAAGGGACCCAGCAGGGCGGGATATTTGCGATAACGGTTGAGGAGACCGATACTGCAGGTGATGGGTTAGCGGTTCTGTTCTATTCTTTCCTTCCGTTCCTTTCCGTCTATTTGATTAATTGATTGATTGATTGATTCCTTAGTACGATACTTGTATTAGTGATTTTCTTGTTAGAATGTAGTTAGTAGTACACCCTGATAGCGACTACAATACCATGACAAAATAGACCATAACCATACAGTTTTTCTCTAGATTGCATGTTGTATTACTGTAGGTAGGATTTTCTTAGACCTTGATTGTTGGGAGTTTGACCGTAGTAAAGATTAATGAAGAGGTTATGACTGGACAGAGAGAGACAATGTATAAATTTTGAGGATAAACATTAATTTAAATAAAGAGTTGAGAACTTAATATGGCAGAATTGACGATTTTTTTAAATTATTAATTTTTATGAAGATTATGATATGATTGAATTTGTCATTAAAATTTAAAAAATTTAAGAAGATTATTATTATATTTATTTAACTGCAAGATATAAATTTTAAAACTTATATTTTGAATGTTGTATTTGAAGACTTCGTAAGTATTACAGTGTTTGAGTATTGTATGGAAAAAGAAATCGAGGAATAAGATCACTAACGGATTAGAGTTTGAATTCAAATTTTTGGGATGATATTTCAATTTCATATATATGCTTTGATTGGATTTAAAATTTGAGGATGGGATATTAAGTTCTTGTATTTAGTTATTAACTTAAAATTTTGGAGGAGATTGTGATAAGAATGGAATTTAATTTTTAAATTTAAAGATTTTCAGGAATATGATAATTATAGAATTTTGAAAATTTTATGAAATAACAATATGGATTTACTTCATGATTATACAGAATGATAAATTTAAATTTTGATGGTAAAATAAATAAATAAATAAATACAACTATTGAGGATCTTAAATTTTGAGGACAAAATTTTTCTAAGGAGGGTAGACTTGTCACTACCACATCCTAAAATAGGGGTAATTTTATCATTTTATATATTATAAGTATTGTGTATATTTATTTTTAAATAATTGCATGATATGTGTATAGTATACCCATTTTGTGCAACCCAAGTTATGATAATATTCTATTCTGAGTCTTCTACGTTCATGACACTTGTGTCCCACCTAATTTTAGTCCTATGTACTTCCAATTAATTTTAGAACACCATTTACATTAATTTTAATTAAATTGGTGTAAGGACCCAACTTGACCCAAAACTAGACCCAACATCAAACCAAACCCCCACTCACACCCTGAAGGCTCATACTAAACACCACACACCCTTTTTGGCCACTACATCACACCAAACATGGTATTTTTCCTCATTCAATCCAAATTTCCACTTTCTGTACAATTTTCCAATTATTGAGGACTTTTATGCAAAAGTGCAATAAGGTATCACCATCCTATTGGTCAAAGCACATGAAGAACCAACCCCTTCCCTCATTGAGAGGTCCAACTTTCCCTCTCTCCCCTTTTTTGTTTGTACCCTCTCCTTCATGATTAATCTCAACTTGCCATTCATTCAAATTGGAGCATTATCCTCACCACACACATTTCCCTATATGTAATCCCTCATCATAACCCCTTTCCCAAAAAGTAAACCCCATCCCAAAGAGTGCCAAACCAGCCTAAATCCCTAGGGCAACATCACCCTATTTCTCCACATACAAAAATAAACACACTTTTCTCCTTATATTTTATCACCATCACCAAAAAATATCAAAACTCAACCGAACCCTAAATCTAACCCTACACATCATCTCCTTCCTTCTCCTCACCCCTTCCCGGCCAACTTTGGCAGTCCGCCTGAGCACCTTGAGCCCCTCTCCATCGTCGGACCTCCCTCGACACCCGACTTTCCTAGCCGCCGGGCTCGACCTGCACACGGCCCCGACTCATCCTAATCCTCCCAGTCAGTCATTCGCCGACCATCTCCCCCGTCGAGCAGTACAGCAGCCATCACCGGCCCGACATCCCCCGAATCGACCCACTGTCAGTCTCCCCCGACCGCCTTGCCGGATCCCCTGACCCCTCGTCTCGACGTACCCATGACCTCCTCCCATCTCCGTCAACATCTGCACCTCGCCTGAGACTCCCTGACCCGACGACAGTCATTAGCAGCCATCACCCGTACCATCGGCCCACGTTACCACCTCCATCTCGACTTCGACGAGCTCACCACCAGCACCACCATCGTCTTGACTCAATCCCGATAGTCCCCCCACCGAGCACGACACCGAGCAGTGAGTTCCCCATCGGAGCAATAACCCTGCCTCCTTCATCATCATCATTATCACCATCATCATCATCATCATCACCATCATCACCATCATTATCACCATCATCACCATCATCATCATCATCATTGTCGTCATCATCGACCCGTCTCACCTTACCGAAGATGACCCGCAACAGTCTTCCTTGTCCTCGTGTACGTGAACGCTAACGCTCAGCTTCGACTTGCCTTCATTCATGATTGTGTATGTGTGTATGTATGAATAGTATTAGGGGTTAGCATGTTGCTTCATGACAGTTTAGTTGGTTAGTGTGATTGTAAGACCCATGTCGGTGAACCTAATAACTAGTGTATATGTGTGTGCAAGGTTTAATAGTAATTACCTTTATAGTAGATTAGGTTTTATAATTACTTTAATGGTAATCAAGGTTAATAAATATTGAATAGTAATTAGATTTAATATATGTATTACTTTATGGGAATTAGTTGTTAGAGGACACATATTTTTATGTGTTGTGTAGACCTAGGTGTATTAATATAATTATAAGTAGTGGTTAATAACATGCAATGTATATAGGCACTATATTATATATTAACGTATTTTGGACTCACTGCCTTGTGTATCTAACCTACTAGTTGGACCATGTGTTAGTGTTAGCTGATTGTCTTGCTATGCACAGCATTGAGGACATGACACCCGTGCATTTAGACGCTCGCTTGACCCTGCTAGATGACCAGTATCACCCCTAGCGTAGCCTTTAAGTTCAGTGAAATTGTGTTTGTGTGTGTGCTAGTGTAATGGCTAATGCTGTATTATATTATATTATTTACATATAGGACCATTGAATTGTTTTGCGAGACTACAGGAGCAGGACATTGGTATTGCCAACTAAGGACCCTAGGCGAGTACATTCTCTGATAATTTCTGTTATTTGATAATTTCTATAATTCAAGTATTTAAAAATATTATATCTGATTCTTGACACTGTGCTATACGGACTAGTATATAGATTGGATCTGCAGTCATGAGATATTACATTGGTTATCTTATTGACATTGTACACGATATTGATATTAAACATTGATATTAGACATTGCACATGATATATTGGACATTGATTATGTATCGTAACGTGTCATGGTTGGATCCACTGTACTAGTTGGGGGCAGAAAAATTGCTAGTGAGAGATGTGATCAAATCTCTATCATACAAGTGTAAAATATTGTTAGTGTTAATTATACACCTCACGTATGATTAGCCAGGCCATGTAGCTATCGTACAAGTTTCTAAGCTGATCACATTTTGAAACTACTATTTCAAAACACTTAGAATAGTTAAAGTTCTTTATTTCAGTTCATATACTACATCACCCGTATATGATATTGTAGATCTTTCTCTTCATTTCATATATGCACTGACTGTACCATATTGCCTATATTGCATGTTCTCTTTATTTTACCATTGCATTTATTTATTGTCTTCTCTTAATATATAGCATCATCTATTTATTGTTTTATAGTCCTTATCAATTAACTAGAACTGTTATTTGGATTGTACTTTGCTCCATCCTGACTGAAAATATTTTTCCAGACTGCGACTTAGAGGACTGGTGTCCGACATATTATAGACCACAGGGAGAGTAGCTGCAGCCTTGGACCTTGTAGCCAGGTGTAATTTTGGGAGGTTTAGCCGGGATCACTAGTTATTTAGTTAGTTTCTTTTAGCAGATTATTGGTACCTAATTTATTTTCGGCATATATTGAGACTTGGATGTTATTGTTTGAGTTAGATTATTTTGTTTAGACTTGTGTTGTATTTCGTATATCTTCTTCGATTTCTTATCGTGCTTTAGTTATGTGGTTGAGTAATTTTTTATATTATATGCAATATTTGTGTCTCCTTATGGAGTTGGATATTCGTGTGCGATTGATTAGATAGTATTGTGACCTAGACAATATTCTACCATCGATGCTGCGGCATAGGCAGGACATACCCACGTACTCATGCCCCTATATCGAGTGCGGGTCGTGACAGCGGTTAAGAAATACAAAACGGTATCGTTCGATCAGGATAGATTAAAACAAGATCTTATCCCTGTTATGGATTTGCTTTTTTGGAATCGATTCCTATATTCAGTGGACCGTGCCCCCGGGATCGACTTAGCGGTAGAGTCAGGAGCTCTCCGCTGCATCTTTTGTTGCCTAGTTTTCGCTGTCAATTGTTGCTTTCGTGCCTTGAGTTGGTTTTCGGATTTGTTTGTATTTTCTTAAATGGTTTTGATGAATTTCATTGTTTTGTTTGTTGAACTGTACTTCAATTCCAATATTGGAAAGGGTAGAAGAGGTATTGATCAGCTGTTCGTGGCAATGCAGGTGAATGAGCAGTAGGCGACGCACGAGCGGAGTCCTGAAGCACCTCTTTCCTTCCTCCTTTCTACCAACTTGTGAGTGGCTTATATTCGATTCAGTTGGCCCATCTTCCTAGTCTTCACATCTAAAATCTTGTATTCTTGCTTGCCCCGATCAAACGATACCAAGTAATAATTAAAAGATGTCAAAATAAAAGGGAATAGACTTGGATAACTCTATGCTTGTCAATCAACTTGTGAACGATTACTTCATTGCATGCTTGTTCGTTTAGAATGTTCATCATATGCATAAATACAAGTTATAATGTATACTCTTCTCTAAATTGTGCTATGTATAGAACTCATCCTGCCATGCGATCAAACTGAACAGGAAGACTATACAAAAGTAGATCTTTTCCTGTTACTGTCTCGTGCCTGATATTGCCCTGATAATGCCTCAAATGCTAACTTATTGTACTACGTTTGATCACGGACAACTTATGCAAAAGGCCTTAGTTCCTGCGGACGGTCGCTGGGGCACTGGCACCGATCTGATCCGGACGAAACTTCTAATAGTCGCTTGCTTCGAATGGAGTGGCTTGTGGCGCCTCCTGTTCCCTGTGTCATATGCCATTCCGTCCCGAGACTAGCTGTCCATTATGGCAATGTGCCAGTGATCCCCTTATATATTTAAACCTGTGCAAACTAACTTGTGTCTTCTTGGCATGGTAAGTATTGTGCAGGTGGATCAAACGGGCAGGTAAAAGTCACCGAACGGTGGCAAGTTCATTTCAGAAATATATATATATATTGCCTACTTGTAAAATAAACTAAGGCAATATAGAAAGACCACAAAATAATATACATGCTTCATCTAAACAACGTGTTGATTGGTATAGTTAGGTTAGCTTGCCTTCACCAGTATATTTTGATGTACTGACCCTCGTTGAAACAGGTTTCCCGCACTAAGAAGATCCGAACGAGGAGCCGAAGTCATCCCCCAATCCAGTCCAGCTGTAGGCGCATCCTGATCGTGCCATATTTTGAAGTATTTTAAAGCATAGAGCGAGAAACCCAAACTCAATGCATCTCCGAGGGAAACCCAAACACAATGACATGAGAGGAAGCTCTGGCCTCAGACACCGTTGTGTCAGGTACTTTTCTTTTTAATAACATACCTGCACGTGTGCTATTTGATTCTGGTACAATACATAGTTTCATATCCACAAATTTTGCCGTAGAAAACAATATAGAAATGACACAATTGCATCTAGATTTAAGTGTTAGCACCCCCTTGGGCATGAAAATACTTGTCCGTTCAGTATGCCAAGGTGATTACGTCTGTATTGGAGGAAGGAAGCTATCGCTAGATATTTTAGTTTTAGATGTTCGGGACTATGATATCATTTTAGGAATGGATTAGCTCGGCGCCTGCTCGACAACTATTGAATGTGCAGAAAAATGAGTCATCTTTCGCCTGCCTGGAGAAGCTGAATTCTGCTACACGAGTAGTCCAGCAACTGATATGACCAGGGCCTGCATGATAATTTCTGTGATATCTGCTCGGCGAATGCTACACTCAGGTTGCGAGGGATTCCTAGCGTCGGTTCGGGACACACGGCTAGATTATGCAAACGTTGAGTCTTCTTTCGTTGAGGCGGAGTTCCCTGATGTGTTTTCAAGCAAACTACCCGGCATGCCACCAGACCAGAGATCGAGTTCACCATTGACACATTCTCGAATACATAATCGATTTCTAAGCCTCCGTACAGAATGGCCCCTGCTGAACTGAAGGAGTTAAAGTGCCAACTGCAAGAGTTAATGGATCGTGGTTTCATCCGTTCGAGCGTGTCTCCTTGGGGTACGTATGTGCTCTTCGTGAAGAAGAAAGACGGAACGCTATGCCTCTGTATCGATTATCGGGGGCTGAATAAGGTCACCATCAGGAACAAGTATCCTCTGCCAAGGATAGATAACCTCTTTGATCAGCTGTAAGGGACAACGGTGTTCTCAAAAATTGAGCTTCGCTCGGGCTACCACCAACTGAAGATTAAGCCAGAAGACATGCCTAAAACTGTATTCTGAACTCGTTATGGACACTACGAGTTTTCCGTCATGCCGTTTGGCCTGATAAACGCGCTTGCTACTTTTATGGATTTGATGAATCGAGTGTTCTGACCATTCCTCGATAAATTCATGGTCATTTTTATAGACGACATCTTAGTGTACTCGAAGAATAGGGATGAACACGCAGGACACCTGCGGATGGTGCTTCAAACCCTTCGAGATAATAAGTTGTATGCCAAGATTAGTAAATACGAGTTCTGGTTGAACAACATATCCTTTCTATGGCATATTATTTCTGCACAAGGCATCTCAGTAGACCCAAAGAAAGTAGAAGCCATTATGCAGTGGAAACGGCCTGAGTCAGCTAGCAATATACGAAGTTTCCTTGTTCTGGCGGGCTACTACCGGAGATTTATTAAAGATTTTGCTAGAATCGCGTTACCTCTGACTCAGCTCACTCGGAAGGGAGTAAAGTTCACTTGGACGAACGACTGTGAAGCTTCATTTACGGAGTTAAAGCAGTACCTCGCCTCTGCACCAATTCTTACCCTTCCAAATGGACCGAATGACTTCAAAATATGCAGTGACGCCTCAGGTAAGGGATTGGAATGTGTCCTTATGCAACGGGACAAAGTGATAGCCTTCGCTTCGAGGCAGCTAAAGCCTCACGAGAAGAATTATCCAACCCATAATTTGGAACTTGTCGCGGTGGTGTTCGCGCTGAAGCTATGGCGCCACTACCTTTACGGTGTACCATGCGAGATCTATACAGATCATAAGAGCCTAAAATATTTATATACACAAAAGGATTTGAATCTTCATCAATGGCGCTGGCTCAAACTTCTTATCGACTTTGATCTCATGATCAGATACACGTCTGGCAAGGAAAACGTTGTAGCTGATACACGGAGTCGAGTGTTTGTTGGGAGTTTGGCTATTAATGACAAGCTACATCGAGATCTTGAAGCTTTGGGAATTATACTTATAATTAGATACAAAAAGGGGGCACAAGTGGCTCAACTGCGCCTCGAGCCTGACTTGTTACAAAAAGTCAAGTCCGCTCAGAAGGATGACCTGTTCCTGCAAAAGATGCAAGGTCTTATCTCAGTAGGAAAGGCAACCGACTTTGCGGTAGGCATGGACGGGATGATCGAGTGAAGGAAAGATTGTGCATTCCAAATGATACGGCCCTCAGAAAGGAGATACTCACGAAAGCTCATTATGCTAGTTATACTTCTTATCTGGGTAGCACAAAGTTGTATCGAGATCTCTGTACGATGTTTTGGTGACACGGCTTGAAACAAGATGTGGCACTGTTCGTGTTACATTGCATGGCCTGTCAGAGGATAAAGGCCGAGCACCAGAAGCAGGGCGGAGAGATGCAGAACCTCGCTATATCGGAGTAAAAATGGGAACACATAACGATGAATTTCATTGTTGGCTTGCCAAAGATGCAACGGGGGAATGATGTTGTCTGGGTCATTGTTGATCGACTCACCAAGTCAGCTCACTTTCTGCCTATCAAGTCTACTTGGAGTGCCGACCGCTTGGCTCATATCTACCTCAACAAAATTGTTCGGCTCCACGTCATGCCTGTATCCATAGTCTTCGATAGAGATAGTCGATTCATACCGCGTTTCTGGGAAAGCTTGATGTCAGCAATGGGGATAAAGTTGAAGTTCAGCTCTGCCTACCATCCATAAATAGATGGCCAAACAAAACGTATCAACCAAATCCTCGAAGACATGCTACGACTCTGCGCCTTGGACTTGAAAACGAGTTGGGACATGCATTTACCGTTAGCTGAATTTGCATACAACAATAGCTTTCAATCCAGCATTCAGATGGTGCTGTATGAGGCATTGTATGGGCGGAAGTGCAAATCCCCGATCTGTTAGGACAAAGTTGGAGAACGGCAGATTCTTGGCCATGAACTTGTAGAACAGACTGTCCAAAAGATTCGTTTGATTCGGGAACGGCTGAAGGTAGCTCAGAGTCGGCAGAAGAGCTACGCTGACACGCATCGACGTCCGCTTGAGTTCTTAGAAGGAGATCGAATATTTCTCAAAGTTTTGCCCATACAAGGAGTTACCAGATTTGGAGCAAAAGGAAAGCTAAGTCCAAGATTTATCGGTCCGTTCGAGATACTAAAGCGAGTTGCCTCAGTTGCATATTAGATTGCCCTACCACCGTCACTATCCGAAGTGCACGATGTCTTCCTGGTTCTCAACTTAGGAAGTACGTGTATGACCCGAGTCATGTGGTAGATCTTGATCAACTAGATCTTAAGGCAGACTTGACATATGTCGAACAACCTGTACAAATTTTGGATCGTAAAAAAAAGCTGCTTTGAAGTCGCTCGGTTCCTCTCGTGCGTGTGCTTTGGCGAAATCATTCGGTAAAAGAATCCACTTTGGAGCTTGAATCTGAGATGAGGGAAAGGTTTCCTTCATTGTTTTCTAGTGGTAGTTTTTATTCCTAAGTTTCGTAGATAAAAATTTCAATTAGTTGGGTAGGATGTGGTGCCCCGTTCCCCCTATTTGGGGAGCGCGGCTAAGAAATACAAGACGGTATCGTTCGATCGGGATAGATTGAAACAAGATCTTATCCTCATTATGGATTTGATTTTTTGGAATTGATTCCCATATTCAGTGGACCGTGCCCCCAGGATCGACTTAGCGGCAAAGTCATGAGGGACCTCTCTGGTGCATCTTTTGTTGCCTACTTTTCGCTGTCACTTGTTGCTTTCATGCCTTGAGTTAGTTTTCGGATTTGTTTGCGTTTTCTTGAACGATTTCGATAGATTTCATTATTTTTGTTCATTGAACTGCACTTTAATTCTGATATTGGAAAGGGTGGAAGAGGTATTGATTAGCTGTTCATGGCAATGCAGGTGAACGAGTAGTAGGTAACGCGCGAGCGGAGTCCTGAAGCACCTCTTTCCTTCCTCCTTCTAACCAACTTGTGAGTGGCTTATATTCGATTCAGTTGGCCCTTCTTCTAATTCTTTACATCTAAAATCTTGTATTCTTGCTTGTCCCGATCAAACGATACCAAGTAATAATTAAAAGATGTCAAGATAAAAAGGAATATACTTGGATAACTCTATGCTTGTCAATCAACTTATGAACGGTTACTTCATTACATGCTTGTTCGTTTAGAATGTTCATCATATGCATAAATACAAGTTAGAATGTATACTCTTCTTTAAATTATGCTATGTATAGAACTCATCCTTCCATGCGAAAAAACTGAACAGGAAGACTATGCAAAAGTAGATCTTGCCATGTTATTGTCCCGTGCCTGATATTTCCCTGATAATGACTCAACTAATAACTTAGTGTACTACGTTTGATCACAGACAACTTGTGCACAAGGTCTTAGTTCCTACGGACGATCGCTGGGGCACTGGCACCGATCCTATCCAGATGGGACTCCTGATAGTCGCCTGCTTCGGATGGAGTGGCTTGTGGCACCTCATGTTCCCTGTATCGTATGCCATTCTGTCCCGAGACTAGCCTGTTCATTATGGCAACGTGTCAGTGATCCCCTCGTATATTTAAACCTGTGCAAACTAACTTGTGTCTTCGTGGCAGGGAAGGACATGGTAAGTATTGTGCAGGTGGATCAGACGGGCAGGTAAAAGTCACCGAATGGTGGCAAGTTTATTTTAGAAATATATATATATATATATATATATATTACCTTCTTGTAAAATGAACTAAGGCAACATAGAAAGACCACAAAATAATATACATGCTTCATCTAAACAACATGTTGATTGGTATAGTTGAGTTAGCTTGCCTTCACCAGTACATTTTGATGTACTGACCCTCGTTGAAACAGGTTCCCCGCACTAAGGAGATCTGAGCGAGGAGCCGAAGTCATCCCCCAATCCTGTCCAGCTGTAGGCGCGTCCTGATCGTGCCATCTTTTGAAGTATTTTGAAGCAAGGAGCTAGAAACCCAAACTCAATGCAGCTCCGAGGGAAAGCCATTATCCCGTCCGGAGGTCCCTTATTTTGAAGTTTTAGTAAATAATGTAATGTACAGGACAACTATCTTATTTTGTGTAAATATTTTGTAATCCCGTGCAGCAACCTTATGACTCGTTCAAGAGTTTGTAATAGATGTTCATTATCAATAAAAGAGAATTTTTCCATTTTTTAACTTCTTGTTTCAATTTATCTGCATACTCTTAATATGTGCTCGCTATACAAAAAAATACATTAGCCTTGTGCGGTACGCAACCTAGGCCCACACGGCGTCATGCCCGGGGGACGACTATCGATTCCACGAAATTGGGGCGTGACAACGGTAGCAGGAATATCAAGTAATGGGCCAACCTCTGGAACAGAGGCTAAAGCACTGCAATAATAAATATATATGTATGTAATCAGCATGTAGCCTGTGTGTCTCTCCCAACCTAATATAATCTCATGTCTCATGTCCACAATGTCTCATATCCATAAGACGCAAGATCATGATATTTAGCTGTACAATGACTCATAGTAATATCCATGTAATGTGCAAGTCTTATGTCACGAATCCTGTAAGCCTATACAGAATCACCATGAATATCGCAGAAAAGAGTATGTCATATGAAATAGTATCAAGTGTCCTACGGTATGGCGTACTTGGCAAGTACGTAAAAATATAGGATCGCGAAAATCAACTCTCTAAGTGATGTTGCACGACTCCGCGTACGGCGTCGACACCCGAATCTTGTTCGGACGCTAAGCAACATCTCATGGTCCTAGGTTGAACAGGATACATCACAGAAGTATATATAATAAGAGAACACAAGCAAGTAATATAATAGGATCTCTGCAGGTTTGGCAAGGTACACTTGCCTGGGTTCTGAACTCCATCAACTGCTTCTGGGAAAGTAGAATCTGCACGTACACCTCCGAATGCTGAAACAACCATCACCAATATTCACAAAATACTTGAAATAGCTAGAATTGACTACCCATAAGTCCAATTTGGGCACAGGAGCAAAATTGACAGTTTTTGGTCAAAGCGGGGTCCACATATGGCCCACTTCGCACCGAAAAATATGTCAGAGACAAAGTTCTCCAAATTTGTCAAACTTAGTATCTATGAATTCAAAACGATGATACGAACCCAACGGAATATTCAGAACTGGATTCCGATGAGCCGATCACGAAATCGCCCGTCATGAGGAACCGTGGGACCCACAAAATGATATTTTGTCAAAGTTCTCAGAATCGAACCAAACTTGGATTACAGGACCAACGTAATGCTGCGAATCCGATGGCACAAGTTTTGTTGTGAAACGACAAGCACACACGAAGTTACAATGAGTGTCAGAAAAGGTCGATACGGTGTTTTCGGCGGATACACGTTGATTTCAGTGTTCACGCACATCCAAATCAAGTTTCGCGAAAGCCCACACGTCCGCGTTTATGTTACGCGCCTTTCTATACAACTTGCACACGATGAAGTCACCTCGTTTGGCGGGACGCACCCCGTATCACGAGATTTTGGGTGTTTTAAAAATAAGTTTTTTATCGTTTTGTAACACGAATAATTTTACCATTATAGCAAACTAATAAAAAAATAAAAGAACAATAAATTTTTTGGTTATATTGTGAAGAAGTCTCTTCAATTATATTTTGAAAATAATTAACGAGTTGGTGTCAAATTTGGCATGAACATGGGGGTTTGGACTGAAATTCTGGACTCTTTCCGAACAAATTTTTGGCCAACTTTTGGTCAATTTTTGATCAAATAGGGGTGCCTAAATTCGTTCCACTTGAAGAAAATCCTAGAGAGATAGGTTGTGAACATACCAGCGAAGACGGAACATAAAACGAATCAGCGAGGAGGTCAGAAGATGCGTGCGAAGTAGGGGCCGCAGCTGATGCAGTTGTGCTCACGGGGGGGCCGGCGGCGCGGGGCGGCGCCACGGCGGCGCAGCTGCGGACGGCGGTACAGCTTTGGCAGTGGTGATGGTTAGGGTAGTAGGATTATAGTTAGGGTTAGGGTTTTGTGTTGGTTTATGTTATATATACAGGTGATGGGGGGAGAAAGCTCTGTACGTGGGGAAGGGGGAATGAGTTTAGAATTAGGATTTGGGTTTTATATTAGAGGGTTTGGGTTATTGGGTTTAGGGTTTAGGTTTAATTTCTATTTTCTTTTTCTTTTGTTTATTAAATAATTAAATGCAGAAAATTTCCAAAAATAGTTAGGCACTTGTAAAAATTCTAGAAAATTTGTATTTCCTCCAATAAATAATCTACAACCAATTTATATTAATTAAACAATATATTTACTAAATATTAATGAATATTAAAATACTTAAATAAATCCATAAATTTTATTTTTTACATAATATTAAATTGGGAGCGGGTAGTGGATTCAAATAATGCAACTCGAGTGTCATGTGCGTAATAGGACCAGTTAGGCTTATAGTATGGATTTAGTTGGGATCAATGGGTTGGTGTGGCATGTTAAAAT
This sequence comes from Iris macrosiphon, assembly GCA_036927795.1. NCBI lineage: Eukaryota > Viridiplantae > Streptophyta > Magnoliopsida > Asparagales > Iridaceae > Iris > Iris macrosiphon. The sequence goes on from JAYESA010000002.1 coordinate 61,493,795, forward strand.
TGTACGCCACGACAAAAAGGGTTAATTAATTATCGTTTCTTCGTAATTGTGTTACGAAAGTTGTGCAACCAAAATAAGGCATGGGGTTGCCAATTTGTGAAGAACAATCATGGCAGGAGCCTAATTTGACTGGTCTAAGTCGAGCATGCTAAGTTGGTTGAAAAAGAAAGGCTAGTGTTACACTCAAGATCTTAAAACCATGGGAGTTGGTTTTCAAAGTTTGATTAAATTATCGAATAAATATTAAAATAAAATAAAAAATTAACAATTACCAAACTAACCCTATGTAAAAAATTAGGGTGCTCACATTATCCCACAAAATAGGATGCCTCAATCCTACCTCCATCATGGCCCACCAATCCCTTGCCAGATCCTGGAGTTTTAAGCGAACCAGGTCAACCTGTTCCTCAGTCGGAATCCTAGCTGCTGCCAGAATGGTCGCAATATCCTGGAGCCAATCATTTATCGTGGTTGCATCCTCTGTGCCATCGAAATATCTGGAGTTTAGTCTGTAAAATCTAATAGATGCCCAGAATCGGTTCTTCCGCCTCATTCTAGGGCCGTCTGCAACTCTTGGTTCAACATGACATTTTGTTCTTGCTGCTGAAGTTATTGTTGTTGTTGTTGTTGATGTTGTTGTTGTTGCTACACCACCATCTGGCATTGTTGGGAAACCAACAATCCACGGATAATCTCTAGCAAGGTCGGGGTATCCAGTATTGTCGACACTGCGGGAGGTACGGGAATACCTGGAGCCTGCTGCTGTATCCCATTTATCGTGGGCTCAACTTGGGTCCCTGGCTGTGGTCCTGTAGGACCTCGTTCCACTGGCAACTCTTTCTTTTTGTTGTTATAGCATCGGGGGAAGGAGAAGCTCTAAGAAGAGAATAAGACACAATCAAGTACAGGACGATAAGGAACAAGAAAGCAACCAATCCGGAAGAATTCAAGCTGAGTATCGAAGAGGACAAATTTAGAATTTCAAGAAGGATTCATGCTTGATTGAGACTCCTATGACCATGATACCCTACAAGTCTGTAGACCATACCTGCATGGACCACCACTAAAATTTTGTCATGCCCCAGTACCAAAATACGAAGACAAACATGGCCAGCTATCCAGTATAAGGTACTATACGGCGTACGGCGGTCACGGCTATTAACTAGATAAAAGGGTGTATGCTACAATCAAGTCACTAGGGTCACACGAGCATCTATGTCTCAATCAATCAAACAAGAAACAGTAAACATAGAGCATATATGATAAAGCAATAAGGCATCATAAATGCTTTCTCTAAATATTATGGAGACCAGCTGTGCAAAATAAGAAGCTGGCAGAGTAGCAAAAGTACATGAGAGTGATCAGCTACAGTCTGATTTAATACAATCATGTAAGAAAACTAATGTCCAGACGTGCTAGCTAACAGGTGTCGGTTGTCACGACCCGCACCCGGAAATTGGGCATGAGCCGTGGGTACGTCCAGCCTATACCGCAGCATCGGTGATAGAATGCTGTCTAGGTCTCAAGATTGACAAACATTATCCTGTCAATGGTCTCAACTCCATAGGGAGGACAATAATAATATAGGAATCAACAATTTATAATATATTCAATCACAAGACTATTGGAAAGTAAAAGGCACATGAGATATAAGGATAAAGAGTACTGACATAAGTCAAGCACAAAAATAAATACATCACAAGTCTAGAGTCTAGATGTCCACCAAAAGTCTCAACAATAATATAACCCAAAACTCAGTTCTAGAACAATGATACATAAATAAGACAGTCTAAATGCCTGTAGCTGGTGTCTCCTCTAAGATGGAAAATTCCTCTAGAATTTCTGGTACAAAATCTCCCTCTGCTCCTGGGCCATAGTGGGTAGGACAGAAGTCCTCCAAGTCCTCTGAAAAATGTTATCCAGTCAGGATTGGAGCGAAGCACAAACACTAAATATTAGTTTCATTTATGTTGACAAAACTATAAAATAGTGTAAGAAAATACAAGATGAAAGAAATACTGGAAATATAGAATACTAAAGAATATGTAATAAGCAATAGAACATCTAGCAATGAATAGAAATATAGTGAATGCTAGAACAAGTGAACTGAAATAAAAATAATATCTGGCTATGTGTTTGAAATATCAGTTTATTATGTGATCGGCTTGGGACGAGATCAAGCTTGTTATATATGATTGGCTATGATACATGTGAGGTCAGGCTAACCATCTGGTTAGCTATGATGCGAGCAATAGTCAGGCTAATCATATATAACAGGCTATGAGACATGTAAATGGTCAAGCTACACCCGACGTGATGTGTGGGGTGAGCTATGATGATGCATGTAAGGTGGGGTATGATCACATAATCTGCTAATATTTCTCCATCCCCAGCTAGCACGATGGATTCCAATCATGACTCCTCATGACAGGTATCTAGGATGCTAACCCGTGTATCCACAGTGTCTGAATCAAGTATATTATACAACTAGAATTATATAATTAATCAACAAAAATGAAAACTGTTAGAGAATGTACTCGCCTGTTGTTCTGAGGAGGGTATGAGGATCAATGTCCAAGGCGAGCTCACAATGACCTAGTTATGGAATATCAATATCAAAATATTGAAATAAAGGAATAAGCATATTTAACTAATTAAATACGAGGCATCTAGGTCATGTCTAAGTCCCTACTAGGTTAACTAGTTAATACCTTGCCAAACTCAATACTTCTAGTACCCTCCTACTACTACCTCTCTATTAAACACTAACCATACCTAGGAGTCACTATGCCTATGATACTAGGTATCTCAATGCCCATTGATGTATAAATGCTGATCTTATAGATACTAGATGGACCCAACTCGTAAACTTAGTTATTAAGTTCTAACCTTGATATCCAGGTTATACTAGATACTACCAATACATATAATTCATATATGTATACATATATATACATAAACCAGTATACTACTAACTATATGCATCTAGCTAATTTAGCAATAGCTAGACTATTCAATTCCCTAAGACCCCCAGTATCAGTCCTCCTGCCACACACTAGATACTGACACATCACTCTCAACACTAAACTCACTGAATGATGACTAATAAGTCATAGGACTCATAAGGCAGTATCAAAGCTCAAGGTTCCAAGCTCAGTTAAATAAGAACTGATACACTGTGAAATCCTTTCCACTGTGAAACCCCTTTTTCCAAGTAGCTAAGGTACTAATTTAATGAACCCTTCATAGTTCACAGTCTGAAACTGTTCAGACTTACACATACATAGCTAAATCTTTGAGACAAGCATATGGCTACTGGCAGGGTTCACAGGTAGTATGAACTTTGTTCACTGATACATGCATGGCTCAATCCTTGAGACAAGCATATGTCTACTGGCTCTAACACTCTAGCAAATCCTACTACTCATTCCCCTAAAATACTGAGATATTCATTGACAGGCACTCAACCCCTCACTGAGACTGATGCTCAGTTAAATACATTGATACATCATACACAGGCTATACACTATGCTGATACATAATGCAGCTGTAGCCACAGTTCAGTTTTGAACTGATACTGTGTACAGATACTTACTGCACAGTTCTCCCCCAAAATACTGAGATATTCTGATACACTATGAACTCAACAGCTGATACTCGACTGAACCATTCACAGTTTTACCCTACTGCACACACAGGGCTCACTCAAAACTAAGACACAGAACCCGATCTCTCATAACCCCTAATCACTGACATAATGAACACAGTGAGCTGATACAAAATTGCTCAACACAGGTACACATGAAATCTAACTCACAGGCTCATACAGTTCTCATAACCTCACTGATACTGATACTCTAGGGAACTCAATCAGCTGATACTCAACACACAGTGAACTGGAGTTCACTAAAATTATCACAACTGAGACACTGAACTTCCCATACTTACACATCTACACAATACGGTGCTCAAAAACTGCACTCTGATTACGGATATAGTGAACACAATGAACTCACACAAACTAGGACTGACTACACAATTTTTTCCCCAAATCATAATGCACATTCAAACCCTTAACACTCTACACTTACTAAAAACTCTGATACCCATACCCTATTTACTGATGCCCTAAACTACCACACACTGTCTACTGATACAAAACCCCTTGCTCACTCAAAACTAAACTCACATAGACATTATACACTGGAACCAAATACTCACAGTTTACATACAAAATCACTAATACTGATATAATCTCCACCCTCTCCCCTCACTGATATTTAACCTTGACACTGACACTTAAATACTGATACATCAATACTCAGTGCACTGGCACAATGTAAAACCCGACTCTCAATTCACTCCTCCACCTTATACGACTGCACAGTAACTCCCCATGATGTATTCCCTCTCCAAATCACACCAACATCTATATATATATATATATATATATATATCATACATCAAAATAGGTAATATTATAATGGATTAGATAGGTAAACCCCTATGAAGCATTTCATCGAACACGTAAGGTGCTGAATTCGGATTCTACAACATTACTCATGAATACCCAAACCAAAACCCTAAAATCACAATCAAAATCGTATGTAAAAGATGCAACCATGCAAGAATGAATATCCCCACAACTAGGGCTCACAAAAATAGGGAAAAAACCATCATTGGATCACCAAAACCCTAGAATCACCTAGGACTCCATGAAAAAACCAAAGGAGCCATTTCTAATTCAAATGGTCGGCTCCTAATGGCCAAACAACAATTAAAAACAGAATTAAATGAGGTTTAATTCGGATCCTCACCTATTGGGAGATGGTTTCCCAATGTAGCTCCTCTTTCTTCAAGCCTCCTTGGTCCAAGCTCCTAAATCTCTCTTGATGGAGAATGAAATAGGTTTCTAGGGCTATAAATTCCTAAAATTTGAGGAAGGGAGTGGTTTTCTAAGTGGAGGCTAGGTTTAGGGTTTTTCTTCATGAATGAAGAAGCTTGAGGGAGGCTCCCTCTCATTAAATAGGACTAGGGTTAGGGTTAGGGCTTCTAATGCCAAGTGTCTTAATTGTCCTTCATGATTTGTCATGAAGAACTTAAATTAATAAGGGGTTTTAGTCATTCATTTAGGGTTTAACTAAAAGCTAAAAATAATAATTAGGGTTTGGTCACAAGGTCAAATCTAATGGGTCTTTAGGTCAAGCCCATAAACCTATGCATTAAGAACACCCTATAATTTATTTAATAAACTTATCATACATATTTATTTACACAATAAATTAAACATGGCAATTTACAATAATGTCCTAATCTAGAAATATGGTAGTGACATCGGTGGCTAACATCCAAAAGAAGAAAATATATACTGACGAGCAGGGAAGAAGAAAATTCACTAGTTATCCTCGCGACTATATTCCTGGTACAAGCCATGAGTCGGGGGAAAGTAGGCTGGATCCTCGAGTGCTGGCTCAAAACCTGGCCATGCAAAACTAGTGGGGTTAGACCCTGAATATCAAGTACCACAAAGGAGCATGAAATGGATAAACAAAATCCAAACAAATAGATATATGCATACATAGGTTCTGTGTCACAGTTAGGTCCACGGCATATCCTAGCACAAAGGCCCAACACATCAACCAAACAAGGACAAGGGTTGAACTGTCACACTATGATAGTCCATGACCCAAGAATGTTAACAGAATAATACAATCACAACCAAGTCCAATTTCTTTATATCGGCCAATCACTTATACGGCTTGCTATTTGTGGAGTCTGAGGTTATCTCAGAAATAATATATATTAGATATCCTCAGATCACGTCATTGCCGAACATGGGCTAACCGGGCTAAAATAAAGGAATATATAGGCACTTCACTGATGCACCAGTTTCTTGTAGGGACACTGCGCTAAATCACGGTATTAGCGGTTCCAGTGCTCCTATAGGGAGACAATGGCTCAGCGTTATTTATAATAGGTCAGCTACTACACTCCACTAAAGCGGATGATATACAGTATCATTGGTGGCCAGCCCACAGCGCACTAGAATGAATCTATGTGGGAAGGTTCGTTGGCATATTCTCGGGATACCATTCCCTCCAAATGGTACTACCATTTTTAGTTACTTAATTAGCTTATTGTGTTCGAAAGCTCAAGACGTGGTCACATGAGAATTTTTCTTAATATTTCGTACAAAGTACGGGCTCGCTAGATATGAATCTATGGAAGTTCGGTATGGATTCACCCGAGCATGAATGCAACATTCAATCAATCAATATTCTAGCCACGCTTTGGTACTTGACTCTTATATCATGCCCGTGCTGAAGAAAAAGTATATTTATAGTATCACGCATTTAAAAAATTGGAGGCATTCTCGATGCACAATCCAAATATAATTACTTAACATGTAACACGGTATGTCGCACCTCAGTGTACATTCGATCATATACACTTTCAGGCGATAATTTGTATCAGCACGGATACAGTATTCGAGTCCAATTACCAATTACATATTGGGTTACATAAATCAAGATAACATTATAACACGAAGCTTATGTCATGCACATAGTTGGTTAGTCACTTGTCACTTAGTCTGGTTCATACTGAAACCTTAGTCCAATCACTCAGTCATTCCATGTACATGCCAATCTTAGCTCATGGTCATGTCTAGCACGAGGTCTGGTTACTAAATCTATTCTTCCTTAGAATCACAATCACAAGCAATACCAGGATCAACCACATATAGGATGATAAGACACATTCCAAATAAAAAAGTGAACGCATCGTGAAAGTACTTTGTGCATGCATGGAGTCACTAAGGATAACATGCGCATGAAATTGTATGTGTGAAGGTCATGCGCATGAACTAAACAAGAGCATGCTCAAGGTGTCGCATGAAGTCAGGACGCTTAAGGTCTCATGAAGTCAGGGACGCATGAACAAATCGGTCGCATGCTCCTCCAAGCCGCATGCTCGGACAAAAGTCCACTACTTGGGATAAGTGCCGAAAAGATGGGCAATAAATGAACTATCAGTGAAGTGACTAAAAGGTGGCTTATGTGACTGATGAGACAAGCCATAAGGTGCATCAAAGAGAAAAGACAAAATCAATCAAAAGACGTGACAGGGCGGGACTGAGTCATGCGTCCAAGGAAAAAGGGCGCATAGCTCATGGTGCTGCATGATGACTTCCATGCGCCTAGGAGAGACAACACAAACGTTCTGACACTTAGCTTTTTCAAGCTCGAGTTTCAGGACGCATGTATTTTTCAGCTATGCGTCCAACAAAAGGGAGGCATGTTGGATACTTGACGCATGGAGCTTCATCCTCTCTATAGTAAGTTTTGGCCATGGCAGAAAACTCCAAACCGAATGTTGGATTTTTTCTATGGAAACTTCGTCTGGGGTCCAAATCTGGTAAGGTAAAGTTCTGAACCACTCAGAATCAAATGCTCTACAATAGAGAAGAACAAGTTTTCGAAAACGAATAAGTTTTTAAGATCAAAACCAATAAAAACTCAAGAACACCCACACTCATAAAAAATCCAGATCTATACAATTCCATCCACCAAATCCGGAAATACCAAGTTCTAAACATGCTTAAAATCACACAATAAACATAATGGACGAATAATATGGAGGGTTTCTCCTTTTCTCATGCAAGATGTACTTGCCTAAGACTTGGAGGGAGAAAACTTAAGAGAGAAAAAGAAAATGAAGTAATTAAGAGAGAGATGGAGAGGTTTGGTATATATACAAGGAGGGTTTGAGGATTAGACCATGGTGAACCCATGATTATACCAACCCAAAAATTAAACCATGAACCAAGATAAACCAAAGAATTGGTCTAGTCTCATGCAATATGCTAAAATGCAAGCAAGAAATAATACACTCCAAATACGTATATTTGGGAACGGGGAGTGACAGCGTGACTTATTTTCAGATTTTCGTCAATGGATAGTAGGTTAATGATATTCTTTAAAATTCATAATTATGAGATTTGCCTAAACATTCGATAGCAGGTTATTAATATTCATATTAGAGTAAATATAAAAATATACTTTTAAAATTGAAAGATAAAATAATTTTTAAATTACTGTAAATATTAGATAACAGACTAATATCATTAAACTTGACTAACAAAATAAAAAAAATTGTTATTGGTTTTATCTACATTAAAACCAATAAATATTATCTTTAAAAAACTCATATTATTATAAAAAAATCTTCAATAGCAGGTTATTAAAAATATCTATATTACTATTAAAAAATATTAGATAGCATGTTAATGATATCCATTAAGTTATTCGATAGTAGGTTGTTATTATCCTTAAGTTTTTCTAAATGTCGGCAAAATTTAAAATAAAAATTTGACAATAGGTTAACATTATCGTTAATTTTTTAATACATCCGCACAAAGCTAAATATTCAATAGCATGTTAATGTCAACCTAATGTTTAAAATAATGCAGGCCCGCGATATTAAACAGATCTTACGGAATCAGATCTTACATAGATCTGTATCTGGCTACAGTTAATATATGGTTAATATAGGGTGTTTTGTGAACTTTTTTATCAGTTTGCAGATTTTTTAAATATGAGTAAATCTAGGTTGTTCATTGAAAAAAATTAAAGTAAAACATGACCTATAATAGGAGGTAAACAAAAAGTAGACAGAGCATTAAATAGTGTTCCCTCGTAATGATTGTTCATAGTAAGATTACGATGAAGTCCTTACAATAACAATCATTAGATCATGAATCAGTGGTTAAAACACTGTATGTATGTATACCGTATTTTTTGCGCGTGTATTATATATATATATATATATATATATATATATATATATATATATATATATCAAAAAAAATGTATTGCTGAGATTGCTTGGTGCAATAATAATGCAATAAATCTTGGTGCAATATCATGTTCCATATATATATATATATATATATATATATATATATATATATATATATATATAAGGAGGGATCCACATCCTCGATTTTTTTTTCATCCCCAACCATCTCCATATTATCAACCGTTGGATCTTGTGTAAGTCATTTAATCTTAACCATTGGTTTGAATGGTTCATATCAACTGTTAAGAATAAATGACTTAAACAAGATCCAACGGTTGTAAACATGAAGATGCTTGGAAATGTATAATATGTTAGGATGTGGATCCTTCATATATATATATATATATATATATATATATATATATATATATATATATATATATATATATATATGTGTGTGTGTGTGTGTGTGTGTGTGAATATTTAAATTGTTTAACCAATCTTAATTTAAATAAATTTGAATTATTTTTAATAATATCATAAAAATATTTATATTATATACAACACACCTGAATTTACAAGTATATATATATATATATATATATATATATATATATATATATATATATATATATATATATATATATATATATATATATATATATAGAGAGAGAGAGAGAGAGAGAGAGAGAGAGAGAGAATATCCCGTTTGAGAGAGAGAGAGCGCGCGTGCGCGTGCGCATGCGCATGGGTCTCACTAAAAATTTGGTCCCAAGTTGGTAGTCATAATTGGACCTGGATATCATAGTATCTAATAATAGTTGAGTGCGAAGGCCACTAACACGCATGCAATCAAAGTCCGTCCGTATGGTGATGTTAATTTGTGATCGAGGTTGGAGTTTACTCGAAGTCATCCATGCTTGACGTACAAGCAACTGATCCGTCACGCTGCGCCCATCAGACAAACAAACAAACGTCCGTCCGTCAACATCCTTCCGTTCTTCTCAGTGGGAGGGCTTGTGTAAAAGCATTAGCAAGTAAATATTAATTAATAAAAGCGCCACCACCCCACCACACCACCCCACAAATGAGATTCGCATCGAGTAAAAAGAATCAAACATTCCCCAGGCAAGGAAGCAAGGTTAAAGGCAAAAGCAACGCACAACTCCACACTTACAATTTCTTCCTTGAACGAAATATCTTCCTCTGTCAGCATTCCATTTGCTTTCTACTATAACAGTCCAGTCCACTGTCGATCTCCTCAGTAGTGAGTGGATCCAGTACTACTTTTCTAGCTAGTGTAGTAGTAGGAGCGAGCTAGCTAGCTAGCTATGGAGAGGAAGGATCTTTCCGGGTTGAGTCATATATTCGTGTGCGTCTTCCTCTTCCACTTCTCGGCCTTCATGGTGATTCCGGCCATCACCGACGTCACCATGGCCGCTCTCTGCCCCGGCAAGGACGAGTGCTCGCTCGCCATCTACCTCTCCGGCTTCCATCAGGCTGTAAGCTAGCTTCGTTAATTAGCTTCCCCTCCCCACCTCCTCATCATCTACGTACGTACTAACTATACATACATTTTCATCTAGTAGCGACTTATGCTTATTTTTCAAGCACAAGTGTGGCAAGTGGGGTATAATACATGTACAATTTCATGTAGCTATGGGTTGAGTAATGATGCCTCAACATTGTATGGCATCTAAGTATCACATCTTACATGATCCCTAAATTTTAACCCAAAAATTCCCAATTTTTTATTTTTTTATTTTTTTTATTTTAATGTTAATTTTAATTTTAGTTTTTAAATTTGTTATGTTAACTATCATGCACATTAACCGTCATGTTAGCTGCAATATAAGAATTGACGGTTTAGAGATACACTTTGGAGAGATTAATAGCATTACTCTTAGGGGACGTTTGGATGAAAATTTTGTATTCCTAGGAATTTATTTTCTATTTATTTCTCATGGAAAAAAAAAATTCAAAACATTTTCATACCGATGTCTGGTTAGGTTAGATTGGAAATATGAAAGAAATGATCTTAAATTTTTTTTAATAAATACCCTTTCATTAATTTTATAATACTTCTATTACCTAAATTCGCATGTTTATGATAGTAGTCTGAATTTTGAAAGTAAAAGGAGGATATTATTACCCAAACAAAATATCCAAACAATATTTCTAGAAAAACAAACTATTCACAATCCCAAGGGGAACATTGGGTTTTATTTTTCCACAACAATAGAAATATGAAGCCACAATAGAAATATGAAGCAAACTATTATGTTAACATGTGTCTTAAGAAAATATGATAAATATGTATTTTACATGACTACTTCCACCAATACCTTTATTAAGACACATTTCACATAAAATGTGTATTAATAAATGTAAAATGCACATTGATAAATATGTTGATGGGAGTACCCATAATAAAATGTGAAAGTAGTTGCTTTCGTAGTTTGAGAATTCTGTTTATCCCCCAAGGCGTCGTCCTTTTCCGACAACAGAAGATGTACAAACAAGACTAATACTTTCAGTAGTCCTTACTTACTAGCTAGCCTAACACGAGAAGCACTCGCCAATAAAAGTACTTACTTAGCCTACCGAGCCATTTATTAATGTGTTATCATGTACACATGTTAACTACGTAATTCGTTATAAAAAAATAAGACGTGTGCTGTCCCGTCATGGAAGTTTTCTATATTTGTATCCAATATTAGCCTATTTTGTAGGAGTTGAGTGAGTGTGTGCAGTCTGAATGTAGACAATGTTTTAGAGAATATTACGTTAAATATCATTCAGTATTAAAAATTGATATATTATACTATTATTTTATTTAGAAGTCTATTTTTGTTTATCCAATAAAACTAGTGGAGATGTTCACCTTTCTACTTTGAGAATGATTTGGCAAATATTCACACTAATTTTGATCACTAATTTGATATATGACAACTCTTGAGTGGAAGAATGAACATTCCTTCTAATTTTGGTGGAATAATTACTATATCAAAATTTTTGATACAGCCTATGTATGACATATGAATTTACTAATCCATTTGAGTTTACTAATCTATAAAATTATGTTTTATGTCTTTGTAATAATTTCTTGATTGGTCCACGTATTTCACTTGTCTAAATCTCCATTTAGGAAAGTAGTCATGGCATTCATTCCGAGACTAAACTAATTGGGTTGTAAAAATAAAATATCCTAATAACAAGGGAATAAGACAATAATCTAGTCATGTTTTTCTGGGTATACTAATCTGCTCTTATATAGTTATATTGACTGGTGAGTTTATTCTTAAATAATATAAGTTTCTAACATACCTCTTAATTTCCATGAGGTAAATAAAAAATATAAAAACAAATCTCATTTTAGTTTAATTGTGATCTTGATTGCTTTCTCTACATCAAAACAAACATAATTGAAGTCACTATAGCTGGAATCACCATGAGTCTTAAAGGATTGTTCTCTTTATTTTTTTTCACTATTATATTTCTTATTTATACTCCTAAGTTGTGGTTAAGGTTCGGAGTGTTTGGTACGCATAATATTATATAGAATAAAATTTTAAATTTTTGGAATTTAAATTTTTACTAATTTAATTTTTGGAAAATTATATTTTTATGTTTGATTAAAAAAAAAGCTGAGAAAAAAAAAGCAATTTGTAAATTTTTTTTTTAACAAACGAAGAAACACACAAAAAAAAATATTCTAAAAAAAATGAAAAAAAATTAAAAAACAAACAAAAAACAAAAAAGTCTTAGAAAATAAAAATAGATTAAAAAAAGAAAAAGAAAAAGAAAAAGAAAAAGAAAAAGAAAACAACAATTTTAAAAAGTATAAAAAAAAAATAACAACAACAACAAAAAATAAATCTGCGCAATCCCCATTCTTAAAGGATAGGATTATTATATTTTGTGGATAAATTGTTTATCTGAATATTTATAAATTCTAAAATTAAATTTTTTTTAACCTAAATCAAACATAAAATATGTTACCCGTCCTAAATGTCCAAAAATAATAAAATATTCATGCACCAAAAGCACCATTAGGTTCCAATTAAAGAACTATCAATTGGAAATGTGACTAGTAGCATAAATAAATCATCCTTTGTTTGTGTAGACAATAAATATAGGTTTGTTTAGTTTTTTTAAGCTTACTGACCAGACATTTTGTCCTTATCATTTTTGCTATCTCTATTCTTTATATAAAAAAAAATAGTTTGAAAATAATTAAGAATAAACTATCTAAGTCGTATGTATATTCTCAAATAATTAAATTTTTTTTAAAACAATTATATTCTAACTAATTGTTAAAGTATATTATATTATTTAACAATAATCAAACACCTCTAACTCATATGATTAAGGTGAGAGTATTCTCCTTGGCTGGATGAGTTCTATTTATTGGGACAACATTATCTATAACAAAATTTAATTTAATTTAATTTATTTAACAATTTTGTGTGTGTGTGCAATATACTTGCACGCACTAGTATAATATAAGGCCTAGAGCAATAATAAAATATCTCATTTAGAACATCCACAGCCTAAGTTATTTATTTGAGGTTTTTTGTATTGATCTCCTTGTTACTAATGTCAAACTATGTCCTCTCTCCCTCCCTCAATATTAATTTTATTACAACTACCTTCCATTTTTTTTTAAATGAACATTATTAATAGATTTAAATACAAATAACATTAAATAACACCGAACTCAGCTTTCTCTTATGGTTAGCGAGAAGAGATATAACCTCTATAGCTAGACGGACGGGCTTGAAATCAAACTGCGAAAAAGATGTGTGTGTAAAAATTGGAGACAGTGGGTCCAAATGACATGCAACACAGCGTGCACGATCGTCGGACATCTGGCAAAAAAAAAAAAAATTTAAAAAATAATAATAAACTAAGGATAGTTGTAATTAAATTAATAACAAAAGAAAGCAAAATTACACATTAGTAACGGAAATAAATACAAATAATTCTATTTATTTTTCAAAAATCATACTCCCAAGTCTTCCAACTCTCCCAAATCCTAGCCTTCGTGATCACTTTCTCCCTCCTTTTGTTTGGACAACCAAGAGAACTCATCCTCTCCTCCACTTCTTCTTCTTCCTCACTTGTCTCTCTCCACATCACCAACAAACCTAAACCCTAACACCTAATTTCTTCCTGCCTCTCCCTCCTCCTTCATCCTCTCCTACTTAGATTCGACCAACATAGTGCCCACCTATCTCCACTCGAGAAGCCCAATAAGCGCACTGGAAACTTCATTGTTCTACTTGAGTCTTCTTCGTCTACTCCAATGACTATTTCAGTCATTTCTCTGGTGGTTCTCTTTCCTACGAAGATAGTGCCCAATAAGCGCTCATGTGTCCGACACACTCGTGTTATTAATAAATATTCTGCGGAAGGCGTGTCCATGTCCAACATTCTTGTGTCCGTGTCCAGCGCTGCTCCGGACAGTTGGTGTTGAATGGGGTTTCCAATTTATGTGGAGAACACCCGGAAGAGGGCCATCGTGTGTCGAAGAAGCTCGGAAATTCGAAGCCGGCAAAGGTGGTTTGACCGCGTAGCAGAAGCTATTGGAAATGTATAGTTTCAGTATTAGCGGTATACCGCTGCCGGTGTGCCGATGGTATCCGGGTTTGAGAGTAGATTTCTGACTTAGAAATGAGATTTTGCCACCGGTGTACTGCCGATATTCATGTGTCGGGTCTGAAGTCGAAATTAGGTGTTTTATCAACACCATTAGATCAATATTAATGGTCCAGATGCATGCGTGATTAAAAGGCTTAATTAGGTCTTTTTCTAAGGGCCTGATATTTTCATCGGTTATGGGATGTTTTTGAACCGACTGTGTATAAAAACCCCTGTTTGGTAATTTTTATGAGCACTGATTTTGGTCGGCTCAAAAATCACCCAAAACCGATGTAATGTAATTTTGGGTGGCTTTATAAACATCATAAATCGGTGGGTTTTGAGCGGTTTTATTAATTTATTTTATTTATTCTTGTAAAAGCCTTTCAAAATCGCTCGTTACCAAGTATGGATTTGATTGATTTAAAAACCGCTACTTAAAACCACTCAAAACCGGTCCTCTCATAACCGTTCATAACCGGTACTCTAAAAACACCTCATAACCACTACTCCCATAATTGTCAAGCAGACCCTAACCCTAATCCATCATCATTTATCATTGTGAGATGCAAAGGAGTTATAATTTTCTAAGAGAGAGACTAAAAGAGATTCGGGGAATTATTTCGGAGTCGCTTCCGGTAATCTTTTCATACTCTTGTAATCTATTTCCATTTGTGAAGTTTTGTGCTGATCCGTGTGGATCAAAGAAGAAGTTTGTAAGAAATCGATGTATCTTCTTATTTCATTAGTGGAGGCTTTTCCAGATTGGACTCCGATCATCCCGTGTTTTTTTCAGTCAGGATTTATGTTTGCATTTGGCTTTTGATTTGTGATTTTGCCATATTGGTTGTGCGTTTACTTTGGTTGTCTGACATTCTCTTGGTTTGAGAAAACGGTTTTCGCATTTCGTTTCCAACACGACCCTGTTGGCTTGTGTTTCTTTTTCATTTTTAGTTCATCTTGTGATGTAAAAGAAAACTCTTTGTTTTCAAGTTGGAAACCCTTCTATGTTGTATTCTCTAAGTTAGCATCCTTTCTTTACTATAAACTCTTTGTTTTCAATTTGACTTTTCGCTCTTTTCCAACTTGAGGGGAGTAGTGTTAGAATTCTACCCATCTAACTTTCTCTTATTGTCACTATCATTTACGGTGATTATTTGTTTTAAATGCTCTCTTGGTTGTGCATCTTCATACGTTGGCTCTTGTCGAGTGTCCTTGTATCCCAACAACTTTCTTGGTCGAGTGTCTTCGTGTCCAAAAGTCTTATCGAGTACCCATGTGTGCCAACAATTTTTTCGGTCGAGCTTTTTCATTCACCGGCTCTTGTCGAGCACCCATGTATGATGATAATTCTCTTTAATTCTCTCTCGTGTGCTCTAGATGGTTACAACTAAGATTCCTTTCGTCACTACAATTGTTACTCTTTCTCGTTTTCTCATATGTTCCTTTACCTTCTGTCCACGTTGGACATGCTTCAATTGTTCCAGCTTGCAGGATAGTGTAGAAAATAAAATAGGCTTATTTAGTTTCTTGAGGAGCAGACTTACTAGCTAATCATTGTCTTTATTACTTTTGTTAGCTTTATATATTGTAAGGTTTAGAGTCATAATAAAATGTCACATTTAGTAGCAATGTAGTTATTTTTATCAATTTGTAAATAAAAACATATAATCCATTGAATTAATAAATTCGTAACTATATGTACACATATATTATTGCAAGAATCTTATGATGTCCAAGCCCTAAGAACCTAGGAGTGTGGTATGATTTTCTCACATTTTGTAACTATATTATGTCAAATTTAAGATATTACACTTAAGGGAATATTGAAAAAAATAAGAGAAAATTTGAGTTGCCCCCCACTTTTTGTACCCATATTCAAGGTGCACCCCACACGATTACCATAATATATGAGATCCCCCACTTTTGATTGAAATCGTCTCCAACTAACGGTCAACTCCTTTGACCAATTTTTTTGGACAAAAATATTTTCTTTCATACACGACAGAGGAGGGGGGAGGGCTGGGAAGAGGGAAGGGGTATTTCGGTAAAAAAATTAACAGTCAAAGCAGTTTACTGTTAGTTTCCGTTAAAAGTAGGGGGTGTCATACATTATGTTAATCATGTGGGGTGCATTTTGAATATGGATAAATAAAGTAGGGTGCAACTCAAATTTTCTCAAAAAATAATGATGATCCAAAAACTATGATTATCTAGTCATCTAAAATACTTTGTGCTGCTTTTTGTACCCATATTCAAGGTGCACCCCACACGATTACCATAATATATGAGATCCCCCACTTTTGATTGAAATCGTCTCCAACTAACGGTCAACTCCTTTGACCAATTTTTTTGGACAAAAATATTTTCTTTCATACACGACAGAGGAGGGGGGAGGGCTGGGAAGAGGGAAGGGGTATTTCGGTAAAAAAATTAACAGTCAAAGCAGTTTACTGTTAGTTTCCGTTAAAAGTAGGGGGTGTCATACATTATGTTAATCATGTGGGGTGCATTTTGAATATGGATAAATAAAGTAGGGTGCAACTCAAATTTTCTCAAAAAATAATGATGATCCAAAAACTATGATTATCTAGTCATCTAAAATACTTTGGGCGTAGTGCATATATCCTTAGAGAACTTCGTCCTACTAGTGTGACAAAGTGAGATTAGGATAAAACGGAACAAATCCTCTCATTTTAACAGTATACTCCACCAAAGATATCGTACATAAAAATATTACTGAAGTCATTTTCCCCTTTGTATGTTATAACTTTTATATGATTGTAATGGTATTTTGTTATATATTGATCTGTCTAGGTTGTTATCTAATATTGTTTATTATATGTTTGCATTATTACCTATTTGGTAACTCGATGCAGCGAAATAACATTAATATCAACATATAAGTTAGCACATATCATTTGATAGTTATTGTAAAAGTCTATGATAAAGCTAACATAGCTAAGAATATCTTTGAATTTACAATATGATGCAATACCACTTAGTTGAAATATACAATTTTTAAGATAGTTTTTTCATTTTCATATTAGTTTGCTTATACGTTAAAATGTTTGTAAAGTGGTAACTCATGGTGATTAATCGAAATGTTGTCCAATTTTTCTTGTAGATGACAGGGCTAGGGACTCTAATTGTTACTCCTCTCATTGGAAATCTCTCAGACAAATATGGTCGCAAGGCCTTGCTCACCCTTCCTATGACCATTGGCATAGCACCTATTGGTATGTATTGTTGTGGTTACACTCCGAAAATAGTAAATAGTTTAACTAAAATGTTCTCATAAGAAAGTGAAAGAAATAAAATATTTTACACTCTCACACCCATTGGTAACCTATTCAAGGGACACGATAGAGATTTAAATGATTTCATAGTTTGTGACTATAAACGGCATTCAGGGTGACGTAAGTTGAATCCAAATGCGTTATGAATCATTAAAATACAATTTTGTTGTATCGTATTGATAGAATTATGATTTCAACTACCATGCAATCAAATTATCATGCATTCCAAGGAGGTGCATGCTATATTTTGATTGTATGAGGATTTTCGGGTTATATATATATATATATATATATATATATATATCCAATGGAAGGAAACCCTATATATAAAAAATATATATATAAACCGATGGAAGGAAACCCTAGTGATGGGGTGGGGACCCGAGCAGCGGCGAGGGAACCGATCTTCATTTCCCCGGAGGGGGGGGGGCTGGGACCTGGGTCATCGGCAGACCGGGGGAGCGGTGGCGTGCGGGCGGCCGGCGGCGGCTGGACCACCGTCCAACGAAGGCGACGGAGCACGACATGGGTAGGCCCGATGGGTATTAGCCGCGCGTCTCAACCGGCGGCCCGTGCTGGGGATGAAGGCGGCAAATATCATGATGGTAGGGGCGGGCCGTCGGCAGGAAACCGACTGAACTATGATGGGAGACCGGCACCGCCGGCAAGAGCTATTCAGCGAACTCAGATGGGCGACAACCCTGGGCAGATGGAGGGTGGTGTTCGTAGTATTTCGGGCGGCCATCCAACGACGACAAATTGGTGGCGGGTGAAGCCGACAACCGCCGAGAGGGAGAAAGGAGTAATCGGAGGTACGCGAGTTTGCAGTAGTAGCGGGTCCCAACTACAGAAAGATGTGCATGGAGACATCGTGGGGTACACGGAAGTGGTTACGACACGAACAAGCAAGTCGTGGACGGACATATCTAAGCCAACCATGACTAACTGTCCAACTGCGATGGAGTTTGTCACCTAAAAGAGTGGAAAACGGTTACAGAGCTTCATTCCCAGCAAAAGAGATTGCGGAGGTCACAGAGTTCTGGAAGAGCACACTAGTATTCTACGTACTTGGCGATAAACCATTCTAGGGGCAGATTCGGGCATATGCTCATCGTGTCTGGCGGCCGAAAGGGAGGATGGTTATCTTTGCCAAAAAAAATGGATTTTATTTTGTCAAGTTCGGACTGGTGGAGGATATGAAGCGCATCATTCAGGGAGGGCCATAGATGTTTGACGACCGCCTGTTATCTTGAAGGAGTGGACGATGGAGTCGCCATGTGAGAAGTATGTCCTCAATGCTATATCAGTCTGGATACGGTTTTCGAGTTTTTCTGTCAAATATTGGAGCATCTCGTTTCTGATGCGGCTTGCTAGTCTTATTGGCAAGCCAATCAAGACGAATGACGCTACAACGTACATGGACAAGTTGATGTACGTCAGAGTTTCTCTGGAGATTGGAGATTAGTGCAGGTTCAGAGCTGCCCTTGACGCTGGAATATGATGTATCGACGGGTGAGGTCCTCACACAGACTGTTGAGTATGAACGGGTGTGCATGCTTTGGCCATGACACAAAGGCATGCAAGGTGGGAGGCGCTAGGGGAGCATCCACCAGTATTACCTTGCCGTCGAGTTCTCCCTCACCTTGTGGGACGGGAGGGCTGATACAGATGGGGGCTTGCCGTAGGCTTATGGCGTGGGGGACATGGTCACAGAGGAGACAGTCATAACAACGACAAATCTACTGAGCGGGACGAGGTTAGAGCAGGAGGACAACGACCAAGGCACAATGATTATATTCCAGGCAAAGAGGGGCTGTTACCAAAGGTACGGCGACAACGAAGAACCATGGAGCATGTATAGATGCAAGATCGAAGGAGGGCGTGTTCTATAGCAGAAAGAGGCATGCGGGTCCCCTTCAAGATGAGACACCGCGGGGGCTTCGAGAAGACGGTGGGGACGGAAGATGTATGTCGAGACAACCTTGCATGGTCCAACCTACTTGATAAGGTGGTGGATACTAGCAGTATCATCGAAGCAGAGGCAGTTCAGAGCCAGGAGGAACCGACACCACCCCAGGGTGCCACGTCAGATAAGATGCATGGGGACATGGCCATTTATTAATGTCGGTCGTCTCAAGGAAAGTCCGTGGAGCGTGTTCCCTAGGTTGGTGGAAGGATATCAGTGAGTTTCTGCAGAAAGAGCATTGTTCAATCATTGTACTACTGGAAACTAAGATAAAGTCGGAGGGAATATTGGCGAGAAGAACCTCACCCCATTGGTTACAGACGCATAACCTCCACTTATGTACCATGGCTAGGGTTTGGGTCCGATGGGATAGTCGTTGTTGGGATGGGAGAGTGATAAATATGTCCGAGCAGGTGATAGCTATGGACTTCTCTAACAAGGGCGGCTTCCACTTCATCTTCGACGCGGTCTATGGTCACAACGATATGAGGAGAAGGTAGGAGCTATAGTACAAGATTATTCATGTAAGCGTGGTAGCAGGGAGCTCAAATCTACCACTCTTACTCATAGGAGACTTTAACGCTCTAATGTACAAAAAGGAGAATGTAGGAGGTCGGTTTGTACCAAATTCGATTCTGTATGACTTCCAATATTGCATGATGCAGTCAGGACTACAGGGCTTGGAGAGGTCTGGACATATTTGGACCTGACACAACAAAGCAGTTCGAAAGAGGGTTGCCTGTTAGCTGGATAGAGCTTTAGGCAACAGTGCTTGGTTCACCAGGTTTTTCCACTCGGTTGCAGAGGGTAGGCCAGCTGGAACGAGCGACCACTCTCCTCTCCGGGTTGGTTTCACAGAGAAGCCTCCTTGGAGATCTCATCCTTTTCGGTACAACAACAGTTGACACCTTTTCGAGGGGTACGCGGAGGCGGTGGCACGGGGGATGCGGCTGGTGGGCCAAGGCACTACTCAATTTAATATGGTGCATGCGCTAAAGTCCACCAAGGTTGAGCTGAGGGCCTGGGTTCGGGACCATCCTCGTCTGCTTATGGCGGACAAGGAGGAGGAGCTCCGCTTGATCTAGGAACGCATGCAGTTAGACATGATGGATGGGGATTTGACAGGTCATGAGAAGAAACTGGCAGAGGAGGTCAACCTACTATGACTACCGGAGGAGATCCAAAGTGTCCAACATTCCAAATGCTCGTAGCTGAAGGAGGAAGACATATGCTCTAAATTTTTCTACGATGTGGTATGTGCTCGCCAATATCGTAAGAGCTTCAATCAGCTACTGAACGTGGAAGGAAAGCTAGTGGATACGCCCTCAGGCATACAGTCAGAGGCTATCAGGTACTATTCTAAGTTGTATAATCAGTTTAATTATATTTTTTTCTGATCTTGTGTGCAAGGGACTGGTCACAACATATGGCAATAGCCAATTGCTAGCCCCGGTTAGACTAGAGGAGGTTGAGGCGATAGTAATGGGTGCGGACCCCAACAAGACGTCTGGTCCGAATGGCTTCAACAAATTCTTCAAAATCAATTGAGAGGCACTCAAATATCAGGTCCTTGTGACGGTGCAGGAGTTTTTCACAAATGACAAGTTGTTGAAGGAGCTGAATCACACGTTCCTGACGCTGGTTCATAAAAAAGAGGGTGCTACGTCCCTGACCGACTTCAGGCCCATTGCGTGTTGTAATTATTTGTATAAGATAATTACACACCTAATGTTCTAGCGGATGGAGAAGATTATGCAGGGATTGGTTTCAGCAAATTAGTCGGCCTTCATGGGCAGGTCGATACAAAGCACAGCCTCCTGGCGCATGAGATGGTACGAAAATTCAATAAAGCAGTGGACATGAAAGCCTGCGTGAAACTAGATCTTAGGAACGTTTATGATACGGTGAATCATCATTTCGTTTGTCAGCTTATGCTCGCCATGGGTTTTGATGAGATGTGGGTTGCAAGAATTAGGGAGTGCATTACTACTGCTACTTTTTCGATGCTTATTCGGGACATCCCCTATCGGTTTATCAGGCGGAATAGGGGGTACGGCAGGGGGACCCTCTGTTCCCATATATATCCACACTAGTCATGGAGTACTTTTTGTGTCTGATGGATATGAGAGTGCATCAGAGGAGGATTGTACCGCTTTACAAGAGGGTCACTCCGCACGTGTCTCATTTGATCTATGTTGATGACCTCTTGGTCTTCTTGCGGCCGTTGATGGAGGGTCTCACTACTATTTCGGAGATCATGGGAGTGTTCGGGAGTAGGGCTGCAAATGAGCCAAGCCGAGCCAAGCTTTTATAAGCTTGAGCTTGGATTGACTAGCATTAATCGAGCTCGAGCTCAAGCTTGATAAGTTTTTTATTTTAGAGCTTGGAGTTTGTTTATATTAAGCTTGAGCTTGACTTGGTTTGAGCTCGAGCTTGGCTTGATAAGCAAGCTTAATTCAAGCTTGATAAACAAGCTCGATAAGTTCAAAATCAAGCTCGTTAAGCTTTGATTTCAAGCTTAACGAGCTCGATTTCAAGCTAGTTAAGCTTGAATTCAAGTACATGTAATATTAACAATTTATTTATAAAAATTCAATTAAAAAAGTTCCTTAATATTAATTAATAAGGGCATATAAATATATAATGCACACAACCATATTGTTAACAAACATACATAAAATTAGACTTCAACAAAGAGCAAATTAAAATTTAAATAATAAAATAAATTGGTAGATTGCCAGCAACGATATTTTAAACGAGCTTCTAAACGAGCCAGCTTACGAGTCAGTTCGCAAGCTCATAAACGAGCCAGCTCACGAGCTCAAACGAGCCGAGTACTTCCAAGTTTGAGCTTGGCTTGTTTATTAAATGAGCTCGAAAATGAAGCTTGAGCTCGGCTTGTTTACTAAATGAATCGAGCTCAAACGAGCTTTTATCGAGCCGAACTTCGAGCAGCTCGCGAACGGCTTGGCTCATTTGTAGTCCTATTTGGTAGGCTATCAGGGCTTCAATTGAACAGGGACAAGAGCCGGGTGTACTTTAGCTCTCTCTGTCCTCTAAAGCAGGTGCGTGCATTGGTGCTGGGGGTCGAGAAGGGGGATCTGCCTGTAAAGTATCTTGGACTCCCGTTGTCAGTCAACTATGCAAAGGATTTGGAATGCCACAGTTTAGTTGAGTATACCCAACGGAGGGTGGAGGGCTGGCAGGTACAATGTCTTTCATTTAGAGGACGTATTGAGCTTGTACGGTCTGTCATTTTTGGTTTTAGCTTTATTCTGGCTGCAGTCTATTCTGGTGCCAACGGTTACTCTTCGAAAAGCGGAGTGTATCTGTTCTAACTTCATTTGGAGGGGTGGCCTGCATGCTATCACTTGGGAACAACTGTGTAGACCTCGGGAGGAAGGAGGGTAGGACTACTACCGTTGTCGACAGTCCGAGATGCAGCATAAATGAAACTGACATGGAAGTTTGTGCGTGGAGGTTCTCTATGGACAGAATGGATAGCAAGTAGGTATCTGAAAGGAGAGAATTTTTGGTCCTGCAGGTACAATAACAATGCTTCTATCTTCAAGCACTTGCTACACAATAGGGCAGCTATTAAAACTACTATACATCGGATCATACGGAATGGTAGGAATACCGACATGTGGCTCGACCTATGACTGGTTCACCGGAGTTTACTGGAGATATCAAGTCAGCAGCTAAAGTTGGAGGCGAGTAGGGGAACGAGGGTGCAGTTCATCATCCGAAATGGAGAATGGCGGCCTGACCTGTATTATTACACGGTCATGCATGGAGACAGTATTCTGGTGGTCCAAATTGATATTAGAATTGACGCTGATAGATGGGTGTGGAACCCGCTGGGGGTGTGGCAGACGGAGGGGACTTCGAGTTTGGGAGTTGTTACAACTTCGTGAGGTCGACACACCACAAGATGGATAACTATGACTTTATATGGTTAAGGGGCTCGCTCGCAAGATACATCTCTGCATGTATCGGCTATTGCTGGGCTGCCTTCTTACCTAGGACAAACTTTTCCACTTTGGTGTTCGGCTTCAAAACCAATTTTGTGTGCTATGCAACCAAAGCAATGAGTCACTCCGGCATCTATTCTTCGAATGCGGACTGATTTGGTTCCTTTGGCATGAGCAATATTGCAAGTGATTGGGGAGCTGCAGGGAGGTGAAGGATATAAGCGAAATCATCGCGGGGATTCGTGCCAGGAGAAGAAGATGGATGTTATGGTTTATGGAGGCACATCTACGCCTTGCAGCGACAGTGTGACATGTGTGGCGAGAGCGTAACAGGCGCATCTTTGAGGGACTCCAAACTTCTCCCGTTACAATTTTACACAATATTGAATTTGATGTTGGTGCTATGCCACTCCTATGAGGGACTGAAAATGTATGATGTGTAATATGTTTTGATGGATGAATAAAATTTTACCTTTGTTTCACATCATACATTTTCAGTCATACATTTTTGCATCCTAAAACATTTCCATGATCACAACCGTTTGAACTTGTTTAAGTCATCTAATCTTAACCATTGATTTGAATGGTCCAAATCAATGGTTAAGATTAGATGACTTAAACAAGATCGAACGACTGTGATCATGGAAAATTTTGGAGATATATAAGAGTGGGGATCCCGATCCCTCCTCATAATTAATTAAACACACTTAAGTGAAACAAAAACATCATGTACATGTTATTTATATGGATACTTTTAGAGATACCTTTGAAAAAAATCCTAAATATAGTGTTTATTTATTAGTTTGTCATTTAATAAACCTAATATGTCAAAGATTTTTTTTTTTTTTATATAATTATATTTTCTAAAACTATTATGAGCTTTGGACCATTCATGTCTTTAAGATAAAAAAAAAGAAACTAGGCTTAACTTATAAATAGTGTTTTTCTTAGAAATAACTAGAGGCATAACTTTTCTATTAAAGTTAATAAATTATTTTACTAAATTAGTTGCAAAAAAGATCCATAAAATAGTTATATCAGTTTTATCACCACTTTTCAACCTGATATTAGATTCTTATGGCTTGTAATTGTATCAAGAAATTTAAATTGTTGATTATTCTTGTCAATTTAAATATTCTGATTTTGAGTCACAAGTTACTTTATTATACTCCAAATTTAATAAAAAAGGTAAAAAGGTAAAATAAAATAGAAACAAAGTAAAACATAAGGTACCCAAAATCTCTTAAGAGTATGTCTTATACCGCAATACAGTCTCAAAACAAAGAAATATAGTAGACGCACATTATGCTTATCTTATTTATTTGAGTGTTAAAAACAAACTTTAAACATAAAATATTGAATTTGTCGGAATTCATAAAGGTGGAATATTGAAATTGCATGCTAGGTTTTTTTGCACACATAATATCGGCTTCCAAGGATGCTTTTGTCTTCAAGAGGCACCTGCAAATGTTCGACTATATGACATGTTTGTTTCTAAGTGTCATTAGGCTTGTATGAGTTAGACATGCGACTATGGAGGCGTACCTAACGCCTCTCAAGCTACCTAAAGGGGATGTTTCCTAATTTCTAATTACACATCAAATTATATTAGCGTATGTAGAAATTGCATATGTAGAAATTTATGTGGGTGTACGTATAGAGATGGAGAGATGAGAATAGGAGATGATGGTAGCTACTCCTAAATATTAGAGAGAAATAATGAATTGGAGAAAAGCAACATATCCCCTATTAGGGATTCACATATATTTATAACATGTAAGGTTACATGAAAAGACTAAAATAACCATAGCAAATAATATCTAAATTTGACCAAATAAATATTTTGTTGATATCTAACTTGGTATCCAAGTAATAGATCTTTCTTACACCCTACCTTGGATCCCAACCGGTTTACCAGTCGGCCTCTATACTTCCTATATTTCCCTCAACTTTAACATGTTGACTGAAGAAAAATATGTACAACTTCCAAGTTAAAAAAACTCAAAAATTACAAACTGACTCGACTTAACCAATAAATTGACTCTACTACGTATCTTTCAAAACTTCAAAAATTTCTCATGTCGGATAACGCTGATCATGATGAAGACTCCTGCTACTCATGAGTGTTGCATCGATACTGACTACGACTTATGTCTCATTTGCGATGACCGATGGCATGTGACACTTCTGGTTGATCCCTCTATATTTCCCCCTCAAGTTGATATGATGTATTATCATGATCAACTTTTAATTAACTAGAACTCAATGAGCCCTCAAACTGGTCATTTAAAGACGAAGCCTACGATCTTATGTTAAATACATCTTGGTTCAACACAAGTCCATCTATGATTTTCTTCATCTGAATCTATCTTGGATCTAGTCTTGTTTGGATGCCCCAAACATGTCTTTAACTTGGAGATTATAGAGAGATATTGATCATCTTAACTAAGGGTTCTTCCCCTTACTTTGATGATGCGTCTGATAGTTGATAACAAAAGATATGTTGGGAATGAATGCGGAAAACCATTCCCCAAACCAATAAAACTTGGTGAGAACCGAAGAAAGTCACACAAACCAATTATGTCAAAAAACCACACACGAGGATAATGCAAAAACGTTTTTTTACGTGGAGAACACTGACGGAAAAAATCACAAGACGAGGATTCCAACTCAAAAAATCCTTCATTAATGGAATAAGGGAAATACACAGACTCCTTTACAAACTCCTCCATCGATCCACACAGTTCATCACAACTCTTCAAATACAATAGAAACTGAACACAAAATAAACAGAGAATTACGGAAGACGAGGACGAACCGTTGTATAACTCCTCGAACCTCTCTCTCCTCAAAATTAACTCTCCAACTTCGAATTTCCCCTTCCTCCTGGTTGAAGAATTGGGCCCTTTAGAAAACTCTCCTTAGATTGTAATCTATTGAGTTTAGGGCTAGGGAACACCTATTTAAAGCACCATACTTCCGAAAAGATCTAGACATACTTCTGAAAAGATCTAGACATACTTTCGAAAAGATCTAGACTTTTGATTACGATCTAATAGTGTTAATAAAATATTCAAATTTTACTTTCAGCCCCAATATCAGTATACCGAAAAATAGGCACTTCGAGTCATGATGGTTTTGGAATGAAAACGCATTTCACCGGTATATCGGCAATATACCAACAACAATATACCGGCGGTACACCACATGTACTGATATGACTTTTTCCAATACGTCTGACGCGCTTAAAACGTGCCCCTCTTTTGTCGTCTTCGACGACTCAAGCTTCTCTGATACATGATGGCACTCATCGCACTACGATGTTCTCCACATAGGTTGAGAATCTCACTCTCCACATAGGTTGAGAATCTCACCCAATACCAACAAGATAATGGCTTCTAATGATGAACTTGGATAAAGACTGCTTCAAAGGGTGGTGATAGGAAGATGAAGAATGAAGATGAGTTGCGATGAATGATAATGGAGCAATCTGGATCGTCAAAAAAATAACATACTGACCTAAACAATGCCGACCAAAACTTTGACGCAATTTTGATTCCTTGTAATGCTTGCTTTCGGGCAAACAAAAAAATTTCGGTTGGAATTACAATCAACTATTTTGGTTTCTCGAGTAAGATCGAAATTATGGTCAACTACTCTTGTTGCTCTCCACCAAATTTGAAATTTCGATCGAAATTTTAGTTTTATAATTTCTCTAAAAAACTGATCCTCTCTTTGCGATTTTAAGGGAGAAAATACGTTGATACGACAAATGATCATTGCAGTGATGATGAAGACAACAACCGATAATTTGATTGCACATTGACAATGAAGATGACAATCTAACGAAGCGATGAGGGCAGAGGAGCATCACGACAATGAAGATGGAGGAGCAACACGACGATTGATGCTGACAGTGATAATATGAAGGATGATCTACTTCTCCTTCTATTCTTCTTATTCTGCGACAACGACAACGACAGATGGTGGACGACGATGACTATAAATGCTAGATGTAAGATTTTTTTTTTTTTTACAACATCTTGGAAATACCTTTCTTCTTCTTCTTCCACCTCTTGCCTACGCGTTGAAGTAGATCGATGACGACAAGTTCAATGAACGAAGATACGCTTAAATAGTGTGTCGACTTGGCCTATTCTTCCATAATCATAGATCCTGCCCTGATACCATGTAGAAAATTTTGTGGGTGTAGGCATGGAGCTAGAGAGATGAGAAGGGGGATGATGATAGCTACTCCTAAATATTAGAAAGAAATAATGAATTGGAGAAAACCAACATATCCTTTATTATGGTTTACATATATTGATAATCTAAAGGATTATTATGAGAAGACTAAAATAACCCTACAAACCCTAGGAAATAATACCTAAATCTGACCAATAAATATTTGGTTGATCTTTAACTTGCTATCCAAGTAATAATCTTATTTAGACTCTAAGTGGACCCCAACCGGTCAACTAGTTATACAACTGAACCGGTTTTTACCACTGGCCTATATACTTCTACAGCATCTTCTCCTACTTTTTTTGAAATATGTATTTTGGTTGTGAATTTTAAGGCAAGTAGTTGTTGCACTAGTAATAGTTTGCCACCTTGTTTATACTAAAAGACACAGTCCACAATCCTTTCTATATAAAATCTTAAAAATTAGTAATACAAGATTAAGACTTATTTATTCATTCTATTCGAATATTGCACACGGTCTTTATATGTTGTTCTAGCACTTGCATAACATGCTCAAAGTTAAAATATAGTACTTATTCGACTTGTAATGTAACATTAACCACATTTGAGACTATAGTTCTAATGTTGATACTAAATTAGGTCATTTCACCTTTTTAGATGTTTTAGAAATATTTTAAATGGTAAGTTCATGTAACAATGAAGGCCTTATTTTCATATTGGCTATGCAACATTCATCAATATTTGTAATTTATTGAAAGAAACATAGATAACTACATATATATACATAATTTCTTTGAAGCCATATTCTTTTCCAGCCAATATCTCTAATTTAATAAAATTCTTATATTGATTAATATTTGACAGTTGCAGTTATTCTGGCTTATGACCAAATTTGACAATTGCAGTTATTTTGGCTTATGACCAGTCAAGACCATTCTTCTATACTTACTATTGCATCAAAATGTTCACTGGCATGCTTTGTGATGGCAGCATTCAGTGCCTCTCACTTGCCTTTGTGGTAAATACTTGCATCGCCTTTCCATTGTAAAGCTAATTAATTTCTTAAATAAATTTTGATAAAATGTCTTTGCTATGAGAAAATAGGGTTTTGTTATAATTTTATTAGATACAATACCAAACACAAATGGTAATGGATATGAAAAGAAATCTAATAGAATCACATGCTATGAACATAAAAATAATGAATATGTCTATTCCAAAAATCTAGTTCTACATAGTTGCTCACAATTGTAAAGTACGTAAACTATGCATGTTTGCGACTAAAAATATTTTATACATAGTATGTATTAAAATTATTATAATGTTTATGAAAGTATCTTTAAGATTATAATTTTTCTATGATATACAAAAAAAAAGTTGATTAAGAAAATTGTATTCATAGATTGATGATGACATTAAAAAATATGATTATATAAATTATTAACTCTTCTTCCCTTGAAATTCTTCTTCGTTATGTTTTCTCTTCTTAGCTACAGTTAGAATATTGTTTCTTTTATTACAAAAGTTAAATAATTTCTAGTTCATAAGTCAAAGTGTTCAAACTTTTTAACATAATCCACATAAAAATAATGTGTAAAAGTTAAATATGGTGATTATATACTACACCCTCCGCCACTGTCCTAAAAATAATCAATGATTAATATATCAACCACCCTCTCGAAGATTTAAAGAATAGTTGAGGTTTATCATCTTCAAATATACTACCATGCATCTATAATATCAAAATAAAAGGCAAAAAACTTAATGTTAATTTGATTCAAATTAATTTTTATTTCATAAGGTATATGGAAGTTTTTAAAGGAATATGGAAATAGGGATTTGTAAAAAAAAACATTAGATAACTAATATTGAAACAAATCAATCATGCAGGTATATTGTCAAGGGATGTAAATAAAAATATCTAAGAAATCTGTTGGAATAACATTTGCTAAAATAATTTAATATGAGTAATGTGACTTTTCTTCATCTTTATTCTAAAATGTAGGCTGACAGAGTAGGAGAGGGACGTCGAGCATCAGCCTTTGGTGTGCTCTCAGGTGTATCTGCTGCAGGATTTCTTTCTGGGACCATAACTGCTCGTTTTTTCTCTACTGCTGCTATATTTAAGGTCATTATGAATATTTCATGCTCATATTATTATTCTTTTTCTTCATTAGTCATTTATTTATCTCATACCATTTTTCAATACATAGATCTCTGCCGCAGTAGCTATACTAGCAGCAACATACATGAGATTCTTTCTTACAGAGACAAGCAAAGAAACTACTGTACTTTATGACACGAACCAGCCCCTTTGCTCCTGTCCTTCGGATGACAACTCGTCTTCCCCAAAGCTACAACCCTTCAGAAAGGTCCCTTCACTACATGACATGATCCACCTTCTTAAAAGCAGGTTAGTGACCAAGAATTTTTTTCCTCTTTATATACTTACTATAAATATAATTGATTATATATTATTAAGTATTCATGACTTGGAATCACATGACATAATATAATTTCCACAATAAGGCAATATTAAATAAAAATAACAGTTTAAATATTGTTTCAATCATTTTGACAAGAAAATCACTACTAAATTATTTAAATCGCTAACATTGTAATTCGAACCATTACTGCATATATAAAAGCACGCACTAGGGTGTTTTAAGGTTCAAGTGGATTTTGAATTCACATACTCCCAACCAACAATATCGTACTTATTTATTATGTTAATGTTGTTTTAGGAGCTTTGTCAATTCTAGCTTCCATATATATAGAGATCTTGCAAGGGTAGTGTTTCTAGAATTGCATTCCTTCTTTTATAAGAACCATTTGCAATGCTATCTTTGAAATATATATATCATTTCATAATTATATTATTTAGGATTTTTCTTCACATCTTCTATTGAAATCTTTCTTTCTTTTAAGCACCTTATTAGGGGCAACTAATTTTCATAGCGTTATATGTTAGTTTCTTTCATTACCTTTTTTTCCCCCCTCAATCATGTGATTATAAATTTAGGACAAATGTTTGTCATATTTTTTTTACTTCTTGTAAAACATAAAATATAAGATCGAGACATTATCATGGGTCTCTTTTCTCTCATCATCAATCCTCTACTTTGTGTAAAAAAATGCTAGATCCTCTACTTTGTCATAAAATGTTAGGTCCTTCACTTTGTACCAGAAAATACTAGATACATTAACATGACTTAGTTGGATGGTTTGTATAGTTCACCATCAGTATACTATTTGCATTCATATATTTAAACCTCAATTTACGTAGCATATTTATCTCAAACATATATGATACAATGGTCTCTCTCTCTCTCTCTCTCTCTCTCTCTCTCTCAAATATATATATATATATATATATATATATATATATATATATATATATATATTACCAAGTGAATTAAAAGTGATTTGAAATAGTTTTTTTAGCTCACTCATCTAATCCAGAACTAACTATGCAGCTTGACCTTATCACGAGCAGCTGTTGTTACATTTTTCATCAGTCTAGGAGACAGTGGCCTTCATGCGTCATTATTGGTACATTTCTTCCTCTATGATTTTAGGCTTTTATTCTATTTGTTTTTTTATATATAAAGTTTAATTATACATAATTAATTTATTCTAGTATAAGTATAATTTATTATGAGATTCTTCCTTCCTAAAATTGTAATGTCTTAAAAAAAGAAATACAATTGAAAAAGATATGAAACATAGTAGACCCGGAGGTGATAAAAGCTTTCAATTAGTTTTAAGGCCTAAGTTTGCTTATTTTAGTGCCTTCACTTTGTGAGGCCCACATTCAGATTTTACTTGCTTATGTAAATTGATGATTGTCATTAAAAATATGATAAAATACAATATCTAACTTAACTGTCCACTCAATTATATAGGATTATGAGGCCAAAGGATCTCAAGTGCACTCTAGCATATATATGTATTTTATCATAAAGAAAAATTAGAACATATCAACTAAAAATTTGTGTGCATCTTTCAGGTACATTCAACCTTCTTTTGTCATAGTTAAAAAAGGATGATAATATTGTGCCATATTGTATGTTGTAATGCGGTATTTGTGTCATACAAAATTAAATATTGTTAATGGTATTTGAATGTATGAAGTACTGAAGTATGATACACTATTGTTGCTATGCGTGTGTAAGCTCTAGTCACCTGGTGCCATATAAAGTTATCATCAGAATAATTCTTTATGCATATCATGAATGCATTTATGTCCTTTCTTATGCTTGTGATGTTAATGCAGTACTTCTTGAAAGCACAATTCCACTTCAATAAAGACCAATTTGCTGATTTGTTGTTGATAGTAGGGATAGCAGGGGCTCTTTCGCAGGTGTGTTATTGGTACTCAACATTGATTGACAACTATTTATATAGGATAATATTCTTCTAGTTTTTTCTCTCTCACTTGCTTATACCAAAGAGTTCTATAATGTTCAGTTAGTTCTGATGCCTTCATTAGCAACCATGATAACAGAGGAGAAATTGTTAAGTATCGGTCTTCTGGCAAGCTGCGCACATGTAACTACCTTTCTTGTCCATCTTAGTTACACATTCCTTTGGTATTTTCTTATATTTACTATATTGTGAATGGTCTTTGAATGTTACAGGTATTTCTTTATAGCATCTCTTGGGCCTCCTGGGTACGTAATAACATTCTTCATTGCTTAATTACCTAACTAATAACATTTGATATCATAAATAATTAACTTCTTATTATTTTATTTTAAAGATTACTAATAAACCAAATGTCTAATATATATATTGATGCTTTCCAATTCTTCTTGGTTTCCTAAGTCTAATTCTGGTCCATTTCTGTATCTTTTGGAACACATATTTAATAAATGTATTCCCTATGTTCATTTATCCTAATCATGTCATTTCTACACTTCAATTTTTCAAGTTGTGCTCAAACTCTAAGCAATACATGCAAAACATCAGTTAATCATCCAAATCATTTTGATACTTGCAATTAGATATAAAGCTACAAAAATATTTCTAATAATATAGGAATAATGCTCTTTCCTTTGTACCATTTTTTTATATTCGAAACTAAAGTAGCGGCATATTTATCATGGTTTATTTTGACCCGATTTGACAACTTAGCCATCTACAGCATTTTTGTTCGTTTCAAAGATCACATCATTTGAGACTAAGTTCTCGCATATATATATATATATATGGTAAACGAGATTTGAGTCATAGTGCTCATATTCCTACATGAGCCATGCACATGTGGACAAATATGAATAGACTCCTACATCCCATGTGCACTAGTACACTCTATTCCTATTGGTCCACATGTGCATGACTCATGTAGGAA
Organism: Iris macrosiphon; assembly: GCA_036927795.1. Lineage (NCBI taxonomy): Eukaryota > Viridiplantae > Streptophyta > Magnoliopsida > Asparagales > Iridaceae > Iris > Iris macrosiphon. The sequence goes on from JAYESA010000002.1 coordinate 61,527,035, forward strand.
TATGAACACTATGGCTCATATCCCGTTTACCCATATATATATATATATATATATATATATATATATATATATATATATATTATGGTCCCATTTTTATGTAGAACGGAGGAACTCAATTATTATCATACACTATCTTCCAACATATAAGTAATATTTTTTTTAGATGCTAGCAAAAAACCATTTTGATAAATCATGTTCTGCCACTTCCCTCGTACAAATTTAGATTAAGTTATAATTTTCCTTTAATGATTCAAATATGAATAAAAAAAGGATTTTTTTAAATTTGCTAAATAAAGATCCTAATATTGCTATACAGATCATTACAATTGCATGGGGATTATATGTTGCATGAAAAAGTATGAGAGACATACTACTTTACATATATAATTGTTAGTGAGAAATATAGATTATTTGACAAGTTAATAGATATACAATAATGGTGAACAATATTATATAAATTTCTTGTTTTGATGGAAACACACTTAGGGGTAGACCTTCACAGGGATATGCTCACCCCCCCTATTTTAAGAAATCTCTAGCCCAATAAGAAGTTCGACGTTGCAAGTAATACATATAGAATATGTAGACGAAAATGACCCCTCCCAATGCCGTGTTAGCAAGAAGTTCAACCTTCAGACATTTTAAAGTATATGTCTAACCCAATAAGAAATAAGATTACAACTTTCTTAATTCCAGCAAGTTTCTTCATCAAACAAAAGTACACGCATTTCCATCCGTTAAGCATCCAGGTCCAACTCCAACCTTTTTATGAAATGTCTTCTCCCAAAAGTGAATGATTATGTTTCTTCTTTTCCATATTTTGTTTAGTTTTCTGTTTATTATTTACTTTTGTTGAATATTGTTCTCTAATATGGATATATTTATTAATAGTATTTATTTGCAAGAAGAAGCGGTATATTATAAATAATTGTTTTGCACTAAACATACTTTTGTAGCATGTACTTGTCGTGCATATATTTACAAGAAATACTATTCTTTTTGTTTCCCCATCAACATCGAGTTCATCATATCCAATATCACAAATTATAGAAAGCATCTCTTACATCAGTTGGTATGATCGAAAGTAATACTCAAAAATGGTACGACTATCCTAGTCCACATATATGTGAATGATTAAGGGAAGGGGGGGGGGGGGGGGGTGTGGGGGGTGGGAATCACGAACACTTATTATTAATGGAAAAATGAGGGAACCCTCTTTAGCATAATTCCTTTATTAGAGATAATTTATTTCTTCTCTCACTTTGGTATAAAAGTAAGTATTATATAACATAGGTCCCTATATAACCACCAATAATTCACCTGTAAGAAATAGGACTTCAAATCCTTTTTTATAAATCCTAGCAATGAGATAATTCTTCATTGTTGGATGGAGTCAATATATGCAAATCAGAAGCCCTAAACTGAAACCCCAAAACCTAACCTAGACACAATCTTCCATTATGATAGTGTGACTAGTAAATTTGTCAAGAGTCCTATCTGTAGGTTTATTGATAGGTTTAAGTGATTTGGTCATCAAATATTTTCCGATCCTTGAGGTTCTTTTCCCCGTAGGCTCTCATAGTCACCCATTTTCATATAGGAGAAATCTCATTGTCTTTAATAAGATCATGTCAGATTACGAGTAGCCTATCTTGGGTAAGAACAACTCTTGCATGCGATACACTATGATGAAATGATCCCTCATCTTCAACTTGGATGCACTGTCTTGTTCTAGCTCTTGTAAGCAAACAACTATGAAAAAAGGAGCCCTACCTTCGACTTTGATGTACTATCTTGTGATCATATAGATATTTGATGTACTATCTCGTTCAGTCATATAGGTCTCCAGTTTGCACCAACTCGGTATACTAAATATCCTCTTATATAACCTTCTTGACTCATAAGATTATGCATCAATCGAACACAGAAAAGTAGTGAGCTTCTTTCGATTTGCACTAAACCACTATCTTCCTTCTTCATCATCTCTTCTGTTGAGCGCAATGCGGAAGCATGGATGGGAACTTTACTTTAACCTTATGATGACAAGAAAATAACAAAAGCACAAATTTTGAATAAATAGCACAAGAACACAAATTTACGTGGTTCTATCAACTCGACCTACTCCACGGAAAAAGGGGAGAAATACTTAATAGAGTTAATAAAAAAAATCTTACAAGGATTATAACCGCCATACAATGCAAACCACAAGCCTCCCTTATCGAGATCTCCGACGAGATCTCTCATTCTCCTTTTGAAGACTCCTTTAATGACCACCTATAAAGTTCTCACTCGATAGCCTTATTTTATCTTAGCACCTTTCTCACCAATCCTAGGATGGTACAGAGCCTTAAATAGGTCTCTCACAACTTGACCCAAGTCTGGAACAATCTGGACCGTCGAAAAGCTGATCTTTAATCTGATCCTCTTAATATTTGAGCAGATCTCGATCCGACGACGTACCGACTCTATGTTGCTGGCATAGTGCCGGTATGCTTGAAAACCTAGTTTCTTAACAAAAACACACTTTGAAGTATACCGAGGCATGCTGCTGTTATGCCTTCATGTTGAGAACCCTGTAACTTTGGTTGTTTTGATTCCTTTCGAGCTTCTCCAAATCCTTGGACAGCGCCCGTCGCACTCCGGATGAACACGAGCCAAATTTCCAACATCTTGTCGTCTTTCCCTCTCAATATCTACGAGTAGAGCACTTCTCTGAATCTATAATTCGAACGCCCGATAGGTTTTGTGCTTAATTGTACAACCTTTATTGTTTTCTTCACAATATTTTTAGTTGGCGTATAGGTCACTAAAATAATTCTAACTGTTGGAATTATTTCTTAATACTAAATGATCCAAAGAAATCCAAAGCGGCATACCAAACTATGTTATTAATGAAGGGAAAGAGATTAAAGTGGGAAAAAAGAAGTCTAAATTTTTAGGGGGGAGAAGAGAGAGGCTCCTTATACTCTTTAATAAGCCTCTTTATTAAAGATGACTCTATCTCTCCTTCTACAAAATGAACCTCTGATCACTCATGGCATTACAATGACTTACAAAACTCCCCTATAGCCACCGAGATTTTACCTATAATGAATATGGTATATAATCCTTGTTAATATCTCCTAGACATTAGAATAACTCCTCATTATTGATGTAGCCAATATATAAGCTAAACTATTTAAAAAAACAATAATGAGACATGAATGTGTGGTCTCCATGGACAATCTGCCAATTGACTAGCCAATGTATCGACCCAGTGGCTACAAATTGACCAATTGGTAGGCTGTCGATCTTGATAATCAATTTTCTTCTTACAACTTGATCTGGCTTAGGTTCTAACTATGCTAGTCTTGAGGCCCTCCTAGTCGTTCTTTTCCATCTTAGTCCGGGCTATTCATTTAGAAATGCTATCCACAAAAAAGATTGATAATTACAAATACCAACAAAACACACTTCTAAGTCAAAAAATTATCAAATTATGGACATAATTTAATTGATATGCTTTATCGATGTTAGAGTTTCCTACACATACATTTCTTTTATCATTAGAAATAAATAGGTGGTAAATTAATCATTTGATTCATCATTAGTTACTTTCATTTATTACTTCTTAAGACAATATAGGCTCTAGCTATAGTATCTTTTCCTTTATTTTGAAAATTACGATCTTTATAGAATACCAATGATATGTACCTCTCAAATTAATTTTAAATATAAAAGTAAATTTAACAAAAAAGTTTCAAAGTATTGATACTAGCAGATGTATTTTAAAATTTAATTTCTACTTTCTTTTAGATTTATTATGAGAATTGATTTTTCTTGCAGGTTCCTTATTTTGCCTCAATATTCACAATTTTTAGTGTTTTCATTCACCCATGTGTAAGTAATTTTACGACTTTTTTTTCCTTCCCGTCAATCCTATTTGAATATATTGTTCATTATACTTTAACTTCTTTGTAGATAAGAAGCACTGTATCCAAACAAGTTGGACCTGATGAGCAGGTACTTGGTGCACTAGTAGTATAACATTATGTTGATGACAAAGAAACAGTTGAATTTCAATTGTATGTATCCCGTGGTATATTTACATTCAAAAAGTTTATGCTCTATTCAGGGGATGGCGCAAGGGTGTATTACTGGCATAAGTTCATTTGCTAACATTGTATCTCCATTTGCGTTCACTCCTTTGACTGGTATTTATTTCCTCTATTATATAAAAAATAGGCTAAATTATCCTAATGGCCGTCCGGGCCTTTTTGGCACCTTAATTTTTCATTGCTCGATTTTGACATAACAATTTTGTAAATTGTTCTTTTAAAGCATATTTCGTCAATTTTTAAGCACATCCGAACCATGTCAAAAGAATATATGACAATACAAGTATTTAAATTGTACTTTTGTACTACAAGATACTTTTGAAGTGATTATCGATGTGCTTCAAAATTGAATAAATGTGCTTCGAAAGAGTAATATATGAAATTGAGAGCCAAAATGGAACATTGGAAAGTTAAAGTTGCCAAAAACGGCCGAACGCTCATTAGAATAATTTAACCTAAACTTTTTTCTTGTTTTTAGATACCAACTAATCCATTTGTTTTTATTCAGCGTTGTTCTTATCAGATAATGCTCCTTTTAATTTTAAAGGCTTCAGCATCATGTGTAGCGGATTTGCATCAGTAAGAGCTCAAAATTCATAATATTCAAACTAATCTTGTTGGATAGAATTGTTGATTTATCAATTTATTGATTTCTTCTTTTGCAGCTTATAGCATTCACTCTAAGTATTACAATGAGGGCCGCAGTTCCAGCTACAGTTTCGCACCGAAGCTTTTATGATACTAGACAAGAACATGTGTAGATCTCTCCAAAGTGTGTATTCATCTAAATTATGGTCCACTTTTATACTTGCATATGGAATCAGACATCAAAATCTTGTCCACCTCAAGATGACTATGATATGCTTTGGTACCAATAGAAGGTCACTAGGCCTTGTACAGTTCAAGCATAATTATATAGACCGTCATTTTGAACATGTACATCTTTTAGATAGGTTTAGCGTATGATGTAATTATCATGTATAGAAAGAAAGATATGAAGTATATATACATTTAGAACTTTTGAAGCATTCCTTAATATGTGAACTTCTACACTATTTGAAAGAATTTTAGGAGTTCGGACGGGCTAAATCTGAGTCTGATCGGATAAATCTGTTAATGGGTTGTGTTAGGGTTGAAGATACTCGGGTTCGGGTTAGGGTTAAAATATTTTGACCAAATCAAGATTCGGGTTGGACTTGGATTCATGTGTCGGATTACCCAAAGAATCCGACACACACACACAAACATATATATATATATATATATATAAGGAGGGATCCAGATTTTCTCATTTTTTCATCTCCTAGTATCTCCACTTTTGTATCCGTTGGACCTTGTTTAAGTCATATAATCTTAACCGTTGATTTAAACCATTCATACCAATGATTAAGATTAGATGACTTAAACAAGATACAACGGTTGTGATCATGATGATGCTTGGGGGATACAAAAATAAGGGTATCCTGATCTCTCTCTCTCTCTCTCTCTCTCTCTATATATATATATATATATATATATATATATATATATATATATATAGAGAGAGAGAGAGAGAGAGAGGGAACCACATCCCCTCCTATTATACATTCCAAGCATCTCCATGTTTACAATTGTTGGATCTTAATTGTTTAAGTCATCAAATCTTAACCGTTGATTTGAACCATTCAAAGCAACGGTTAGGATTAGATGACTTAAATAAGATCCAACGGTTGATAACATGTGGATGCTTGGAATACAAAAAATCGGAGATGTTGATCCCTTATATATATATATATATATATATATATATATATATATATATATATATATATATATATATATATATAAAGAGAGAGAGAGAGAGAGAGAGAGAGAGGAAGGATCCACATTTCCACCAATTATGCATCCCAAGCATCCCCATGTTTTCAACCATTGGTTCTTGTTTAAGTTATCTAATCTTAACCGTTGCTTTGAACCATTCAAAGCAACGATTAAGATTAGATGACTTAAACAAGATCCAACGGTTGATAACATGGGAATGCAAAAAATCGGGGATGCGGATCCCTCCCCATATATATATATATATATATATATATATATATATATATATATATATATATAGGATCCGGATCAAAAGTCCCACTTATAAAGCTCCCAAAAAGTTTCGTCATTTCTAGTCGTTGGATTGGCTTTAAGTCATCTAATATTGACCGTTGTTTTGATCAACGATCAAGATTAGATGACTTAAAGCACCACCCAACGAACCACAATAACAGGACTTTTGGGGGGGTTTATAAGCGGGACTCTTGATCCGGAGAGGAGGGATCCACATCCCCTCCAATTATGCAGCCCCAAGCATCCCTATGTTATTAACCGTTGGATCTTGTTTAAGTCATAATCTTAACCGTTGATTTGAACCATTCAAATCAATGGTTAAGATCAGATGACTTAAATAAGATCCAACGGTTGATAATATAGGGATGCTTGGGGATACAAAAAATCGGGGATATGGATCATTCCTTATATATATATATATATCCACCCAATTTTTTGTCCACCCCAAGCATCCTTCATATTTACACCGTTGGATGGGCTTTAAGTCATCTAATCTTAACAGTTGATTTATCAACGGTTAAGATCAGATGATTTAAAGCCCATCCAACGGTGTTAACATGTATTTTTTTTGGGTCGATGCTTAAGGGGGTTGGATCATGATCCCGACCATATATATATATATATATATATATATATATATATATATATATATATATGGTCGGCTCATCCATTAAGCAAAGCAAGCAAGTTGTCTAGGGTCCCACTTTTTTAGGGGCCCTATTTTTTTTTTAATTTGTGTAGTAGTTATCCTAGGACCCAAAGTCATATGAAGAGCAAATTTTTCTAAATTACCTAACTAACGAGTAACGATATATATAATTGGGATCATATTTGTTTCCTAGTTGATGGTTAATAATTTTTTTTCTAATTAGGGCTGTGTGAAGGAGCGAACAACTCTTCCACATCTTTTCCAATCTCTACTTTTCAGGAAAGGGACGATTGACTCTTCTCTTTCTCCTCCAATCTCTACTTCTCTATTTCTCAAAATATTATGAAGAGAATTAAATCCAGAGGTAACGTCTCTTTTTCTCTCGAAAAAAATTAAATTCTACAATTTTTTCCTTTTTATTGATGGCTCATTTAGTCATTATATATATATAGTAGAGTGTACTAGTTCGTATTAGTTAATATTATCTAATATAGCTTGTTTTAGTAAGGTAATGGTTAGTATGACCTAGAAAGCCTAGTTTTGCAATGTATTGATTTAGTTTGACCTAGAAAGCCTAGTTTGGCAAGATATTGACTTAGTTTGACCTAGTATTGACCTATAGACCTAGTTTCAAGCTAGTTTAACATGTTTATAATTCCAAAATACTGTTTTGACATCGAAATTCATATATAGGCCTTCGAGGCACCGTTTACGACACAGTTTGATATTCAGCACCGGATTTCAAGCGAGTACATTCTCTGATAGTTTTTTTTATTTGATAATTACTATGATTCATGTATTAGTATTATCTTACTTGATTTCTCGACACGATGGATACACATAATAGTATTTGTGGATTCATCTTTTGATACGTGGATTATACTTGCTGGCTTATATCAGGACTATTTTACTGGCACCACCTTTATCAGGACTCTTCTGACATCACTTATACTTAGCTGGCATCTTATTGATCTACATGTCGGGACCTGGATCCATTATTACTAGTCTGGCGGAGAAATATCTAAGTAGACATGTAAACATTCCTAAAATCTGGAACCACTCCCTCAGGTCTAATCTGGAATTATAGCACTCGTACATTTTACGTGCAAGCTGCCGTACATTACCCCTTAGCCGTTTATATGTCGAAAGTCTTATTTCAACACACTAGTTAGGTCTAGACTTTCTGGTTTCACTCTATGTAGAAGCATAAAAAGTGCGCCTCAGATAGATGGCACAGTTGTCTACAAATAAACCCAATAGTAGAAGAATGGCGCAGTTTCTACTTGTTCCAGAAGAAAGACGCGCATTTTCTTACTTTGGCGCACTTTCCATCCATTTCAGAGGATGGCGCACTATGCAGAGATTAGAAAAGCGACGCACTTTCTCAAATGATATGAAAGATGGCGCACACACGATCTTCTCTCTCTCAACATTTAATGAAGCAGACTGACAGCTGACAAAGGAAGAAACCGAAGAGTCAGTAGTCATCATCAGCGGAGATACGACATGCAGACCAAGGTTATCGTTTAGCGACCCAACCACAGTGCCATTCTCCTCAGAAGTGCGCTTCAAAAATGCGTCAGTCTCCAGCTGAATTCTAAAGTGCGCATACTATCATAACTAACAGTGAGTAGTTATGAATGCGTGTCTTACATGCCGTATTTCTCGTGAAAGGTGTACAAATAACTGTCCCCCACGACCTATGCTTTCCTCGTATAGGAAGCTACGTGTCAAGCAGGCAACAAGTTGTGCACCCACTTATGCAGAACGTGGGATGTTAGTCCACCAAAAGTGCGCGCACAATGGTAAAACAATGTTGACTGTCCAAAGTGCGTACATATTATCACAACAGCTTATAAACTCTATAAATACAGATTCTTCGCAACTATGAAAAGATACAGACAAACAGAGAGAAAAAAGGGGGCTAGAATTCTCAAGTCTTTGAAATTTCAGAGCAGAGTGAGAGAAATAGAAGCTTCTCGTACCATTGTGTCAGAGCTTTCTTATTGTTCAACTCTCCAAGTTGTTTGTAGCAACTTCAAGTCTTTGAAATTTAAGAGCAGAGCGAGAGAAAAAGAAGCTTCTCGTGCCATTGTGTCAGAGCTCTTTCTTGTTGTTCAACTCTCCAAATTATTCATAGCCTTCCCTACATTTTCCTTTGCGTGTGCATTTCTTCATCGTAGAGTGGTCCAAGGAGTAAAGTGATCGTTTGCAGATCAGATCTCTACAGCTATACTTTCCCAGAATCAATTGTACTTAGATTCCTGTTTAGGATATTCTTTTGTACTTTTTAATAGTTTGTAAGACAAGAATTTTGTAATCGAACACTTTTTCTTGCAAACAAAGATGATGACTCTGCTGGAGAATTCCTTCTCGTCTGACGAGAAGGTGATAGCTCAACTCGACACTGCTTCTGTCGGCTCAACACAGAAGACTTTGGTCGTGAAGTTCGATTAAACAAGCATATGAAGAAATGCTCCATTTTGGGGGTAGTGTTCACCCCTCATCCGCACTCAAGTCGAGAAAAACTTGCAAAGTGTGGGTGCCCAAACCTCGTCATGCATACCCCGAAGTTGCTGCCAACAAGGGAAAGAGCATTTTGATTGATGAGAGTTCCCCTGTCAATTTTGTTCAGATCAATGACACGGTAGACAATTCTCTTACGTTAAACAAGGGATACAATTCGCGCAACTCGTGCAATCTCAAGAAAAGGGTGATTCACACCCAAGTTTCTGAATCCCTTATGTTAAACAAGGGATACAATTCGCGCAACTCGCACAATTTCGAGCAAAGGGTGATCCACACCCAAGCTTCTCAACCCGTGCATATTCGTCGTAATATGCGAGGCAAGCAACGCATGTACACCGCTGTCCAAACCAACCAGCACACAAATAAAGTGTTGGTCATGGAGAGTCATTCTCCTAATACCCTGATCACGCGCACAATGGCAGGAAAATTATGTGCCACTCGTGCGCCAGGCCAAGACCTTCGTGCAAAATTAAATGCACAAACTGCGTCAACTTTGTCTACACCACAAAAAGTGCGCCAAGAAGGATCCATCTCTTCACAACATGCAGATTGTGCGTGTGTACACATGAGGACTGCTAAGGACAACTTTCTCTCCTCCCCGAAGAGCAAAAACTCGAGATATGAAGAATCACTTGCCAACCAAGCCAGCACATCACACTATACACAAGGGACCAAAAATGTGCACAGAAGATTCAATATATCTCATGTAAAGAGGCAGAGTCTACCCTCTTCCTCCTCTTCTCTATACTCTTTTGATTTACGTGAGGTTATTGTACAAAAATGTAAGGAGAGGGGCCCTATGATATTACAACGATATTTCCTAATGAACATCATTGCAATTGTCATAAAATTGTAATCGAATATTGTTGTGCATCAACAAAATGGTCTGTGTTTGACCGATTGACTTACACTATGTCTCATAAGCCTCAACATACAAAGCAGGTTGACAACCAGGAGCACAATGACGAACCGCTCTTTGCTTCAGTATACATGGCTTCGCATCTTTCCCGTGGTAGGAGACAATCAAGAATAAGTTCTTCAAGAACACCCAACCAGAGGAGAATTGACTAACTCATCGACTCCTTTGAAGGAGTGTACCAAAATACTAGTTCTCGAAGACGGGAGCTCGTTCGTCACGAGAATTCCTATTTCTCAGAATACGAGGCTTGGGGTAGCAATCCCTTCGATTCTGAAACTGACAGTGTAGACTTCAACTACACGGTTCTTTTTACCAATCCCTCCGTAATATACTGGGATGTTAGCATTTACGCCGTCGGTGAGGAACAAGACGCTTCTCCATCAGAAGCCACTGAATAACGCCTCAACTCACTAGAGACCGCTCTCAAGGACATGCACACTATGATACAAAATATGCATCAAATGATGACAGCCCAACATGCTATTATACCAACACCCGTCCAATTGGCTTCATTCATACACGCGTAGCCTACTCTTGGAACAACACCTCTGCAGGATAATACAAATCCAGAAGCGGTCATAAACCAAGAGTCAGTAGCACCAACTCTTAATCCTCTCAACATCGGGGGTGGATCTTTTCCAGTGATGATTCCTATTCAACCAGGATCCTATCAGTCAACCGCACCACTCCGACTAGAAGATTCTTTCGAAGCTATCCGAGAGTTACGTGCACAGGTGTAAACCCCCTCACCCAAAATTAGACCTACTTGGCATAGATAGAGAAACTAGGGCTAGTTTGTATCCAATTGAAAATAGAACACGGTATTTTATTTAAATTTTTGTAATATTTATATCACTTAGTGCACCTTACCGTTGCTTCGATAATTGGAGCACTACACTAGCCATTGCCTTCCTACGAATTTCACACCCTTGTTCTAGACATGCCAGTCATCTATTCTGACCTTTGTGTAAATTATAACTATGCTCTCTTGTGCTACATTTTAGTCGCATAATATTCGTCGCAGATGTTATTATTTAATTCTATATAGATACGACTTTGTATCCTTGTGCATTCCAATCAAAATTGGAGACACAATCTTGACCCATTTCGTGCAACCCAATTTATGATAAAATTCTACTATGAGTCATCTATGTTCATGATACTTGTGTCCCATCTAATTTTATCCCCATGTACTTCTAATTAATTCAAGAACACCTTGTGAATTAATTTTAATTAATCTAATTTCCATCTTTGTGCAATTTTCTAATTGTTGGGCGCTTTTATGCAAAAATACAATAAAGTGTCCACACCATTGGACATGACACAAGAAAAAAATCTATTTTTCGTTCATATAAATTTTTTCCATGAATTTCGGAATGTGCAACGCGCAACATCGCCCCCTCATTTAACCCTATCCTTGCATTTTAAACAATGCAAATTATAGCCTCCAAACATCCCCATGTGAGGCCAAGGCCCAACCCCAAGAGGATGTTGACCAAGCCCACCTACCTAGGTCAACCCCAACCCTAAATTCTACACACACACACACACACACACACACACACACACACACACACACACACACATATATATATATATATATATATATATATATATATATATATATATATATCACTTTTCCTTTCCTTCTTTATTTTTCCTTTTTCACCAAAACCCAAACCCATCCCTAGCCGACCCCTCCCTTATTCCCTGTTCACCTTCTTCCTTCAGCCTCGCCGGTCGGAGCAGTCCCAGCCGCCGACCGGAGCCAGTCCTTCCTGCTCGAGACCCCTCATCTTCAACTCCCTGCTCTCTTCCTTATCTCCTCCACGCTGAACCACCAACGCCGCAGCCTCCCATCTGGAACCGCCACCCTCGTCTTCTTCATCTCCTTCCCCACTTCACCCGCCGGAGTCCCGAACCCCCTCACCGGAGACTCCTCCATACGACGCCCAACTCACCGGAGTTCACCGCTGTACCCCAAGCCGCCGCACCCCGCCTCTCCTTCACCACGTCGACTGAACCAACTGCCTTGCCGGAGTTAACACGACCGGATCCTCCCGCCGCCAACCACCTGAGCCGTCATGCACGACCTACGACTTCGCCTGAACTGCCTTGCCACTACCACCGTTCACCTCTTCCTCGTCGAGCTACCCAGACCAACACCACCAGCACGACCACTACCTTCTCCCTGCTCTTTGTCCTTCCCCTTCATGAGCTCCTCCTCCTTGGCCGGACCTCCCCCTGGCAGGAGCAGCATCACCACCATTTCCATTATCATCACCATCATCCCTTAACATCATCACCACCATTGCCATTATCATCATCATCACCATTAATATCCGCATTAACACCATCCACATAATCAGTAACATTCCAATCACCATCCACATCATTACCATCATCCCAATCATCATCATCATCACTCCATCATCATCATCATCATCATCATCATCACCATCGTCATCCTCACCATTACCCTCGTCATCATCATCAACATCGTCATCGTCGTCAACCTCATCGTCGTCCCCGTGCGCGTACCCCAAGGTTCGAACCTGTCCCTCTTCTCCTTTTTATGTGTGCTTGTGTGTATGCTAGTAGAACATCAGTATTTTGTTACCCCAGTTAGTTGACATCAGATCCTGAGTCGGTGAACCCAACTCGTATATGTATACGTACGCGTATGTATATTGTTCAATTTGGTATATATATATATTGTATAATTAAGTAAATGCTAAATAATAATTAGGACTATATATATTTAGACTGTACGACCCTAGGACACTGTGGACTGTCCCGTATTTACCTTGACCATGTTGACCCTAAGAACATGTGAATTGACTGCTTGTGTACATTAACGTACTGGCTTAGACACATGTTAGTTGACTGTCTGATTGTGTACAACACTTGAAGACGTGACACCCGCGTAAGTAGACGTGCATTTGACCATGTTAGTCGACCAGTGTCACCCCTAGCGTACCCCCTGAGTCTAGTATAATTAAGGTTGTGTGTGTACTAGTGTAATGGCTGATGTGTATTGTGTTATATTATATGTATATAGGACTATTGGATTGATCTGCGCGACTTCAGGAGCAGGTTATTGGTACTACGCAGCTTCTTGCCAGGCAAGTATACCTTGCCATTGTATTGTTATTCATATTCCATATGTTGCATGCATCGTTATTTCTGTCATTTAGTTCATATATTTTAAACTACTAAATAAACTGCACGTCCAAGAAAACTTGGGTTCAAACGACGGTGTCATTGTGATCTGTTTTTATTATGCATATGCATGTGACCTAGTTTATGAGACCACCCCATTATCATGTGGCATTCTTAGGTTTCATTGGCCGTGACATAGCTGTTACACGAGTGTGAGTCTCATATAGATCACGGACTTGCGTGCAGGGTTTGGCCTCATGTACGTATGGGCCGTGCGTTAGGGATAACTGTTGTTAGAAACTTTGCATGCTAGGAGACTTGGCAGTTATTAGAGGTATTATCGTGTCATGGATGTGACATGCTTAGAGCATGGGGTGGAGAGAACAACAAGTAAGGCATGTGGGCTCCGTTGTACTTTCCTTTTGTAACCCGGACGCTCCGTCGGAGATACGGGCGGTGATGACCCTATATATTATATATTATCAGGCGGCCTCTGCCATTCAAAAGATGACATACTTTTTAGGCCCCCGAATCTCCAAGAGAATCATGCCAATCACATTTTAGCCAGATAGCCCACGCGTTGGGTAAGTTGTTCTTAAACTGCATTCACTTAGATGGTTAGGCGACCCATTGGATGTTTATTTCAGTACTTTATTGGCATGCTTCTATGTATCTTGTTATGTCCCTCTGAGGACCTGGTCCCTTTCTAGGTGTAGATGTTCATGAGTATTCGCAGGAGCGCAGATCCGGACTTGCTACGTATATTCTGAGGAGGTCTTCTCTTCGAGTCTCAGTGCTTGTTAGTGTTGTACTTATATTGTGTTTGTTTTTATATTCTAGGTGGTAGTGGATTTATTTCCATCCGACTATCATCTTTAGATACTTTATATTGAGATCTAGTTTCATAGTTATTGGTTATTTATTTATATTCGATTTTCGTGGATGAGATTTAGATTATACCCTGTGACTTGTGATAGTTTTTACCACTTGTGAATTATTGTTCATTATACAGTGTACGCATGTGTTATGGTTTCCATATATTGGAGTTGCCATATACATGCGGCTGGCATGCTTACGTGTCCTAGTCCTACGTATTTTGGACTGGGGCATGACATATTTGTAGTGGTGGCCCATCCAGGTCGAGAGCATATTGTCTCGGTTACGTTACTGTACCGAGCAAGACTGCACCTAGGATTAGAGTATAGGATCTCATCCACAATTGACTATGACTCATCTTTCTTCCAATATGTTCTATTTAAATAATTGTATTCTGCTTGATTCATGTACTTCCCTAATAGTTCCTTGAGTATAGCCTTCTCCTAGAATATAGGAATCCTTGTTGTTAGATGATAATTAGGGTAATATTCCTTTTAAGAATACAATTAGAGTTTTGACACATCACTAAGTTAGAATACTTAATGAACCCTAGCGTCCCTTACTTATAGATTAATTTACCATTATCCCTTGATAGGTGTATGAATGACTTGAGAGTAGTATAAACACTACTAGGATTAGTTTGAAATTTGACCATAGTGTTTGACCCTAGTATTGAGGAACCAATAGAAATCCAAGGTTAAATATTAGGACTAACCTAGCTTTTCATGGTGAGATAGTACTAGAGAACTACAACTTTAACTTCTTGTCTTATAGTAGCCGAATAATACCTTAGGAAGCCAAGAGGAATGAATATAACATTTTCCTCGATCATACCTCGGACACAGAGATTAGCTCACCACATTCCCCTTAGAAAATCATGATATTATCTAGAGTCTTCTATTTAGTTTTATATCTTGTTCCTCCGAAACCTTAGCGCTCGCTATTTGTGCGACGACTAAATTTTTTCCTTCATCTTTCAATATGTGCCACCTAACCCTTCTGATTTTAGGCCAAGTGATTTTATTTCATGTTAGGATATATAGTTTGCTAGGATTATAGTTGTTACTCTTGAATTTTGAATTATGTGATTGGTAGTTAGAACTTGATAGTTGAGTATTCCTTTAGATTATAATTTTGTGGTTATACCTTAGTTTTAAATCACATGATTTATACCACACCTCGATACAAGTTATATCCCCTTTTTCACTTAAGGCTAGTAACTTTTCCATTCTTACTATTGACACTTGTTCTATAAGTACTATGATTAAGACTTAAGATAACCATTACCTATATAATGCAATAGGATACCCTAATAAGTACCACGATCTTTTCTCGTATACCCTAACAAGAGTTTCTACTGTATCCTTAAGGCAGTACAATATTAGTTAATTCTTTTAAGTTGGGTAGTATTCCTCACAACACAGTATCACATAGTCCTCTTGACCCGTTGATGAAGTATAATAGAATAACACCAACTATAGACTTGCATAAGAAAATAATATTTATTCAAACTGTAGAACTTAGAAGCCCATACCCCTATTTGGTCGACTAGCGACTTAGACAAGGAGTTAGTATGACAACTGTAGAGACTGTAGAGTCTTATCTTCTGTGTGAACTTGAATTATTATGTACCTTCTTTCATCATAATCCAGCGTATTTATATTTCTGTACTACCGCGACTTATGCTGCTGTTACAGCCTAGTTTTGCAAGCTTATTCTTTTATCGAGCTTGTTCATGACATATGTATTATTGGGTCGACACACTAATATATTTCAGAATCAGTGTATTATGGTCTGATCAACCTTAGTGCATTTGGTTCGCTCTTCGCATGACTACTTATGTGGATTGAGATAAAATTGACTTAGCTTCTTAGATGAATACACTTACCCCTAGACGTGTCTGATCATATCGTATCGATTACATAACTATACTAATACGAGCATGCGAATAAAAATTTACCAAATAGTATTTCAATCCACAACTACCTTGACAATTCCCATTTGAATTCTTTAAACGCCTTGATTCCCATACTTCTATTCTATTACCTTCCCCTTGAACTCTTTATTATTGTTTTCCGTCTTCCCTTATTTTGGAAAGACGAAACGTCGTACTTGGTATAAGTTTGATACACACAGAGTACTAAATATACCCCATAGGCCAATCACATTACTAGGTGACTATCTTTTATAATTGATTAAGGGCATATAATATATGATATATTTGGTGTTAAATTTTTTAGGATTGAATAACATGAGTAAATAATTTGAGGAATATCTTTCTTAAATGTATAGCCTTGTGTGCTAGATGGACAAATTCTAAGTTGGGTAGAAGTTGCATTGTCAACTTGAGATAAAATTATTTTAGATTGTGATCAAGTAAGATTAGATTAAGAGGTTCAAGTCATTATAATTTTGAGAATTTTAGAAGAATGATTAAGATAATGGGGACTTAATAAATTTTGATAATTTGATATTGCGGACCAAATAATTATACTTTGGGCATATGATCTAAAATTTGAATATTGAATGTTGAATCATTAATTTAGATTTTGAGGATAAATATAGAATCTCAGACTTGAACAATTGGTAAATTAGATTTGAAATTTTACAATTTGATGATTTGAGTTAAAAAGTTAAACTTTGATTGTTGGATTACCTATTTAAAATATTGAGGATGTAAATTGAATTTAAAATTTGAAGAGTACAAAATTCATACATTGATAATAGAAATAATATTTGATTAGAATTATTTTTCTAGAGGGAATTATGATAGTTGGAGATCGTGATATAAAATTTGATATGGGTTATTTAAATCTTGAGTATGTTATATGAATTTATTTTAAATTTGGATATTGATGATTTAAAAAAGTGAGAAGAGATTACAATAGGTTAAATTTTGATTTGAACAGTGATTATCTTAATTTTGAAGTGATTGCGATGGATTTGAATAGAATTTGTTATTTAAATTTTTGGAAGAGATTGCGATTGACTTGACTTATATACGAATGTGAATGATTTAGAGAATTATGTCTTATTTTAATTTTGAGGACGAAATTATTTTAAGTTGGGTAGATTGTAAACCCCCTCACCCAAAATTAGACATACTTGGCATAGATAGAGAAACTAGGGCTAGTTTGTATCCAATTGGAAATAGAACAGGATATTTTATTTAAATTTTTGCAATATTTATATCACTTTGTGCACCTTACCGTTGCTTCGATGATTGGAGCACTTCACTAGCCATTGCCTTCCTACGAATTTTACACCCTTGTCCTAGACATGTCAGTCATATATTCTGACCTTTGTGTAACTTATAATTATGCTCTCTTGTGCTACATTTTAGTCGCACAATATTTTTCACAGACATTATTATTTAATTCTATATAAATACGACTTTGTACCCTTGTGCGTTCCAATCGAAATTGGAGACACAATCTTGACCCATTTCGTGCAACCCAATTTATGATAAAATTCTACTCTGAGTCCTCTATGTCCATGACACTTGTGTCCCACCTATTTTTATCCCCATGTACTTCTAATTAATTCAAGAACACCTTGTGCATTAATTTTAATTAATCAAATTTTCATCTTTGTACAATTTTCCAATTGTTGGGCGCTTTTATGCAAAATACTATAAAGTGTCCATACCATTGGACATGACACATGAAGAAACCTATTTTTTGTTCATATAAATTTTCTTCATGAATTTCGGAATGTGCAACGCGCAACATTGCCCCCTCATTTAACCCTATTCTTGCATTTTAAACAATGCAAATTATAGCCTCCAAACATCCCCATGTGAGGCCAAGGCCCAACCCAAGAGGATGTTGACCAAGCCCACCTACCTAGGTCAAACCCAACCCTAAATTCTACACACACACACACACACACACACACACACATATATATATATATATATATATATATATATATATATATATATATATATATATATATATCACTTTCCCTTTCCTTCTTTATTTTTCCTTTTTCACCAAAACGCAAACCCATCCCTAGCCGACCCCTCCCCTATTCCCTGTTCACCTTCTTCCTTCAGCCTCGTCGGCCGGAGCAGTCCCAGCCGCCGACCGGAGCCAGTCCTCCCTGCTCGAGACCCCATCATCTTCAACTACCTGCTCTCTTCCTCATCTCCTCCACGTTGAACCACCAACGTCGCAGCCTCTCATCTGGAACCGCCACCCCGTCTTCTTTATATCCTTTCCCACTTCACCTTTCGCAGTCCCGAACCCCCTCACCGGAGACTCCTCCACACGATGACCAACTCACCGGAGTTTACCGCTGCACCCCAAGCAGCCGCACCCCGCCTCTTCTTCACCACGTCAACTAAATCAACTGCCTAGCCGGAGTTAACACGACCGGATCCTCCAGCCGCCAACCACCTGAGCCGTCATGCACGACCCATGACTTCGCCTGAACCGCCTTGCCACCACCACCGTTCACCTCTTCCTCGCAGAGCCATTCAGGCCAACACCACCACACCACCAGCACGACCACTACCTTCTCCCTGCTCTTTGTCCTTCCCCTTCATGAGCTCCTCCTCCTTGGCCGGACCTCCCCCTGGCCGGAGCAGCATCACCACCATTGCCATTATCATCACCATCACCCCTTAACATCATCGCCACCATTGCCATTATCATCATCATCACCATTAATATCACCATTAACACCATCCACATAATCACGAACATCCCAATCACCATCCACATCATTACCATCATCCCAATTATCATCATTATTATCATCATCATCACTCCATCATTACCATCATCATCATCATTATCATCATCATCATCATCATCATCATCATCATCATCATCATCGTCATCCTCACCATTACCCTCGTCATCATCATCAACATCGCCATCGTTGTCAACCTCATCATCGTCATCGTCGTCCCCGTGCGCGTACCCCGAGGTTCGAACCTGTCCTTCTTCTCCTTTTTATGTGTGCTTGTGTGTATGCCAGTAGGACATCCGTATTTTTTTACCACAGTTAGTTGACATCAGACCCTGAGTTGGTGAACCCAACTCGTATACGTATACATACGCGTATGCGTATATTGTTCAATTTGGTATATATATATATATGTATTTTATAATTAAGTAAATACTAAATAATAATTAGGACTATATATATTTAGACTGTACGACCCTTGGACACTATGGACTATCCCGTATTTACCTTGACCATGTTGACCCTAAGAACTTGTGAATTGACTGCCTTGTGTACATTAACATACTGGCTTAGACACATGTTAGTTGATTGTCTGATTATGTACAGCACTTGAAGACGTGACACCCGTGTAAGTAGACGCTCATTTGACCCTGCTAGTCGACCAGTGTCACCCCTAGCGTACCCCCTGAGTCCAGTGTAATTAAGGTTGTGTGTGTACTAATGTAATGGCTGATGTGTATTGTGTTATATTATATGTATATAGGACTATTGGATTGATCTGCGTGACTTCAGGAGCAGGTTATTGGTACTATGCAGCTTCTTGCCAGGCAAGTATACCTTGCCATTATACTCTTATTCATATTCTATATGTTGCATGCATCTTTATTTTTGTCATTAGTTCATATATTTTAAACTGCTAAATAAACTGTGCGTCCAAGGAAACCTGGGTGCAAACGGCGTGTGGGCTCCTGTACACAGCTGTTACACGAGTGTGAGTCTCATATATATCACGGACTTGCTTTCAGAGTTTGGCCTCCTGTACGTATGGGCCGTACGTTAGGGATAACTGCTGTTAGAAACTTTGCATGCTAGGAGACTTGGCAGTTATTAGAGGTATTATCGTACCATGGATGTGACATGCTTAGAGCATGGGGTGGAGAGAACAACAAGTATGGCGTGTGGGCTCCGTTGTACTTTCTTTTTGTAACCCGGATGCTCCGCCGGCGATACGGGCGGTGATGACCCTATATATTATATATTATCAGGCGGCCTCTGCCGTTCAAAAGATGACATGGTTTTTAGGTTCCTGAATCTCCAAGAGAATTATGCCAATCCCATTTTAGTTAGATAGCCCACGCGTTAGGAAAATTGTGCTTAAACTGCATTCACTTAGACGGTTAGGCGACCCATTGAATGTTTATTTTAGTACTTTATTGGCATGATTCTATGTATCTTGTTATGTCCCTCTGAGGACATGGTCCCTTTCCAGGTGTAGATGTTCATGAATATTCGTAGGAGCGCAGATACGGGCTTGCTACGTATATTTCGAGGAGGTCTTCTCTTCGAGTCTCAGTGCTTGTTAGTGTTGTACTTATATTGTGTTTGTTTTTATTTTTTAGTTGGTAGTGGATTTGTTTCCAACCGACTATCATCTTTAGATACTTTATATTGAGATCTAGTTTCATAGATATTGGTTATTTATTTATATTCAATTTTCGTGGATGATATTTAGATTATACCCTGTGACTTGTGACAGTTTTTACCACTTGCGAATTATTGTTCATTATATAGCGTACGCATGTATTATGGTTTCCATATATTGGAGTTGCCATATACATGCGGCTGGCATGCTTACGTGTCCTAGTCCTACGTATTTTGGGACTGGGAGATGACATGTTTTTAGTGGTGGCCTTTGCAGGTCGAGAGCATATTATCTCAGTTACGTTACTATACCGAGCAAGACTGCACCTAGGATTAGAGTATATGATCTCATCCACAATTGACTTTGACTCATCTTTCTTCCAATCTGTTCTATTTAAATAATTGTATCTTGCTTGATTCATGTACTTCCCTAATAGTTCCTTGAGTATAGCCTTCTCCTAGAATATAGGAATCCTTGTTGTTAGATGATAATTAGGGTAATATTACTATTAAGAATATAACTAGAGTTTT
The DNA here is from genome assembly GCA_036927795.1 of Iris macrosiphon. Lineage (NCBI taxonomy): Eukaryota > Viridiplantae > Streptophyta > Magnoliopsida > Asparagales > Iridaceae > Iris > Iris macrosiphon. The sequence continues at coordinate 61,548,228 of JAYESA010000002.1, forward strand.
GACACATCACTAAGTTAGAATACTTAATGAACCCTAGCATCCCTTACCTATAGATTAATTTACCATTATCCCTTGATAGGTGTATGAATGACTTGAGAGTAGTATAAACACTACTAGGATTAGTTTGAAATTTGACCATAGTGTTTGACCCTAGTATTGAGGAACCAATAGAAATCCAAGGTTAAATATTAGGACTAATCTAGATTTTCATGGTGAGATAGTACTAGAGAACTACAAATTTAACTTCTTGTCTTATAGTAGCCGAACAATATCTTAGGAAGCCAAGAGGAATGAATATAACATATTCCTCGATCATACCTCGGACACAGAGATTAGCTCACCACCTTCTCCTTAGAAAACCATGATATTATCTAGAGTCTTCTATTTAGTTTTATATCTTGTTCCTCCGAAACCTTAGCGCTCGCTATTTGTGCGACGACTAAATTTTTTTTCTCCGATAATCTTGTTTGAAGGCAGGACATCACCGAGCCAATATATCAATTACTTCAATATGATGACGCTCATCTACAGAAAGAGGATGCTCTCCTTACCGGATTATTCGTAGGATTCTTTGCAGGCATAGCCTACGATTGGTATTGTAGTTTACCTGATAACTGCATATCCTCGTTTGATGACATGAAGTATATTTTTCTCTCACGATTCTACGAGGGAGGCATGGATATGATAATGTCTTCACTCATCAATATAAAATAGAAGGAGAAGGAATTTGCTCGTGAATTCGTTGAGCGTTTCAGGTAGGAAACTCTAAAGTTACCCTCCGGTATTCCAGACTCTGCATTCATTGATACCTGCAAGAAGAACCTACTGCCTATAGTAGGGCTCTGGACAGGTCCAACTCAATTTCAAGACTGGAGAGCGTTCATTATCGGGGACGAAGCTGCTGAAGGCAATGCAAAAATGGCACGCAATTTGGGATTACAAATGATTAATACGGAAGGGAAGCATCCCTCCAATAGTGCCAATAATCGCAACAACAAAGAAAATGAGGCCTTGGCGATAAATCTATCAAAGCGACCTACCTCTCCTCTAGTATAAAATCTTCTAGAATCTTCCAGGCCTAAGGAAGAATATTCCTTTGATGAGAGCGATATTTCCAGCATTTTCGAATGCTTGATAAAAATCAATAAGTTACAGTTGCCTGAAGTTAGGCGACCAAATGAGGCTGGTAAAATAGACGACCCGAAGTATTGCTTGTACCATCGATATATAAATTATCCTACCAAGGCTTGTTATGTCTTGAAAAGAAAGATACAACAGTTGATAGATGCTAAAGCTATCATCCTTCATAACGAAGGAAAGATAGTCACTGCCAATATGGTGTCTCATCAATTCAGTTACTTTCCAGCACAAGAAGTCCCGAACGACGTCGTCCCAATAACTCGAGCTACGATAAAAGTAGTAAATCTTCCGCCTCCTAGAACTCAAAAAGAGGAATTGGTGCCTCTCACCACAGATCGCGACGATATTATTTGGATTCATCCCGATCTGTTGTCAGATTAGGACCAGGGTGCAACATCTTCCAACTCAAAATCTAAGAAGGGTAAGAAGTATAAATCATGCAATATAATTTTTTTGGATCCTCATTCAGACAGAGATCATGACCAACATCAGGAAGATGTATCTCTTGATGTCAGATTTCAAAATATGAACATTTCTCCACCAAGCTTTACTCGCAAGCTTCGTTTGACGCACCGACAATAGTCCATGATTGGCAGCGTTCCGATATATAGGGCACAATAAATCTTCAGTGCTTATGAAGGTGTTCCTACATAAATTTCTCCTTATTCTTCTGCAACCATTAGAGCATCGACCTCGACTCATGTGCTTGAGGAGGATCGCCCCCAATTTTATCAATACAGCCAATAAGTTGTATGCTTGATACAAAAAATGGGGTATGATTTTCAGAAAGCTGAAGGTTTGAACTTTGACAAGGGGCGACGTATTCCTCTACAACTCTGAGGATAGTCCAATAAATTTTGTAGTGGATTGGGCTACGACAAGACCAGCCCACAGACTCAGTCCAAGAAAGGGCATGTTAAAAAGAAACTCAAGTCCCGCAACATGATACTTCTTTCTCTGATGTCCGAAGAAGAAGCCATGACTGGTACCAGGTCCGACAAAGATTATCATAAAACTTGTAAATCTATCCCAGAAGATATTTCTGACACTCTTCCTACTTCGTCAACTCCTGCAACTCCGATCACAATCGAACCTAGTCCGTCGAAGCCTTCTACGGCAGAGAAAGGAAAGCAAAAGGAAGTACACTTCAAAAAATATCTAAAGAAGAATGTACCCCCAAGGACTTGAAAATCCCTAAAATTTTGACATATTAGCACAACTGGCCAATATCCCAGTCCGACTCTCCATATTCGAGTTGCTTCATTTGTCGAAGGAGACTTGTGAAGCTTTGAGCAAAGCTCTGATACATGCAGACTCATGCCTAGCTCAAATCAAGACTCCTGATGAAGAGCCATTAGCTTGTCCTCAATGCCATAGCGTGATCGAGAAGATTCCTAACATTACCTTCACGCAAGATGACATGCTACTCAAAGATAATCAGCATGACAGGCCTCTGTATTATACCGGTTACATCGGATCTATTAAGGTGAACCGGATTCACATCGACCCTAGTTCTTCATTCACCCTAAAAGTCTACTTAAAGGATTGAAGATATCGATGCACAACCTGTCTGCTACTAGTACTACAATTCTAGTCTTCAATGCTGGAAGAAGTAAACCATTGGGAAAGATATGCCTAAAAATTCAGATAGGCGATCTACGTACTGAAGTCACATGCTATATGATTGACTCTGCGTATCCTACAATATTTTGCTAGGTTGTCCATGGATATACGAGCATAAAATTGTACCCTCCACCCTATATCAATACTTCAAGTATGTGAATAGTAGAGGAGAGGTCAAAATAGAGGTAGCTTACCTCAACCCTTTCAAAGGTTTCAAAGCCTATTTTGCTGACTCTGCACTCTATACATTGGAGTATATGAAAGAGGAAGCTAATCAAGCTAGTGATAAAGCTGAAAATACTCCAAACGAAGAGCCTCTGATAATCAGAATCAAAGGACGTACTACTAGTCTAACTCCTTCGAAGCCTCTCGACATCGACTTGTATAAGCCATCTCCATTGGTCGTCCACCTTCGATGCAATAAACAACCAACACTGGAGAATGAGCCACTTGTTATCGACCTTCGTCGCAACAAACCATCAACATCAATGAATCAACCCTAAATCATCAATCTTGCTAAGCCTTCTGTCAAGGCTGAAGATTCTGTCGACTATGTGGAAGATGAAGAGATCTTATATTTCATGAATAAAGAAGGCACTACTTCATACGTTGATGTTGAACCCTTTGCTAAAAAATTCTTAGAGGCTTTTCACCTCTACGAACCTCTGTCCATACCCGTGGCATCTTCATTCCAATATAGTTCGTCATATGAACCATATGAGGAGGCATACTTCATAGTCCCAGCGAGACAGGACAAGCAACGTAGATAATTTTTGGCAAAGATAGAAACAAAAGTGTCGCACAGACTAATGGTTCTGACGAGGATATGGGGAATATACAACCGCATCGCTACATCCAACCAGCCAAGAACATCATACAAGGGATATGCTACAACTTAAAATCTGGCTTGGGACTAAATTATGAAAAGATAGACAGACTCCTATATGTCTCCTCTCTCCTAAAGGCAAGCAGGAAACATATTACCAATGGACTGGTCATGGTTTGGGATATGTTACACCACCAACAAGTCCTGAAAGTTCAGAATCAGAAGAATAAACTCATTCTCATTCCTTTGTCTCATTATTATAGGATTTTGACAAAAGCATGGGTGACGTATTCAAACAGGTTTTCTCTGTAAATATGGTGTCAACCGCCCCAGATGAGGAAGATGTTGAACCATCAGAACCATTCGAGAATGATCCATGGACACAATACATGGATACTCAATGGGAGCTTTAGTTTGAGCAATGTGAACCACATACAGAGGATAAAATAGTCCAAATTGATGTAGGAGAAAAATCTTTCCTAAGACTAATCTTCATTAGCAAGAGCCTTCCTGAAGAATATCAACACGCTTTACTCCAGCTAATAAAGGAGTATATCGATGTCTTCGCATGGAATTATGAGGATATGCTTGGCCTATATCCTCAAATAGCCACAAACAGGCTCGATATTCTTCCGAATGCTAAACAGGTGAAACAACAACAACGACGGTTCCGTCCGAATATGATGGATACAATTGAAGCAGAAGTCAAAAAACTCATAGCATGTGGCTTTGTTCGAGAAGAGCAATATCCAGATTGGGTAGCCATGTCATTCCAGTCATAAAAAAATAAAAAATTCTGGGTCTGCGTAGATTATCGAGATCTGAACTCAGCCTGTCCAAAAGATGAGTTTTCTCTTCCCATCACAGATGTCATGATCGATAACACATGTGGCTTTGAACATATGTCCTTCATGGATAGATTATCAGGATATAATCAGATCAAGATGTCGCCTGATGACGAAAAACATACATTATTTCGTACACCATTGGGAGTTTTATGTTATACAGTCATGCCTTTTGACTTGAAGAATGCGGGTGCAATATATCAACGAGCCATAAGTATGATTTTCCAGAAATATTTACGAAAAATAGTAGAATGCTGTGTGGATGACATCACTGTCAAGAGTCGCTACACAGATGATCACCTTCAAGATTTGAAGACTGTGTTCGAATTGATGCCCCACCACCAGCTGAATATGAATCCAACTAGATCCTTTCTGGGAGTCTCCAGTGGCAAGTTCCTTGGATTTGTTATAACTTTCAAAGGTATTCACATTGACCCCGATAAAATCAAAGCTATCTTCGAAATGCTGCCTCCACAAAATCTCAAAGAACTTTGCGGTCTGCAAGGCCGTCTGGCATGGATTAGGAGGTTCATCTCCAATCTCTCAGGATGATGTCGATCCTTCACACAGTTAATGAAGAAAGGTGTATCATTTGTCTGGAATAAAGTATATCAACAGGCATTCGATGATATCAAATGATACTTAACAAATCTGCCAGTTCTGGTGTCTCCGATCGTAGGAAAACCATTTTTGCTGTATGTTCAAGCAATGGATCACTCCTTAGGAGCTTTTCTTGCACAGATAAGTGACTAAGGCCATGAATATGCGATCTATTATCTTAGTCGCATGATGGTCGGCGCTGAACATCGATACAATTCGGTGGAAAAAGAATATCTCGCTTTGATGTTTGTTATTCAGAAGATACGACATTATGTGTTAGGTCAAACCATTCATGTCATATCCAGGCTAAATTTTCTCCGAGTATTGATGACCAAGCCAAGCACACTCAATTCTCGGTTGGCTACATGGATAATGCTGTTATCACCTTATGACATGGTATATGTCCCGCAAAAAGCAGTGAAGGGTCAAGCGCTAGCTGATTTCCTAGCAGCTCATCATGTACCGGAAACTTCCAAACAATATGATGACATCCCAGATGATGTATTAAAATCTAATATGGCAATAGAAGATGACACATGACAGCTATTCTTTGACGACGCATCAAGAATATGACCCAAAGGCAACATAGTAGCTAGAGTTAGCATAGTCCTAGTATCTCCTGACAAACTACTCATTCGTCGAGCATATTCTCAACCATATTCTAATAATGTGGCAGAGTATAATGCTCTACTCATCGGTCTCCAATTAGCTAAAAAATTGGACATAGAATATCTTGAAGCCTATGGAGATTCTAAACTGATAGTTAATCAGATCAACGGAGAGTACGAGGTTCGGCATAAAGACCTCATCCCTTATCATCAAGTGACAATCAAACTGGCTTTTACTTTCAAATAATTCTTTATCGAGCATGTGCCTCATTTATAGAATATGGAAGCTGATGCTTTGGTCGGCCTAGCAGCATCATTGGCTGTTCCCCTAAAGGGATGACACTAAATTATGATAACAGGACGAGAGTTGTTCTGTACAAAGAACAACTTGAACATTGAACAGAGTTACGTCATAACTTCAACTCCCATGGATAAAGATTGGAGAAACCTTTTTATAGACTATGCTGCTTATGGGATTCTTCTAGAAGATCTGAAAGAAGCAACTTTCATCAAAAGACACTCACTCCGATTCTACTATGACGCTCGTCTAAGACATTATATCGTAGTTCTTATGATTGATTGCTGCTATGTTGTCTTTCCAACCCTGAAGCGAGACAATCACTCTGTGAGGCTCATGATGGCATCTGTGGAGCACATCAGTCGGGTCCTAAATTACAAGACCGCCTCATGAGAATGGGTTATTATTGGCCCACCATGGTAGCAGATGCCGTATATTACGTCCGTAAATGCAGATCATGTCAAATTCATATTGATTTTATCCACTAATCACCAAAGTTCTTACACCCTACAACTGCCTCCTGGCCTTTTGAAGCATGGAGAATGGATATTATTGGTCCAATCAACCCTTCTTCTTCTAGAGGACATCGGTTTATACTTGCAATAACCGATTACTTCTCCAAATGGGCAAGAGCGGTTCCGCTTATCGAAGTTAAAATGTCCAACATAATTAACTTTGTCAAACACCATGTTATCTATCATTTCGGTGTTCCCCGGAGGATAATACATGACAACGGGCCACAATTTGCTATTCAAGCATTCTATCGGTTCTTTGACAAGAATTAGATCAAGAATGTAGCATCTACGGCCTACAATCCAACAGCCAACGACTTAGTAGAAGCCTTCAACAAGACCATAATCAAACCCTTAAAAAGTTTGTCTCATCCAACAAATGCGATTAGAATGAGAAACTCGGAGAGTGTTTATGGTCTTATCGTACGACAGTCTGAACTCCAACTGGTTGTACACCATTCTCTCTGGTCTATGGATGTGAAGCTGTCATTCCACTCGAAATCCAGATACCTTCTCTCAGAATAGCTATTTATAATGAGCTAACAGTAGAGAAAAATGATCGATTATGCTTGCAAGAATTAGAAGCATTGGATGAAAAGCGCCTACACGTTCAACAACGTATTGAACTATACCAAGAACGCATTTCAAGAGCTTTTAATCGAAAGGTCAAGGAAAGTATATTCCATGTCAGTGAATTGGTCCTTTCAGTGAGTAGACCTATGATCACAACCCATAAGTGCAAAGGCAAATTCCCATCTCTGCGTTCCGTCGGCTCCCAATGCGGAAGATAGAGGCACAGAAAAAATTGGTACCTCAGTGCAAACAACAGTACATTGGAAAGAAATCCATACTTTGGGCGAGGATGCTATACAGAACTGGGCCTGTTTAAATTAGCACATCTTCATTTCTGTCTAGCCTCGATGGAGGACATGGCGAGTTGAACGGAAGCTGTTCCGCTATCGCCATCCAGTGCCACCGTTAGAAGCCCCAGTTGGGATTCTAATCCCAATCCTGTAACTAGCACAAGGGCCATATTAAGAGGGTAATTCTAGTGAGCTGGGTTTGAAGACAATGAATAGTCTTCTAGGTAATTCGTTTGTTCGACATGAACGATAAAGCCTATGATATCCTTCCATGCTCCATCACACAAAGAGCTCAGCGAAAATGACCTCAAGACGAGCCTCCCACTCATCGTTGAGAAGTGTCTCCTCTTGCGTCTTCTCGGTGGCCAACAAAGCCAATGGAGCCACACTGCTACGATTATCTTCATAGGATCGCACTTAACAGTGGCCATGCTCAAGTCTCATAGCAAGAAAGAGATAAGTTTGAGAATGTTAGCAAAGTTTTGCTCCTATTTGTAGGAGAAGATGTTCCAAAGTCACATAATTCTCGAAAATTGCTCCCAAAAAATCATTGCATCTCCTCAAAGACCGCATTAGAACCAAAGAAGCAAGCAAAAGATATGTGCATTTTAGCCACGTCAACAAATCCACTAGGATTCTGCCCAGAGAGCGCGCACAAAATAACTCAACAACCTCTATGCTTCTAATTCAAAATAATTTTGAATTCATCTGAACGAATTCCAAAACTTTAAATGGGGTCTTCTAGAAGCATAAAAAGTGTGCCTCAGATAAATAGCACAATTGTCTACAAATAAACCCAACAGTAGAAGAATGACGCACTTTCTACTTGTTCCTGAAGAAAGACGCACATTTTCTTACTTTGCCGCACTTTTCATCCATTTCAGAGGATGGCGCACTATGCAGAGATTAGAAAAGCGACGTACTTTCTCAAATGATTCAAAAAATGACGCATAAACAATCTTGTCTCTCTCAACATTTAATGCAGCAGACTGACAGCTGACAAAGGCATAAACCGAAGAGTCAGAGGTCATCATTACAGTGGAGATACAGCACGCAGACCCAGGTTATCATTTAGCGACCCAGCCGTAATGACATTCTCCTCAGAAGCCGTAGTGCCACTCCTTCAAAAATGTGTCAGTTTCCAGATGACTTATATAGTGCGCATACTATCCTAACCAACAGTGAGCAGTTATGAATACGTGTCTTATATACCATACTTCTTGTGAAATGTGTACAAATAACTGTCCCCTACGACCTATGCTTTCCTCGTATAGGAAGCTACGTGTCAAGAAGGCTGCAAGTTGTGCACCCACTCATGCAAAATGTGGGATGTTAATCCACCAAAAGTGCGCACACAATGGTAAAATAGTGTTGACTATCCAAAGTGCGCGTATATTCTCATAACCGCTCCTAAACTCTATAAATACAGGTTCTTCGCAGCCACAAAAAGACAGACAAACAGAGAGAAAAAAGGGGCTAGAATTCTTTGAAATTCTATAGCAGAGTGAGAGAAATAGAAGCTTCTCGTGCCATTGTGTCAGAGCTTTCTTATTGTTCAACTCTCCAAGTTGTTCGTTGCAATTTTTAAGTCTTTGAAATTCAAGAGCAGAGCGAGAGAAACAGAAGCTTCTCGTGCCATTGTGCCAGAGCTTTCTTGTTGTTCAACTCTCCAAGTTGTTCGTAGCCTTCCCTACATTTCCCTTTGCGTGTGCATTTCTTCATCATCGAGTGGTCCAAGGAGTAAAGTGATCGTTTGCAGATCAGATCTCTACAACTATACTTTTCTAGAATAAATTGTACTTAGATTCTTATTTAGGATATTCTTTTGTATTTTTTAACAGTTTGTAACACAAAAGTTTCGTAATCGAATACTTTTCTTCGCAAACACTCTAGACTTTCTAGTTTCACTCTATACCTGCTGGTTATATTCTTATCTGTCGTGCTTGCTGGCTTTTGCATATTTTTTTGACTTTCCTGTTATATTTACTTGTTCACCTTATTTACATTTCATTGCTTCTATATTTATCTATTTTATTCTATTTTTGTACCATAGTTCATTATTTATCTGTTCATCATGTATTACTTTACTATTACAGTTTTATAGGTTTTATTAATTAACTGGAACTGCTGTTAGAGGTGTGCTTCGCTCCAATCCTAACTGGATAACATTTTTCAGATAATTTAGAAGACTGGTATCCTATACACTATGGACCTCAGGACGTAGTTGGAGTAGAGTTGGAGACGGTGGGTCAGGAGGAGCCGATACCGATTGAGGGAGATTACCAGCTAGTTGTAGCTTCATAGATAGTTTGCCTTTATTATACTGAATTTGTTTCCAGAAACATCATGATATTATGAGTTGTATATATATATTCTGAGACTTAGACTTTTGCATATCGTGTGGGATTGTTTAGACTATGACTTGGATTCTATCTCTTTATATCATATCGTGCGTTTCATCTTCCTTATAGGTCTTTTGTGATTGAGTATTGATTTTTTCATTATATTATCACTTTGTCCTTCTTATGGAGTTGCGATTATCATTGACAGGTTATTTAATTATGTTGTAAGATGTTGATAGATAATATTGTTGACCTAGACATTATTCTATGTTGTTGTTATGGCGTAGACTAGGCATTGCCACGTACTCGTGTCCAATTATACGGATGCAGGTTGTGACAATCTGTCTTCGGCAACTATTTGAGACTTGAGATGTTATATTTGGATCTTAGATTTATTGTTGTGTTTAGACTTTTTAGAACTTGTGTTTTGGATTCCCTCTCTTATATCATATCGTGATTATCTCTTTTAGATTGTGATTGAGTATATTATTGTGATATATCATCTTGTACTCGTTATGGAGTTGGATATCAATGTGTGAGATTGTTAGTTATTTATAGATGACCTAGACAACGTTCTACCGCCTATGCTGCGACGTAGAATGGACGTAACTACGTAATCATGTCCGATCATCCCGGTACGGGTCGTGACACATTTTTGTGGTGGCCCATGCATGTCTCATCTTCGCAACTAGTGCGATATCGTAGCAGTACTATGACTTAGTCGTACTGCTAGCCTGCAATAAGATAGGATATTAGGAAGATAGAATACTCAATCACAAATTAGGATTTCTTGAAAGATTCATGGGATGACCCTTAAGAATCTTACTATAAACTCTATTTCGAATCTATTTTCACTTGCTCCCGTTTGTCTGTACCTTTATTTTGGCTGAATATCTGTTCGTTATTGAATTTAATTCTTATATCAAGATGAATTTTATGCACTATATCGAGGTATATTCTGTTAACGTATTTGGATGAGAATAGTGAGAAAGATAATCGTCTGCCTTAGTTATAGAGTCTAGAGTTTATCGCAGTCATACTAGCTGATGTGACAAAAAAATAGGGACCTGATTTTGGATATACTTATCTTGGTTATGGAATTTAGAGTTCTCGCAGCCATGCTAGCTGAAAACACAAAAATTTTAGACAACTTGATTATAGAGGTATGTACCTTAGCTATGGACTCTATATTTTATTGCAGCTATGCCTACTGGTGTGGCGAGGTTTCTGGATAACATGATTTTGGATAGACGAATATGATTATCAGATTGTATCTAAAATTATTTCTTAACTTATCATCTCTAGCATTCAAACCTTGTTAACATAAAATTATGTTCCATCACCCTTACTAGCTCAGGAATTGAGATATCTTTAGTGCCTCTAGTTTAGTTCCTTATAGAGCTTCATCTTCATTAGTTCCCGAGGCAGGTTCTTTAGATAGTGTAGTATTTTGGTAACTTGCAGATATGTTTGTGTCAAGTTTGAGTATCATTGTTAATTGTTAGAGGTGTAACTTATGAGTCTGTGAGTGGTTCATAGTTGGGTAGGTGAGCATTATGTATATTAAACTAGAAGTAACTTATAGTGTAGTACCATTTGTAACAATAGTTCTAAGGTAGGTATCATAGTATAGTTAGTAGCCGGTATCCTAGAGTATTAAGTGTATATGTCTAGTATAGCTATAGAGTTAGTGTCTGTGTACCAAGGGTACATAGAAACTTTAAGTTTTTAGGGTGTATCAAGATTAGTGAGTAATAAATGATAGGTGTAGTGTATCTTTCAGTATTATTGTGGGTGATAGTATCGGCTAGGTGTACCAGTATAGAATGAATATAGGGTATATAAGGGAGTATCATGAGAGTAGGAGTGCAGGTGTTCAAGGCAGTGAGAGAGGGGTCCAGCTAGGCCACCTGTAGCACAAAAAATTTCCTCGTACCAGCAGAGGGAGGCACCCCAACAGGGAATGTTGTAGAAGAATGGAAAATATGGATCCATGCGTCCAACAACTATGTGCCCCATAATCAACATAGAGAAATTGGGCCGCAGAGTAAACATGCGGCCAAAAAAGGCAACCACCATGTGTCCCAGGCTATCAAAAGAAACAGTTGGCCGTATACGGATATGACGTGGCATCCTGACAACGAGATTGCATCTGACACAGAATCCTGATAAAAAGCACTTTAAATGTCTTGGAAATGTGAGCATGCTAAACGAAAGAGGCTCACGTCAGCATAAGCTTTTATTTATGACAAGCGTGCAACGCCACGTGTATGAGGTCACATGCGTTCCAGACTCTATGCATCCGATGCTTTTCTGACCACATGCGTCCTAATCGTCTCTGCTCCTTGAAAAAAAATCTTTCCGTTATAACTAAAGAGATTTTCCACAATCAAGTACAGGCCACGTGTCAAGATGACCAAGTCACGCACCCAAAAGGGGAGAACTACCCAGATCTTCAGCAACAGTAAATCACAACAAATTTCCATGTGGCATCTCTGCTTGGACTTGCTTTCACGGGTGCAACTACATCCTGTTGAGGAGTTACACATGGCAGTCCCCGACATCCATGCGTCTATGGTACATGTGGGCCCATGGTAATATAAAATGATGGCTATAAATACTAGGGTGTTATACACATGTGGGGAGGACAGGAGAGGAAGTCGCACAAGCATGAGAGAGAGAAATCATTGCCCTTCCTTAGTCGGATCATTAACAGAGTAAAGGAGCCACTACAGCACTCGATCTTCATCGTCCCACTCCCCAGAATCAAAAAATTGTACTTAGATTTTCTGTTTAGGATTTCTTTGTATTCTTTTTTGGGAATTAAATACAAAAGTTTGTTCAAACTTGTTTTAATGGTGAACAAGATGACGACTCTGCTGGGGACTAACTTTTCCACTAATAAAAAGTTGGTGACATAATATGACTCGACGAAGTTGGGTCTACCCAGAGAATGTTGGTCGTACGCTTCGATCAACAATCCTTCGAGAAAATGCTTTTGGAGGGTAGCGGGAGCCCTTCACCAAGGCTAGCAAAGCCTAAGAAAACCCGCAGGACATGGGTTGCCAAGGCTGCTGTGCCTCACCCAACCGTGGAGCATACGCTCCCTGCCTTTCTGCGTGCTTCTCAAGAGGCACGTGATGCGTACACACATGCTGCCCCTGCTCAGGCCACAACCACGGCGGAGGAGAAGAGTACTCACTACCTGCACTCTGGCAGAAAAAATACTACGATACCAGAAGCTCAGGGGCTGACACACTGTCTATACGCCCACTTCGAATAAGGCAGAAGAAGAAGAAGAATGTGGCACAGAGCTCCATGTGACCTGCTGGGAAGATAGCTGCATGCACCTAGACGGCAACAAAGATACAATCTTCAATGGAATCTCATGCGGCGATGACTCCATGCGCCCTACTGGAAATAGAGAAAATTCTAACTTGGACTCTTCGTACTATATGCCAGTGCGTGCTAAGTCGAGAAAGTCTAGGGCAGTACGAGCTCGTAAAGCTCAAGCCACTGCTCAATTGACGGACCGTCAGCATGCGTCCCTAACTGTTATGCGTGCTTCTGACGTAATGTTATACAAGACCGACCCATGCGCCCAGCCCGTAGCTGCATGTGGGCGGGGTCATTCTTCAAAGTCTTCTACTTGTTACTTGGGGAGAGTTCATGTGTAAACCCTAGGTCTGGGAGCAAAAACTCTACCTGCACACCCATGTGCTCGGGTCACCAGAGCTCATACAAAGGGTGTAAAGGTTAACCGCCCCATACCTGACTTGCTCAATATAATAAATCACAAGCGTAAAGCAAGGGAGACGACAACGACACTCGAGATGGCCCTTCCTGGGCATCACTATGCCAGCATTATAATCAATTGCTGTAACAAAGTGGCAATACTTGCAACCAGGCGGTTGGTATTCCAACGACTGTAACTCGAGGCACCCATCCGACAATATCTAGGAGAACAGGTGCAAGTACTAGGGCAGAAGGAGTTGCCCTTCACCTTATGTTGTGCCACTTGGAGGTCTCCCTCCATAAAGATGGGCTAGAAGCCCGGCACCTCCAACCTTTCCCTCTCCGCCAGCGTGTCAAGGTGGTGTCACATGTCGAGGCGGTGTCACAACCAGTACCCGAAATAAGGGCACGAGTAGTGAACAACGCCCAGCCTACGCCACAATATCGGCGGTAGAACGCTGTCTGGGTCAACCATGCTATCTAAATATCTCATACAATATATATATATATATATATATATATATATATATATATATATATATATATATATATATATATATATATATATATATGGTACCGGTCAATGTCATCTCAACTCCAAACGAAGGAACAATATAGTTTATGATAATGGTAAACAATACTCAATCACGATGTAAAACTAAAGAAGGATGAAAGCAAGATATGAAATAAAATAGAGATAATAAGAGTCACAATATATCCACAAGTCCAAAACCATAAGTCTAGACATAGCCACTCCCAAAATAATATATATATGCCATGAGTCTAGAAATGAGACTAATACAATATCCAAATGTATAACTAATCCTCCTGAGACGCTGACACTAGGTCCTCCTGTTCTAGGGGAGAATCCTCTAATGACTCGCCGTACTGCGGCCCATAATAAGTGCCACGACCCGCACCCAAAAAATCGGGCATGAGTCGTGGGTACGTCCAGCCTACGCCGCAGCATCGACGGTAGAACGCTGTCTAGGTCAACTATCTAGATAATAATCTCACACAAAAATCGGCCATGACCTCTCCAAAAGGAGGGCAACCACACAATCAATATATAAACCTGTCAAGATCTCAACTCCAAACGGAGGAGCAAAAGCATAATGATAACCATAATATACTCAATCACGAATCTAAGCACGATAAGATAACACAGAGATCTAACAACTATAAAGTCTAACCAACAACAACTACTACAACAACCACAACATCAATAATAATAATACAACAATATCCAAAAATAATATACAAATAAGGTCTCAATCCAAAACCGGAGACAAATCCGGTGCTAAAAGCTAATAAAACAACAACAAGATCCCAGTGATCCCGGCTACCAACCCGGAAATCACCCCTAAACTAGAGGGTCCCTGTCTGCACCATCGACAGGCTCAGGTCCATAAAACGTCGGACATCAATCCTCCGGATACTCTGAAAAATATGTCCAGTCAGGACTGGAGCCAGTACATCTCTAACAGCAGTTCCATTTAAATGATAAAAACTATAAAACAGTTATAGCAAGTAGCAAGAAGAATAAAGCAAGTATGAAACAAGAAAATATGTATAACTGGTGCATAAAGGTAAAGATGCATGGATATCAGAGCAAGATAGTAATAACTACAAGATACAGGAAATCTAAGCTAAGATCAAGTCCGTGCACATGAACGTGTAGTGAGTCCAGCGTGAAAAACATGTAGTGAGTCAAGTCCAGAAACATGTAAGTGAGACCAGCAAGAAATGCAAGAGAGTCCAGACTATAAAGAATGAAACTCGATGTCTTTGAAATACTTATTTCGACATGTAAACGGCTAGGGGTAAGTACGGCTCACCGCGCAGTGGGTGCGCGGCTGCTATCATTCCAGATTAGACCAGAGGGAGTGATGCCTGATGATTCCAGATGGGAATGTTTATATGTCTACTTGAGTATTTCCCCGCCCCGACTAATACAAGTGGATCCAAGACCCGACACGCAAATCAAGATGAGTCCAGCCTGAACATGAATGATGCCTGTAGTGATGCCTGTAGGTGATGCCAGTAGTGATTCCAGAATAGAGGCCAGAAACATAAAATATACGTGTCGCAAGTAAATGAATCTAGAAATATCAATCAGTGTCCCGTGTTGTGACAGAATAATCAGATGATACTATACTAGAAGCTGAATCATAATAATCATCAAATAATGAAAACTATCAGAGAATGTACTCACCTGACATCCTGAGCAACTGGCGATCCGAACCGGTGTCGCAAGGACCTATGCGAAAAGCAAGGTTAAACAGGGTTCTAATGAGTTAAACAGATATAAAATAACTAAAAATAGGCTTCTAGGGTCGTTCTAGGTCAAACAGGTCAAACCGGTGAAATCTGGATCAAAAAGTCAACTCTAGGTCCAAAAAGTCAACTTTGGGTCAAAAATAGGTCAAAAGTTGACTTTGGCGGTCAACCGAGTCAACCACGGTCAAGTCTGGGTCAAACTAGGGTGCTCCTGAAATTCTAGGTCAAACCGAGCTCATTAAGCTAGAAAACTCACAAACTCGCCTCCTTGAGATACCGGGATACCCTCGGTATTCGATACCTCAACCTAGGCCACGCACCCCGCCTAAACCCGCTAAAACCTATGCTAGCACGCGTAAATATATATATATAAACATATAATAATTACTCCAATACATTTTCTAGGCTATTGCTCAAAAACTCCGCTCGAAACCCAATACCTTGGTTATCTTAAGGTATTGAAATACCTCGGTATCTTAAGGTATTGAGGTTTCGCTCTAAAACTCCTCTAACTATCTATCTAGCTACTAATTATGCACCTAGTTATTAATCTAGGCTAGGTAGTAGAGATATCTACCATATTTATATATATCTAAGTAGGTATCTACCTATATACATATGTATCCACACACATATACCCAAATACCCATTACCTTACCCATACACCTATATATATATATAACTATAGGCATATAGATATCTATATCTTAGATAGATATATACATCTAAGTATCTAGCTATCTACTACCCGTCTAACTATCCATCTACCTATCTAGGTAACTATCTAGCTACCTATCTAACTATATGTATTTATATATATACATATAGATATAGATATATATCTAATACCTATCTAGATATCTATATATCTTACTATCTACCTATTTATCTAGGTTACTATATATCTATCTATATAACTATCTATCATACTATCTATTTATCTAACTATCTAATCTACCTAGTTATCTATCTATCTAACAATATATACATCTATCTAACTATCTATCCAACTTATCTAACTAATTATTTAACTATCTCTCTATGTATCTACTTATCTATCTATAATACTAGCTATCATATATATCTATCAATTAATCTATCTACCCATCTATCTCTCTAATCTAGCTAGCTATCTATCCCTCGCTACTCGCCTCGCCAACGCGCTGCTGCTGCTCCCTGCATGTACTGCTACTGCTGCTGCTATGCTTCGCATTGCTGCTGCTACTACTCTTTGCTGCTGCGGCTGTTGCTATGTACTGCTGCTGTGGCTGCTCTTGCTGCCTGCTGCACAGTCCAGTCCCCCCCTCTCATCTCACACACACATACACGACCATATACCCATATACATATATATATATATATCTATATATATATACATACATATATACATATATATATAACTCTATAGATATATATACACTAACTTATATACATTCCAACACACTCACACACTCAAACACAAATCAACACACACACACACACATAAATATATACATAGCTATATATATATATATAAACACACACATAAATATATATACCTAGCTACATATATATATATATATACACACACTTAATTTATATATATATATATATCTACACACACTCTCAACTATAATTATATACACACACATAAATATATATATGTATACATATACACACACAAGCACACTTACACATATACATATATATATATATACACATAAACATATACACACACAAGCACATAGATATAAATACACTCATATATATATATAAATATATATACACAACACACATACATATAAATATACATATATATATATATATATACACATATACACTAACACAACACAACACACAACAACACACAAACAACACGTCCCACTCACGCCCAACGACCCCGACACTCACCAACACCCTAAAATATATAAAATATAACTCAAAAACTCTAGCACACACTCCCCGATACTAACCCAATGCGCGCACAAGCCCAAAACGAGGAAACCAAGTCGAAATGGCCGTTCGGTCATTTCGACGAACACGTGGTGCGCGGCTCGGAAAACCTCCTGAAATGCACACCAAACGAACTCGGAATCGGCCCAAAATTTACCCACGCGCTCTACACGATGTCTAGATCCTAGAAAATGTGCTCCCGCGTTGATTTTAGGCCCGTTGCGGAAATGCGCACACACTTAGAATCGACGATGATGAAAAGCCCTAAATTCGCCCGAAACGCCCGTTTCTCCGCGATGCGGCTTCCCGTGTCCGAACGGAGACACGCACTCACCGTCAAGACATCCGACAACATCTACCTAGGTCCGTCTAACCTAGGGCATCACCCAAAATTGGGCCAAATTCGGATTTCACCCGAAATTGACACAAAACCTAGTGTTAAAGTCTCCAAACACTACCAAAGTAGTTCCAACTTCCTCCCACGGGTAGCCTAAGGGTCTATGAAGGTTCTATAACACTAATTACACTACACAAAAATAATTAGCAAGGGGAAAATTAGGTTTTACCTCTTGGGAGTTGGAATCCCAAGCCAAAATCTCAAGAATGCTCCAAATCCACCTCCCTCAAGCTCCACGCCTCAAATCCAAGCTCCAACACCAAATTTAGGCTCTACCCACCTAGGTTAGGGAAAATGCAAGGTTAGGGTTAGCATAAAGAAGAAGGAATGGAAGAAGAAGGAAGAAAAATGGAAGGAAAACTTACTTTGGAGGAAGAAGGAGAAGAAAGAAGAAGTGGAGAAGAAGAGGAATGAAGAAGAAGAAGAAGGAAATGGGAATGGGGAGGGCTGCTCCTGCTGTCCACGGGTGGGAATGGGGGATAGGGGTCGGGTCTCACATGTAATAAGGGTTTACAAGTCTCAAAAATACCCAAAATGCCCTCCTAACTCTCGATTTTGGGTTCCGGGTTCCAAAAGCACTCAAACTAGCTCCAAATATCTCCAACTAACCTCCTAAAAATATAATAAATATTCTAAAACCCAAAATAGGTCTCACAGGGGTGTGGGCTGGGTCGGACATGGGTCCACTAGGGTCTGACATGGGTTCAAGCTAGCCAAAATCCTAAAACAAACAATAAAAATATAATACAATCAATAATTAATTATAAATACAATTAAATAAAAATAATGCACAATTAACTAAATTAAAAATAAAAAAAATACCCGGCTCTGGAAATGGGGTGGTGACAAGCCTATCCTCCTTAGAAAATTTCGTCCTCGAAATTTAAAGTCAATCACAATCTCTCTAGGTCAAACCCCCAACAATCACAGTCAAGAAATTCTACCTAACAACATACAAGATCAGGGTCCTACTGGTCGTGTTATCACAGTCTCAATCAGGGTTACTACACTATCTACCACAGCACAAGAAAATCTAACAGGTACTAATGAAGCACACCACAGGAATGGAAAAGGACAGGAAGAAGAAACAAGAGACAGACCTGCTAACCCGACATCCGTAGCATCGGCCTCCTCGACCGTCAACGCATAAGCCCTGCCCTGCTGGGGTGTATCCTTCTGCTGGTGCGGGGCATGATGCTGTGCCACAGATGGCCTAGCTCCAACTCTCTGATCCTGTGCTCCACCCAATGGAGGTACAGTAGGACAATCTCGCATCTGGTGAGCAGCGGATCCACAGAACAAACACACCTTCAGCCTCCTCCTCAAACATCCCAAGTGTGTCCTGCCTTCCTGCAGTAGGCACAAGTGGGCACCCTCTGATCCTGACCCTGTTGCGCTGCCTTCTGTACATAGGGACGCTTGGCTGGTCCCGCACTACCACTGGCACTGCCTGAATCATCCCTGCCTCTCTTGGACTTGAGCTCCAAGTCATCCTCTGCTCTCTGAGCATCTCCTACTATCTGCTCAAAAGTTGCCTCGCTGTAAACTCCCTCGACCAGATTTCAGTAAATTAGGATTAGTTTAGACTAATTAGAATTATAGCAACATTTTAAAATTTTTATGTATTTAATCTATTGATTGTGCACCTGTTCATTACACAATTAATTAGGATATCCCACTAGCTGTTAACCCTAAACAAATTTCACATACCTGCCCTAGACTTGTTAGACTACTTTTCCTGTATTTTTAGCAACTCCCAGAAATCTCGTTTGGTGCTTCGTTTTAATCGCACAAATATCGTTACAAACGTACGTATTTATTTCCTATTTAATTTTCTGCTCTTTACCCATCTCTGTACCCCTAGAGATTTGAGGACCAGTAGGCACCTGTTCTGCCCAACCAAAAATACGATAATATTCTAGACTGAATATACTACAATTAGTTTATTGACACCGTAGAGAAATTATGACCCTAATAGCCTCTAAATAATTAGTGAACACCGTGCGCAGTATTTATTAATTAATAAATACGAGGACCCGTATCACCTGCAGAATCAGACCCTACATCTACCCAAACTCACCCCACACTGTCCAAAATACTTTCCCCAGCCTTTTCCCCATTTTTGTACAATTTAGAATTTCGGAAAATCAGTATTTAAAATCAGGTAAATTGCGAAATTACGCAAAATACCAAATTCATGCATTTATGCAATTATTGAAAAGTTAGGAGTCTTTATGCAAAATTGCATGCTAGGTGGCCTAATCCTATTGGCTAGACCATAGGTGTGAGGGACCCACCATAAGAATCCAGAAAAATCCTGTGAAAATATCATAAAATAGTAAATTACCAAATTACCCTCAAACTTCCCTATATTTACAGAATTGCCACTCATTCCCAAACCTATATAAACCCCATACCCCTCCCATTAAAATCCCCACAACTCCTCCCTCCGACCACCGCCGGCCGCCCAACTCCGGCCAACCCTTCACCTTGGCACCCTCTCCCCTCCGGCCAAGCCCCACCGCCAGCGCCGCCCTGCTCCGCCGGCCACAGCCTCCGCAAACACCCCACTCCCTCACTGCTGCCCACAGCCACCACCACCCGAACCACCTCCTCCACCGCCTCCGGCCACCGTGCACCGCCACCACCACCCCCACTCGACTCGCCCCGACCTCCCCTACCTACCACCACCACCTTACCTCCCCACGACATCTCCTCCGGCCGCCCTAGCCCCCGCAGCAGCCTCCACCCCCTAAACCTAGCTACTGCCACCCTCACCCCCGACGCCTCTAGCCGCCACCACAGCCACCGTAGACCCCCGCCACCACCACCAACCTCACCGCCACTCCTCCCTCCGCCGTTCCCCCACCCTGCACCGCCGTCCCCTCCGCCGCAGCCGCCGCTACCACCTTCGCAGACTGCTGCCGCTGCAGTTGCTGCTAGCAGTCACTGCTACTGCTGTTGCTCCTCCGGCCACCTCCGGCCGCCTCCGCCGCCGTCCTCCCGCCGGCAACACCGCGTGGGACCCCCCTGTCAGTAGGTATAACCCTAAACCCTATATATATGTAAATATGTATATATTTGTATATGTATGTGTATATGTATATATATGTATATATATGTATATATATAGGTATATATATATGTATATTTATATGTATATATGTATATTTATATATATATATGTTATATACTATTACTTACAGTATATTATACTGTATATATATTATATATATATATATAACTATATTTTATATACATATATATTTATATATGTAAATTATATATATGTATATATATATATATATAACTATATTTTATACATATATTTATATATGTAAATTGTATATATGCATTTTTAATTCTGTTTTTACTTATATAATTATATATATGTAATATATATAATTATATGTATTCATATATTTATATATATATATATATATATATATATATATATATATATATAAATATTATGTTTATATATAACATAGTATATATATGTTATATTATTACTATTATATTTATATGGTATATATATATATACTATGCATTTTTTTTCTTTTATTTTTTGCACTTAATTTCCTGCACCTATTATATATGTTTATATATATATATATATATATCTATATATATATATTATCTATATCCAGCTGGATAATACAGCTTAAATATATATTATATATTTTTAATTCTTGTACTGTCATTTCAATTTATTATTTATTATATATTATTGTGCTGAATATTACAGCCTATCTATATATGCAATTATTGCACTTTATTATATATAACAGTGGTCACATATAGACCCTGATAATATTGCTGAATAGTACAGCATTTATTTATGTATTAAAATTTTGTACTGTCTTTTTATTTTATATATATACATCAGTGGATACACCCTGATATCATAATATTATTTATATATGGCAGAGGATATACCCTGCTACTATTATAAATTCTATATATACCTGCATTTTTTTCTGTTCTGTATATACTATATATACTGCTATATATATTATATCTATATATATATATACATACTATATATATATAACTATATTATATATAGATATAAGTATATATATACTTTATATCACAACTTTGATATTCACGAACCCTGTCTATTTTAACAGAAACAAACGTCAGTACAGCCAGTGACCCCCAGTCACAAGCACCCTCAACCCTGACTGGGAGATCAGGTTTTCAGTACTATCAAGGAGTAGGCAAGTATACCTTGCCAAGTTAATATTCAAATTCAATTATTGATATCTGCTTTGTTCCTAAATTTCATATACCATAATTACCCGAGACTGCCTTGGGTACAGTCAACTGATATGTTGACAAAAGCATGTTTAACTTAGTCTTACAGACTCACCCTTTTCTGTGAGAGCATTCTAATATTCTCCTAGACCCTAACACGGGAACACGCAATATGGTTGCAATGCATATTGGGATGCGAGCTGCGTAGTTGATTAGCTACCAGTACGTGTGACCCGCATCACGGATTAGATTAATTCAGGAATAGAATGACTTGACATTTAGTTTCATTGGGATGGGAAAGATAACTAGTAGACGTATGGGACACCCCTCCATAAATGTTTTATACTTTCGTACCATGATGGTCGATTGCAGAGTTCCCTTGAGTCAGGGGGCATATGACACATATACTAGCCAGTCCCCACGATTGGTGAACTACGTCAGCATATGTCTAGCCGATACAATCCCCATGCGTACTACAAGGTCTTTACTTGCATTTCACTTAGAATGATTAGCACCCTGTATTTATTTTCTTTATTCAGTATTTACATACTTGGCATGTCATTTTCTGTATCTTGTTATGTCCCACTGAGGACCTGGTTCCCTGCCAGATCTAGACGAGGCTTTCTACCCCACTGTGTACGGCCCTGAT
Source organism: Iris macrosiphon (assembly GCA_036927795.1). Classification (NCBI taxonomy): domain Eukaryota; kingdom Viridiplantae; phylum Streptophyta; class Magnoliopsida; order Asparagales; family Iridaceae; genus Iris; species Iris macrosiphon. The sequence goes on from JAYESA010000002.1 coordinate 61,571,138, forward strand.
CAGGAGGCTAGATGTGTTACTGAGGAGGAGCTCGAGGAGACACCCTCAGAGAATGCTTGACCCTAGAGGCCTACCACTTGGAGATGGAGATGTTTTGATCAGATAGACACTGCTTAGTCTATCTGATTTTTCTGCGCTATTATCAGTTTTTGTAGTAGGCTTGTAATCTCACCAGTTGTGTACTGTATCAGACTTAGTTTTTATATATATTCAGCACTTACTTTTCTGACATTTTGTTGTGGATGAGATAGTTTGCCTGTGTTGTTCTTGTAGTATCTTAGGACAGCGTAGCACGTCCCTATGGGTCTATTCAAAATAGATTAAGCCCTTAGTGACGTGTCAGCTGGCCAGTGACACGTGGCCTAGTTCCTGATATTTTAGGACTGGGGCGTGACATGGTTTTAGTGGTAGCCCATGCAAGTCTAGTTTTAATTGCTAGTGGTATGATGACATGCCCAGCAATGCCTGCAATAGGATAGGAATATTAGGTCTCATCCACACTGACACCCTCTTTATAATTTCTATTATTGCATCTTACTTGATTATCATTATTTATCTCCTTTGTGTTTTCTAATTATCCTATTTTCCTCAAAAATATGGACATACCCGGGAAACTTGCGAATAATGGGGCTGACCAAGCAACAGACCCTTCGCCAAGTGCCCAAGAAACTCCGTCCAATCACCAAAATTCTGACCAGGAGACGACACCAATACCACAGGCAGAGACACCTTTGTCTCCACCTCCAGCCTTGCCTATCCTGATGCCACAACTTGAGGGTCAACCTCAAATGTTGCAGTTTTTCCAGACTATGTTGCAGAACCAGTGGCAACAAATTGAGGCCCTGAGACAGTCTCAGTGGCAGCAAACTGAAGCTCTGCGACAGACGTTAATGACGGCTTTGGAGAGAACTACTACTCCGACACCAGTACCTGTCCAACCAGCGGGCACAGTTCGGGGCTTCCGTCAAATGAACCCGAGAGATTTCAAAGGCAACGAGACTCCTGAAGAGATCTCCGATTGGATCTCCAACACCGAAATGCTGCTAGAAGGATCGCAACTCACCCCCGACCTATGGATGACCGCTGTGAGAGGCCAACTTCTTGGCAACGCCCATTACTGGTGGGAATCCATAGAGCGCAGCATCGGCAAAGACCAAACTTGGCAACAATTCTTGGAGTATTTCAACGCCAAGTACTTTCCAGCGACAGTCCAGAATGCCCTATACTCCCAGTTCCTGCACCTAGAGCAGGGAAACATGACGGTAGATGCCTACGACACGGAGTTTAGCAGACTAAGTCGTTTCGGTGCTGATCTGATTCCGAACGAGCTGAAGAAGGCTAAAAGATTCCACCATGGCCTTAACTACGAGCTCCAGAGGTACAAAATAATGTAGTCAAGAATCTCCTACAACGAGGTTCTTACAGAAGCCAGGGAGCAAGAAGCCATTGGCCGAGGAGCCAGACGCTCAAATCCAACCTTCTCGGCCAAGAACCAGCAAGGAGCAGGAGGACCTATCCGTCGTCCACAATATCAGACGCAGCAAACAACGGGACCCTATCAGAAGAAGGAGCTCCCGACTTGTCACTTTTGTGGCAAGAAGGGGCATTTTGCCAATGACTGCAGAAAGAAGCTGGGATTATGCCTGCTATGTGGAGCTAAAAATTATATGGCCAAAGACTGCCCACAACGCAGAGATGCAACACCACAGCAAGGGCAGAAGCCAGGAGCCCAAGCTCAGAAGATGCTTTCCTCTACATCAGGAGGATATCAGAGAGGAGCACCTCTGCCTACTCAGGAGGCCCAGTTCAAGGCCAGACAACAAATCGGAGGACAAAGGCACGGACAAGCCTTTGCGTTAGCTGCCGTTGCAGAAGAGCCTGAAGGGGAAACTATAACAGGTACCATTTTAGTTGCATCATTACCTGCAACTGTATTATTCGATTCTGGGGCTACTTTGTCTTTCATATCCAGTAGTTTCGTAGCCATGCACAAGCTATCCACTTTGCCGCTACCCAAGTGTTGGAAAATACTTACTGGAGGAGGTATTGTTCCAGTTACCAATATTATCGAAACCTGTCCGGTAGTTGTTTGTAGTAGAGGACTAAGAGCGCGATTTTTGGTACTCCCAATGCCAAATTTCGACGTTGTCTTAGGCATGGACTGGCTAAGCCAGAATAATGCTATTCTAGACTGCCGAAAGGGTAGTGTTATCTTTAGACCCCCAGATCACCCAGAGTTCGAATATATCCGAGGATGCTTTTGAGCAAGGAATAGGCCAGACTCCTAGAGCTTACATGGCAATGGAGACAGCACTTCCCTCAATTATAGCAGAGTTCGAGGACGTATTTCCAGAAGAATTGCCAGGCCTACCGCCTGACAGAGAAGTGGAGTTCATTATTGAGCTGATACCCGGAGTTGCACCAGTATCCTCCAATGTATACCGACTGGCGAAGAAGGAGCTTGACGAGCTGAAGCTTCAACTGGAGGAATTACAGATCAAGGGATTTGTTCGTCCTAGTGCATCACCCTGGGGAGCACCAGTGTTATTTGTACCAAAGAAGGACGGAACATATCGCATGTGCATTGATTACAGAGCCCTCAACGCTCTAACAATAAAAAATAAGTACCCCTTGCCGAGAATTGACGACCTGTTCGATCAACTAACAGGAGCCGTGGTATTCTCAAAGATAGACTTGAGATTAGGCTATCATCAGGTCAAAGTACGGAGGAAAGATATTCCAAAGACAGCATTCAGGACTCTTTATGGTCATTACGAGTTCCTGGTGATGCCTTTTGGACTAACTAATGCACCTGCCGTATTCATGAACCTGATGAACAGAGTCTTCCACCAATATCTGGACCAGTTCGTGGTAGTCTTCATCGACGACATTCTGGTGTATTCAAAGATCCATGAGGAGCATGAAGAGCACTTAAGGTTGGTATTAGAGACGCTGAGACGGGAGAGCCTTTATGCTAATATGAGCAAGTGTGAATTCTTCCTTGACCGTGTCGCATTTCTTGGACACGTTATCACAGGAGAAGGCATCTCGGTAGACCCAGCAAATATCTCATCTGTCGAGACGTGGCCAACCCCGACCAACGTCTCAGAGGTGAGAAGCTTTCTAGGACTTGCCGGATATTACCGGTGATTCGTAGAAAACTTTGCAAGAATCGCGGAGCCTATTACTCGTCTTACCCGCAAGGAGCAGGAATTCATATGGACTGAAGATTGCCAGACAGCTTTTGATGACTTGAAGAAGAGTCTGACTACAGCTCCCATCTTGACTATACCATCTGGATCCGGAGGTTTCGTCATATATAGCGATGCATCCGAAAAAGGATTTGGTTGTGTCTTAATGCAACATGGGAAGGTTGTAGCTTATGCCTCAAGACAGTTAAGGACTCATGAGAAGAATTACCCCACTCACGACCTGGAGCTTGCCGCAGTCATCTTTGCCTTGAAGCTATGGAGACACTATCTATATGGCGAACGAGTGGAGATATTCACCGATCATAAAAGTCTGAAGTACGTCTACACCCAGAAGGACCTAAATCTGAGACAAAGACGATGGCTCGAAGTAATGACGGATTTTGAAATTGATCTACAGTACCATCCAGGGAAAGCTAATGTAGTAGCAGATGCTCTAAGCAGAAGACCCTCGGCATTCTTTATGATCACCCAACCAGGTCTTCTGAGAGATCTAGAAAATTTGGGAATAGAGGTCATTATGCCAAGACTTGACGGCCAATTATCAAACTATCAGCTGCAATCAACCTTGGTAGAAAGAATCAAAACTGCTCTACCAACAGATGCAAGATTTCAGAGGCTTCGACAAAGAACAGAGGCTGGAATTCAGACAGGATGTCGCATACACGAAGATGGGACTCTAAGATGTGGTGATCGTCTTTATGTTCCAAATAGAGAAATTCGTAATGAGCTGATGTCAGAAGCTCATAGCTCAACATACTCTATACATCCAGGAGGCACAAAGATGTACAGAGATCTGCGACAATATTACTGGTGGCATGGAATGAAGCGGGAGATAGCACGCTTTGTGGCCAAATGCCTGGTGTGTCAGCAAATCAAGGCTGAGCATCAGAGATCTGCCGGTCTACTTCAACCCCTCCCAATACCTGAGTGGAAATGGAAACACATTACGATGGACTTTGTTACGGGCTTCCCAAGAAGTCCTAGTGGTCGTAATGCTGTATGGGTAATCGTAGATAGACTCACAAAGGCTGCTCATTTCCTACCTTTTAGAGTTGGACAATCTACAGAAGTCTTGGCAGACATGTACATGAAGGAGATAGTGCGTCTGCATGGAGTACCAGTCAACATAGTATCTGACAGAGATACGAGATTTACATCTTACTTCTGGCGAAGTATGCAAGAAAGTCTTGGTACCCGCCTCAAGTTCAGCACCTCGTATCACCCACAAACAGATGGCCAATCAGAACGCACCATCCAGACACTTGAAGATATGCTGAGAGCCTGCATGCTTGATTTCAGCGGATCATGGGAAGATCACTTGCATCTGGTGGAATTTTCCTACAACAACAGCTACCAAGCGAGCATTCAAATGGCTCCCTTTGAAGCTTTGTATGGAAGGAAATGTCGTTCCCCAGTATGCTGGAGCGATGTTGGCGAGAGACAGATCTTGGGTCCAGAACTGATCATTCGTACGGTGGAGAAAGTAAAGAAGATCCAGGGACACCTACGAGCTGCACAAGACAGGCAGAAGCACTGGGCCAACATTCATCGCCGACCTCTAGAGTTCCAAGTAGGGGAGCATGTGTTCTTGAAGATCTCACCTACTCGAGGAACTATCAGATTTGGAGGAAGAGGAAAACTGAGTCCAAGATATATTGGACCCTTCGATGTGTTGGAACGCGTCGGAGAAGTTGCTTACAGGCTAGCTCTACCTCAGACCTTGGAGGGAGTACATGACGTCTTCCACGTATCTCAGCTGAGGAGGTACATTCCAGACCCGAGTCATGTGCTGGACTATTCAGAGATTACCATCGGGCCAAGTTTATCATATCAGGAGGAGCCTGTAGAAATCCTGGACCGTAGCGAGAAAGTGTTGCGAGGCCAGACTATTCCTCTCGTTCGTGTTGCATGGAGACATCATGCACTAGGTGAATCCACCTGGGAACGAGAAGAGGATATTCGTCAGCGTTATCCCCACCTATTTCCAAACCAGGGTATGTCCAATATTTCAAACTCAATCTCTCTTAATCATCATATGTCCTTAATTAATTTTTTTCATTCTCATTATATGTGTGTTTTTATTTCGAGGACGAAATATTCTAAGGAGGGTAGATTGTAAACTCCCTCGACCAGATTTCAGTAAATTAGGATTAGTTTAGACTAATTAGAATTATAGCAACATTTTAAAAATTTTATGTATTTAATCTATTGATTGTGCACCTGTTCATTACACAATTAATTAGGATATCCCACTAGCTGTTAACCCTAAACAAATTTCACATACCTGCCCTAGACTTGTTAGACTACTTTTTCTGTATTTTTAGCAACTCCTATAAACCTCGTTTGGTGCTTCGTTTTAGTCGCACAAATATCGTTACAAACGTACGTATTTATTTCCTATTTAATTTTCTGCTCTTTACCCATCTCTGTACCCCTAGAGATTTGAGGACCAGTAGGCACCTGTTCTGCCCAACCAAAAATACGATAATATTCTAGACTGAATATACTACAATTAGTGTATTGACACCGTAGAGAAATTATGACCCTAATAGCCTCTAAATAATTAGTGAACACCATGCGCAGTATTTATTAATTAATAAATACGAGGACCCGTATCACCTGCAGAATCAGACCCTGCATCTACCCAAACTCACCCCACACTGTCCAAAACACTTTCCCCAGCTTTTTCCCCATTTTTGTACAATTTAGAATTTCGGGAAATCAGTATTTAAAATCAGGTAAATTACGAAATTACGCAAAATACCAAATTCATGCATTTATGCAATTATTGAAAAGTTAGGGGTCTTTATGCAAAATTGCATGCTAGGTGGCCTAATCCTATTGGCTAGACCATAGGTGTGAGGGACTGTCACGACCTGCACCCGGAAATTCGGGCACGAGTGCGTGGGTACGTCCAGCCTACGCCGCAGAGTCGGCGGTAGTACGCTGTCTAGGTCAAATCCATATTTACTAACTAGCTCATTCACAATTAACATAGGCAAGACAATAATGAGAACAGAAACTTAAGATTGCAACTGAAATAAATACGACAACAGATTCAAATGTTTTAGTACAGAAAATCGAAATGAAATCGGGGATAAACCCGATTAATAAGATAAGAAACAGAAATAAAAGATAGCTACTACTAGCTACTCTGCAGCAGGGGTCTCCTGGGTGGGTTCTGGCTCCTCATAGGTATCATCAGTACCCTCATAGGGACCATAATAAGTAGGGGCAAGAGCCTCATCATCGCCTAAATCAACAGATCCAGTCAGGAAAGGAGCAAAGTACACAGTGCACAACAAGGTTAAACTAAATATTTATGACAATTAAATATTGAATATCAAGTTAAGAAACTGCATAACAGAACATCATTATCTCAGAGTTAAAACTGTAAGCAGGAATATGAGAAAGCAGAAATAAATGAAACAGGAAATGAAATTACAACAGTCAGCAAGATATATAACATGACCAGAAACTATCTGTGTGAACTTGTGTTTGTTTTTAGAATACATAGTTGGCATGTAGGGGTTTATAAGGCTAATCCGGCCGTCATGAACGGCTATTAAACAGGGGAAATCGAGATCCGGCTGGGGTACAGTCGCGTACCAACAGCTATTAAACATGACAAGGGGAAGGGTAAACTACATGCCTTCTAGTATTCTCCCACCCGACATAAAAAACAAGACATGAACTCCAATATTCAAGACATGAAATCCAGCATTTCTAACACTAGGTGTAATCATCAAGGGTACTAGTAAAGCAGGGAATTAATTATCACAATATAAAGATTTAACTTGAAGTGCAGGTACTTGCCTGTTGTTTGGATCTGATTAATTTGGTTCTTGGGAAAATTTCCAGAGATGAGTCCAAAAGCTGAAATAGACATTACCATCATGCTCAGAAGATGTCAAATAGCTAGAAACGCCTGTCCTTGGGTCCAATTTGGAGACAAGGGCAGGAATGGCAGTTTCGGGTCAAAACGGGGTGTGAGGGACCCACCATAAGAATCCAGAGAAATCCTGTGAAAATATCATAAAATAGTAAATTACCAAATTACCCTCAAACTTCCCTATATTTACAGAATTGCCACTCATTCCCAAACCTATATAAACCCCATACCCCTCCCATTCAAATCCCCACAACTCCTCCCTCCGACCACCGCCGGCCGCCCAACTCCGGCCAACCCTTTGCCTTGGCACCCTCTCCCCTCCGGCCAAGCCCCACCGCCAGCGCCGTCCTGCTCCGCCGGCCACAGCCTCCGCAAATACCCCACTCCCTCGATGCTACCTACAGCCACCACCACCCGAACCACCTCCTCCACCGCCTCCGGCCACCGTGCACCGCCACCACCACCCCCACTCGACTCGCCCCGACCTCCCCTACCTACCACCACCACCTTACCTCCCCACGACATCTCCTCCGGCCGCCCTAGCCCCCGCAGCAGCCTCCACCCCCTAAACCTAGCTACTGCCACCCTCACCCCCGATGCCTCTAGCTGCCACCACAGCCACCGTAGACCCCCGCCACCACCACCAACCTCACCGCCACTCCTCCCTCCGCCGTTCCCCCACCCTGCACCGTCGTCCCCTCCGCCGCAGCCGCCACTACCACCTTCGCAGACTGCTGCCGCTGCAGTTCCTGCTAGCAGTCACTGCTACTGCTGTTGCTCCTCCGGCCACCTCCGGCCGCCTCCGCCGCCGTCCTCCCGCCGGCAACACCGTGTGGGACCCCCCTGTCAGTAGGTATAACCCTAAACCCTATATATATGTAAATATGTATATATTTGTATATGTATGTGTATATGTATATATATATGTATATATATAGGTATATATATATGTATATTTATATGTATATATGTATATTTATATATATATATGTTATATACTATTACTTACAGTATATTATACTGTATATATTATATATATATATATATAACTATATTTTATATACATATATATTTATATATGTAAATTGTATATATGTATATATATATAACTATATTTTATACATATATTTATATATGTAAATTGTATATATGCATTTTTAATTCTGTTTTCACTTATATAATTATATATATGTAATATATATAATTATATGTATTCATATATTTTTTTATATATATATATATATATATATATATATATATATATATATATATATATATATATATATATAAATATAAATATTATGTTTATATATAACATAGTATATATATGTTATATTATTACTATTATATTTATATGGTATATATATATATATACTATGCATTTTTTCTTTTATTTTCTGCACTTAATTTCCTGCACCTATTATATATGTTTATATATATATATATATATATATATATATATATATATATATATATATATATATATATATATATATATATATATATATATATATATATATATTATCTATATCCAGCTGGATAATACAGCTATATATTATATATTTTTAATTCTTGTACTGTCATTTCAATTTATTATTTATTATATATTATTGTGCTGGATATTACAGCCTATCTATATATGCAATTATTGCACTTTATTATATATAACAGTGGTCACATATAGACCCTGATAATATTGCTGAATAGTACAACATTTATTTATGTATTAAAATTTTGTACTCTTTTTATTTTATATATATACATCAGTGGATACACCCTGATATCATAATATTATTTATATATGGCAGAGGATATACCCTGCTACTATTATAAATTCTATATATACCTGCATTTTTTATGTTCTGTATATACTATATATACTGCTATATATATTATATCTATATATATATACATACTATATATATATAACTATATTATATATAGATATAAGTATATATATATACTTTATATCACAACTTTGATATTCACGAACCCTGTCTATTTTAACAGAAACCAACGTCAGTACAGCCAGTGACCCCCAGTCACAAGCACCCTCAACCCTGACTGGGAGATCAGGTTTTCAGTACTATCAAGGAGTAGGCAAGTATACCTTGCCAAGTTAATATTCAAATTCAATTATTGATATCTGTTTTGTTCCTAAATTTCATATACCATGATTACCCGAGACTGCCTTGGGTACAGTCAACTGATATGTTGACAAAAGCATGTTTAACTTAGTCTTACAAACTCACCCTTTTCTGTGAGAGCATTCTAATATTCTCCTAGACCCTAACACGGGAACACGTAACATGGTTGCAATGCATATTGGGATGCGAGCTGCGTAGTTGATTAGCTACCAGTACGTGTGACCCGCATCACGGATTAGATTAATTCAGGAATAGAATGACTTGACATTTAGTTTCATTGGGATGGGAAAGATAACTAGTAGACGTATGGGACACCCCATCCATAAATGTTTTATACTTTCGTACCATGATGGTCGATTGCAGAGTTCCCTTGAGTCAGGGGGCATATGACACATATACTAGCCAGTCCCCACGATTGGTGAACTACGTCAGCATATGTCTAGCCGATACAATCCCCATGCGTACTACAAGGTCTTTACTTGCATTTCACTTAGAATGATTAGCACCCTGTATTTATTTTCTTTATTCAGTATTTACATACTTGGCATGTCATTTTCTGTATCTTGTTATGTCCCACTGAGGACCTGGTTCCCTGCCAGATCTAGACGAGGCTTTCTACCCCACTGTGTACGGCCCTGATCAGGAGGCTAGATGTGTTACCGAGGAGGAGCTCGAGGAGACACCCTCAGAGAATGCTTGACCCTAGAGGCCTACCACTTGGAGATGGAGATATTTTGATCAGATAGACACTGCTTAGTCTATCTGATTTTTCTGCGCTATTATCAGTTTTTGTATTAGGCTCGTAATCTCACCAGTTGTGTACTGTATCAGACTCAGTTTTTATATATATTCAGCACTTGCTTTTCTAATATTTTGTTGTGGATGAGATAGTTTGCCTGTGTTGTTCTTGTAGTATCTTAGGACAGCGTAGCACGTCCCTATGGGTCTATTCAAAATAGATTAAGCCCTTAGTGACGTGTCAGCTGGCCTGTGACACGTGGCCAAGTTCCTGACATTTTGGGACTGGGGCGTGACACTCGCGGTCGCTCCTGGTCAAAGACTTGACCGCCATAACCAAGCCCTTGCGAAACTTTCTCGCCTTAGCTGCCTCACTCAAGCCATCCACAAATCTGCCCAGACGGCAGAACTCCGCTGCGTACTCGTCCACCGTCATGCTCCCCTGGACGAGTGCCTCGAACTGGCTCTCCAAAGCACTGAGCGCCACATCAGGGAAAAACTTCTCCTTAAAAAGCCTCTTGAAAGCCTCCCAAGTAAGCCCTGGCGCTGCGATCCTCGTATCTGTGCGATACCACGTCAAAGCGAGGTCGAACATCTGACTGCCCGTCGCCTCTATCTGCATGCTGTCTGGAATCTGCGCTAGCCTGAAGATCCCCTCAATCTGCTCTATCCAGTCATCCGCGTACAGGATCCCTTCTGTACCACGGAACTCCTTGGGCCGCATCCTCTGAAAATTAATGATACTACCTGGCCTCGGATGCTGAATCTGATCTGCCTGTGGCTGAATCTGTGCCACCCTATCCACTGCCGTCATGGCCACCTGGTGGGCGTTCTCAATGTCCAGCCTCATCACATCCACCTGACGGTGCTGCGTGTCCATCATCTCCCTGAAGAATGCAAACAACTGCGCGGCATCTACTGGAGCAGGAAGTGGTGGAGGAACCACCGGAACGACTGGGGTAGTCCTCGGATTGACAGGTGAAGGAGGATCCCCGAGAGAAGCAGATGCTCCCTCAACCGCAGGAGTGGTGAGTGGAGCGGTAGCAGCTGCCTGAATACGAGCTGGACGAGAGGTAGCAGACCTCTCAGTGGCAACTGCTGGAACGGTACGATAGGATAGTGTCTTCGGAGGCATCCTGAACACAGATCAAAAGAAGTCAATACGGCGCAAGATACGATATCATCAAGAAGGATAGTAATATTTTAAAAGAAAACAATTTTAGAATAATTAGATTGGAATTGTTCCTAGTCGTGATTGAGTACACTCTCATCCTAAATCCTAGATCCTATAGCAGGCTCGCAGCAGTACAACTAAGTTGTTGTACCACCAAGACATCGCACTAATTGCGAATCGAGACCTGCATAGGGCCGCCACCAAAAACGTGTCACGACCCGCACCCGGAAAATCGGGCATGAGTCGTGGGTACGTCCAGCCTACGCCGCAGCATCGGCGGTAGAACGCTGTCTAGGTCAACTATCTAGATAATAATCTCACACAAAAATCGGCCATGACCTCTCCAAAAGGAGGGCAACCACACAATCAATATATAAACCTGTCAAGATCTTAACTCCAAACGGAGGAGCAAAAGCATAATGATAACCACAATATACTCAATCACGAATCTAAGCACGATAAGATAACACAGAGATCTAACAACTATAAAGTCTAACCAACAACAACTACTACAACAACCACAACATCAATAATAATAATACAACAATATCCAAAAATAATATACAAACAAGGTCTCAATCCAAAACCGGAGATAAATCCGGTGCTAAAAGCTAATAAAACAACAACAAGATCCCAGTGATCCCGGCTACCAACCCGGAAATCATCCCTAAACTAGAGGGTCCCTGTCTGCACCATCGACAGGCTCAGGTCCATAAAACGTCGGACACCAATCCTCCGGATACTCTAAAAAATATGTCCAGTCAGGACTGGAGCAAGTACATCTCTAACAGCAGTTCCATTTAAATGATAAAAACTATAAAACAGTTATAGCAAGTAGCAAGAAGAATAAAGCAAGTATGAAACAAGGAAATATGTATAACTGGTGCATAAAGATAAAGATGCATGGATATCAGAGCAAGATAGTAATAACTACAAGATACAGGAAATCTAAGCTAAGATCAAGTCCGTGCACATGAACGCGTAGTGAGTCCAGCGTGAAAAACATGTAGTGAGTCAAGTCCAGAAACATGTAAGTGAGACCAGCAAGAAATGCAAGAGAGTCCAGACTATAAAGAATGAAACTCGGTGTCTTTGAAATACTTGTTTCGACATGTAAACGGCTAGGGGTAAGTACGGCTCACCGCGCACTGGGTGTGCGGCTGCTATCATTCCAGATTAGACCAGAGGGAGTGATGCCTGATGATTCCAGATGGAAATGTTTACATGTCTACTCGAGTATTTCTCCGCCCCGACTAATACAAGTGGATCCAAGACCCGACACGCAAATCAAGATGAGTCCAGCCTGAACATGAATGATGCCTGTAGTGATGCCTGTAGGTGATGCCAGTAGTGATTCCAGAATAGAGGCCAGAAATATGAAATGTACGTGTCACAAGTAAATAAATCCAGAAATATCAATCAGTGTCCCGTGTTGTGCCAGAATAATCAGATGATACTATACTAGAAGCTGAATCATAATAATCATCAAATAATGAAAACTATCAGAGAATGTACTCGCCTGACGTCCTGAGCAATTGGCGATCCGAACCGGTGTCGCAAGGACCTATGCGAAAAGCAAGGTTAAACAGGGTTCTAATGAGTTAAACATATATAAAATAACTAAAAATAGGCTTCTAGGGTCGTTCTAGGTCAAACAGGTCAAACCGGTGAAATCTGGATCAAAAAGTCAACTCTAGGTCCAAAAAGTCAACTCTGGGTCAAAACTAGGTCAAAAGTTGACTTTGGCGGTCAACCGAGTCAATCACGGTCAAGTCTGGGTCAAACTAGGGTGCTCCTGAAATTCTAGGTCAAACCGAGCTCATTAAGCTAGAAAACTCACAAACTCGCCTCCTTGAGATACCGGGATACCCTCGGTATCCGATACCTCAACCTAGGCCACGCACCCCGCCTAAACCCGCTAAAACCTATGCTAGCACGCGTAAATATATATATATAAACATATAAAAATCACGCCAATACATTTCCTAGGCTATTGCTCAAAAACCCCGCTCGAAACCCAATACCTTGGTTATCTTAAGGTATTGAAATACCTCGGTATCTCAAGGTATTGAGGTTTCGCTCTAAAACCCCTCTAACTAGCTATCTAGCTACTAATTATGCACCTAGTTATTAATCTAGGCTAGGTAGTAGAGATATCTACCATATTTATATATATCTAAGTAGGTATCTACCTATATACATATGTATCCACACACATATACCCAAATACCCATTACCTTACCCATACACCTATATATATATATATAACTATAGGCATATAGATATCTATATCTTAGATAGATATATATATCTAAGTATCTAGCTATCTACTACCCGTCTAACTATCCATCTACCTATCTAGGTAACTATCTAGCTACCTATCTAACTATATGTATTTATATATATACATATAGATATAGATATATATCTAATACCTATCTAGATATCTATATATCTTACTATCTAACTATTTATCTAGGTAACTATATATCTATCTATGTAACTATCTATCATACTATCTATTTATCTAACTATCTAATCTACCTAGTTATCTATCTATCTAACAATATATACATCTATCTAACTATCTATCCAACTTATCTAACTAATTATTTAACTATCTCTCTATGTATCTACTTATCTATCTATAATACTAGCTATCATATATATATATATCTATCAATTAATCTATCTACCCATCTATCTCTCTAATCTAGCTAGCTATCTATCCCTCGCTACTCGCCTCGCCAACGCGCTGCTGCTGCTCCCTGCATGTACTGCTACTGCTACTGCTACTGCTATGCTTCGCATTGCTGCTGCTACTGCTCTTTGCTGCTGCTGCTGCTCGCTGCGGCTGTTGCTATGTACTGCTGTTGTGGCTGCTCTTGCTGCCTGCTGCACAGTCCAGTCCCCCCCTCTCATCTCACACACACACACACGACCACATACCCATATACATATATATATATATCTATATATATATACATACATATATACATTTATATATAACTCTATAGATATATATACACTAACTTATATACATTCTAACACACTCACACACTCAAACACAAATCAACACACACACACATAAATATATACATAGCTATATATATATATATATATAAACACACACATAAATATATATACCTAACTATATATATATATATATATATATATATATATATACACACACACTTAATTTATATATATATATATCTACACACACTCTCAACTATAATTATATACACACACATAAATATATATATGTATACATATACACACACAAGCACACTTACACATATACATATATATATATACACATAGACATATACACACACAAGCACATAGATATAAATATTCTCATATATATATATATAAATATATATACACAACACACATACATATAAATATACATATATATATATAGACGCATATACACTAACACAATACAACACACAACAACACACAAACAACACGCCCCACTCACGCCCAACGACCCCGACACTCACCAACACCCTAAAATATATAAAATATAACTCGAAAACTCTAGCACACACTCCCCGATACTAACCCAATGCGCGCACAAGCCCGAAACGAGGAAACCAAGTCGAAATGGCCGTTCGGTCATTTTGACGAACACGTGGTGCGCGGCTCGGAAAACCTCCTGAAACGCACACCAAACGAACTCGGAATCGGCCCAAAATTTACCCACGCGCTCTACACGATGTCTAGATCCTAGAAAATGTGCTCCCGCGTCGATTCTAGGCCCGTGGCGGAAACGCGCACGCACTTAGAATCGGCGACGATGAAAAGCCCCAAATTCGCCCGAAATGCCCGTTTCTCCGCGACGCGGCTTCCCGTATCCGAACGGAGACACGCACTCACCGTCAAGACATCCAACAACGTCTACCTAGGTCCGTCTAACCTAGGGCATTACCCAAAATTGGGCCAAATTCGGATTTCACCCGAAATTGACACAAAACCTAGTGTTAAAGTCTCCAAACACTACCAAAGTAGTTCCAACTTCCTCCCACGGGTAGCCTAAGGGTCTATGAAGGTTCTACAACATTAATTACACTACACAAAAATAATTAGCAAGGGGAAAGTTAGGTTTTACCTCTTGGGAGTTGGAATCCCAAGCCAAAATCTCAAGAATGCTCCAAATCCACCTCCCTCAAGCTCCAAGCCTCAAATCCAAGCTCCAACACCAAATCTAGGCTCTACCCACCTAGGTTAGGGAAAATGCAAGGTTAGGGTTAGCATAAAGAAGAAGGAATGGAAGAAAAAGGAAGAAAAATGGAAGGAAAACTTACTTTGGAGGAAGAAGGAGAAGAAAGAAGAAGTGGAGAAGAAGAGGAATGAAGAAGAAGAAGAAGAAGGAAATGGGAATGGGGAGGGCTGCTCCTGCTGTCCACGGGTGGGAATGGGGGATAGGGGTCGGGTCTCACATGTAATAAGGATTTACAAGTCTCAAAAATACCCAAAATGCCCTCCTAACTCTCGATTTTGGGTTCCGGGTTCCAAAAGCACTCAAACTAGCTCCAAATCTCTCCAACTAACCTCCTAAAAATATAATAAATATTCTAAAACCCAAAATAGGTCTCACAGGGGTGTGGGCTGGGTCGGACATGGGTCCACTAGGGTCTGACATGGGTCGAGGCTAGCCAAAATCCTAAAACAAACAATAAAAATATAATACAATCAATAATTAATTATAAATACAATTAAATAAAAATAATGCACAATTAACTTAATTAAAAATAAAAAAAATACCCGGCTCTGGAAATGGGGTGGTGACAATAAGTGGGACACTGCTCTACTAGCCAATCATCTGAAAAATATATCCAGTCAGGATTAGAGCGAAGTACATACCTCTGAAAGCAGTTCCAAATACATAATAAAGTATATATAACAAGCAATAGAAAATGATAAAAGATAACTAGCAATAGAAAATGACAATGAACTAGAGTAAACATGTGAAGTCCTAGAATGAAGAACATGCAATATGATTAACTGCAAGTAATGGAAATAGATAACACTAGCTAATGTGCCATAGAGTATAAGTTCATTATGTGATCAGTTTGGGTTGAACACGAATACAATATGGTAACTTGATTATATGTGTAATATATAATCGACATGTACATGAATACACTTGGACTTGATCACATAACCAACTCCTACTCCCCTTTCCCCAACCAATACTCATGGATCCAATCATGACATATTACGAACACGAATATAAGCACACTGAACACGAGCAGTGTATGAACATAAAGTACACGATAATCAATACCCGCTACACACGATAAAATATATGTGAAAGAGTACCCGCTGAACACGGTAGGAGATAACATCTCCACGAGCAGTGTATGAACATATAGTACCCGTCCGTGTAGCCACTGTGTCTGAATCAAGTAAACAGTTCTAGAACATATGATATATACACTATCATAAAATAAAAACTAACAGAGAGATGTACTCGTCTATGGTCCTGAGCAAAGGGTGTCTCTCGATGTCCAATTTGGTGTCACACACTCCTATTTAGGAAATATGAAGTTAATTACTGTAATAGAGAAGAATTAAGTTAAAGAATGCACTAACATGCTCTTCTAGTTCATTTTTAGCTAAACTGGGTCCATACTAAACTAATTGGTCTATATTGGTCATTAACTAGCTAATACTAGCTTGTACTAGCTATACTAGGTTGTACTAAGGTTACTGCCTTAAGTATAACTAATGCCTTAACTATTACTATCTATATTTTGTATACACTCACTAATATACTAATATGCTATCAACCAAGACTGAAAATAATTATAGTACCTAACTGACTATTTATACACTTAACTATGGATTGAGCCTATACCAACTAACACTAACTTAATACTAACCTAATACACAAACTGGTATTACAACTTCTTCTAACTGACACAGATATTACCTAACAAGGACTAACATCACTAATCTATACCATTTGATATCTAGAGGTATGACAAAACTAACATACATTATAATACCAACTGATCCTAATCAACACAAGTAATACTGATACTACATACTGACATATATAAATACTAGCTGGCATAAACCCTATTACAACTGATAAGTTCCCCTCTTGAACTTCATTTTTCAGTCCAATAGACACTGCATCCTATATGTTCCAGTTTGATTTGTACCCAAGTGTATCAGCCAAGCTCCAACCTGAGATCCCCAACTGACCTGCACACAACACACACAAGTCCTCTTACACCTAATCATTGTTTACAGTTACTTTTACTAACTTAATATCAATATTAATGCTAACTGAACCTCTAATGGATACACTTATCCATAACAGTCACATGTTCACTGAACTTCCCTCCTCTCACATTATACTTACCTACTCAAGTTTCTCCTTCATGACTCTGATACCAGGCTGATACTCCCCTTGGTGCTGTGGTGGCTTAACTTCATCACAGATAACTCATTCCCTTTGCCGTTGCTGCTACTACAGTTGTCTCTCCTGCAATTGACTTCCCTTTTAACTGGATATCCATTGATACCCAACTGATGACTGAGGTTCATAATCTGAGATTGACTCTCACTAATACTCAGTGTTCGATATTGCTGTTAACCGATGGCATTACCTAACCTTTTCTAACTTAGCAACACCTAACTCATGTTACTGGACTAACTTTGGTTTCAGTCACTGCTACAACTCTGTCTCATACTCAGGTATTAGGATACCTGAATCTTGCCCCCCTCACTATCATACTACCCACTGCACATTCTCATATATACAACCACACACAAGATACCATACTGATCTCACAGTCCTTCATTGCCTAAACACCCTGCACAGTCACAAGCATAATGCTACCTCACTCTCACAATCCCTCAAACACCTAGGGTGCACTACACCCACACACATGCATTACATATGCACAGACACCTAATACGCGCACACACACACATACATATATATATATATATATATATATATATATATATATATAAATTTTGGTACGGGTTGTAACAAATTCTTCAAGTTGAAGTTTTTGAAGAGTAGCTAGATAGTCTCTGTGTTGAGAAGTAAAATCAATAGGATGGCCGGAATATATGTGTCTCTTGGAGAAGTCATTAAACCAATTATTTGAAATTTTGAGGGTCTGAAAGGTGAAACTGTTGAATTCTCCTATGTTTGGCATAATGGGACAGAAAAGAGAGTCAAAAAAGAAATCTTGTTTCCTTTTAGGGGCCATTGGGAGAGGAAAAGCAGGAGAAAAAGCTAAGGTTTATTTATGGATGAGGGATAATTTTTGTTGGTTTGAATGAATGAGCAACAAAATGATCTATATATAGAGTAGCAGAAGCCTAAATTAGGAAGAGAATTAAAGGACATAGCATATTCTGGAATTAAACTAACCGAGTTCGGTCCGAGGTCTGCCCGAGTTAGGTCCGAATTCTGTTGACATTTATTTCCATAATCTCAATATAACTTTAATCGATATTATGCCTTTCTTGAATTGATATAAATACCTAATAATAAGTGCTAAAACTTAAATCGTACGTTTTTAAGAGTTTAAATCATCTTGGAGTAGCTGTAGAGGCCGGATCCCATCTAGCGGTGGTTCGAAGATACTTAAATATCGTGTCGCTTAAGGTTATTTATACCTTTTTGACAGAAGGGCCCTTTCGTCTTGTATCCAAAAAAATTAAAACTTTTGAAAAAGTATGACAAAAAATTTGTAAAGCATCTTATGATTCTTATATTTTATCAGAATCTAAAAGACCTAATTCTCGACGGATAAAGTTGAATCGATCTTCAGCCAAAGGTTTAGTAAAGATGTTTGCTAATTGATGTTCCGTGTCCACATACTCTAAACAAATATCTCTGTGTGATTGATGATCCCTTAGAAAATGATGACGAATTTCTTTATGCTTAGTGCATGAAGCATATTGGATTTTTGGTGAGATTAATGGTGCTAGTGTTGTCACAGAAAATATGAATGTTCTTATAGTACAGATTTACGTCTTCTAGGGTTTGCTTCATCCACAAAATTTGAGCACAATAATGTCCTGCGGTGAAATACTCTGCCTCAGTTGTTGATAATGAACAAAATTTTGTTTCTTGCTAAACCAGGAGACTAGAAACTTTCCTAGGAAATGACACGTGCCGCTGGTGCTTTTTCGATTGACTTTGCATCCAGCAAAATTAGCATTCGAGTAACCAGCAAGATCAAATGACATAGTTTTGGGATACCATAAGCCTGCCGACAAAGTCCCTTTAAGGTATCTGAGGATACGCTTAACTGCGCACAAATGTGATTCCTTAGGATTAGTCTGATATCTAACACAAAGGCATAAAACAAACATAATGTCTGGCCGACTAGCAGTTAAATATAACAAACTACCAATCACACCTCAATACTTACGTATGTCTATTGGTTTACTGCTTTCATCAAGGTCAAGCTTAGTGGATGTCGCCATTGGATTTCCGATAGGCTTTGCCTTGTCCATGTCGAAATTTTTGAGCAATCCTTCGTGTACTTAGCCTGATGAATAAAGTTTCTTGTGAATCTTGTTTGATTTACAATCCTAGGAAGAAAGTCAGTTCTCCCATCATGCTCATATCAAATTCACTTTGCATACACTTAGCAAACTCGTTACATAGTATCTCATTAGTAGATCTAAATATGATATCATCAACATATATTTGCACTAATAACAAAGAATCAGCAGAAGTTTTTATAAATATGGTAGTATCAATTTTTTCTTTTGAAAAACTGTTTTCAAGTAGAAAGAAGCTAAGACGTTCATACCAAGCAGAGGGGCTTGTTTGAGTCCGTATAGAGCCTTTCTTAACTTGAATACGTGGTCAGGGTGTTTGAAATCTTCAAAACCGGGGGGTTGTTTGACAAAAATATTTTCTTTGATAACACCATTTAGAAAAAGTTCTTTTAACATCCATTTGAAAAAGTTTGAAGTTATGAAAACTAGCAAAAGCGCAAGCATTCAGATAGATTCAAGTCTAGCAATAGGAGCATAAGTCTCATCGTAGTCGATACCTTCCTCTTGGTTGTATCCTTGAGCTATGAGATGTGCTTTGTTACGTGTAACTGAACCATCCTCATTTAATTTATTTTGGAAAACCTATTTAGTACCAATGATCGGATAATCATTAGGTTTAGGAACAAGTTCCCAAACTTGATTGCGTTCAAATTGGTTGAGTTCCTCTTACATAGCAGAAATCCAAAATTCATCAGCAAAAGCTTCATCAGTAATTTTAGGTTCTACTTGAGAAATAAAAGCAACATTTACAATGATATCTCTATTTGAGAAACATATACTTACATCTTTTGATACATCATCTATTACCAAGCCCTCAGGATGATCTGTAGAGAAATTTAATCTCCTTAGCAGACTTTTCGGATGACTTGTACTGTTTGTATCTTCTGATGTCTTGTTGGTTGCGGGTTGACTACCTTCATCGTCACTTTCATTTAGTGCTTGAGTGTTGCATTCATCAAATATAACATTAATTGATTCTTCAACAGTCAATGAGGCTTTGTTGAATACTCTGAATCCTTTACTTTTGGCGGCATAACCTAGAAAAATATCTTCATCGACCGTGGAGTCAATTTTTTCTAGATTATCTTTGGTATTAAGAATAAAATATTTGCAGCCAAAAACTTTAAAGTAACAAATTATAGGGATTCTATCAAACCAAAGTTCATAGGGAGTTTTCTTCGATATAGGTCGAATAAGTACCGTATTCAAAACATGGCATGAAGTACTTATTGCTTCAGCCCAAAAGTATTTTGGAAGGTTATACTGATTTAACATGACTGTAGCAATATCGCCAAGAGTTCTATTCTTTCGCTCTACAACACCATTTTTTTAGAGTTCTAGGACAAAAAAATTTATAAGAAAAACTATTTTTATTGTAAAATATTTTGAAATCACTATTTTTGAATTCGCCTCCATGATCACTTCGGATACGAGTAATCATAAAACCTTTTTTATTTTGAACCTTTTTACAAAAAGTGACAAATTCAGAAAATGTTTTATTTTTATTTGCAAGAAAATAAACCCATGTGTATCTAGAAAAATCATCAACAATAACATAAGTATAAAGCTTACCGCCAAGACTGGCGACTCTACTGTGTTCAAACAAGTCCATATGCAAGAGTTGGAGAGGTCTAGAGGTACTTACAGAGTTGATTGATTTAAAAGAAGATTAGTAGCTTTATTCTTTTCACAGTCAGCAAATACTATATCTTTTTTAAAAGTAATTTCTGGTAAGCCTCTTATGAGTTTCTTTGTAGACAGTCTTGCAATAGTGTCCATGTTTGCGTGTCCTAAACTTATATGTCATAACCAGCTAGCATATTTATTGGCATATAAACGTTTGCCTGCATTGCTAGTATCTTTTACAAGATAGAAAATATATATTTTTCTTCCCTGATCCCTTCAAAGATAATCTTACCAGTGGATCTTTCATAAATAGAACATTTATTTTTAACGAAGTTAATACCATAACCATGGTCAGCTAGATGACTGATGTTGAGTAGGTTGTGTTTTAATTTCGTTACTAGACAAACGTCTTTTATGACAAGATAGGGAGGAACACCTATATTACCATTACCAATAATGTATCCTCTGAGGTTATTGCAAGGAGACATAGCCTTCTTTCTTCATCGATAGCATTACAAATATGTTAGAATCACCAGTCATATGTCGTGAGCAACCACTATTAAGAATCCACTTGCTTCTAGCATGAGAGGGTTGGTCCACCTACAAAACGAGTTGTAGATGTAACCCTTGGTACCCATTTCTTTGAGGGTCCTGCTGTGTTAGTTTTTGGTACGCATGCATAAAAATTCATATCTACTAATTTTCTTGTTTTACAAAATCTAGATATATGTCCTTTCTTACCACAGTAGTGACATATAGCTGTGTAATTAATGCTTGGTGCAGCATGATAGATTTGATTATGTGAAGCAGTTCTTTGTGGTCTATGTGGATATAATGCATGATTGTGTGGGACATTTCTTTGTAGTCTTCTATAATAGAATGCATGATTGTATGGAATATTTCTTTGTGGTTTTCTATAATAGAATGCATGATTGTGTTTAGTTCTATGTGCATGATGATTGCAGGAACTGTTATGCATGTAGGTAGGAGCATAACTGTGAGTGTTCTTTTGTCTTGCTACGTGTCTCGTGTTAGGTTGGGTGGAGGTTTGTTCGACCTATTAACCCAATCTAATCTTTATATTTTTATAGGTAGCGTATACTTCATTATATTTAGCAGTGAGAGCATCTATTCTATGTGCAACAATGGAATACTTTTTCTTTTCAGATTCGAGTTCTTCCTTAAGTTTAGCATTCTAATGAGAGCCCTTGTCAAGACTGGCAAGTGCCTCGTGGAGGTTAAGCTTAAGTCTAGAATTCTTGTCTGAATCGTTTGAGGTATCCTTTACTTCACTTAGTAGAGATGTTAGTCTCTCTACAGTTTGACATTCTTGAACATCTTTCTTAGCATGCTTCTACTTATTTCTAAGTTTCCTAAAATCATCAAGAAGATCACTAAAAGCATTACCTAGTTCATCAAAAGTAAAATCATCATAAGAGTTGTTATCCGTTACCTGATCAGCTAATGCCATGAAGCATAGGTTTGCTGCTTCTCAAGGATTCTCTTCTTCGGATTCACTAGCTTCACTTTCGTGCCAAATACTAGTATTTGCATATTTTTGTGATGTTGTTCTTCTGGATGAGTAGTTGTGGCAATTTTCTTTTTTAGGGTTGGACAATCTTTCTTTATATGTCCTGTCTTCTTATAGTTTTAGCATATAGTCTCTTCATCACTGTTATCAGTTGGCTCCTTCTTCTTTGATTTCTGAAGCTTTAGAAATTTCCTGAAGTTTTTGGTGGTCAGGGCAACTTCCTCATCTTGAGACTCATTGTCGTCGGAGTTATAGTTGGTGACCTTTTTTTGATGAGCCTTAAGAGCGATCATCTTCTCCTTGGGAGTGGGTTCTTCAAATTCTTTGAGATCCAGCTTGTGAGTTATCAGCTTGCCCATGAGCGTCTCAAGGGTCATCTTGGTAAGATCATTCCCTTCTAGGATTGTGGTGGCCTTGGAATTCTAATTCTTGGTGAGTCCCCTGAGTACTTTGCGAATCTTCTCGTGATTGTTGAACTCCTTGCCGAGTGATAATAGAAGGTTAAAAATGTCGAGAAATCTCGTGAACATTTAAGTGATCGTCTCATTTTGCTTCATCTTGAATGTTTCATACACTTGTGTTAGACGACTTATTTTTTATTCCTTCACTTGGGAGGTTCCTTCATGAGTGACCTCAAGAAGTTTCCATACTTCGTGCGAAGTTCCGCAAGTGGAGACCCTGTTAAATTCAATTCTGTTTACAACAAAAAATAGAGCGTTAATATCTTTAGCATCAAGACTAGCTTATTTTTTTTGGTGTCTATGTACTTATCATAAGGCTTTTCTACAAGGTTACCATCTATGACTTTTCTAGGTGGCTTCTTGTATCCTTTTACTACTACAACCAAAGGTCAAAATCAAGTAACTTTAGGTAGAAGCTCATACGTTTCTTCCAATACGTGTAGTTAGTACCATCAAATAAGGGTGTCCTATTTATGGACTGACCTTCACCATTGTTGGTGTGGATAGATCTAACAGTTGCCATAAGTCTCTTAGGATGTTGAGCCAAATATCAAGAGAACTAGCTCTGATACCAATTGAAGTGCCGTAAGGCAACTCTATAGGGGGTGAATAGAGTGCAGCGGAATAATCTACCCAATTTAAGATTATCAAAGTGAAGGCAGTAGCTAACTAACAGTGTATATAAAGAAAAAAGTAAAGCAGTAAAGTAGAGAGAGAAACCAAATGCAAACACCAAGATGTATACTGATTTTCCTCTGAGAGGACTAGTCCAATTTCGAGAACTCAAGCTCAAAATTTTTTCCACTATAATCACCAATAGTGAATCATAAGCTATGATCCGAAGGCTTGCCACTTCTTTACACCACGAGGTTTGATCCAAAGTCTCGCAACTTCATATCTTAGAGAGAGAGAGAGTAACTGGTCGAACAAAGCTCTTTACAACTCAAAAGACTTCTAGACCAAGATCGCACTTGGCACTAGGAAGGCTAGAAAGTTGCTCTTTAAGATGGAAAAGTTAAGGCTTTAGGGGTTTGCTCACAATATGATAGAAGACTTAAGAATGGTTGAGTGAGTAAGAATAAAGAATTCCAATCCTATTTATAGGGTATAGGCAAACATAGTTCGGCCAGAATTCGGTCAGGGTTTAATTCAAATTTTTAACCGTTGGGCTAAGAAATCAGGAACTTATTGAACTGGTTGATTTTATACCAAAAGGGTACCCTAGTTCGGTCCGAGTTCGGCCCGAGTTCGGTCTCTTAGTATGGTAGAGTTTGTAAATAAATGTGGTCTGATTTGGGGGATAGGTTCTTTGGTTCATTTGAGTGGACTTGGTATCTGGGTATAGGGTGCCAGTGCGACTCAGCTTACATCAGTCTTAGACTCAAATAAATAAAAGATTTCATTTGAATAGATGAAGTACAGACGACATATAAAAGCAGTATTGAGGCTTCAGATCGCGATATATCAATGCATGTTTTAGTTAACTATCAAAATCAAGTTGACTGAGACCGGATGGGCCAACATAATTAGGGATCTAAAATGAATGTAAATAAAGAGGAGAGGGATGAAGGGCTATATGTGGCCGTCCCCAAGCTTTCCCCTTCTCCAAGTCACTCACAAATGTCTAATTTGTCCCTCTATGATGAATTATGGGAAATAATTAAGGATGGATATTTTGGAGAACTTCTACACTAATACAAATTAGTCTAATCCTCCTAATTAATTAGTGGGAATAGGTTTATTAGACTTGGCCCATGTTGGCCTTACTAATTTATATTATATTCCTAAAATTAAATAACTAGGCCAAATTATCAAATTATCCTTATTTAGAAAAGTGGGGGTGACAAACCTACCCTCATTAGAAAAATTATCCTCAAAATTTAAGGCAGACCTAACTATAACAAGCAATTACAGCAAGCAAGAAAGAATTATACCTTACGATTCGAACATGTAAGGATATCGCTCGAGCATCTATGCTTCTCGCTCCCAGGTAGACTCCCCTGGCGAGTGATGCCTCCATGCGACGTACACTAAAGGAATCGTCTGGTTTTGCAGCATCTTCTCCTTGCGATCCAGAATCTCCACAGGCTGCTCTGGGTAGATGAGAGTAGGACCCACCTTGATCTCCGAGTGATCCAATACATGGATATGATCTGCCACATACCATCTCAGTTGCAAAATGTGGAACACATTGTGTACTCCCTCTAGTGCAGGCGGCAAGTCTAGCCTATAGGCCACTGCACCGACCCTCTTAAGAATACCGAAGGGTCCGATGTACCATGGACTAAGCTTTTCGCCTCCACCAAAGCGAATCGTGCCCCATATCAGAGAAATCCTCAAGAACACCAGATCGCCAACCTAGAACAAAATAAATCCTTAGCACTCTATCTAAAATAAGCAATCACAACATTGCAAACAAAATCTATACCTCAAACTCCAATGGTCCGGTGGCTATCGGTCCAATGTCGTTGTTTGTCCTGCGCCAACCGAATTCTATCCCTGATGAGCTTCACCTTCTCAACTGTATCCACGACCATCTCTATTCCAAATAAGGCTCGCTCACCAATATCGTCCCATGATAACGGAGTGCGGCATGTCCGTCCATACAACGCCTCAAATGGTGACATCTCGATACTGGCCTGGTAGCTGTTGTTATAAGCAAACTCTACCAAGTGAAGGTGATCCTCCCATGAGCCTCCAAAATATAAAACACAAGTGTGAAGCATATTCTTGAGAGTCTGGATAGTCCTCTCCGACTGTCCGTCCGTCTGGGGGTGATATGCGGTACTGAACTTGAGCTGGGTGCCCAAGCTAGCATGCAAACTCCTCTAAAAGTGGGATATGAAGTGACTATCCCGATCCGAGACGATGCTCCCAGGAACTCCATGCAATATGACTATCTGCCACACATACATCTTCGTAAGCTTCTTCGTAGACGTACCCACTTTGAATGGCAAGAAGTGGGCCAATTTTGTCAACCAGTCTATGATGACCCAAATCGCGTCTTTATCTTCCGGAGAACGCGGAAGCCCCGATACAAATTCCATCGTCACATGCTCCCACTTCCACTCTAGAATGGGTAAAGGCTGAAGCAATCCACCTGTCCTCTGTCTCTCTGCTTTACCTGCTGGCATACCAGACATCTGGATACAAAGCTCGCCACCTCCCGATCCATACCATACCACCAAAAATGCTCTCTCATGTCTCTATACATCTTGTTGGCATCTGGATGCATATAGTACTGAGATCGATGCGCCTCCTGAAGAACCTCCTCGCGCAACGCTCCACTCGGCACACACAATCTGGTATCGTACTGTAATGATCCATCCTCTGCAATACTGAAGTCCTCTACCAATCCCATTGTAACTTGTGCTCTGATGCTTCTCAGAGACTTATCCTCGAACTGTGCGGCTCTGATCCGGTCCATCAACTCTAACTCTACCTAGAGTCTCCACATCTGTGTCGCAACTCCAGGAACTAACACCTCAATACCCAAACTTTCAAGATCGGCCAATAAATGTCTGTCCCTCGTCAAGTACATAGCTACTCGATACCTGCTCAAGGCATCAACGACTATATTGGCCTTTCCTGGATGGTACTGCAAGAAAATGTCAAAATCCTTTATCAACTCCAACCATCGCTGTTGTCTCATGTTGAGCTCTTTCTGTGTAAATACATACTTCAAGTTCTTGTGGTCTGTAAAGATCTCCACATACTCTCCATATAAGTAGTGTTTCCACAGATTTACAGCAAAAATGACTACTGCGAACTCCAAGTCATGGGTAGGATAATTCTTCTCATGAGGGCGTAATTGCTTGTAAGCATAGGCAATCACCTTCCCGTTCTGCTGCAACCCACATACCAAACCCTTACCTGAAGCATCACTGTAGAGTAATATATAACAAGCATTTCCAAATACATAATAGAGCATATATAATAAGCAATAGAAAATGATACAAGATAACTAGCAATAGAAAATGATAATGAACTAGAGTAAACATGTGAAGAACTAGAATGAAGAACATGCAATATAAATAACTGCAAGTAATGAAAATAGATAACACTATCTAATGTGCCATAGAGTACAAGTTTATTATGTGATCGGTTTGGGTTGAACACGAATACAATATGGTAACTCAATTACACGTGTGATATATAATCGACATGTACACGAATACACTTGGGCTTGATCACATAACCAACTCCTACTCCCCCGTCCCCAACCAATACTCATGGATCCAATCACGATACATTACGAATACGAATATAAGCATATTAAATACGAGAAGTGTGTGAACACGAAGTATAAGATAATCAATACTCGATACACATGATAAAATACATGTGAAGGAGTACCCCTGAACACGGTAGGGGATAACATCTCCTGACAAGATCCATATAGTACCAGTTCGTGTAGCCACTGTATCGAAATCAAGTAAACAGTTCTTGAACATGTGATATATATGCTATCATGAAATAAAAACTAACAGAGAGATGTACTTGCCTCTGGTCCTGAGCAAAGGGTGTCTCTTGATGCCCAAGCTGGTGTCACACACTCCTATTTAGGAAATATTAAGTTAATTAGTGTAATGGAGAATAATTAAGTTAAAGTATGCACTAACATGCTATTCTAGGTCATTTCTAGCTAAACTGGGTCCATACTAAACTAATTGGTCTATATTGGTCATTAACTAGTTAATACTAGCTTGTACTAGCTACACTAGGTTGTACTAAGGTTACTGCCTTAAGTATAACTAATGGCTTAACTATTACTATCTATATTTAGTATACATTCACTAATATACTAATATGCTATCAACCAAGACTGATAATAAATATAATACCTAACTGATTATTTATATACTTAACTATGGATTGAGCCTATACTAACTAACACTAACTTAACACTATCCTAATACACTAACTGGTATTACAACTTCTTCTAATGACACATATATTACCTAACAAGGACTAACATCACTAATCTATACCAGTTGATATCTATAGGTATGCCAAAACTAATAGACATTATAATACTAACTGATCCTAATCAACACAACTAATACTGATACTACATACTAACATATATAAATACTAGCTGGCACAAACCCGATTACAACTGAGAAGTTCCCCTCTTGAACTTCATGTTTCAGTCTAATAGACACCGTACCCTACATGTTCCAGTTTGATTTGATACCCAAGTGTATCAGCCAAGCTCCAACCCAAGATCCCCAACTGACCTGTACAAAACACACAAGTTCTCTTACACCTAATCATTGTTCACAGTTACTGTTAATAACTTAATATCAATACTAATGCTAATTGAACCTCTAATGGATACACTTATCCATAAAAGTCACATGTTCATTGAACTTCCCTCCTCTCACACTACACTTACTTTCTCGAGTTTCCCCTTCATGACTCTGATACCAGGCTAATACTCCCCTTGCTGTTGTGGTGGCTCGACTTCATCACAGATAACTTATTCCCTCTATCATTGCTGCTACTACAGTTGGCTCTCCTGCAATTGATTTCCCCCTAAACTGGATATCCATTGATACCCAACTGATGACTGAGGTTCACAATCTGAGATCGACTCTCACTAATACTTAGTGTTCGATATTGCTGCTAACCCATGGAATTACCTAACCTTTTCTAACTTAGAATCACCCAACTCATGTTACTGGACTAACTTCGGTTTCATTCACTGCTACCACTGTGGCTCATACTCAGGTATTAGGATACTTGAACCTTGCCCCCCTCCACTATCATACTACCCACTGCACATTCTCAGATATATCAATACACACAAGACACCACACTGATCTCACAGTCCCTCACTGCCTAAACACCCTGCACAGTCACAAGCATAATGCTACCTCACTCTCACAATCCCTCAAACACACACACACACACACACACACACACACACACACACACACACAAGCATTACATATGCACAGACACCTTATACACATATATATCTATCTATCAACACACATCCACACTCTCAATTATCTGTTTATACATACACATGCATGTATCTAAATATATATAATAATACTCATATAAAACATATATATATATATATATATATATATATATATATATATATATATATATATATATATATATATATATAGATCAAACACTAGATGTACAATATCCTATTCACTACGATACACTCCCAATTGAGAAGCCAAAAACCCAATATCTCCATGATAACCATTACTACATATCAAATATATAGTATTATCACTATTAGAACTAGCTACAATAGAAATTAAGGAGAAATTATACAAAACACCCAAAATAGAGCCTCGTATCACGCGGTATCACCCCGTATCGTGATACGACATAATCGTGTCCAATTGTGGACACGTACCTAGTCTCACAATCCCGATCTAAGTCTAATTAGATCTAATTGGTCTCATGACACAATTGATGTGTCAATCTCGAATTCTCCCAAAATATATACAAAAATCTATGTAGAATTCTCTATACATAATCAATTTGCCTAAAACTTGTTCCTATTGATAGTCTTATGCCATGGGGTCATTTCTAATAGTCAAATACATGATTTAGAAGTTATAATAAAAAGAAATTTAGAATTTACCAATTGGGAGATGGATATCTATTTAAATGCTCAATGGACACGATCCGGACACGATCTCTTCACCAAAGCTCCTCCTCCTTGTGCTTCTTGCCTCTCCAAGTACTAAGGCTCCTTGAGGCATAAAAATGAGAGAGAATGCAAAGGAATTAAGAAGGAAATTGATGGAGCAAATGAAGGAAATTGGGGATCTAAAATAAATATAAATGAAGATGAAAGAGAGGAAGGGCTATATGTGGCAGACCCCAAGCTTTCCCTTTCTTCAAGTCACTCACAAATGTCTAATTTTCCCCTCACTGATGAAGTATAGGAAATAATTAAGGATGGGTATTTTGGGAAGCTTCTACACTAATGCAAATTAGTCTAATCCTTCTCATTAATTAGTGGGAATGGATCTATTAGTCCTGATTCATGTTGGGCTCACTAATTTATATTATATTCCTAAAATTAAATAATTAGGCCAAATTATCAAATTATCCCTATTTGGAAAAGTGCGGGTGATAGGCAGCGAGATCAAGGAGGACAAGTGGCCCTCCCCACAGAAGGATTATTTTTGGGCACCCGCTCGAAATCAAGACTGTCAACAACTGGGGGTAGCACTTCCTCCAGACCCAAGATTACTCTACAAGCTGGGTCTAGCGACCTTCCAGAACTCTTCAGCAACCTGTCGTTCCGAGAGGTCAGTGTATTTCAAGGGACGGATGTCGAATTTTCTGGGGGTAGCTACCCTAACCAAAGCGAAGCACCTTACGACGCCGGGGGTACTGTTCCCTTCTAGTTTGAAGACGAGGCTGCAAACTCGATACAATGATCCGAGACAGAAAGAGAGAGATCCATCGTCCCGTCCGTTTCTCTCCATGTCAGGACAATGTACATGGCTGATCAGGACAACGAGGGCCCCTCTGATCGGCAGTGCTTCAAGGCACTCGAGACCATGATGCAAACGATGAGTGCTTGGATGAAGGCTCTGACCCAGGTGATGTTGGACATGAAAGCTAACATAACTTTGCAACCCCCGGGACTCCGGATCCTGGGACTAACGGGGAGTCTAATGCACCAGCTTCTGCTCTTCCGGCAGCGGGCATTCATCCTCAGCCACAATCATCTGTCGCCTTATCATCCGATGAGGCTCGGGAGGCAATGCTAGATATCCGAGAACTTCGACCCCGATTGGACTCGATGAACAACTGGGACACACAACGTGAACTCGGGGTACAACAACCATATTATCACAACCCGTACCCAGAATTTGGGCATAAACTGAGGGTACGTCCAGCCTACGCCGCAGTATCGGCGGTAGAATATTGTCTAAGTCTCAAGACTACTAAACATAACTCATGAAAGAACCTGTCAATGATCACAACTCCATAAGGAGGAATATGAATAATGCATTGATCAACAATTCATAAGATACTCAATCATAATAACTATAGGAAAGTAAATTGCACGATAAGATATAAAAGATAAGGAAGTACTGACATAAGTCTAGCACAACAACCTAAATACAATAATAATCTAGAGGCTAGCTATCCCAACATAAAATAATCTCAATATAATACAATCCGAATATTAAGTTAGAACAATTTAATACATAGATAACTAGACCAAGAAGCTGTCTAAACGACAGTGGGTGGTATCTCTTCTAAGGAGAGTGACTCCTCTGGAATCTCCGGTATGTAGTCTCCCTCTACTCCTGGGCCGTAGTGAGTAGGACAAAAATCCTCAAGGTCCTCTGTAAAATGTTATCCAATCAGGATTGGAGCGAAGCACAAGCACTAAACAGCAGTTTTAATTATATTGACAAAAACTATATGATAATGTAAGGAAATACATGATGAAGAAAATACTGGAAAATAAGGAATGCTGGAGAGACATGTAATCAGCAATAGTACTAACTAGCAATGAACAAATATATATGAATGCTAGAAATGAGGGAATTGGAATAAAGAATAGAAATTCTAGCTAAGTGTTGTGAAATATCAGTTTACTATGTGATCGGCTTGGGACTAGCTCAGGCTTATTATATATGATTGGTTATGATACATGTGAGGTCAGGCTATCCATCTGGTTAGCTATAATGCGAGCAATTGTCAGGCTAATCATATATAACAGGCTATGAGGCATGTAAATGGTTAGGCTACACCCAACGTGATATGTGGAGTGAGCTATGATGCATGTAAAGTGGGGTATGATCACATAATCTTGCTAATATTTCTCTGACCCCAGCTAGTACGATGGATTCCAATTACGAATCCTCAATACATGTATCTATGATACTAGATCGTGTATCCACAGTGTCAGAATCAAGCATACACTACAAGTAGAATTATAGTAATAATTAACATAATAAAAACTGTTAGAGAATGTACTCGCCTGAAGTCCTGAGCAAGGTGTATCTCTCGATGTCCAAACTGGTGTCACACAGACCTATATATGGTATGTTGCATCAATACAAGGTTCTGGAAATGAAAATAAGTTAAACTGATACAATTTTAAGTCATAGGCCATTTCTAAGTCAAACTGACTATTTCTAGGTTGTATGAGTCCAACTCTAGTATACTAGGTCAATACACTATGAAACTAAGCTACACTATCTAATCTAAGATACTATAAGACACACAAATTGTCGTATCCTCAGATACGCAAGTTTTAATATATGAAAATAATAATTTGTATTTATATACCAGTCGATATTTATAATATCATAACTAATCAATAAAATTATGATACCTTGGCCTTGCACCAATGTGTATCACACTACCTATCTCGATACTCAAACCTAATACCTTGACATCACCTTGGTATCCCTAGGTAATTCAAAATCTCATGATTAGCTAATACCCAATATCAACTATATCAATATATTAACTACTAACATATATTACCTATACTAATATACATATATACTAACTTGACATATAACCTATCAACCATACTTGCTAATTACATATAGCTATATACCAATAACTTACATACATAGAGATATATAAATAGTTACTATATATACTAGTCACTTAAACCAAATAAACTAATAACTCAGAACTAACTAGACTATTACCTTGGTGACAGTGCTCGGTTGCCTACTGATACTGATACCTGATACTGTGGGATGCATGATGTCTGCACAACTGACTCCATATTGCTGCTCAGTTTAGTAAGGCTGCTACTGAAACTATGCAGATATTGTGTAGTTCTGAATCTAAAATTATACTGTGCTGCTGCCATGAGGTGGCTCCCTGTAGCTTGCTAACTGCAGTGATGATTGATGCACCATTGCTGAATGAATGCTCCTACACTTGCAGCAACTCTAATCCCCCTCCTTCTATTATCACTTACCCTCAGACCACTCACTGGCACCAATACACATCCTTACTGAATACTCCAGGTTGCACTCTTCACATATAGCTAACCAACAATCACCCACCATGAAGACAGTTCATTAAAAACCCGAGCCTCTAACTACCTACAAGTCCAAATGGAATGCTCATCTACAGACTCTGGAAACTAGCCTCCCAACTGAACACATGGACCTCGAGTTTCTATATACTTAGTATCAGTCCAAGATGACTGATCCCTCCATTCATTCACACTCTCAATACACAGTTATATTTGCACAGAAATAATTGTGCACACTTGAAACATATTCACATAAGCAATGCCACATTCCTACATATCTAATTTCTGATACACCTAATCCCCTGGTACCTACACTGCATTGAACACTAGTACCACCCTACTCTTAAACTGAAAATCCATACAATATTCGAGCACACCAATACCATCCACTCCACTGAACATATGTGCAAGTACATCCTACATTACCCCCAAACTATAACTGCAACCGAACCCTACTTAATATCTTCTTTGTCATACTCAATACACAGGTAA
Source organism: Iris macrosiphon (assembly GCA_036927795.1). Taxonomy (NCBI): domain Eukaryota; kingdom Viridiplantae; phylum Streptophyta; class Magnoliopsida; order Asparagales; family Iridaceae; genus Iris; species Iris macrosiphon. Next base: position 61,604,973 of record JAYESA010000002.1, read on the forward strand.
GTTCCAACCCAGCATCTGTGTACACACACATATGCACCCCTTATACACTAGTCTATGAACTTGCACTGAACTGTATCAGGCTCGTTCTGAATCTACTGTCACTGCCCAAGGTGGTAACAGTTCCCTCTCTCCTTATTTAAGCCATCAGTCCAACTCTAACCCTCTGTTATGACTTGAACTTCCTATCCCATACTGCTGCAGTGATGCTCCAATTGGCCTGTACATACTCGAGCACAAGTATGCACACAGCAAAATTGAAACCAACCTTCTACACTCAAAATCAAACACCCACAACTATTACCAACAATATGTAGTAGGCTGTGTAGTGAACTGACACATAACTGATACTTGTATCAGTCTAATCATCTCACCCTCGATTCCCCTTCATATACGGGCACCCAGTGTGCACAGTACACACACATATACTATACCTCATATTGAAGAACCCGAGCTCTCCACTGGTCTCTCGACTGATATACTGAGGTATCAGTGCCAACACAGTGCACACTGTGTACACCACAGTGATACCCGAGCTTCTCTCTTCACTAATCACACACATCACTGATGAACCCGACTCCTCACATACACTGGCACACAGTAAACACACACAGACTGAGGAACCCGACTCCCCATGGCAGTCCCACACCATTATATATACATATACACATATACACATTCATATATTTATGTATGCATATCCAATACATCATATGAATAGGTATACTTCCTATTAAATATTTCATTAAACACCTAGTGTACACAAATCTAGGATACTCTTGATACACCACAAATCTTCATGCATAAACCCCAATATACAACTAAACATCTACACATACAATATATATATATATATATATAGTTGTTATGAAAATTAGGGAAAATACATCCTTGGAGCACAAAACCCCCAAACAACATATGACACCATGGAGAAATCATCACGAAACCAATAGAGACTCATGCTCTACCTTAATAGCCATTCCTAAACCAAATAGTGGGCTCCTTATGGCCAAACAAATAAAAAAAACAGAATTTAAAAGAGGGTTTCCAGATTTTTACCTATTGGAAGATGGATTCCCAATGTACCTTCTTCTTCTCCAAGACTCCTTGTGCCCAAGCTTCTAGGCCTCTTTAGGGGGGGGGGATGAGGGATTTGAGGTTTAATATTATAAAATTTGTGGAGGGAATGAAGGGTTTTTGAGGAGCTATTTCTAGGTTTTCTTCATGAGTGATGAAATGGCATTGAGGGAGGCTCCCTCTATACTTATAAGGCCTGCCACTTGCTAGGGTTAGGGTTTGGTGAATGCACAATATCTCATTTGCCCTCAATGTCTTGTCATAAAGAGTTATTTAATAAGAAGTTTAGTCCTAAGTGAGGGATTTCACTATATTCTAATTAATAGAATGGGGGTTAGTCTAGTCGGTTAAATATCAAGTCTAAGCAAGGTCCATGGTCACATCAAGGCTAGTCCACTAACCCATACCATTAATGAATATAATATAATATGTATATTATCTATCATGCAACTATTAACACAATATATATAAATATTATAAATGACCATAAAGTCCCTGCTCTAGAAATGTGGTAGTGATACATATCCCCTCAAATGGAAGAACATGGTGTATCCACCTAAGTACAAGCCATTCTCCATGATTCCATTTGATAGGAAGTCATCTCCTCGTCAATATCTGAGCTACTTTGATACGATGACGGGGCACCAACCTCATGACAATGCTCTTCACACAAAGATCTTCGTAGCGGCATTGGCCGGGGTGGCTTTCAAATGATTCTGCAGCCTCGCCGATGACTATATCTTGTCCTTCGAGGACCTTAGAAGCCTCTTCCTGGGCCGGTTTTACGACGGAGAAATGTATATGCCATATACTCTCTTATGGACGTTGCCCAACGAAAGAAAGAGCCCGTATGTCAATACATAGAATGGTTCAGGCAAGCTGTACTAAAATTGCCTCCCAAAAATCTCGAGTCCACACTGATGGATGCATGTCACAAAAATCTTCTTCCAGCAGTGAAGCATTGGACGGACGCCTCGTAGTTCAAAGATTGGACAACGTTTATTATAAAGGTTGTTGCCGTTGAAAGCAAGATGAAGGACGTCCCATATCGCAGATGATAGGGGAAAGCACCCTGCCAAGAACAACAGTGGGGGCAATAATGGCTGAGACGACAAAGAAAAGTAGGCCCTTACCTTTAACATGTCCAAAAAACCCATCATGCCGGATCAAAAGCTGGCAACAACAACAGTGGGAGCAACAATGGCCGAGACATAATCTTTTCAAGATGATGATGTCATAGAAATTTACTACATACTTATGGAGAGCAGCAAGCTCCGGCTTCCCGACATCAAACGTCCTGATGAGGCAAACAAGGTCAATAACCTCAAATACTGCCATTATCACTGGTACGTCCACTACTAAACATGGGACTGCTACGTGTTAAAAAGATATATTCAGCGCCTGATCGACACTAAAGCTCTCAACTTAGACTTTGAAGATAAGACAGTCACTGCCAACATGATATCACTCTAGTTTGGGGACTTTCCAGCAATGGAAGCCCAAGATGGTATTGTCCCAATCCCGAAGGCGACAATGGAGGTTGTCAATCTCCCTCCAGCCTGAGACTAATTGACTGGGTTGGTGCCACTCAGCACATCACGGGGCGAGGTCATGTGGGTTCACCCAGATCTCGCCCAAGACTTGATGCAGCCTTCTGCCACCAAACAAAAGGGAAAGAAGTCCAAACCCTATCGCATGGATTCTCCTCCTATTGAAGAAACTGTGGCAGGTGCAACGAGGTCCGGCATCACCTACCAACATGACTACGATGCTCCCAAAGCAGTGTTCCTCCGACCGTCGCACCTGCTGCACCCACTGTATCCGATCAGGGTCCATCCCAGCCTCCTGCAGCAGAAAAACAAAAGCAGAAAGAAACTCGCTTGGACAAACCATTACGAAAGGATGCAACTCAAGGGCTGTAGAAGCCCTATAACTTTGACATATTGACACAACTTGCCAATACTCTAACAAAGTTATCACTTTTTGAACTCCTCCGACTCTCAAAAGACACTTGAGAAGCTCTAAGCAACGCGTTGCAGAACGCCGACTCTTATCTGTCCCAGGTCAATCCACCGGCCGAGGACCCTGCTGCATGCCCGCACAGCCACAATGCGATGGAGGCATTACCAAAAATCATATTTTTGTAACATGACATGTTGTTAAAAAATAACATGCACAACCGCCCTCTTTATTATGCGGGCTACATCGGGGCCATCAAAGTGGATCAAATATACATTGATCCTGGGTCATCCATTATCATCATCCTACGAAGTCTACTCAAGATGCTGGGAATTCTCATGCATAGACTGGCAGCAACCAACACTACCATTAGTGGATTCAATACTGGAAGAACTATCCTCTGGGCAAGATACACCTAAAATTTCATATTGGCGACTTATGAACAGAGGTCACGTGTTATGTCATAGACGTATATATATCCTATAACGTCTTGCTGGGGTGACCATGAATACATGAATACACGATTGTCCCTTCAACTTTGCACCAATGCCTAAAATATATTGACCATGAAGTTGTCGTCAAGACCGAGTTCGTTGCTGTCGATCCCTTCAAAGGGGTCGAGGCCTATTACTCTAACTCGATCTTGTACAAATAAAGCCAACAAGACGAAAGAGGGAATGACACTAACGATGAAGCAAAACCTAGCATAACATAGGATGAGCCCTTAATTGTCTGCCTCAAGGGACGTGCTCATAACACAGCCCCCCTTGTGGTAAAGCTCCAGAGAAAAGCACCAGAACATCTGACCATATGGCTGCGAAGACCCAGCTAATCACAAAAGAAGGACCCAATACCGATTTTTGTCCCCGAACCTCTGGTTGTTAAACTTCGGAGGAGGCCTCCTAAACTGCCACTCGCATTGAAATAAAATTCTGAGAAGGACGAGTTGGAGGAATACATAGTTGTTCACGCTGATACTCCCTCTCTTGATGATGCAATTCCGGTGGACAAAATACCTTATTTAATGAATAAAGGGTTATCTTTGAATTACTCTAATGTTGTACATTTAAGTACAATGTACTCTTTAGAACACGATATAGGGTTTTAAATACATATGTAAGTGACCACCAATTATGCCGTAAATTGGATACATCCAAGTCAGAACGTCTACTTTATAGTTTCGGCTACGAGAAGGGGTGACAAACCGTCATCTTTGGAATGGTCGAGCATCCTCAAGATCTTCCCACAGAAGCACCTGAACCTGATGGCGGTAAAATACAGATATACTGCTATAGTCCGCAAGCCAAGAACAATATCTAAAGCATGGGCTATGACTTGAAAAGCGACAAAGGTTTGAATTACGACAAAGGTCGACGTCTGTCTTTGTGCCTCCTCGTCCCTGCGGGAAAATATGAGACCTACTACCAGCGAACTCGTCATGGCCTAGGGTATGTCTCACCGCCAACCACTCCCGAAGGATCAAGAGAAGAAGAGGAATTGCATTTTCATTCGTCCGAATCCTCAGCATGGGAGTCCGATTTGAGCATTGGAGACATGCTTAAACAGATACTATCTGTCAACATGGTATCCGCTCATTCAGAGGAAGATGACGACCAGCCACCTGAACCCTTCGAGATGGAACCATGGGATCAACGTCTTGACTCATAATGGGAATGGCATTTTGAACAACCGGAATCACCCACCGAAGACGAAGTCGTACAAGTAGATCTGGATAATGAGTCCTCTCATAAGCCCATCTTCATCAACAAAAGCCTGTTCGGTAAAGAACATGAATCCCTGTTGCAACTCGTAAGGGATTACCTTAATGTGTTCGCCTGGAGCTATAAAGATATGTCAGGATTGGACCCTCAGATCGTAGTGCATAAACTCAACATCATGTCCAATGCCAAGCCAGTGAAGCAAAAACAATGACGCTTCCTCCCAGACATCATGAATGTTATCGAAGCAGAAGTAAACAAGATGATAGCCAGTGGCTTTATCCGTGAGGAACAACATTCTGATTGGGTAGCCAATATTATGCCTGTCGCCAAAAAGAACGGCAAGATCCAAATCTGCATAAACTTTTGAGATCTAAACGCAGTATGCCTGAAGGACGAGTTTTCTCTTCCGATCACGGACTTAATATTCAATAATACTTGTGGCTTTGAGCGTATGTCTTTTATGGACAGTTTCTCAGGCTACAACCAAATCAAGGTATTTCTAAACGACGAGAAGCATACGTAGTTTCAAATACTGATAGGGGTATATTGCTACACAATTATGCCCTTTGCTCTGAAGAATGTAGGTGCGACATACTAGCGAGCCATGTCACGTAAGCAACTGCACCGACCCTCTCAAGAATACTAAAAGGTTTGATGAATCACGGACTAAGCTTTCCACCTCTGCCGAAATAAATCTTGCCATGTGTCGGAGAAATCCTCAAGAAAACCAGACCGCCAACCTAGCACAAAATACATCCTTAGCACTCTATTGAAATAAACAATCACACGCAATGCAAAACAAAATCTATACCTCAAACTTCAAAGGTCTCTAGTGGCTATCGGTCCAATGCCGCTGTCTGTCCTGTGCCACTCAAAGTCTATCCCTGATGAGCTTCACTTCTCAGTTGCATCCACTACTATCTCTGGTCCCAATAAAGCTCTCTCACCAACATCATCCTATGATAACGGAGTATGACATCTCGGTTCATACAATGCCTCAAATGGTGACATCTCGATACTGGCTTAGTAGCTGTTGTTGTAAGAAAACTCTACCAAGTGAAGATGATTCTCCCAAGAGCCTCAAATATCCAAAACACAAGTGCGTAGCATATCCTCGAGAGTCTGAATAGTCCTCTCCGACTGCCCGTCTATCTGAGGGTGATATGTTGTACTGAACTTGAGCTGAGTGCCCAAGCTAGCCTACAAACTCCTACAGAAGTAGGACTTGAAGCGACTATCCTGATCCGAGACTATGCTCACAGGAATACCATGCAATCTGACTATCTGACGCATATACATCTCAGCGAACTTCTCCGTAGATGTACCCACTTTGAATGGCAGAAAGTAGGCTGATTTTGTCAACCTGTCTACGATGCCCAAATCACATCTTTATCTCCTGGAGAACACAGAAGTCCTGAAACAAAGTCCATCATCACATGCTCCTATTTCTACTCTGGAATGGGTAAAGGCTGAAGCAATCCACATGGCCTCTGTCTCTTCGCCTTTACCTGCTGGCAAACCAAACATCTGGATACGAAGCTAGCTACCTCCCACTTCATACCATACCACCAAACATGCTCTCTCATGTCCATATATATCTTGTTGGCACTCGGATGCATAAAGTACTGAGATCGATGCGCCTCCTGAAGAATCTTCTTGCGTAATGCACCACTCGACAAATACAATCTGGAACTGTGCCGCAATGATCCATCATCTGCAATGCTGAAGTCCTCTTCCAACCCTATCTGAACTTGTGCTCTGATGCTCCTCAGAGATTCATCCTCGAACTGTGCATCTCTGATCCAGTCTATCAACTCTGACTGTACCTGAAGTACCCACATCTGTGCTGCAACTCCAGGAACTAATACCTCAATGCCCAAGCTATCAAGATTGGCCAATAAGTGTCTGTCTCTCGTCAAATACATAGCCACTTGATACTTGCTCAAGAAATCCGCGACTACGTTGGCCTTCCTTGGATGGTACTACAAAAAAATATCGAAGTCCTTTATCAACTCCAACCATCACCGCTGCCTCATGTTGAGCTCTTTTTGTGTAAACACATACTTCAAGCTCTTGTGATCTGTAAATATCTCCTCTCTCTCTCCATACAAGTAGTGTTTCCACAGTTTAAGAGCAAAAATAATTGCTGCCAACTCCAAGTCATGGGTAAGGTAATTCTTCTCATGCGGGCGTAATTGCCTGGAAGCATAGGCAATCACCTTCCCGTTCTGCTGCAACACACAACCCAAACCCTTATCCGATGCATCACTGTATATAGAAAATTCTCCTGCTCCAGATGGCAATGTCAATATTGGAGCTGTAATCAACCTCTTCTTCAGCTTCTCAATAGCAGACTGACAATCCTCAGTCCAGACGAACTTTACGTCCTTCTTGGTTAGTCTAGTTATCGGCTCCGCAAGCCTGAAAAAATTCTAAACAAATATCCGATAATAGCCTGCCAATCCAAAAAAACTCCTGATCTCTGCTACTGAAATTGGGGTAGACCACGACTCAACTGCTGAAATCTTCTTCGGGTCTACTGAGATCCCGTCTCCTGTAATCACATATCCGAGGAATTCAACCTTATCAAGGAAGAAATCACACTTTGAAAGCTTGCCATAAAGCTTCTCCTTCCCGAGGGTCTCCAGAACTATCCTCAAGTGCTTCTCATGCTCCTCTGGGATCTTCGAATAAATCAGTATATCATCAATGAATACTACCACAAACTTATCCAAGTACTGATGAAACACCTTATTCATTAGGTTCATGAATACCATCGGGGCATTGGCCAACCCAAACGACATCACCAAGAACTCAAACTGCCCATACCCGAGTCCTGAAAGCTGTCTTCGGAATATCTTCATTCTTCACTTTTACCTGGTGGTACCCCGACCTCAAGTTTATCATTGAGAATACCTTTGCTCCGCTCAACTAATCAAATAAATCATTAATCCGAGACAACAGGTATTTGTTCTTGATAGTGAGGTTGTTGAGTGCCCGGTAGTCGATACACATATGTACCGACCCATCCTTCTTTGGTACAAATAATATCGGAGCACCCCATGGTGATGAACTAGAGCGGATGAAGCCCTTGTCCTGTAACTCATCCACCTGCTTCTTCAACTCTACCAGTTCACTGTTGTTCACTCTATAGACGTGTTGTGATATTGGCTCTGCACCTGGCACCAAATATATAGAGAACTCCACATCTCTGTCCGGTGGCTACCCCGGTAACTCCTCCAGAAAGACGTCTATATACTCTGCAATCAATAGATGTGGCAGCTCCTACTCTTCTACCAAAGCTCCACGGAAGTCTCCTTCGTTCTGTTGTGTTGTTCCACTGATGAACTCAAACTCTTGCTCTCCTGGCATCTGAAACAAAACTCTACCTCTACGATAATCGATACTAGCATGATGCCTACTCAACCAATCTATCCTAAGTACTATATCGTAGCTCGAAAGTGGCATTACGAGTAGACATACTCCCAACTCTCGGCCTCCCAAAGAAACTCTCCGGTCCTTGCAAACGTCACTGACCAAGATAATACCATCCCTGGTCGTGATCTTGCAAGTCCTCGCCAACGGTTCAGACTTAAGTTGATGTCTCAAAGCAAAATATACAGATACAAAACTATAAGAAGCACCAGAATTAAATAAAGCATGAGCTAAAAAAGAATCAAGATAAACTGAACCTGAGATAACATCACTGATTGGATCCTCCTCCTCGACGGTCAAGGCAAAAGCTCGCCCCTGTGGCTGGGCACCTCTCTGCTGCTGGTGGTGCTGAGTAAACTGTTGCTGCTGCGGTGGTAGAGATGCTCTATGTTGCCCGCTGGTGGTCTCGCTGCTGCTCTCTGTGCTTGAGCTCTGCCCTGAGCTGGATGAGTTGGGGTTTTAGGACAAGCTCTCAAATGATAGTCTCCTGATCCGCAGAATAAGCACGGGTCCAATCTCATCCTGCATGCATCCCATCCATGTCCTTGCTTCTTACAGAAATTGTTAGGAACAGCTGCCCTCTGGATCTGGTGCATCCGCTGTACCGACGCTCTAGCTGGTCCATGATACTGTTGTCTCGGATGCTGGAAATGCCTCTAGTGCTGCTGCTGAAAATGAGACCTCTTTATTGGACCAGTGTTGGTACTGGATCCTCCTGTATCCCTCGGCCTCTTAGAGCCAAGCTCTAAATCATCCTCTGTCCGCTGTGCCTGTCTCAAAATCTCCTCGAAAGTAGCGGTAGGATCTCCGTTTGTGTGGTATTTGACCTCCCGATTCAGGCCCTTTCTGAACTTCCTAGCTTTCCCTATGGAGTTTTGCCCCTCCACGAAGTGACCTAGTCTACAATACTCCACCGTATACTCATCCACCGACATACCTCCCTGAACAAGGTACTGGAATTGGCTCTCTAGAGATGTCAGAGCCACGTCTGGAAAGAAATTTTTCTTGAAGAGCTCTTTGAAAGCTTCCCAAGTAAGTCCTGGTACTGAGATCCTGGGGTTCATCCTGAACCAAGTCAACGCAATGTCGAACATCATGCACCCCGCTGCCTCTATCTACAACCTCTCTGGAATCTGTGCCAGCCGCAGGTTTCGCTCGATGTCTTCGATCCAATCATCAGCATAAAGGATCCCTTCTGTGCCCTTAAAGTCCTTTGGCCCCATCCTCTTGAAGTCTATGATGGTCCCCGGTCTCGGCTGTTGTGGGGTAAACTGAGGTGGTGTTGTCTGTGGCTGGACTAAAGTAGCTCTCTCAACTGCTGCGAGTGCAATCTGGTGAGCATTCTCCACGCTCTGTCGTAGGACCTCTGACTGACGCTGCTGCCCCTCCATCATCTGCTGAAAGAGCACAAATATCTTTGTCTAATAGATTGCGGGTGGTGGGGGTGGAAGATCCCCTGAAACTGTCTGCGCTGTCCTCTACACTGGAGGTGGAGCACCTCCGAAAGCTGCTGCAGATACGCTCACTGGACTGGTGAAGCTGACCTCTGGAATGTAGGTGCTGGAACATCGTCTGCTGATGCTTCCCTCATAGGTGATGAAGTGACGGACCGTGTCGTTGCGACACCTGAGCGCTGGGAAAGCGTCTTCGGCGACATCCTGAAGATAGATTGAAATAAGGAATCAATATTGAATATGATACGATATCATCAAAGAAGGACATATTTTACTCAAAGTAAAGAAAATATTCAATAGATAAGGATTGCAAAACATATATTAGAATATTTTCTAGTTGTGATTGAGTAAACTCTCAGACTAAATCATATTTCCTAAAGCAGGCTCGTAGCAGTACTCTAAGTGAGCGCTACTACGATATCACTCTAATTGTGACTATAGACAGAAAGGTAGGACCTGCATGGTCCACCACTAAAAATGTCTCACGACCCGCACCCGGATATTCGGGCACGAGTACGTGGGTACGCCTAGCCTACGCCGCAGCATAGGTGGTATAACACTGTCTGGATCAATTCTAACTAACTACATCTCAACAATATAAATATGGTACCTATTAATCATCTCAACTCCAAACGGAGGAATAATATGGTATCTCACAAAAGTAACTAAACTCAATCACAATGCAAACTAAGAAAGATAAAGCACAAATGGAATAGCGAAGGAAAGGAACAAGATACAATCCACAAGTCTAAAATAATATACAAGCCATGAATCTCAAGAATAGTCTAATACAAGTCCATCAAAACATATAACTAAACCTCCTCGGACTCTGCAACTAAGTCCTCCTGGTCTATAGGAGTATCCTCTATAGGTAGTCCCTCCTATCATCCGTAGATCGTGGGACACTATCTATGAGCCAATCATCTGGAAAAATATATCCTGTCAGGATTGGAGCGAAGTACATACCTCTGAAAGCAGTTTCAATAACATAATCGAGCATATAAAACAGATAATATAAATGAATAAAAGATACTAAATATTTGAATGAATAAACAAGAGAAAATAGGTAATATACTGGAATGGAGAACAAACAATATGAATATCTGCAATATGAAGAAATAGCTGAAATCTAACTAATGTGCCTCAGAATACAAGTTCATTATGTGATCGGTTTGGGTTGAACATGATCAATAAGGTAAGTCGATTATAAGTGTGGTATGTAATTGGTAGTACACGAATAACAATGGGCTTTGATCACATAATAAACTTCTACTCCCACATCCCCAACTAATACCAATGGATCCAATCACGACACGTTACGAACACGAATATGGCCACTGAACACGAGTAGTAGGTGTACACGAATATAATTACCCTGAACATGAGCAGTATGTGTACACGAATAAGCACACTGAATATGAGCAGTGTGTGAACACAAAATATAATAATCAATACCCAATACACGATAAAATATATGTGCAGGAGTACCCGCTGAACATGGTAGGGGATAACATCTCCTGACGGGATCCATGTAGTACTAGTCCGTGAAACTACTGTGTCGGAATCAAGTATACAGTTCTAGAACATGAATATATACACTATTATGAAATAAAAACTAACAGAAAAATATACTCGCTTGAAGTTCTGAGCAAGGTATGTCTCTCGATGTCCAAGCTGGTGTCACATAGACCTATATATGGTATGTTGCATCAATACAAGGTTCTGGAATAAAAATAAGTTAAATTAATGCAATTCTAGGTCATAAAGCAATTTCTAAGTCAAACAGTCAAACTAAGTCAAACCGGCTATTTCTAGGTCGTATGAGTCCAATTCTAGGATACTAGGTCAATACACTATGAAACTAAACCAAACTAGCCATACTAAGATACTAGGATACACACAAAATACCGTATCACAGGATACATAAGTTTTTGATATGAAAATATTAATTTATATACATATACAAGCAATACATATAATACCCTAGCTAACTAATGCAAATAGGATATCTTGGCTTTGAACCAAAGCATATCACACTACCACACACCCATCTCGATACTCAACTCAATACCTTGAGTATCGACCAATTACCTTGACATTACCTTGGTATCCCAAGGTAAGTCAAATCTTAATGCATATAGCTAATATATTGCTAACCCCCATATACTAACTATATGTTAAACATAACTAACTATTAAATACTACAATTACTAACATATATTATATACTAATACATACCTACTAACTTAACATATAATACCCATAACATACGTTACATATAGTACAACAGTTACTAGACTAACTATTACCTATATCTAACTAACTATTTAAACTAACAACTGCATTTAACTAACTATCATACTAAACTACTAGCTAACCTTAATACTAACTAACTAAACTCACTGAACTAACCTTGTTGCCTGTGCTCAAACCCTTGACTCAGAGACTCATACCACTGATATACCTCAGTTGCTGAGCCTGAAACTTCCTGTTGCTGTAACTGTGCTGATACCCCTTGGCTCAAGCATGTTGTAGAAGTGAATTTTGTGCACTGCTCTTCCTGTGCAGTTCCACTGCACAGTTGCTGCAGGTGCCCGATCCTTGCTGCTGCAGTAAGGTAAATGCTGCCACTGCATACTCTCCTTCCTGCTGTGCATTGAGGCTTCTGCACAAAGTTGCACACTGCAACTGCTCCCTGTAGTTGGTCACTGCATATTGCTATATGCATTACTCAGTTGCAATGTTGTGCATGAGCTGCTCAATGAACTGCAGCTAGCTGCTACTGGTATCCCTCGAGCTGATACTGCTGCTCTGTGCTCGAGCTGAATGCACACTGCCCAGGATGAAACTCCTTGCTGCAGTGATGCACTTGATCAACTGAATCCTTCCTACAGTGCACTCTTCTTGCTGATGGTTCAATGCCTGAATAATTGCTGTTCAATGCTCCCTCTGCCTCGAGCTCACTCACTCACAAACACACACACACACACACACTACAACCATATGCACACACCTATATATATATATATATATATATATATATATATATATATATATATATATATATATATATATATATATATATATATATATATATATATACACAACCATATATTTCTATATGTATATATACACAACCATATATATATATATATATATATATATATATATATATATATATATATATATATATATATATTCAACCATACATATATATACATATAGAAATATACACTCATACATATAGATATAGTATCTCATATATACTTATACACATAGATACATAGCTATATATACACCTAGCTACATTTACACATAGATACATACATATATACATAGATATATAAAATACATAGTATTTTACATAAGTCACATAGAATTGAGGGAAAATGAAACAAACACGTGGAGTGCACCGCACCCGTATCACACTCATTCTATGATACGCTTGCGATACGGTTCCACCACACAACCAAACGCATCCCGAAGGACACGAGCAAGTCTAGAATACTAATTATGCATAATACAAATAATAAATAAATTAACTATGTGTCCCTGTCAAGAAGTGACATGCACAAATTCTCGTGTCAAAAGAAAACGCCCAAAAATAACCCGTATCGTCAAATTGACAGAATATGGCCTACACGTATCCAATTATGGACACAACACTAGTCACAAATAATCAAACACATGTTAATTTGATCTAATTGACCAATTGATAAACATAACATGTGCCAATCTCGAAATTCTCCCAAAATTGACACAAAAATACCTATAACTTCCTTCATAGGCCTCCTATGAACCTAATTCTAATTCATATGGGTAGCCTATGCATGTGGGGTAGTTTCTTATGGTTAAATCTCATATTTAGAGTATACTAAGAGAGGGAAAACTAAAATGTACCTATTGGGAGATGGATTTCCAATGAAAATCCCCAAATAATGAATATAGCCTCCTCCTTGTATATCTTGGCTCCTCCTTGTAGATCCTTGCTCTTCTCCTTGTAAATCCTTGTTGTAGTAGCCTCCAATAAAGAATAGAAAAAGAATTTGAGAAGAAATTGATGAGAGAATGGTGAGGGAATGAAGAAATTGGGAAGGGGGAAAAAATTCTAGATCTAATAGAAATAGAAAAATGAGAAGAGAGAGACTCTCTCTCCTTCCTATGGTGGCCGGCTCTAACCCCTCTCCCAAGCTATTATGAAAAAACCAAAACACCCCTTGGGGCCTCTTATGAAGAAATTAATTAAGGAGGGAAGGTTCTAGTCTAATGATTTCACTAATTAATTTATCCTCCTAATGAATGGGTTTAATTATTGGGCTCAAACTAAACTAAAATAAATGTTGGGTCCATGCATCTAAACTAACTAGTTAGGTCCATTACACAAGTCCAAAAATAATACATCTAACAATAAATAAAATAATATAATAAATAAATAATTACACAAGCACAATATTTAATATAATACTCCTAAAATAAAAATACCCATGCTAAAATTCTAAAGTACCCTTGGTTGAAAATGTGAGGGTGGCAGACACCATGTTGAAACCCGACAAGGGCAGGTGGCTCTCTATTGTAGGTATGTGTATCGTCATCCCGCTGGAGGTGAAGTCTCAGTTCTCCTTAATCTTCTCCACCTTGGGGTCCGAGATAGTAAGGGCATCCCCAAATAGAAAGATGGACTTCAAATGAGAAACGTTCTTGCTACCCTCAATAAGCCCGAAGTTCAGTTGGCTAAGCAGGTAAAATAAAGGCTGGTCCGCTATCAACTTCAATCTCGCCTCAGATTGATCCTAGTTTATCTGGGCCTGGACATGGGCCACTATATGGTCGAATCTTGCGCCCAATGCGGTCTGAGCATGCCCAATGCACCCTGAGCATGCCCAACAAGAACCTCCTATTACGGAGCCACATGTAAAGTCACTACAAAAGTCAGGAATAGGAAGACAGTTAGAACCACCAAGATAGCATGCGCACCAAAAGATAAACTGGGGCATATAATAGCATATATGCGGCCGAGTCATGTGCGATGCATATGACCACATACATGCGACCAAGTCATGTAAGACGCATGTCAGAACATCCCTATGGCCAAGTCATGTCAGGCGCATATTAGGATATCGATGCGGCCGAATGAGTCACATGAGATACCGTCCATGTGGCCAAATCAAGACCGGCTCATGCGGCCCAAGAGAGACCCGTGCATAAAGCATGCGGCAGGGTCATGTGGAAAAGTTCGCGCATGTTCTAATCCATGCAACGGACTATGTGCAAAGTGTCTGCACATCCAGAAATCATCTTCCTCAAAATTCCTTGCCTTTTATGGGCACTTGAACGTCCGGGTGGAAATTCGGGGCCTTATCCTTGGCCTTAGACGAAGAGGCTGGACGCTTTCCCTTGTCGACAACCTTCTTGGCCTTAGACGAAGAAGACGAAGCTTTAGGAGCCATGGAATATGGTCGGAGAAGATGACCGACAACAGAGGAAAGTCGAAAACAAAGGGGGGAGAAGAACTCAGCAAGCAAAAGTTCTCTCTTCCTCCAAAACCCCTATTTATAGGCCACTAAAGAGATAATGGCAACTCCTCGATTTTTGCGTCCTGTTGACATCTAATGACAGCGACGGATGGTTGGATTCTCGATGCAGCTCTATCCTTCGTAGCCGTCATCTTGGGATCTATGTGAAGAGGCGGGTCAGAATCTTAGGAGATCCGCTTCAAAATTGAACCAAATAAAAAATATTTAATAAAGATGATAGCCTGGAAGCGCTTGCCCATGCAGCCCATGTTCTCCCCATCCATGCTTTTTATTCAAAGTATTTCTAGCTTATC
The DNA here is from genome assembly GCA_036927795.1 of Iris macrosiphon. Taxonomy (NCBI): domain Eukaryota; kingdom Viridiplantae; phylum Streptophyta; class Magnoliopsida; order Asparagales; family Iridaceae; genus Iris; species Iris macrosiphon. Next base: position 61,620,443 of record JAYESA010000002.1, read on the forward strand.
AGTTTAAAAACTTTGAAGGAGGTCTTGTAGAAGCATAAAAAAATATGGATCCATGCGTCCAACAGCCATACACCCCATAATCAGCATAAGAGAAATCGGGCCACAAAGTAACCATGTGGCCCCAAAAGACAACATCCATGATTCCCAGGCTGTCAAAAGAAATAGTTGGCCGCATACGGATCTGTAACTACCATATTTCTAGAATAGGGATAATTTTATCATTTTATAAAATTATAAATAATGTGTTATAAAATTTTGTTATTTATTTAATATAATGCATGTATATATATATATATATATATATATATATATATATATATATATATATATATATATATATATATATATATGTGACTAATATTATTATTGGTTGGTAGATTAGACTATTTGATTAGACATGACTCTAATTGACCTAACCAACTTGACATGACAACTTGAATCAATATTTTAGACTAGTCACTTTTGAACCCAAATTAGTCATTCCCTTATTAAACCATCATTAGGCATGGAAGCTTCCATTAATTAAACCCCTCTTCATGACAACCCAATAGGGGTAAATATGACAATATACATTGCTTGGACAAGAAGGTAGTGGCCGACCCTATAAGTGGGGGGAGACTTTCTCTCTTCTCTCAATTTTTATTCCTATTAATCCCCATTTGGGGTTCTTCCCTAATCTGATCCATTCCTCTACCAAATTCTTCACAAATTTCTCTCATTCACTCATCCTCATAATCTAAGGAGACTAAAAACTTGAGGTTGGCAAAAGCACTTGGAGAGGAAAGCTTTGGACAAGAAGTTGGTGTCCAAATTATGTCCACTTGAGTTTGCATTGGGAATCCATCTCCTAATAGATAAATTATGAGATTAGCCTTTATATTTGTATCTAAATAGTGTAATTAGTCATTTAAAATCCACCCATACATTAGGACTACCCATGGGAAGAAGTTTGGGCTTCATTTGACCCATTTAGAGACTTTTACGTAGAGTTTTATGTCAATTTTGGAGGAAATCCGAGATTGGCACACCAAGTGTTTGTTATTAGGTTAGCCAGATGTATTTATGTTTGTTTTGGTGTTGTGAGTCTAGCTACGTGTCCACAATTGGATACAAGTAGGCCGTATCATAAAATTTTGTGATACGAACTAATTTGGGAGTTTTGTTCTTCGACACGGGTGCCGCACACATATGGAATCGTGCATGACACTTGGAATGTCTTGCTAACACTTAGATTAGACTCTATTCAATATTTAAAACTTGTGGGTAGGGTTTGGGTTGATTTTGGATAGGTTTGGGTGCGTATCCTAGCGTATCGCTAGTGTGCACCCCATGTGTTTGTTAGAATGCCTATTTATCTATTTTAGCTCTAGTATTCAGTTTTGTACACATAATTATGTAGGTATTTATGATAAGTTGCTATATATATATAAATATATGTATATTTATATATACATACACTATAGTGTGTGTGTTGTCTTGTATATATGAGTGCCAACTGTCTTGTTAGCAGTTGAAGAGGTGATATGTGATTACTTTATTAGCAGTTGAGGCTTGGACTATCAATGAGTGGTGAGGAGACTGTTAGTATTAACTGTGTCGTGTATGAGTACTGATACTTAGTATCAGTGATGCATGTGAATGTAGGGATGAGATTTGGCCTATGTGAATATTTTGTCTGTCATGATGAGGGTAAATTGATAGTGTGATTATGTAAACCCCCTCACCCAAATTAGGCCTAATTTTCTTAGATAGTAAAACTAGGGCTAGTTTGAACCAATTAGAATTAGAACATGACATTTATTTAATTATGCAATAATTTATATCGTGTAGCGTACATTACCGTTGCTTCGATAATTGGAGTACCTTACTAGCCATTGCCTATCTACAAACTTCACAACCTCCTCCTAGACATGCCCGCCTACTATTCTGACCCTTGTGTTACTCATAATATTGCTCTCTTGTGCTACATTTTAGTCGCACAATAAATATCGCGGACGTTATTTCCTAATTCTAAATAAATTCCAACTTTGTACCCCTGTGCGTTCCAATCAAAATTGGAGACACAATTTTGGCCGTTTTGTATAACCCAAATTTTATTAATATTCTATACTGAGCCCTCTACGTCCCTGACGCTTGTGGCCGCCTAAATTTAATCCAAGGTACTCCTAATTAATTCTAGAACATCATGCGCGTTTCGATTTAATTAATTAAATCCAATCTCCGCCTTTGTGCAAATTTCTAATTATTGGGGGCTCTTATGCAAAAACGTATTGAGGTATTCCCACCATTGGACAATTCATGAAGAAACTCAACTTTTCCCTTCACCAAAATTTTTCCCAAAATTTTTGGGATGTACAGCGCGCACATCGTCCCCCATCTAAATTCTATCTCTTGCATTTAATTAATGCAAGTTCTAGCCTTCCCAAACATCATCATGCGAGCCCAAGGCCCAAGCCCAAGATGTTGACCAAGCCCAATAATTTTAGGTCAAACATTCAACCCTCTTTCATATGTGTATATAAGATCTTTTCCCTTACTTTTTGTTTTCTATATTTTTCCAAACCCCAAATGTATTTCCTAGCCGAATACCTATCCCATCTCCTGTTCACCTCCTTCCTCCTCAAACCGATTTCCGCCGGAGATCAGCCTCGCCGGAGTAGTCCTCGCCTGACCACCAGCCGAGCCTTCTCCCTAGACCTCCTTCCTCTCTTCTCCTCCAACATCCACCATTACCACCATCATTCCCGCTCTCTTCTCTATCTCCTTCCTCCTGTGCACCCTTTTCCGGCCAACCCACAGCCGGGCACGACCGAACCACTCGACCACTGCACCCGGAATCCACCGCGAGCCCACCCGTCGTGAACACCGAGCTCCTTCCCCTGCCTCTTCTCTCCACCACCTCCTACATCTCTTCCCCGACTGCACCAAGCCATCACCACCACCGCCATTAAAGTCACCACCACCGCCATTAAGCCACCATCATTATCCCGACCGATCCCTCTCTTCTCCGACTGCCTTCTTCCTCGCCTGAGCGGCAGTTCGGAGCAGCCGGACAGATCCCTGACCCGTTGGCCTTCCCAAGCCGCTGATCCCTACTGAACCGCCTCGCCGGAGCCGCCTGCATCCCGACCACGATCTCCCCGGCCATCCGCTATTACCAACACCACCACACGATTACCACGAGCTCCTCCTCCCTGCTTCCCTGTCCTCCTCCTCCCCATTGTCAGATCTCTTCTCCCTGGCCTCCATGATCACCACCCTGAGCTCCTCCTCTCCTCCTCCACCTTGCTGGCCGGACCCCCCACTCGCCGGATCCCCACTGACCGGAGCACACCACAGCCATCATCATCATAATCACTATTAGTGTCATCATCTCACCATCACCATAACTCCTCCTCCTCATCATCATCATCATCCTCGTCGACGTTGTCGCCAACAACGTCGTCATTCCCTCATCGTTATCTCATCACCATCATTAGCATCATCATCTCGGTTCACCATTGCCATGCCATCGTCCTCGTCAACACCATCGTCCTCTTCATCATCCTCAACATCACTCACCATCAACTCACCATCATCTCACCATCATCTCCCCATTATCGTCATCATCATTATCATCGCAGTAGTCATCACCATCGTCATCATCGTCGTCAACCTCACTGTCGTACCCGTGCATGTACTCCGAGGTATGAACCTGTCCCGTCTTTTCCTTGTTATGTGTGTTTGTGTGTGCGTCGGTAGGACATTAATATTTAATCACCACGGTTAGTTTACATCCGGCACTGAGTCGGTGAACCCAGACGCGTGTACGTATATGTACGCATACGAGTATATTATTCATTGGTATATTTATATATATTTTCTGTACATGTATTCAATTGGTATGTATATTTGGGAGTTATATATAGAAATATATAAATATATGGTATGTACATAAATTATAAGTAATTAAGTACTATGCTAAATAATAATTAGGACTATATGTATTCAGACTGTACGACCCTAGGACACCGTGGACTATCCCGTACTTACCCTGACCATGTCGACCCTAAGAACTTGTGAATTGCCTGCCTTGCGTACATTAGCGCACTGGCTTAGATAACTGTCAGCTGACTGTCTGACTATGTACAACACTTGAAGATGAGACCCCGCGTAATTCAACGCATAATTGACCGTGTTAGATGACTAGTGTTACCCCTAGTGTACCCCCGAGTCCAGTGTAAATATGGTTGTGTATGTGCTAGTGTAATGACTAATGATTTTATTGTATTATATCATATGTACATAGGATATTTGATTTGTTCCGCGCGACTTCTAGAGCAGGTTATTGGTACATTGCAGCTTCCTTGCCAAGCAAGTATACCTTGCCATTGTACTGTTATTCATATTTCATATGTTGTATGCATCTTTATTTTATGTCTTTAGTTCATATATTTTAACTGTATTTAAAATGCGCGCGACGGTGTCGTTGCGGTATATTTTTATTTATGTATTTGCATTGACCTTGTTTATGAGACTACCCCATTATCATGTAGCATCATTAGGTTCATTGGTCGTGACACAGTTGTTACACGAGTTATGAGTCTTATATAGATCACGGACTGGCGTGCAGGGTTTGGCCTCCTGTACGTGTGGGCCGTACGTTAGGAATAACTGCTGTTAGAAACTTTTCATGCTTGTAGACTTAGCAGTTATTAGAGGTTTAGGGACATAGCCTATTGTAGTACGGTGGCCCCATCCTTGTCCTTGTTTGGTTACAGGATTGGGCTAGGGTACTAAACATAGGCTATGGACCAAATCGTGTCATGGAGGTGACATGCTTAGAGCATGGGGTGGGGAGAACAACAAGTACCACATTTGAGCTCCTTTGTACTTTTCCTTCTGTAACCCGGAAGCTCCGCTGGAGATACGGGCGGTGATGACCCCTATACTACTTGGCGGGCCACCGCCGTTCAAAAGACGACGTGCCTTTGAGGCCCTGGTTCTCCGAGAGAGTCATGCCAATCCTAGTTTTTAGCCAGATAGCTCACTTGTGGGGAAAGTTGTTCTTAACTGCATTCACTTAGACGGTTAGGCGACCTCATTGGATATTTATTTCAGTACTTTATTGGCATACTTTTATGTATCTTGTTATGTCCCTCCGAGGACCTGGCCCTTCTAGGTGTATTTGTTCTTAAGTATTCGCAGGAGCGTAGATTCGGATGGTTACTTATGTTTCGAGGATGTCTTCTCTTCGAGCCCGTGATTGATAGCTGGTATTCTTATATTGTGTTGTTGTGTTGTACTTATATTGTATTTACTTTTCCATTCGAGTTGGTAGTGGATTTGTTTCCATCCAACTATCATCCTTAGATACTTCTTATTTGGATCTAGTTTCATAGATGTTGGTTATTTAATTATATTTGATTTCTGTGGATGAGATTTATATTATACCCTGTGACTTATGATAGATTTTATACCACTTGTGGATTTGATATTCATATTACAGCGTACATGTGGATTTGGTTTCCATATATTGGAGTTGCCATATCCATGCGGCTGGCATGCTTACGTGTCCTAGTCCTACGTATTTTTTGGACTGGGGCGTGACAGATTAATGTGTATTTGAGTAAGTATTAGAGTAAGTGAGATGAGTATCAGGGTTGAGGATGATCTTGTATGAGTGTATCAGATTCTTGTGTAGGGGTTTACAACTGTTGTAGGTTGAGATTAGGGGGCTCATGTCAGTCCATCTCATAGACTGTGGCATACTCGAGCAAGGGTAGAGGTCTACAGATATTGGGGGTATCGTATATCCTCATACACTGGTGCCAGGTAGTTAATATTGAATTGTGGGTTAGGTTATAAGTGACTTGGAAAGAAGAGGGGTTGCCAAATATTCATAAATGTATTGATATGTAAAATCAGTATCTATGTATTGTGCACAATCTATTATACGACAGTTGGTGAAGATGCCCAGCAGTAACAGCAATAAGAAGGGAAGCAGCAGCAACACTAATTGCAACAGTTAACAAACGTATCAGAACCTTGAGGGGGGTTCAGGTATCCTGCATACTTGGGGCATGTTCTCAGTAGATATTAGTAGCAGTAACTTGTTGCTAGTACTACAAGCTAGATGTTGACTTAAGGTTGAGTATCAAGTAGATGCATCCTAGTATGGGTCTCAAAGTGAGGCATTGGAAGTATAAGATACTGGAGGTATCAAATCCAGGGAACAGGTGTAAGAAAAGGAGTATGTGAACTTAAGTAAAGAAATGAGTTGTACAATGGGGGTGTTGTGGTGCATAGTTGCTGAGTGGAAGTCCACACTTGGCATAGAGATGTGGGTATCAATAGATAAGGCTTGGATTGGGTACCAGTTAGGTATTAGTTTTAAGTCTTAGTTGGGAATAGAGTATGAGTTAGTGATACTAGGTAACAGTTATGTATTAACAAATTGAGTTAATATATAGTTTTACTTTGGTCAAGTTCCTCTAGTATCAAGCTAAGGTATAAGTTAGTACACTACGGTAGGTTACGTAGTTAAGGTATTATCTAGATATCTACAATACCATAATATATGAGCTATATATATGCTAGTAGCACCTAGTATAGCTAATATTAGCAAGTATTAGTATTAATAACTAGTACAAACTAGAAATACCATGGTGTGACCTAGAAAACTAGTGTAGCAAGGTATTTACCTAGTATGACCTAGTTTGGACCTAAAAAATCATACTTTAGTGCAATTAGCATATTTTTTTACCTCTTTGCACCCAAGTGACATGATATTTTCTATATAGGTCTGTGTGACACCAGCTCGGATACCGAATCATATCTTTTGCTCCGGACCAGAGGCGAGTACATTGTCTGATAGTTTTCATTATTTGATAATTACTATAATGCAAGTATTTAGAAATTTATTACTTCATTCCTGACATATTGGTACACAAACTAGTATACACATGGATCTTTAGTCATGGGATGCTATTTATTATTTCATTGTTTCTCGTGTTCTCATATGGTTATTAGACAATGTTTAATATTAGACAATGTTCAAAGTTTAATGTTCAATATTTAATATTTTACAACGCCTTGAGTATTTTGTATCGTAACGTGTCATGGTTGGATCCATTGTACTAGTCGGAGAAAGGGGAAATGCTAGCTAGATATGTGATCAAAGCCTAGACAATGTTCAATGTTCAATGGTTAAGTTAGACAGTGTTTATCCAACGTTTAAGTAGACAATGTTCAACCCAAGCCGATCACATATCTAACTAGTATTTTAAATACTTAGTATAGTTATAATTCATCACTATATCCTATTTCATTGCCTTGTTCTATTTCATTGTGATCAGTATGTACCATATTGCTCTAGTTTATCTGTCTCTTCTACCATGGTATGATATTGTTCATTATTTCTCATCTTGTATTATATTCTCTATTTCTGTTTATAGTTTTTATCAATTAATTGGAACTGCTATTAGGTTGTACTTCGCTCCAATCCTGACTGGATATATTTTTCAGATGATTGGTTAGAAGGGACGTGTCCCACCTATTACGGGCCACAAGATGACGAGCCGACTGAGGATTAGTATCGGCTACTGAGGTGGCTTAGATTTCCATTAGCATATAGTATATATTTCAGTTTTAGACATTGTCATGTATATATTATTTTATATTGTGTTGTAACTAGACTAATAGTCTTGGATGTATTGTACTATGACTTTTGTGACTCTTTCTTCTATTCTATATCGTGCCTTTATCTTTCTTTAGTTTTTTTTGTGATTGAGTATCGATTATAATTGAACCATTATTTTGTCCTCCAATTAGAGTTGAGATATTATTGACAGGTAACCATATATATTGTGTGAGATGTTTAGATAGTATTGTTGACATAGACAACGTTCTACCGCCAATGCTGCGGCGTAGGCTGGACGTACCGATGTACTCGTGACCCTATACCGGGTGCGGGTCATGATAGGATCTGACGTGGCATCCTGACAACGAGATCGCGTCTGACATATAATCCTGACAAAAATAACTTTAAATGTCTTGATAAATGTGAGCATGATAAATGATAGAGGCTCACATCAGCATAAGCTTTTATTTATGACAGGCGTGCAGTACCACGTGTACGAGGCCATATGCATCCCCAACTCCATGCGTCTCTGGCCACATGCTTCCCAGACTCCATGCGTCCCATGCGTCTCTGACCACATGCGTCCTAGACTCCATGCGTCCCATACGTCTCTGACTATATGTGTCCCAAACTGCATGCGACCTAAGCATCTCTGCTCCTTGAGATAAAATCTTTCCGTTATAACTGAAGAGATTCTTCATAACCAAGTGCAGGCCACGTGTTAAGCTGACCAAGTCACGCACAGAAAAGGGCAAAACTACCCAGATCTTCAGCAGCAGTAAATCGTAACAAATATCCATGTGGCAGCTCTTCCTGTACTTGCTCTCACAAGTGCACCTGCATCATGTTGAGGAGGTACACATGGCAGCCCCTGACATCCATGCACCCATGGTACATGTACACGCATGGTCATATAACGTGATGGCTATAAATACCAGGGTGTTATACATAGGTAGGAAGGACAGGGGAGGCAGACGCATAGGCAGGAGAGGGAGAGAGAGAGAGAGAGAGAGAGAGAGAGAAAGCATTGCCCTTCCCTAGTCGGATCGTCAATGGAGTAAAGGAGCCACTGCAACGCTCGTTCTCCATCGTTCCACTCCCCAGAATCAAAAACTTGTACTTAGATTTTCTGTTTAGGATTTTTTTGTATTCTTTTTCGCGAATTAAATACAAAAGTTTGTTAAAACTTGTTTCATTGGGATCCGATCTCCATTATCACTATATTCCCCCAAATCCCTATCAAATCCTAATTAATTCACTCATTTTTAATCCCCATGGAGGTCTAGGAGCTTGGAACTATAAGTAGCACCATTGGAGATGTGATTGCTAAGGAGATGTGATTTCTAAGGAGTTCGTGTCCATTCCAATCTCTACGTGTCCATTTGGAGGAGTTTCATTGGGATCCGACTCCCAAATGGTATAATTTTCTTTTTCTAGTGATTTCATTGTTAATTTTTTAAAATAAATCTATAGGAACCCACCCATGGCTAAGGACAACCCCTATAGAGAAGAACTAGGTGTTAGAAGCCTTTAATTTGATAGTTATAGGTATTTTTGTGGCCAATTTGGAGAAAATTCAAATTGTGTCCACCAAGTATTTGATTGTATTCTCATTAGGACTATTAGTTCTATTTTGATTGTGTGATAGTGTCATAGTGTCCATAATTGGATATGTATAGGCCGTACCATGATACGCCATGATACGGGCAGGAGAAATTGGTATTTTGGGTGTCTGTATGTCCAATTAGTGTCCAAACTCTATTTTAATTCTAATTTACTTTGTAAAACTAATTTCTAGACCTATTCCATGTATTAATTATGTTCTACATAGTTTTGATAACAAATTTATGGAGCTTTTGGTATTTGTTCTTGGTATCATGGTCTATTTGGTAATTTTGAGCAATTGGTAGAAATACTTTATAATTCTCTCTAATTACATTGTTCATTCATATATTTGAGATGTATATATTGTTTATTAGTTGATTCATAAAGTTTTGATGGTGTATCTTGAGTTTGGAGTATATATCTTGAGAGTATCATAGAAGTAGTGTGATACTCATAATGCCTCTAGGTGTTTGATGAATTGACATTAGAGTGTTGTGTGTGTGTGTCTATGCTTATATATATAGGGTCCAGATCGGGAGCCCCTCTCTCCCCTCAGCCGTTGGATTGGCACGGACCCCACGCGGGCATAGTGTGATACTCATAATGCCTCTAGGTGTTTGATGAATTGACATTAGAGTGTTGTGTATGTCTATGCTTATATATATAGGGTCCAGATCGGGAGCCCCGCTCTCCCCTCAACCGTTGGATCTGCACTGGCCCCACTCGCCCTCCTGATCCGATGGTGCAGGGGGGGGCTTTGGCGGGGCTCCTCCCGCGGGTACTTAGATCCGGACCCGTTATATATATATATATATATATATATATATATATATATATATATATATATATATATATATATATATATTGAGAGTATCATAGTTTGATACTCATGGTGCCTCTAGGTGTTTGATGAATTGACATTAGAGTGTTTTGTGTGTGGGACTTCATTAAACTAGTGCAGTTGCACTTAGCAACAAACTGAGATAAGGGGTAGCTGTGCATTAGAGCTCGAGCATAGGTTGGTTCCAATGTTGGTCTGTAATATGGGTATTTTAGTGCATTATTGCATACATCAGTGTGTGGGGTACTTCCAGTGTGAGGATGATACTTAGTATCATAAGTAGTATCCTGTGGTAGATGAGTGAAGGTATGGGGTAATTGTGGTAGGTGTTAAGTGCTAGTATAGGCAGAGAGATGTGTCTGTGAGTGACTGATACTAGAGTGTATTAGTTGTGATTTAGGATAGGTAGAGTGAGGGTCAAAGTAACATGAAGGGTAACTAGAATAGGTAGTTGTGTGAGATCAGGTTTGAGGTACCAATGTGATAATAGAATATGGTGTCAGGATAATAAATTAGAGAGGTTAAGGGTAGTGTCTAGTTGGGTACTAAGTGATTAGAGTGGTACCATGTACCTATGGGTAGTAGGAAACAAATACCAAGGTATCTGTCAAGTTTTGGGGTAATAATTATATACTATGGGTCTAAAGTTGGGTCAAGTATGAGTTATTAGTATGTTAAGGTATTAGGTAAATAGTGTAGAGTATCCTAAGATACCAAGGATATTGATTATATACCTTATGATACTAATTTTATATATATATATATATATATATATATATATATATATATATATATATATATATATATATATATATATATATATATATATATATATATATATAGTGCCTAATGTCTAGTATAGCTATTTACCTAGGGTATTGACCTAGAAATCTAGGATTAATAAGGTATTGACTAATATTACCTCATAACCTAACTAGATAGGTAATTTGGAACCTACAACTAGGTATTGGGCTAGTTTGACCCAAATGACCTAAAAACGACCTAGAGACCTAAGATAGAACAAATAAAGTTGTTTATGATACCAAATCACCTGTTTGACATGGAACTTCATATATAGGTCTTCTAGGCCCCATTCATACACTGTTTGATATTCAGCACCGGATTTCAGGTGAGTATATTCTCTGATAGTTTTCTTTATTTGATAATTATTGTGATTCATGTATTAGTATTGTCTTACTTAATTTCTGACACGATGGTACACGGACTAGTATACATATTGGATCTTCCGTCATGAGATGTTATTTTCCTATTATATTGTTTCTCATATTTTCGTATGGATATTAGTCAAATGTTTATATTGTTCCTCTTATTTTCGTATAGATATTAGCCAATGTTTACCATGCTGACATTAGACAATTTCTTGAGTTGTAACGTGTCATGGTTGGATCTATTGTACTAGTCGAGACGGAGAAAGTGCTATTTAGATATGTGATCAAAATCCTAGACAATGCTTAATGTTAAAGTAGACACTGTTTATCCCATTAAAGTAGACAATTTTAAACCCAAGCCGATCACATATGTAACTAGTATTTCAAAACACTTAGTGTAGTTACATTTCATTTTCACTCTACTTCATATGTGTACTGATTATGCCATATTGCCTTGGATTATCTCTCTCTCATTAAAATTTACTAGATATATGTTTATTGTCTTCTAATCATGTTTAACAATACTATTACTGTTTTATAGTCTTTGTCAATTAATTAGAACTGTTGTTGGAGTTGTAAACGTTCCATCCTGACTGAATAATATTTTTAGGGGACTGTCTCGAGGAGTGGTGTCCTATTTTCTACGGACCCCAAGTGGTTAAGAGTGCAGCCTTGGACCCTGTAGCACAAGAGTAGCTTGGAGTGATTATCGGGAGGCCTAGCCGGAGTATCTAATTATTTTAGTTATTCTCTTTAGTATTTTGGTACCGGATCTGTCTCTGGCAACTATTTGAGACTTGAGATATTATATTTGGATCTTAGATTTATTGTTGTGTTTAGACTTATTAGAACTTGTGTTTTGGATTTCTCTCTTATATCATATCGTGCTTATATCTTTTAGATTGTGATTGAGTATATTATTGTGATATATCATCTTGTACTCCTTATGGAGTTGGATATCATTGTGTGAGATTGTTAATTATTTATAGATGATCTAGACAGCGATCTACCGTTGATGTTGTGACGTAAGCTGGACGTAACCACGTACTCGTGCCTGATCATCCAGGTACAGGTCATGACAGTTTTTTTACTCGACATGTTAGGATATCGTCGGATCGAATATTGTGGAGGCAGTCTCGGCTTTCTTGGGCTTTCTTCCAGAGAGCTCACTTGCCTAAGGCCATTACACATATGCTTTTGGTACTTATTCCTAATGGGGAGCAGTATGAGTCTTTTGGAGACTATTGTCCCATTAGCATGTGAAACTTTATTAACAAAGTTTTCTCAAAGTGTGTTTCTTACCTCCTTGGGAAAATCCTTCATGGTATTATCTCCGACGAACAAAGTGCTTTCATCAAAGGTAGATACATCCTGGATAATATCATGCTTGCTCAGGAGATGATCTCTACTATTGGGCACACCAACATAGGGGAAATATGGCAAACAAAATCGATCTCAAGAAGGCATACGACAAACTTGACTAGAAACTTATCAATTGGGTCTTGAGACGGTTTGGATTCTCTAAAAATTGGATTGACATTATTTGTAGGCTGATTAGCAACTGTTGGTTCTCAGTGATTGTCAATGGTGCGACAACGAGTTTTTTCCAATCGTTCCAGGGAGTGAGGCAGGGAGACTCGATCTCCCCAGCGATATTTGTTATTATTGTAGAAGTCATGAGCAGAAACTTGATTAAGCTGGGAACGACCAGGATCTTTGGGAGGTTCTACACCCCAACCGGTTTCCCCCTCGTTACACACCTTGCTTATGTCGATGATTTTCTTATCTTTTGTGTCGGGGACAAGACGACGATTTCCAAGGTCACTTAACACTCTGGAGGAGTTCAAAAGTTGCTTTGGTCAAACTATTAGTAAAAGGAAGACTAAGTATTTGTGCACCACTCTGTCCTGGATAGTAGTAAGGAGGAATTGGCCACCAGCACCGATTTCCATGTGGAGACGACCCCGTTTATTTACCTTGGTTACCCTTGTCTGGTGGGAGGCAAAAGGAAAGTATCTTCGAAACTCTCATTCAAAAGATTAAAGAGCGCATTGAAGGTTGGCATAACAAGATACTTTCTCCGGCAGGGAAGATGACTTTGATCAAACATGACATGGCTTCTTTTCCCCTCTATATGTTATCGGGGTGCTATTTGCCGAACCAGGTGGTGGACCAAATTAAAGGTTTGTTCAGTAATCTTTTCTGGGGTCAGCAAGAGCAGACGGCGAAACTTCGGTGGATTAGTTGGGAATCGACTATAAGGACGAAAGAGAAAGGTGGCCTAGGGATTAGGAGATTGTTTGAGGTTATCAAGGCTTACATGGTTAAGCTTTGGTGGAAACTTTGATCTCAAAATTCCCTATGGTGCAGTTTTATGAAAGCCAAAATACTTCAAATTGGATCCTCTGCACAGCATGATGGCTGCTAAGGGTTACTCCCAAGTTTGGCATAGGTTATTATTTGGTCATGACCAGGGCAAGGCTCATATATTTTCACGACTTGTGCCCGGATGATAGGGGCACGAGTACGTGGGTACATCCAGCCTACGCTGCAGTATCGACGGTAGAACACTGTCTAGTTCTCAAATATAAATTACAAGTCCAACCTTACCAATATGTACTCATCACATAATGCTAAAGGTAGATATGAAACAAGGAAAGATAAATGCTAATACTAAATTATCCAAGTCACAAGTCTAAAGTCCAAATTTGTTTATACAAACCAAGAATGTTCTGGAGATAAATTCAGTCAATAACTACAGGAAATAAACTAATGAAAGGTACTAAAATAGGGAAATACTAAATCTAGACCTCTCCAGAGATGTCCAATCTGCATGAGCGTCTCAAGTATAGCACTGTCGGAATGTCCAAGAGTGCGGGGCACAACATCTTAATATTTTTAACATATCTAGTAAGGATTGGAGCAAGTATTATTATAGCTACGAAAGTACACAATGCATGTATAAATCTATCATGATGAGTAATATAAAAGAAGTAAACTAGACTAGTAGGTAATGTATATCATGTAATGGAAACAAGTAGAGTCAAGTAGAAGCATGGAACCGACAACATAAAAACTGGCAACATGTAAACAAGTAAAACTAGAAGCACGAAATCAATAACTGACAATCATGTAGGATGGCAACATGTAAACAGGTAAGCCTAGAACAAGAATACCAAGACCTAGCAAGAATAGTAATACCGTGTGACCTAGAATACATGGTTTGACATGTGGGGGCTAGGATAATCCGACATGTCGTACGTGAAGTGTACGACTGCTATCTATCGAATCGAATAGGAAAACATATTTGTCCACATGTCTACTAGTGTAATCTCTCGTCTGTCTCTCATATCAGTCACGAAAAACAAGTAATCACAAATCACAAAAATTAATAATCACGACTTACGAAGAACTGATAATCACGAATTACGATACAGATAAACACATGTCACGATTACGGATAATCATGAATCATGACACGGAAGATCATGAATTACGACACGATAAACATGCATCACAACTCGAACTCACATATCAAAACTCGGATGATCACGATGTCATGACACTTATATAACTCAATCATGAATCAAGACAAGCCGTTCATGTGCACGAATCACAGTGTTAAAACAACTAGCAAGAAATAAAATAAAACAAACATGATAGCATTTATAATGTAAATGCAAATTAATAGTTGTAATGTACTTGCCTCAGTTTAATTTGGAGTCGACATACACGACACGAACGTGTCGACACATAATAGGTACAAATGTCGCACTATTCAAGATGATCCCTAATGATGTAACAGGCAGTCCTAATGAGTCCAGAGAAGTCCAAATAGCTAGGAACAATATAAAGAAGTCTAGATTCAAAATTTGATACAAATTTCGAGACGAAGATACCAGTTTCACAACGACCCACAAAGAGATAAGAAATGCAAGCTAAGCTCAACAATTTATGCTACATATGATTGAGTTATTCAAACTCGATATCAAAATATACTTTCAAAATCTATTCAAAATATGCTTAAAACTTATTTTAAACTTCAAACCCTCATAAAAGTCAATGACTCAATTAATTAATAAATATAGTTAGTTCATACCCTAATATTTAATATAAAAACCCATATAATATATATAGCCCATCATTTTATTTATTTGGCCCAAACATTTTATTAGAACTAACCTTTTATATATATAAGAAATATGCTACATATGATTGAGTTATTCAAACTCGATATCAAAATATACTTTCAAAATTCCCATTTAAAATATGCTTAAAACTTATTTTAAACTTCAAAGCCTCGTAAAAGTGCTTGCCTCAATTAATTAATAAATATAGTTAGTTCATACCCTAATATTTAATATAAAACCCTTAATATAAAAACCCATGTAATGTATATAGCCCATCATTTATTTGGCCCAAACATTTATTTAGAACTAACCTTTATATATATAAGAAAATTAAGGTCCAAAATATTTTACATCATTCTTAGCCCAAATATATATATATATATATATATATATATATAAACCAATATTAACATCACAACCCAATATTAATAATAAGTATTCAAAACCTTTGACCCAATGACTATAATTCTCTAAACCAAAACGAATCCATTATTAAATCCCTAATGACAATCCAACGTGTCGGAGCCCAACTCCAAAACCATTAAAATATAATTTACAAAACCTGAACCTAAAATACTACTTTATTGTTCTTCCTAAATAAAGCAAGAAAGAAACGAAGAAAGAGAAAGTATAAAGAAAAAAATGAACGAGAGGAAGAAGGAAAGAGAACGAAAGATCGGGAGGGAGAGGGAGTTCACAATAGTGTTTCTGTTGGTGGAGGATCCGGTCGAGTGAGGAGACGCTGCAGGGAGGCTTGCCTCGGAGGAGATGAGCGGTGCTAGTGGCGCTCTGATCTGAGGGAGGACGCTACCGGAATCGGCCAAGGTGGCTAGCATCGGATCGGGAAGTCGACGGCTCGTCGAGGAGCTGGATGGCGTGGAGCTCCGGGCGCGTCACCGGAGTCGGTGCTGCTGGGAGCTACTCGACGCAGCAGATCCGCGTGCAGCTCAAGGTTTCGACGACTGGCGGTAGATCCTGGCCAGATTTGGCCGGGAGGGGCTCGCCCGTGGTGGAAACAGCGGATGAAGGTCAGCCTCCAGTGGCGGATCGAGCATGGCGGTTCGAGACGAACGACGGCAAGGAGTGCGGGGGGTCAGACCCGATGGATCTTAGTGGCGCGGTCCGGTGGTCCGATCAGCTCACGGCGGACGATCTAGTGGTCGGAGAGACTCGAGTCTGTGGTGGCGGAATGGCTGCTTGGTCATTGGATCTCGACGGCGCACTGAGGACGCAAAGAGGCGGCGGAACTAGAACTTGGATCTTGTCGAACACCGGTGCGACGACGGCCAAGGGTGGCTCAGATGGAGGTAAGGGTTAAGTTAGGGTTTGGTATTTGGTTCTTCTTTGCTTTTCTGTGATGGTGAAGTTTCGTGTCGGACACAGAGGCATGGGTTAGGAATTTTGTGGACGTGTCTGGATATGTTAGATATGAGAGGATGGTGGAATTGTACTGCGTGATGTACTATGGATACGAATTAATGGATACGACATCTGGGGTCTGATTCAAGGCCGCACACATGGTTGACATGATATATTGGACACGCGAACACAACGACATAAAAATTTGGTATCGACTGTTATGGTTTGTTTGTGGTGATAATGGCTGAATGAAAGAAATAGAATGAAAGGATTTGGTAATGGTTTGGAAAGAAAGCCAAAATAGAAATATTTTATAACATGGGTTGAGATTGTTTCCCAAATTAAAAATGGCATTATGGTAATTATCAAATAGAAAAAAAAAAAAAATTCGTGGATGCTTTTCATGACTAAAAATTCTCAATTAGCTGCTAATTAACTGTCACATTCATTTCCATTTTCGTATTTCTGATTTTTGGATATTAAATTTTTTCTTGTAAAAAGATATTATGATATATTTCGTGTTTTATTTATTGTGTTCCAGTATTTATGATCCTGTTTTATTATGTGAGACTACCATGGATCAATAAGATACCTTTTGGTATTGCCATAGAACCGTTTTAGGACCCGTACATAGAATGGAGAACCTTAAAATTTTCTCGAAATGGAAATTTTTATTTCTTTCGGATCTTTCGTCGGTAATTCGCGGAACACTGCCAGATGATCCGTCCGGAGATATTTTGCCTTGGATATTTTTGTGAATAGTATTCGGTTCACTCTATTATCCATTGACTTCTTTGTTCTGAATCATTCTATTATCCAGTGGTTTCTTGGTTTTCTTTTGAATGGATGAGATTGATTTAGATCGTGATGTGGATTGCTAACGTTGCAGATCCAATGGTCACAATTAATTTATGACTTCTATAAATACTTTTCTATTTTCTCTCTCCTCTCTCTTTTCATTTCTTTTTCTCTCTCTCTTCCCTCTCTCTCCTTATTCATTTCCTCCCCATTTTTTGTGGGAACTTGGAGCTTGGTCTTGAGGACTAAGAGTGTAGTTTTTAAACCCCTCTTGGTGGTGATGTAGAAGATTAGGCCGGAATGTCAACCCTCGGCAAGTACATCTTGCTCACCGTAACATGTTTTCTTACATAATTGTTTTCTTTGGTATTTATGCTTAGATATAGTCAAAAATATTTTCTTCAAATTGTTTACATTATTTATATATGACATGTTTAATTTTGGTCGTTGGGTTTGAGTTTCAGTACTCGAAAACCATTTTGTGGAGTATTTCATGGTTATCATTTTTCAAAACTTAGGGTTTGTTAAAATTATGCTCCCATGTTGTAGGAATTTCAATTTTATTCAAGTTAGACTTTTGAAAATCCGGATTACGAGTTAAAACAAAGTTTCTACGACCAGAACAAGTTTTCAAAATTTTCACGTCCGGGCTGCTGTGTAGTTTCTGATGATCCGATGGTGATTCGCGGTAATCCGAGAGATGATCCGAATTTTGGCCCACAAACTTGTTGTGACAAGTCGGATGATCTGACGGTGATCCGCAATAATCTACCAAATAATTTGATTAGGCTGTTTTTGCCCATTTTGGTCCATTTTTGCTTCGTTCTTCGACTATTTAGATTCCTTAGCATAGTATTATGCGATTACATGGTTTTGCAAATTTGTTTTCCCTATATGATAGACACGAGTTCAAGTATATCTCGACACCGTAGAATATTTTTCGTATGTTTAATCTATTGCATCTTAGCATTGGGCAATCGAGTGTGAGTATTGTCCAATGTATCGCGTGTTATGAGTTACAAGAATATTCCCCAGGGATAACACGAATTACTTGTTCCCATAGCTCGTCATTATAGGATGATTTTCGAGTGTCTACGACTTGAGAATTGAAAATGAATTGATAAGATAATTGAATAGTAAACTCACATAGATCATTGAGAGAGAAGGATACTTTGTGCTACCAGTGACTCGTGTCGCTATGGACCCCACAGTTGCAGGTACAACACTGATTGGCATGGGTCCCTGACCACTATAGCTAGAGTGCTGATGGCACCATTGTGCATTTATATTTCGAGTCACAAGTCGTGCTGGGTTGCGGTACTGTCAGTTATAAGTTTCATATGTTTTTAGCTAGCCCCTGTTGATGTAGAGTGATGAGACAAGCTTTATCTTATGAGTTGTTCTTCTTGGTTATTCACGATATGTTATTTTGCTTTTATAAGTCGTCATCCCCATGGTCACACGCGTATCTACAGCTAGGTGCTAGCGAAGTACCTCAAATTGTATTTGTTAGTAACTAGGATTTGTGATAATGTCACGCTCTAGTCTCAAAATACGTACGATTAGGAATACGTAACATACCAGCTACGCATTCAATCCGACTCTTGTTTAACTCAAATACGTATAAGTTGTACTATAATGGTCACTATCTAGATAACATAATAAACATATATCTAAATCTCAATCAACAATGAAATAAAACACAAGAAGGAGCCGCATGTGCTAAAGTCGGCCGCCATGTAACACACAAGCTCGAATAGACTCGAGAAAGAAATAAAGTATATAAAACTAAGCTATATCAGCAGAAATAAGTAACGAGAAATAAATATAATTAAGGAAGAACATGATAAACGTATCAACTACATATACCTGAAATCCTGGAGAACAATCATCGATCAATATACTCCACCAATCTAGCTCAACAATAATCCTGGGGACAAAATTTGGATCCAGGTCCTCAGGGGACATATCAAGGTACAATAAACATCATGCCAAAGTAAAAAGTAAAATATACAAGGTGCTCAAGGGTAACTAACATAACCAGCTCTGTGAATGTATCTGAGAACATCACTCGTCCGCTAGACCACTGGTGTGTAAATCAATATAAATCTCTACGCTCTGTTTGGGAACCTACAGTAGCGAGGCAATCTCCGGAACTCTCGTAAGAGTTCACGGTAACGTGGTGAATAGTGGTAGCCCAACGTCCCGAGTAAGCTCTCCCCTCCCAATGTAACCTCGCATCTCATGTCCATGACGTCTCATCTCCAAAACACGCAAGATCAATCACTAACTAGGATCGAGTCAATGGTGTAAATATAATCATGTCAACTATCACATGTCTCGGGTCCTATCCTGACACAGAAGCCAGAATCCCTGAATGTCTCAAGTATGGCTATTGTACATGCAAGGCGTGTCCAGTGTCCTGAGGTCTATCGTGCAAGAGTGAGCACGAATAGGGGAATACGATAACAATGCAATCTGATGATTCCCGAGTCCGCGTACGAAAGTCGGCACCCTAATACAATTCGGACACTAAGTATCGTAACAATCCTAGGGTCACAATAAAGTACATGCAAAGAACTATATTATAATTAAAAGCTAGTAAAAGCATAAAGCACCGAATATTGGAACAAAGACAAGGTATACTTGCCTGCTGTCTGTAGCTGCGGTGTTGTCTGTCTGATGTCCTCTGTTGGAAGAGTAGCAGATCCAAGATGTCATGTCAAATATATTCTAATCAATAACCATACACACTAACTACTCTAGAACAACACGAAAGATCGTTGCACAACCTCAACTTTCAGTTGACGTTCTGGTTCAACAATCCAACAGTTGTGCAGCATTGAACAAAGTGTCAAAATATACGTGTCATGCCACTCTCTAATAAGTTATGAGGGTCTCGTACATCGACATACCATGTGTACTTATAGGCACTTACATGTGTTTGACTACACGTAGTCCTATACCTACGTAGGAACGTATCAATGTCGCAATACTCGCACCAATGTTATCCTATTTATCTAACATGCATGAAACTTCTCAAATATCTGTTTTAACATCTTATAATACCAAAATAAATACTTATAATATTCTAAAATTATTTCTAATTAATCAAAATTAACCAAACATCGTCATTTGATGTCATTAATTACTTCGGACGACAATTAGTCGTTCTAACCAACTTCGGCACGTAGCATTGACATGCAACCTCCATGTTGGCATCCAAATATGATTAAATAATAAATTAATATATTAAATATTCTGTAATTAATATACATTAATTTTTGGAATTTAGTTACATAATTAATATATAACCACTATCAAAGAACTATAACTAGTCATGATGCGACTTGTCCGTGTCATAGTTGCATATTGGCTTGGGTAGTTTTTGTACATAAAAAATATGGATCTAATGCATGTGAGTAATTCTAAACATCATCTAAAATTAATATAATTTTATACAAGGATTTTTTCAAAGAAAAATAGGAAAATGATCTGAGTTAGAAAACTTACACGAATATGATTACGACAGAGGTCTTTCTCGCGACTACGGCCAAACGGAGTACCAAACGAACTCCAAACTTCGTAAAACTTGACGAGGAATTAGGGGACTTCAAATGGATGAAGAATATATAATTTTTGAGTTTTTTTGAGTGGTTTTACTGCTGCAAACAGCAACAGCAACCATCGGCCTGTTTTGGAAGGTTGGGTGGGGCTTGTGGGGTCGGCCAATGGTGTGTGGGTGGTTGGCCTTGGGGGAAAGGTTGAGGGGAGTAAGGAGATGAAAAATAGGGGTTTTAAGAGAGGGTTTTCTGCTGTTTTGGTCGCAAGGGGTGAGGGGTTGGCGGCTAGGGCAAGGAGAAGGGGGAGGTAGCGTATATATGGCTTGTTGTTGGGCCCATGTGTGTTGGTTGCTTGGAGGTTGGTATGGGCCCAATAGGGAAGTGAGTTTGAGGGTAAAAGAGGGTTTGAAGGACTCTAATGCTCAATGGACTTATTATATAAATAATTATTTTTATTTAATGAAAGTTGCACAAAGATATGCAAAGATACGATTTTCAAAAATAGAAACTTGCCTTTTAGAACTAGGATTTGAACCATGCAAGGATTATGTAGCATGTAGGGGTTTAAATAAATATGACATCATTTGCATGAACATAATATATCGAGTTAGGCTCTAAGATGTCAAGTTGGTTATATGGAAATGGTTGGTGTTGTGCATTAAAAAACGTACGCAACGACAAAGGTGTTTATTAGTCAAATACCCTTATTGGAACTACGAAAGTTGTACAATCAAACGAAGCATAGAAATATAATTTTATGAGTGACAGTCAATGCAATGGCCTAATTTAGCTTGTCTAATTCTAGTATACAAAGTTAGTTAGAAGGTAAGGGGCAGTGTTGTACTCAAAATCTCAAGACCATGGCAAAGGATTTCTAAAGTTCAATTAATTATTTAATAAATATATTAATTAAATAAAAAATTTAAATTACCAAAATAACCCTATATAAAAATAAGGAGGTTTACAGATAACCCTAGCTAGTTAATTGTAGCAAGTCGTAGAAAATGCTTGGTCGTGCTCTTTTGGTTGCACGTTACTTGTATACTCTCGCTTGTTCTATCTGTCCGTGAGTAGTCAGGACTAAGTTCTGGTCGAAAAAATATCAGCAACTCCGGTCCTTATTTTGTTTAAGGGTTCTGGTTCTGATTTCGAGTAGTTCCTAAGTTTGTTGTTGCTTAACAGCTTACCTTTCTATATAGCTATTGGTTCTGCTTCTATTCAGTCTTCTTTATTTCCGAGATAAGCGCATTAGTACCACACGAGTCTCGTTACGCTTTTATTTATTATCATTATTTTTTGTTTTGGATTTTATTGTTCACCTTGGGCTTTCTTGTGCTACATGCTATTTAGGGTCTGACCCCACTGGTTTTGTTTGGCCAGATTTATCGATGGACCCTTAGGACCGATGTCATAACATGTTAGAGTCTTTCCACTTGTCTTTAGACAACCGTGACCATATCTTGGGGTACCTTTGTACTCTTATATACATAGATAGCTTTGTTATGCACCCGCTCTCCAGTATTCTGGTTCTAGGACGTGACAATGTTTTAGTGGTGGCCCATGCAGACTTATTTTTCAAACTTGTGGGGGATTCATCTTGTTAGAATTTCAATCACATATATTTGTCTTCATTTGATCTCTCATTGCTTATGGCATTTCTCGATACCCTAGATCTATGAGCATGCTTGACATATCCTTACTCTGTTCCTGTCTATTACTGATATCTCGTGTCTTTATCTTTCAGGGACACATCACATGCTTATCCTTTCGCGGATTCCATTACTCTGTCTCCTCATACAATTCAGGAAGCATGCCAGCATCTTATCCCGTCTCCTCAGGGTCAGGTGGCAATACCATCCCGATATCAGTCGGCATCTCAGTTAACTCCTGTCCAGCCAGCCCAGTTAGCCCAGCCAATTCCATCAGTTCCTTCCGTGTAGTTGACACAGTTAGATCTGCATAATGTACTCGAGATGATGAGGGGCATGAAGGAGATGCAGCGGCAACATCAACAACCGCACCATCAGCATCAGATTGATATCCAACACCAAGTAGCTCAGTTATACTAGCAGTTGCAACATGGCCAGGAGCGTACCAATACCACCCTATGCCAGGGAGTCACAGTAGCCTTCGAAGTGAATAGACGACATCGTCATAACTTAGCTTCCAACTTTAGTCGTCTTCGTCCAGCTCAGTTCTTTGGCATTGAGGATGCAGTGTCAACCGATTCTTGGTTCCAGGATATCGAGGCTCTTGTCGAGGCAACCAGGACTCCAACAGAGGACAAGGTAACAATGGTGAACCTTCAATTGTCAGATATCGCCTATGATTGGTGGTTAGCACAAGAGATGGCTCTTATGAAGCCTATTGCTTGGAAGAATTTCAAGGAGCACTTCCAGGAGAAGTTCTTCTATACTACAACCAAGTTCCAGCTCCATCAACAGTTTACCAACCTTCGTCAGTAGACGAGGACTGTGGATCAGTATGGGACAGAGTTCTGTAGGCTCAGTCGATTTTCATCACATATGGTAGCTTCCGACGAGGATAGAGCCAGGAGGTTTGAGCAGGGCTTGCACTTGGAGCTCCATCAACTTATGGTGGGCAATATTATGCCACCTTTAATAAGTTCTCAGGACATTTAGATCTATAGAGCTTGCCAGTTACAGGTTGGCATAGAGGAACGGAGGACAGAAGAGGTCCTACTCGATCATGAGGGGCATTACCGTTCATTCCTCAACTCCAGCCCCAGCAGTAAGAGCTCCAGATCATCGAGTAAAGGCGAGTTTCTATGCAATGGTCGACTCGATATATTCGGCAAGTAAGGGTGAATTTCTCGTCCAACTCATCTGCCTCCGTATATCGTGATACGCGATATGCATCATGTATCCTCATGAGATCGAATTCATGTCTTCGACTGAGTCGTTGGTACCGACTTATGTCAAGACTTGACCCTTACCTATTTTGTGAGTCAACGTAGGCCATCGAGGATGATTCCTACTAAACAGACTTCAGGGTATTATTATTCCATATACCTCATAGTTCTCTTCTTTTCTTGTATGTATGTATGTATGTATGAATATATGTATTTATTATTTTTTGTATTTATTTAAATTCTTCTTATATTAACTGTTCATGTGATGTATTTTGCTTTTTCGATGAGTTATGTTTATTTTTGTATCCTCGGCTTATTTTAGCCTACGTGATTGTATAAGCATAGAAAATACGCATACAAAAGGCTATACAAATAACTCAAATAGAGAATAGACATATTTTCTCTAAGTCAGAAACCGAGGCATACTTTCTCTAGAGTTTGGAGCAAAGGCGTACTCTTTTTGAGAAAGTGAAGGTGTTGGCGTATTTTCTTCATGCCTAGAAGAAATAGGCGTATTCTTTTGCCTAGCCATTCTTTCATTTAGTGGGCCAGTGTCACTACCACATTCCTAGATTAGGGCATTATTATAAATCACCATATTAATTTATTGTGTTAATATAATGTATGATAAGTTTATTAAATAAATTGTTGGGTGCTCTTTAATGCATAGGTTAATGGATTTGACCTAAAAATCCATTAGATTAAACCCTTGTGACCAAACCCTAATTATTAAATTAGCTTCTAGTTAAACCCTCAATGCATGACTAAACTTTTCTTTTTATTTTTAGTTCTTCATGACAAATCATGAAGGGCAAATTAGACTCTTGGCATTAGAAGCCCTAACCCTAACCCTAGTCCTATATAATGAGAGGGAGCCTCCCTCAAGCTTCTTCATTCATGAAAAAAAATCCTAAACCTAGCCTCCACTTAGAAAACCATTTCCTTCCTCAAATTTCAGGATTCGTAGCCCTAGAAACCCTCATTCCTTCTCCATCAAGAGAGATCTAGGAGCTTGGACCAATGAGGCTTGAAGAAAGAGGAGCCACATTGGGAAACCATCTCCCAATATGCGAGGATCCGAATTAAAACCCCATTTATTTCTGTTTTTAATTGTTGTTTGGCCATTAGGAGCCCACCATTTGAATTAGGAATGACTCTTTTGGTTTTTCCATGGAGTCATAGGTGATTTTAGGGTTTTGGTGTTCTAATGATGATTTTTCCCCAATTTTTGTGAGCCCTAGTTAGGGGGATATGCATTCTTGCATGGTTGCATCATACATATAGATTTGATTGTGATTTTAGGGTTTTGGTTTGGGTATTCATGAGTAATATTATGGAATCCGATTTTCAGCCCCTAGGTGTTTGTCGAAATGCTTCATAAGGGAATACCTATCCAATATATTCTAATATTGCATATTTTGATGCATGATATATATAAAAATATATTTATACATATGTATATAGATAGGTTTGTATCGATTTCAGTGAGAGGGGTACACCACGGGGAGGTTAACTATGCAGTCGGGTTTCCCCCTCAAACTGTGCATCTGTGCATCAGTGAGGGAAGAGCCCAGGTTTGGATATGGAGTAGGACTCGAGTGCTAGGGTTCAGTGTATCAGTAGGTTATGGGGATTTTATTTCATGAGTGATGTATTGTGTCTGTGGTTGTGAGTGTCTCAACGACACTAACACTGTGGTTCCTTGTATTCGTGTGACTGTGAGTATCTCAGTGAGGCTCGGGTTCTGTGAGTTTAGTTTTCTCAGTGAGCTCTAGAACTGTGTGTTAAGTATACCAGTGAATAGAGTATAGAGAATCAGTGTGTGTGTGGTGTGTTATATTGTATAACAGTACAACTAGCTATTCAGTGAGTGTAGAGTGTTAAGGGTTTGAATGTGCATTGTGAATTGGGGGATATGAGGGCCAGGTTCAACACAGTGAGAGATCGATGAGAGTAGAGTATCACATGGCAGTAGCAGTACAGGAGCACTGTGTTGTTTTTTGTTAGAGTATCAGTAACAGTGAGTGATCAATGGGTGTGTGTGTCGAGTATCAGCTGTTGGAGTTCTCTAGTGTAGCAGTGCACAGTAAGTGGGAATTCAGTGAGTTACTGCAGGTATAGCAAATGTTAAGTGAGTTGTGCCTGTGTACATGTAGGATATTCTCAGGTATTGTGGAGAAAGTGAGTGTGGTAGTTTGATTCAGTGAGTAAGTGAGCAGTGAGTATAGAGTATCTAAGGTTATATGTGCATTATGAATTGGGGCTGAACTGTGCAGTTCAAAACCTGCTGAGAAGTGTATCAGAAATTTAGTAGTGTATTAGTATTTGGGGTTTTTGGATCGGGTATCCTGCTGAGCAGTGTGTGCATATGTATCAGTGAGTTGGTATAGAGTATAGGTATCAGTGGGTCTGGAAAACTTGTAGTGATGCAGTGAGTTGATCTTTGTATCAGTTTGATTCAGTGAGTTTTGTGTTAAATGAGGGGAGTGAGTCTCAGTGAGAATGGAGTGTGTCTGTGCAGTTTTTGAGTTCCCTGTGTGTATCAGCAAGGTGTGTGCCTGTGTGTGATGTATCAGTATATTCAAACTGAGCATCAGTCTCAGTGAGGGTTGAGTACATGTCTGTGAGTATTAGTCTCAGTATTTGGGGGGAAAGAGTAGTAGGATTTGCTGTGAGTGTTAGAGTCAGTAGCTATGTTGTCTCAGAGATTAGGCCATGCCTGTGTAAGTTTGAACAAGTTCATACTACCTGGTTGATCCTGCCAGTAGTCATATGCTTGTCTCAAGGATTAAGCCATGTATGTGTAAGTTTGAACAACTTCAGACTGTGAAACTGTGAATGGTTCATTATATCAGTTATCTTGGAACCTTGGCTACCTCTGAGCTCTGATACTGCCTTATGCCTTATGAGTCCTACGAATTATCAGTTATCATTCAGTGAGTTTAGTGTTGTGAGTGCTGTGTCAGTATCTAGTGTGTGACACTGTGGATGACACAGTGAACTGCTCAGTATGTATGAACTGTGTATGTGTGTGGGAGATATGTTTGTATCAGTGAGAGTATCAGTTCAGACTACTGTGTGGTAGGAGGACTGATACTGGGGGTCTTAGGGATTTGATTTGGATATTGGTTAGTCTAGCTTTTGCTAATTTAGCTAGTTGTAATATTAGTTAGTAGTATACTGGTTCATATATATATATATATATATATATATATATATATATATATATATATATATATATATATATATATATATATATATACATATTGCTATACGTATAGATAGTTGGCAATACTAGCATATAGAGTATAATGGGGAAATCCAGTTCAGTCAAGTATCATGATCAGGGGATATTACCTAAGGTATTGTATATAGGACTATGCTACCCATATATATATATATATATATATATATATATATATATATATATATATATATATATATATATAAGTTATATGTATTGGTAGTATCTAGTGTAACATAGAAATCAAGGTTAGAACTTAATAACTAAGTTTATGAGTTGTGTCTATCTAGTATCTACGTGAATCAGTATTTACACATCTAATGGGTATTGAGATACCTAGTATCATAGGCATAGTGATACCAAGGTATGGTTAGTGTTTAATAGTGAGGTAGTTGTAGGTGGGTACTAGAAGTGTTGAGTTTGGCAAGGTATTAACTAGTTAACCTAGTATGGACTTAGATTTGACCTAGAGGCCTCGTATTTAATTAGTTAAACATGCTTATTCCTTTAATTCAGTATTTTGACATTGATATTCCATAACTAGGTCATTGTGATCTCACCTTGGACATTGA
Source organism: Iris macrosiphon (assembly GCA_036927795.1). NCBI lineage: Eukaryota > Viridiplantae > Streptophyta > Magnoliopsida > Asparagales > Iridaceae > Iris > Iris macrosiphon. Next base: position 61,648,217 of record JAYESA010000002.1, read on the forward strand.
TCCTCATATCTTCCTCAGGACCACAGGCGAGTACATTCTCTGACAGTTTTCATTTGTGTTGATTAATTCTATAATTTTAGTTATATAGTATACTTGATTCTGACACTGTGGATACACGGGTTAGCATCCTAGATACCTGTCATGAGGAGTCGTGATTAGAATCCATCGTGCTAGCCGGGGATGGGGAAATATTAGCAGATTATGTGATTATACCCCACCTTACATGCATCATAGCTCACCCCATACATCACGTTGGGTGTAGCATGATCATTTACATGCCTCATAGCATGTTATGTATGATTAGCCTGACTATTGCTCGCATCATAGCTAACCAGATGGTTAGCCTGACCTCACATGTATCATAACCAATCATATATAACAAGCCTGATCTCGTCCCAAGCCGATCACATAATAAACTGATATTTCAAACACATAGCCAGATATTTATTCTTTATTTAAGTTCACTTGTTCTATCATTCACTTATATTTTTATTCCTTGCTAGATGTTCTATTGCTTATTACATATTCTTTAGTATTTCATATTTTCAGTATTTCTTTCATCTTGTATTTTCTTACACTATTTTTATAGTTTTGTCAACATAAATGAAACTGTTGTTTAGTGCTTGTGCTTCGCTCCAATCCTGACTGGATAATATTTTTCAGAGGACTTGGAGGACTTCTGTCCTACCCACTACGACCCGGGAGCAGAGGGAGATTTTGTACTAGAAATTCTAGAAGAATTTCCTATCTTAGAGGAGACACCACCTACAGGCATTTAGACTGTCTTATTTATGTATCTTTGTTCTAGAACTGAGACTTGGGTTGTATATTGTTATTGAGACTTTCTGTGGACATCTAGACTCTAGACTCGTGTTATATTTATATTTGTGCTGACTTATGTCAGTACTCTTTATCCTTATATCTCATCATGCCATTTACTTTCCAATAGTCTTGTGATTGAGTATATATATATTATAAATTATTGATCCATGTATTATCATTGTCCTCCCTATGGAGTTGAGACCATTGAGAGGATGAGTTATGTTTGTTAGTCTTGAGACCTAGACAGCGTTCTACCGTCGATGCTGCGGCGTAGGCTGGACGTACCCACGGCTCATGTCCAATTTCCGGGTGCGGGTCTGGACACGTTTTTAGTGGTGGCCCATGCAGGTCTAGATTCGCATTTAGAGCGATATCGTAGTGGTGCTCGCTTAGAGTATTGCTACGTGCCTGTTTTAGGATTTAGGCCGAGGATATGTTCAATCACAAATAGGAAATTTTTGATCCTTATAATGCTATTCTTAATGATTACTTCTTTTAGAAATTTTTTACCGTCCTTCCTTGATGATATCGTGTCTTACCTTAATTGATTCTTTTCAATCTGTCTTCTGGATGTCGCCGAAGACCAGGTCCTTGAGACTGGGAGCAGCAGCTTTAGAGAGGTCTGCCACCTCTCGTCCTGTTGGACAGACATCCGCAGTACCTCCTACATCTCATGTGCATGTAGGAGTATCTGCACTTTTGGGGGGTCCTCCTCCCCCACCTGTTCAGAGGGTTGCCACAGCTGTGACGGAGCCTTTTCCACCACCACCGACTCTATTTCCCGGAGGTGTGCCCGTTGATGGGGCACATATATTCATGCTGATTCAGGGCATGGTTGATGCTCAGAGGACGTCAGCGGAGGCTCAGAGGGTGCAAGCGGAGACGCACCAGGCCCTGACCAAGTTGATGAGGGTGAGCATGAAGAATGCTCATCAGGTGGCTCTTCTGGCTGTGGATAGAGTTGCACAGCAGCAGCAGCATCCTGGCCAGCACCACCAGAGGTCGGGCACTATCGTGGAATTCAAGAGGATGATGCCTCGGGAGTTCAAAGGTACTGAGGGGATACTCTACGCCGACGATTGGCTAGAGGACATAGAGAGAAACTTGTGCTTGGCACAGCTTTCGGAGGTTCTTCAGATCGAGGCCGCCGGCAGCCAGATGTTTGACATTGTGCTGACATAGTTTTGCACTGAGCCGAGACTCATTATTGGGGGACTTACTTGGGAGGCCTTCAAGGAGCTCTTCAATGAGAATTTCTTTCCTGATGTTGCCCTGGGAGCCTTGGAGAGTCAGTTCCATGACTTGGTCCAAGGAAGCATGTCAGTTGATGAGTACGCCGCAGAGTTTTGCCGCCTTAGTCATTTTGCGCCATCGATTAATCGAGATCCAGAAGACAGGGCCCGAAAGTTAAGAAAGGGGCTGACAAGGGAGATCAAGTCTCCCACGTCGGGACGTCGCACTGCTACCTTCGAAGGCATATGATGGATGCCCAGATTGCTGAGGATGACTTGGACCTCAGGCCCAAGAGAGGACGCGACACTTCAGGAGAAGCAAACATTGGTGCGTGACCGGGCAAGCATCCACACTTCCAGCAGCAACAGAGGCCATACCAGCAGCAGCATCAACAGCACCAGGCACCAGCCCGAGGACAGGCCCAGCAGCAGCAGAGATAGACTCAGCCTGCTATCCAGTGTACGTACTATGGGAAGGTAGGACACACTAGAGAGATCTGCAGGAAGAGGTTGGGCACATGTTTATCCTATGGATCGTCAGCACATCAGCTGAGGGAGTGTCCTTCTATTCAGACTCGTCCAGGTCAGGGTGGATCAGTCGCCCAGAGGGGACCAGCCAGGGTACCTACCGTACCAGGAGGCCAGCAGAGGGACCTCCACTTCTACCGCAGCAACAGAGGTTTGCTCAGCACCAGCAGCAGAGAGGTACACCACAGGGGCGTACATATGCCATGACGGTCGAGGAGGCCGAGCCAGCAGGAGACATGATTACAGGTTCAGTTTTTCTCGATTGCATTCCAGCATTTATATTATTCGGCTCTGGCGCTTCCCATAGTTTTGTGTCTGTATCTTATGCTCTTAAACATTATTTAGAGGCGGAACCATTAGATAGGACTTGCAAGATCATGACTGATGGAGGTATTATCCTAGTCCGTGATTATTGCAAGGATCAGAGAGTATCATTGGGAGGCCAAGAGTTGAGCATGTGCTTACTCGTCATGCCACTTTCGGGATACGATATTGTACTCGGAATAGACTGGTTGAGTAGGCACCATGCTACTATAGATTGTCATGGAGGCAGAGTAATATTTCGACCACCAGGAGAGCGGAGTTCGAGGTCGCCAGAGGAGCAACGGAGCATAGCAGAAGCACTTTTTGTGGAGCCAGGATGGAAGAAGAGGAGTTACCATATCCTCTGATAACGGAGTTCCTGGATGTATTTCCAGAGGAATTGCCAGGCTTGCCGCCAGACAGTGATGTTGAATTCTCTATAGACTTGGTGCCAGGAGCAGAGCCCATTTCACAATATGTCTATAGAGTCAACAACAGCGAGCTGGCAGAACTGAAGAAGCAAGTTGAGGAGCTGCAGGATAAAGGCTTCATCAAATCTAGTTCATCACCATGGGGAGCTCCGGTATTGTTTGTACCAAAGAAGGATGACACGGTACGCATGTGCATCGATTATAGAGCTCTAAATAACCTCACTATCAAGAACAAATACCCGCTGACGAGGATAGATGATCTTTTCGATCAGTTGAGCGGGGCGAAGATATTTTCAAAGATAGACTTGAGGTCAGGCTATCACCAGGTAAAGGTGAAGAGAGAAGACACGCCGAAGACAGCCTTTCGGACCAGATATAGCCAGTTTGAGTTCATGGTAATGCTGTTTGGTTTAACCAATACACCGACAGTATTGATGAACCTGATGAACAAGGTGTTCCACCAGTACCTTGACAAGTTTGTGGTGGTGTTCATCGACGATATTCTTATGTATTCCAAGACCCCAGAGGAGCACGAAGAGAACCTGAGGATGGTCTTAGAGACACTCAGAAAGGAGGAGCTGTACGGGAAACTTTCAAAGTACGAATTCTTCCTTGACAAGGTTGAATTTTTTGGGCATGTGGTGACGAAATCTCAGTTAAACCAAAGAAGATCGAGGCAGTGGAGTCGAGGGCTACCCCAGTTCGGTAGCTGAGATCAGGAGTTTTCTTAGGCTAACAGGATACTACAGGAGGTTTGTACAAGACTTCTTCAGGATTGCAGCGCCAATGACTAGGCGGACCAGGAAAGATGTAGATTTTGTCTGGACGAAGGATTACCAGGCCGCGTTTGATGAGCTGAAGAAGAGATCGACGACATATCCAGTTTTAACGTTGCCATTAGGGACGGGTGGATTCACTATCTACAGTGATGCTTCAGGGAAGGGTTTGGGTTGCGTTTTTCTGCAGCACGGGAAGGTAATTGCCTATGCTTCCAGGCAATTACGCCCTCATGAAAAGAACTACCCTACCTACAATTTGGAGTTGGCAGCGGTTATCTTCGCTCTAAAGCTGTAAAAATATTACTTGTATGGAGAGCGTATGGAGATCTTCACCGACCACAAAAGCTTGAAGTACATGTTTACACAGAAGAAGCTGAACATGAGGCAAAGGAGGTGGTTGGAGTTGATGAAGGACTTCGACATCTCATTACAGTATCACCCAGGAATGGCCAACATAGTCGTCGATGCCTTGAGCAGGTATTCGATGGCTATGTACTTGACAACAGATAGACATTTGTTGGCTGATCTGGAAAGCTTGGGAATTGAGGTACTAGTTCCCGGTATCGAGATTCATATGTAGGGATTGTAGATACGGTCTGAGATGATGGACAGAATCAGAGCTGCACAATATGATGATGAGGCTCTGAGGAGTATCAGGGCACAGGTTCGGACAGGATTGACAGACGATTTTACTATTTCGGATGATGGGTCTTTACGGTACGGCACGAGGATGTGTGTGCCAAAGGGGGAGCTGTGCGAAGAGATTTTGCAGGAGGCACACCGCTCTCAGTACTCGATGCATCCCAGTGCCAATAAGATGTATCGAGACTTGAGGGAGCACGTATGGTGGTATAGTATGAAGTGCGAGGTAGCACGCTTCGTATCCCGGTGTCTAGTGTGCCAGCAGGTAAAGGCGGATCGGCAGAGGCTAGGTGGTTTGTTTCAGCCTTTACCTATCCTAGATTGGAAGTGGGAGCATGTAACCATAGATTTTATTTTAGGACTTCTGCGTTCTCCAGGAGGGAATGACGTGATTTGGGTCATCGTGGATAGGTTGACCAAATCAGCCCACTTCTTACCCTTCAAGGTGGGTACATCAACAAAGAGGATAGCAGAGATGTACGTGCGGCAGATTATCAGATTACATGGGGTTCCTGTGAGCATCATCTCTGATCGGGATAGTCGTTTCACTTTCTACTTCTGGAGGAGTCTGCAGGCTAGCTTGGACACTCAGCTCAAGTTCAGTACCGCATACCACCCCCAAACAGACGGGTAATCTGAAAGGACTATTCAGACTCTTAAGGATATGCTACGCACTTGCGTTCTAGATCTCGGAGGTTCTTGAGAGGATCATCTACACCTGATAGAGTTTGCTTACAACAACAGCTACCAGGCCAGCATTGAGATATCGCTATTCGAGGATTTATATGGACGAAGGTGTCGTACACTGTTATCTTGGGATGACATCGAAGAGAGAGCCTTGCTAGGACCAGAAATGGTCGTGGACACAGCAGAAAAAGTGAAACTCATCAGAGACAGACTGCGAGTGGCGCAGGAGAGACAGCGATATTGGGCCGACAGCCACCGTAGACCGCTTGAGTTTCAGGTATAGGTTTGTTATTTTCTAGCTTGTGATTGTTTTATTTTAGACTGTGTGTTAAGACTGTTTTATTCTAGGTTGGCGATCTAGTGTTCCTACGAATTTCTCCGATACGGGGCATGATTCATTTTGGTGGAGGCGGGAAGCTTAGTCCATGCTACATCAGACCTTTCGGTATTCTTGCGAGGGTCGGTGCAGTAGAGTATAGACTGTCACTACCACATTTCCATATAAGGGCATTTGTGTAATTTAACTATTTAAATAATTATGTATTTAATTAATTGCTGAGTTTTATAAACTAATTATATTATTATTAGTGATATTTGATTTTAGGTCAAACTCTAGAACGCATTAGGGCAAACCCTAATGACCAAACCCTAATTTGTAAACCCTATTCTAGCAAAACCCTAGAATTTTAAATTAGGATGGAACCCTCAAAACCCTAGACTGACTTAACCTGAGTCTATTAGGTTCTACATGAGAGGGCCAGGGGGTTTAACCTAAAAACTATGCATGGAAACCCTAAAACTAGGTTTAATATAAAAAGGAAGCTTCTCACAAAGCCATCCTTCATGTAGAAAAGAGAAACCCTAGCCTCCATCTAGAGAAACCATCTCCCCACCCCATTTTTCGAGATTAAACCTAGGGCTTCCATTTTCTCCTCCTCCAAAGCAAGAAAATCAGGGAACTTGGGTCAAGGAGACTTGGGAAGGAAGAACTTCCATAGGGAACCATCTCCCTGCAGGTAAAACCCCATTTTATACATGTAATCTCTGTTTTTCTGTCGATTATTGGCCATTAGGGAACCCCTTGCTGTGTAATTCGAATTTTAGGGTTTTTGATTAGGTTTTGGTGACCAATATGGGGTTTTCCCCAATTATCAGGAACCCTAACCCTAGGTGGTTGTTTATAGACTGATTTCACCCTCCTACGTGTAGGTTAGATATTGATTTAGGGTTTTGTTTTGGGTTTCTCATGTGTTCTTATGTAAATTCATCTTTCTGCACTTCTTGTGCTTGATGATATGTTTAGTAGGGTGTTTAGTTTTAGATCTATTCGAATCTTGCTATGTTTGATGTATATATATATTTATACATAGGTTTATAGATTTGATGTGTGTTTCTATCTATATCTATGGTTGTAGAGTATGTATAGCTGTATGTTTTGTAGAGGGGGATTCCCTGTGCAGTCGGGATTTATGTGTAACTGTGCAGTTTTGTGTACTGTGTGTTAAGTGAGGAGTTGTGGAGCTGTGTGTACAGAGCAGTCGGGTTGGGAGTATAGCTGGGGGGTGTTTGTGTTAATGGTGAGTTGCATGTTTAAGTCCATTGGTGTAGATGGTTAATGTACAGCAGTGTGTGATATCCCAAAACTGGGGTTTAAGTATCTGTAAACTGTGTTGGTATCAGTTTGAGTATCAGTCCAGATGGGGTGGACTGAACATGGTATTAGATGGTTAGAGCTTGGTATCCATGAAGGTGAGTGGGATAGAACCTGTGTGTTTCAATATTCAATTCTGTGTATCTACCAATATTCAGTGTTAGATATATACCTGTGTGTCCAGGTTTTCTCCAATTCCTGTGTGTCTATGAACAATGTCTGTGTATCAGTTATTTGGGTTAAGGGGAGCAAGTAGTATAAGTGTGTGTGTAGAATTGAGTCTTAGCAGTGTATTCTCAGTGAGTGCCTGTGTGTTTACCTGTGCATGTGTATCAGGTATCAGCTGTGTGCACATGTGTGTGTGTGTGTGTAGATGGTATCTGTGTGTATAGAGTGAGTTGGTGTTAAGTTCAGTGAGTTGTGTGTGTGAGTTCCTGTGTCAGTTTTACCTGTGTGTATGTTGTATTGGTGTGGAGTGCCTGTGTGTGTGTGTGTTGTTATAGAGAGGTGTGTGTGTGTATACTGTCAGTTAGTGTATCTAGTGTGTAGAATTAGGGGATCAGAGACTTGTGGGGAAATGGATACATGTGGCTGTGTGAGGACTAAGAGTGAGTGTGCTGTGCCAGTCTCCACAGAACTGTAGGTGTACTAGTTAGGTTCAGTGAGTATGGCTGTGTGTCAGGGTGTATACTGTGTAGATGTGTTAATAGGTATCAGTAGATAGGAATTATAATTTCAGTGCAGAAATCTGTATGTAGCAGTATCCTGGAACCTGTGAGTGATTTGTGAGGACTGTGTTTTGTGTGAGTATTCCAAAATTCTGTGAGCAGTGTGTGTCTGTGTGTTAGATAGCTAGGTGAGAGTGTTTTCAGCAAGGGGAAAAAAATAGAGCAGTGTGTGTGGGCAATATGCTGTGTTGTAGCAGTTTGGTTGTGAGTACCTATGGGTATAAAATCAATTGTATTTAGCATTGGTTAAATTGGTATCATGTATAGTAGGTAAGGTTAGATACCAAATAGGTATTAAGTTACTAGTTAAGTTATTAACTAGTATGAGTTAGGTATCCTTAGTATGATATAAAATTTGACTAGTGGACCTAGTATTGACCAGTAAACTTCAGAGTGGACCTAGAAACCCCATCTTTTATTTAATTAAGCATGTTATCCTTCTGATTTAATATCTGACATTGAATTTCCATAAATAGGTCATTGTGATTTCATCTTGGGCATCGACCCTCACACTTTGCTCAGGACCACAGGCGAGTACATTCTCTGACAGTTTTCATTGTTGATTACTTCTATAAATTGTAGTGTATTACATACTTGATTCCGACACTGTGGATACACGAGTTAGCACCCTAGATCCCCATCATGAGGAGTCGTGATTGGAATCCACCGTGCTAGCTGGGGATGGGGGAATTATTAGTAGATTATGTGATCATATCCAAATCCTTACCATGCATCATAGCTCACCCCACTTCTCACGTCGGGTGCGGCCTGACCATCATCATGCTTCATAGCTGTTATATATGATTAGCTTGACCATTATCATGCATCATAGCTAACCATATGGTTAGCCTGACCTTCAAGAATCATAGCTAATTATATATAACCAGCCTGATCTAGTCCCAAGCCGATCACATAATAAACTAATATTTCAAACACATAGCTAGATGTTTTATCTTTATTCAGATACATTTGTTCTAGCATTCACTGTTTATTGTTCATTGCTAGATGCTCTATTGTCTATTTCATTTTCTCCTGTACTTCTCAGTTTCAGCATTTATTTCCATCTTGTATCTCTTACACTGTTTATAGATTTTGTCAATTTAATGAAACTGCTGTCAGTGCTTGTGCTTCGCTCCAATCCTGACTGGATAACAACATTTTCAGAGGACCTGGAGGATTTTTGCCCCACTCATTACGGCCCAGGATTAGAGGGTGATTTCACTCCAGAAACCCCAGAGGAGTTGCCTAGCCTAGAGGAAAACTTACCAGCCTGTTCTTAGATTACTTTTCTGCATTTATTGTTTTAGACTGAGACTGAGTTGTATTAATTATTTTGTGACTTTGTGAGGTCATTTAGACCCAGGATTTGAGTTGGACTTATTATGGTTGGTTTTTATTAGAATTCTTTTCAATTCTCATCGTGCCATTATGTTATAGTTGTGATTGAGTATATTATAGAACTGTGGATTATTTATCATTGTCCTCCGTACGGAGTTGAGACTATTGACAGGATATACTATGTTTGTGACCTAGACAGCGTTCTACCGCCGATGCTGCGGCGTAGGCTGGACGTACCCACGACTCATGCCCAATTTCCGGGTGCGGGTCGTGACACGTTTTTAGTGGTGGCCCATGTAGGTCAGTAGTCGAGTCCTAGAACCGCATTAGAGCGATATCGTAGTGGTGCTCGCTTAGAGTATTCCTACGAGCCTGTTTTAGGAAATAGGAATTAGGCCGAGGATATGCTCAATCACAATTAGGAAATTCTGATTCTTATGACATTACTCTTAATAATTTTTCCTTTAGAATTTTTTCTGTCCTTCCTTGATGATATCGTGTTTATTACCTTAATTGAATCTTTCGATCTGTCTTCAGGATGCCGCCAAGAAGGTCCCAGAGACTCGGAGCAGCAGATTCAGAGAGGTCTGCCACCTCTCGCGCTGCCGGACAGACATCAGCAGCACCTCCTACATCTCCAGTACATGTGGGAGTGTCTGCAGCATTCGGGGGTCCTCCACCACCAGTTCAGAGGGTCCCCACAGCTACGACGGCACCACCACCACCAGTTCAGCATCCAGGAGGTGTGCCCGTCGATGGAGCACAGATGTTCACTTTGATTCAGGGCATGGTCGACGCCCAGAGGACGTCGGCAGAGGCCCAGAGAGTGCAGGCTGAGGCACATCATGCCCAGACAGAGATGATGAGGGTGAACATGGAGAATGCTCACCAAGTGGCTCTCCAGGCTGTGGAGAGAGTCACTCAGCAGCAGCAACAACCTGGTCAGCAACAACAGAGGCCGGGCACCATTGTGGACTTCAAGAGGATGATGCCTCGGGAGTTCAAGGGGACAGAAGGGATACTCTACGCCGATGATTGGCTAGAGGACATCGAGAGGAACTTGCGTTTGGCGCAGATTCCAGAGGCGCTCCAGATCGAGGCCGCTGGCAGCCAGATGTTCGACATTGCCCTGACATGGTTTCGCACGGAGCCGAGACTCTTGCGCAGAGGACTCACTTGGGAAGCTTTCAAGGAGCTCTTCAAAGAAAAGTTCTTTCCTGATGTCGCCCTGGGAGCTTTGGAGAGTCAGTTCCATGACTTAGCCCAGGGGAGCTCGTCCATCGACGAGTATGCCGCGGAGTTTTCCCGCCTGAGCCGCTTCGCGCCATCGATGATTAGAGATTCGGGGGACAGGGCCCAGAAATTCAGAAAGGGGCTGACAAGGGAGATCAAGTCTCGCACGTCGGGACGTCGCACAGCTACCTACGAGGGCATATTGATGGATGCCCAAGTAGCCGAAGGTGACTTGGGCCTCAGGCCCAAGAGGGGACGCGATGGTTCCGGAGGAGCAAACAGTAGTACGGGACCGGGCAAGCGTCCACACTTTCAGCAGCAACAGCAGAGACCCTTTCAGCAGCAACATCAGGCACCAGCCCGAGGGCAGGTCCAGCAGCAGCAACAGAGACAGAACCAGCCCGCCATCCAGTGTGCTTACTGCGGGAAGATGGGACATACTAGAGATATCTGCAGGAAGAGATTGGGCTCATGTCTATCCTGTGGATCGACGACACACCAGCTGAAGGATTGTCCTATCTTTCGTCCAGGTCAGGGTGGAGCAGCCGCCCAGAGAGGATCAGACAGGGTGCCTACCGCACCAGGAGGCCAACAACAGAGGGGACCACTTCCACCACAACATCAGAAGTTCTCCCAGCATCAGCAGCAGAGAGGTGCACCCCAGGGGCGAGCATACGCCATGGCAGTCGAGGAGATCGAGCCAGCAGGAGACTTGATCACAGGTTCGGTTCTTCTCGATTGTATTCCCGCATTTACTTTATTCGATTCTGGCGCTTCCCATAGTTTTGTGTCTGTATCATATGCACTTCGACATCATTTAGACACAGAACCATTAGCTAGGACTTGCAAGATCATGACTGGTGGAGGTATTATCCTAGTCCGTGATCACTGCAAGGACCGGAGAGTGTCAGTAGGAGGCCGAGACTTGAGCGTGAGTTTACTCGTCATGCCACTTCCAGGGTACGACATTGTACTCGGAATGGACTGGTTGAGTAGGCATCATGCTACTATAGATTGTTATGGAGGCAGAGTATTGTTTAGACCACCAGGAGAGCCAGAGTTTGAGGTAGTCAGAGGAGCAGCGGAACAGAGCAGGAGCACATTTTGCGGAGCCAGGGCAGAAGAAGAGGAGTTGCCACATCCTCTGATAGCGGAATTCCTGGATGTATTTCCAGAAGAGTTGCCAGGTTTGCCGCCAGACAGAGATGTTGAATTCTCTATAGACTTGGTTCCAGGAGCGGAGCCCATTTCACAACATGTCTATAGAGTCAACAACAGCGAGCTGGCAGAGCTGAAGAAGCAAGTTGAGGAGCTGCAGGACAAAGGCTTCATCAAATCCAGTTCATCACCATGGGGAGCTCCGGTATTGTTCGTACCGAAGAAGGACGGCACAGTGCGCATGTGCATTGATTATAGAGCTTTGAACAATATCACCATCAAGAACAAGTACCCGCTGCCGAGGATAGATGATCTTTTCGATCAGTTGAGCGGGGCGAGGGTGTTTTCGAAGATTGATTTGAGGTCAGGCTATCACCAGGTGAAGGTGAAGAAAGAAGACACGCCGAAGACAGCTTTTCGGACCAGATACGGCCAGTTTGAGTTCATGGTGATGCCATTTGGTTTAACCAATGCACCGGCAGTATTCATGAACTTGATGAACAAGGTGTTCCACCAGTACCTTGACAAGTTCGTAGTGGTGTTCATCGACGATATTCTTGTGTATTCCAAGACACCGGAGGAGCACGAAGAGCACCTGAGATTGGTCTTAGAGACTCTCAGGAGGGAGAAGCTATACGGGAAACTCTCTAAGTGTGAATTCTTTCTTGACAAGGTCGAATTTCTTGGGCATGTGGTATCAGGTGACGGTATCTCGGTAAACCCAAAGAAGATCGAGGCAGTGGAGTCGTGGGCTACCCCCAGTTCGGTAGCTGAGATCAGGAGTTTTCTCGGGCTAGCAGGATACTACAGGAGGTTTGTACAAGACTTCTCCAAGATTGCAGCGCCGATGACCAGGCTGACTAGGAAGGATGTGGATTTTGTATGGACGGAGGAGTGCCAGGCTGCATTTGATGAACTAAAGAAGAGGTTGACAACAGCTCCAATTTTGACGTTGCCAGCAGGGACAGGTGGTTTCACCATCTACAGTGATGCTTCAGGGAAGGGTCTGGGATGCGTTCTTCAGCAGCACGGGAAGGTAATTGCCTATGCTTCCAGGCAGTTACGCCCTCATGAAAAGAACTACCCCACCCACGATTTAGAGTTGGCAGCAGTTATCTTCGCTCTAAAGCTGTGGAAACATTACTTGTACGGAGAGCGTGTGGAGATCTTCACAGACCACAAGAGCTTGAAATACGTGTTCACACAGAAGGAGCTGAACATGAGGCAGAGGAGGTGGTTGGAGCTGATGAAGGACTTCGACATCTCATTGCAGTACCATCCAGGGAAGGCTAACGTAGTCGCCGATGCCTTGAGCAGGTATCCGACGGCTATGTACTTGACGACAGATAGGCATTTGTTGGCTGATTTGGAGAGCTTGGAGATTGAGGTGTTAGTTCCCGGTACTGAGATTCAGATGTGGGGATTGCAGATACAGTCCGAACTGATGGACAGGATCAGAGCTGCGCAGTACGAGGATGAGGCTCTGAGGAGTATCAGGGCACAGGTTCAGACAGGATTGTCGGACGACTTTACTATCGCAGAGGATGGTTCCTTACGGCACGGCACGAGGATGTGTGTGCCGAGCGGGGAGCTGCGCGAGGAGGTTCTACAGGAGGCACACCGCTCTCAGTACTCGATGCATCCCGGTGCCAACAAGATGTATCGAGACTTGAGGGAGCACGTATGGTGGTATGGAATGAAGCGCGAGGTAGCACGCTTCGTATCTCGATGTCTAGTGTGCCAGCAGGTAAAGGCAGACCGGCAGAGGCCAGGGGGTTTGCTTCAACCTTTACCGATTCCAGAATGGAAATGGGAGCACGTGACCATGGATTTTGTTTCAGGGCTTCCACGTTCTCCAGGAGGGAAGGACGCGATTTGGGTCATCGTGGACAGGTTGACCAAATCAGCCCATTTCTTACCTTTCAAGGTGGGCACGTCGACAGAGAAGCTAGCAGAGATGTACGTGCGGCAGATTGTTAGACTTCATGGAGTTCCAGTAAGCATCATCTCGGATCGGGATAGTCGTTTCACTTCCCACTTCTGGAGGAGTCTGCAGGCTAGCTTGGGCACTCAGCTCAAGTTCAGTACCGCATATCACCCCCAGACAGACGGGCAGTCCGAACGGACTATTCAGACTCTCGAGGATATGCTACGCACTTGTGTTCTAGATCTCAGAGGTTCTTGGGAGGATCATCTGCACCTGGTAGAGTTCGCTTACAACAACAGCTACCAGGCCAGCATCGAGATGTCACCATTTGAGGCTCTTTATGGACGGAGGTGTCGTACACCGTTATCTTGGGACGACGTTGGAGAGAGAGCCTTGCTAGGACCAGAAATGGTCGTGGATGCAGCAGAAAAGGTGAAACTCATCAGAGACAGACTGCGAGTGGCGCAGGACAAACAGCGGCATTGGGCCGACAGCCACCGTAGACCCCTTGAGTTTCAGGTATAGATTGTTGTTTTCTGGTTGTGTTTGTTGTTTGTTTAGATTGCGTGTTGAGACTGTTTTGTTTTAGGTTGGCGATCTAGTTTTCCTACAGATTTCTCCGACGCGTGGAACGATTCGTTTTGGCAGAGGCGGGAAGCTTAGCCCACGCTACATCGAACCCTTTGGCATTCTTGCGAGGGTAGGTGCAGTGGCATATAGACTGGACTTGCCGCCTGCACTAGAGGGAGTGCATGATGTGTTTCACGTGTCGCAGCTGAGACGGTACGTGGCAGACCCTAGTCACGTACTTGATCACTCGGAGATTGAGGTTGGTCCGACGCTCAGCTACCCTGAGCAGCCCGTAGAGATCTTGGACCGCAGAGAGAAGGTGTTGCGGAACCAAACTATTCCCTTGGTTCGCGTAGCATGGAGACATCAATCTCCAGGGGAGTCGACCTGGGAGAGAGAGGACGAAATGCGCGAGCAATACCCGTATCTCTTCTAGACTTGAGGTATATTCCTTTTCTGATTTTACTCTTGTTCCAGTTCAGTCCAATTTCGGGGACGAAATTTCTTTTAGGAGGGTAGACTTGTCACTACCACATTTCCATATAAGGGCATTTGTGTAATTTAACTATTTAAATAATTATGTATTTAATTAATTGCTGAGTTTTATAAACTAATTATATTATTATTAGTGATATTTGATTTTAGGTCAAACTCTAGAACGCATTAGGGCAAACCCTAATGACCAAACCCTAATTTGTAAACCCTATTCTAGCAAAACCCTAGAATTTTAAATTAGGATGGAACCCTCAAAACCCTAGACTGACTTAACCTGAGTCTATTAGGTTCTACATGAGAGGGCCAGGGGGTTTAACCTAAAAACTATGCATGGAAACCCTAAAACTAGGTTTAATATAAAAAGGAAGCTTCTCACAAAGCCATCCTTCATGTAGAAAAGAGAAACCCTAGCCTCCATCTAGAGAAACCATCTCCCCACCCCATTTTTCGAGATTAAACCTAGGGCTTCCATTTTCTCCTCCTCCAAAGCAAGGAAATCAGGGAACTTGGGTCAAGGAGACTTGGGAAGGAAGAACTTCCATAGGGAACCATCTCCCTGCAGGTAAAACCCCATTTTATACATGTAATCTCTGTTTTTCTGTCGATTATTGGCCATTAGGGAACCCCTTGCTGTGTAATTCGAATTTTAGGGTTTTTGATTAGGTTTTGGTGACCAATATGGGGTTTTCCCCAATTATCAGGAACCCTAACCCTAGGTGGTTGTTTATAGACTGATTTCACCCTCCTACGTGTAGGTTAGATATTGATTTAGGGTTTTGTTTTGGGTTTCTCATGTGTTCTTATATAAATTCATCTTTCTGCACTTCTTGTGCTTGATGATATGTTTAGTAGGGTATTTAGTTTTAGATCTATTCGAATCTTGCTATGTTTGATGTATATATATATTTATACATAGGTTTATAGATTTGATGTGTGTTTCTATCTATATCTATGGTTGTAGAGTATGTATAGCTGTGTGTTTTGTAGAGGGGGATTCCCTGTACAGTCGGGATTTATGTGTAACTGTGCAGTTTTGTGTACTGTGTGTTAAGTGAGGAGTTGTGGAGCTGTGTGTACAGAGCAGTCGGGTTGGGAGTATAGCTGGGGGGTGTTTGTGTTAATGGTGAGTTGCATGTTTAAGTCCATTGGTGTAGATGGTTAATGTACAGCAGTGTGTGATATCCCAAAACTGGGGTTTAAGTATCTGTAAACTGTGTTGGTATCAGTTTGAGTATCAGTCCAGATGGGGTGGACTGAACATGGTATTAGATGGTTAGAGCTTGGTATCCATGAAGGTGAGTGGGATAGAACCTGTGTGTTTCAATATTCAATTCTGTGTATCTACCAATATTCAGTGTTAGATATATACCTGTGTGTCCAGGTTTTCTCCAATTCCTGTGTGTCTATGAACAATGTCTGTGTATCAGTTATTTGGGTTAAGGGGAGTAAGTAGTATAAGTGTGTGTGTAGAATTGAGTCTTAGCAGTGTATTCTCAGTGAGTGCCTGTGTGTTTACCTGTGCATGTGTATCAGGTATCAGCTGTGTGCACATGTGTGTGTGTGTGTGTAGATGGTATCTGTGTGTATAGAGTGAGTTGGTGTTAAGTTCAGTGAGTTATGTGTGTGAGTTCCTGTGTCAGTTTTACCTGTGTGTATGTTGTATTGGTGTGGAGTGCCTGTGTGTGTGTGTGTTGTTATAGAGAGGTGTGTGTGTGTATACTGTCAGTTAGTGTGTCTACTGTGTAGAATTAGGGGATCAGAGACTTGTGGGGAAATGGATACATGTGGCTGTGTGAGGACTAAGAGTGAGTGTGCTGTGCCAGTCTCCACAGAACTGTATGTGTACTAGTTAGGTTCAGTGAGTATGGCTGTGTGTCAGGGTGTATACTGTGTAGATGTGTTAATAGGTATCAGTAGATAGGAATTATAATTTCAGTGCAGAAATCTGTATGTAGCAGTATCCTGGAACCTGTGAGTGATTTGTGAGGACTGTGTTTTGTGTGAGTATTCCAAAATTCTGTGAGCAGTGTGTGTCTGTGTGTTAGATAGCTAGGTGAGAGTGTTTTCAGCAAGGGGAAAAAAATAGAGCAGTGTGTGTGGGCAATATGCTGTGTTGTAGCAGTTTGGTTGTGAGTACCTATGGGTATAAAATCAATTGTATTTAGCATTGGTTAAATTGGTATCATGTATAGTAGGTAAGGTTAGATACCAAATAGGTATTAAGTTACTAGTTAAGTTATTAACTAGTATGAGTTAGGTATCCTTAGTATGATATAAAATTTGACTAGTGGACCTAGTATTGACCAGTAAACTTCAGAGTGGACCTAGAAACCCCATCTTTTATTTAATTAAGCATGTTATCCTTCTGATTTAATATCTGACATTGAATTTCCATAAATAGGTCATTGTGATTTCATCTTGGGCATCGACCCTCACACTTTGCTCAGGATCACAGGCGAGTACATTCTCTGACAGTTTTCATTGTTGATTACTTCTATAAATTATAGTGTATTACATACTTGATTCCGACACTGTGGATACACGAGTTAGCACCCTAGATCCCCATCATGAGGAGTCGTGATTGGAATCCACCGTGCTAGCTGGGGATGGGGGAATTATTAGTAGATTATGTGATCATATCCAAATCCTTACCATGCATCATAGCTCACCCCACTTCTCACGTCGGGTGCGGCCTGACCATCATCATGCTTCATAGCTGTTATATATGATTAGCCTGACCATTATCATGCATCATAGCTAACCATATGGTTAGCCTGACCTTCAAGAATCATAGCTAATTATATATAACCAGCCTGATCTAGTCCCAAGCCGATCACATAATAAACTAATATTTCAAACACATAGCTAGATGTTTTATCTTTATTCAGATACATTTGTTCTAGCATTCACTGTTTATTGTTCATTGCTAGATGCTCTATTATCTATTTCATTTTCTCCTGTACTTCTCAGTTTCAGCATTTATTTCCATCTTGTATCTCTTACACTGTTTATAGATTTTGTCAATTTAATGAAACTGCTGTTAGTGCTTGTGCTTCGCTCCAATCCTGACTGGATAACAACATTTTCAGAGGACCTGGAGGATTTTTGCCCCACTCATTACGGCCCAGGATTAGAGGGTGATTTCACTCCAGAAACCCCAGAGGAGTTGCCTAGCCTAGAGGAAAACTTACCAGCCTGTTCTTAGATTACTTTTCTGCATTTATTGTTTTAGACTGAGACTGAGTTGTATTAATTATTTTGTGACTTTGTGAGGTCATTTAGACCCAGTATTTGAGTTGGACTTATTATGGTTGGTTTTTATTAGAATTCTTTTCAATTCTCATCGTGCCATTATGTTATAGTTGTGATTGAGTATATTATAGAACTGTGGATTATTTATCATTGTCCTCCGTACGGAGTTGAGACTATTGACAGGATATACTATGTTTGTGACCTAGACAGCATTCTACCGCCGATGCTACGGCGTAGGCTGGACGTACCCACGACTCATGCCCAATTTCTGGGTACGGGTCGTGACATAGACTAGACTTGCCACCTGCACTATAGGGAATGCATGACGTCTTACACGTATCACAGCTGAGACGGTACGTGGCAGATCCTAGTCATGTACTAGATCACTCGGAGATCGAGGTTGGTCTGACTCTCAGCTATCCGGAGCAGCCCGTAGAGATCTTGGATCGCGGAGAGAAGGTGTTGCAAAATCAGACTATTCCTTTGGTTCGTGTTGCATGGAGACATCACTCTCCAGGCGAGTCGACCTGGGAAAGAGAGGACGAAATGCTCGATCAATACCCGTATCTCTTCGAGACTTGAGGTATAATTCCTTGTCTGATTTTGTTTTTGTTCTAGTTCAATTCAATTTTGAGGACAAATTTTTTTTTTTAGGAGGGTAGACTTGTCACTACCACATTCCTAGATTAGGGCATTATTGTAAATCGCCATATTAATTTATTGTGTTAATATAATGTATGATAAGTTTATTAAATAAATTATTGGGTGCTCTTTAATGCATAGGTTAATGAGTTTGACCTAAAAATCCATTAGATTAAACCCTTGTTGTAAGCCCCTGATTTTTCAAAAATATTAAAATTAGGATTTTTCACAATTTTCTGGAATTTTCTGGGAATTTTCTGAAATTAAAATCAGGGTTTTGAATTATTACATAATTTTTAATTGATATTAAACAACATTAAAATATTATGAAAATAATATTTTTGGGTATAAAATGGAAAACTGGACTTACAGGGGCATCGCGTCCTGTGGTGATCGCACACCGCGATCCAAAAACAGGAAAAACCAGACCCTGTTTCACCCCGGAACTGAGTGCGCCCCGCCAAACGTGACGACTTGGTCGCGTGCGGTCTTTACAGATACGTGCGCATCGTCGATACGGATGTGTGAGTTTTCGCGGAAGTTGATTCGGGGGTGCGTGCACCCCGGAATCAACGCGTATCCACGGACATCGCCCCGTATCCGCCTTTTCTGCAATTCACCCTAACTTCGTGCACACTTGTCAGATCGAGACGAAACTTGCGCCATCGGACTCGTAGCGATACGCTGGTCCTGTGGGTCAAGTTTGGTTCGATTCTGAGAACGTTGACGAAATCGCGTGTCGTGGGCCCCACAGGCCCCGCTCGACGGGCGATTTTGTGTTCGGCTCATCGGAATCTAAATCTGAAAGTTCCGTTGAGTTCGTATCAGCGTTCCTGACCTGTTGACACTAAGTTTGGTGAATTTGGAGACCTTTAACCCGGACACGTTTTTCGGTGCAAAGCGGGCCCACCGGCGGACCCCGTTTTGACCCGAAACTGCCATTTTTGTCCTTGTCTCCAAATTGGACCCAAGGACAGGCGTTTCTAGCTATTTGATATCTTTTGAGCATGATGGTAATGTTTATTTCAGCATCCGGACTCATTTCTGGAAATTTCCCCGAGACACCAAACTATAATTGGATCCAAACACCAGGCAAGTACCTGCACTTCAAGTTTAACCTTTATATTGTGATAAATAAATTCCCTGCTTTATTAGTACCATTGATGATTATATGTAGAGTTAGAACACTGGATTTCATGTCTTGAATAATGTATTTCGTGTCTTGCTTTTCGTGTCGGGCAGGAGAATACTAGGAGGCATGTAGTTTACCCTTTCCCCCTGTAATCACTGTGTGCCAGCTGTTGGTACGCGATTGTACCATCAGCCTTATACTTGATTATTCCCGTAGTCATTGTGTACTAGTCGTCTATGACGGCCCTATTAGCCTTATAAACCCCTACATGCCAACTAGGTATTCTAAATACACAAGTTCACGCACATAAGTTCCTGTCTTGTTACAGTTATATTTTTTGTCGCATTTTATTCCTGTTTTACTCGGATTTCTGGTTTATAGCAATCAATCATATTTTACTTCTAGTCTTGTTTTATAGCATTATTTCTCAGTTAATTTCACTACTTACTTACGCATTTCTCAACATAATGCTTAGTCAGTTATTTTCTACCTGTCACAAATATTTAGTTTAAATCTTGTTACTTTGCTCCTTTCCTGACTGGATCCATTGTTTAGGCGATGACGAGAACCTTGCCCCCACCTATTATGGACCCTCTGAGACAGCAGGTGATACAGTTGCAGAGCCGGTTCCCACCCAGGAGACTACTCCTGCAGAGTAGTTAGCCTTAGTTATTTATTTCCTTTCATCTTAGTAATCGGGTTTGTCCCCGATATAATCTATGGTTCTGTAATAAACTCTGGATCTGATTATCATATTCTGGTTATAAAATCTTAGCATTCTTTTCCTGCTATTTTCCTTGCCTATTTAATTATTGTGAATGAGCTAGATTTATCACCTGTGATCATGCCCTAGACAGCGTACTACCGCCGATACTGCGGCGTAGGCTGGACGTACCCACGCACTCGTGCCCGAATTTCTGGGTGCGGGTCGTGACACGTTTTTGTGGTGGCCCATGCAGGTCCTATCCTAAAATAGGGTAATACCCTAGGACAGGGTATGGAATAAGATTGAGGATTCTAGGAAAAGCTCATTCACAGTATAGCGTCCTTATTTCAATTCTTGATATCTTTGCTGCTCAATTTTTCCTATCGCCTTTGGTTTCCAAGTATTCTATTCTGATCTTCCTATCCCTTAATCTTTCAGAATGGTCCAGACCAGGAACACAGTAGGAGGCACATCAGAACCAGCTGAGCAGAATGTGCCCGAGACTCTTGCACTCCCGCTGCCTCCATCTGTTCCGGCAGTTACCTTAGATGGGGCACAGCTACTTGGAGTGTTCCAGGGATTGGTGGAATCCCAGAAGGAACAAACTGCCCTGCTACGGACCAGCCTTTCAGAAGCTCTTCGGACCCGAGAGTCACCACAAAAGAGGCCAGGAAGTGCCAAAGATTTCAAGAACCTAAGACCCCTGGAATTCTACGGAACTGAAGGCATTCTCTATGCCGATGAATGGATAGAGAACGTAGAGAGACTCCTGAAGACTGCTCGGGTTCCTGATGATCTCAAAGTGGAGTCCGCAAGCCTGCAACTGTTCGACATAGCTCGGACCTGGTTCAGAGATGAACCCCAACTATCTGCTCCTGACCTCACCTAGGAAGATTTTAAGAGGCTATTCAAGGAGAAATTTTACCCCGAAGTGGCTCGGGAAGCTCTCGAAAGCCAATTCAAGAGACTGGAGCAAGGTAACCTGACTGTTGATGAGTATACTGCTGAATTTAGCAGGTTAAGCCACTTTGCAGAGTACATGGTTCGTACCCCGGAGGACAGAGCCCGTAGATTCAAGAAGGGGCTGTCTCCGGATATTCGCCTTGCTGTCACCACCAGCCGAGCCCGCACCTATGAGAAAATCTTGAACGTGGCACAAGGCGTTGAGAGAGACATGGGGCATAAACTAAAGCGAGAGAGAGATACCGGAAATGCGGGACCCAACAAATGCCCTTTTCAACAACAACAACAGCAGGGGTCCCCGCAGCAAACCCAGCGTCCTCTCCCTCGAGCTACAGCACCCCAACACCAAGCTCAAGGACAGAATCAACGAGTTCCCACTTGTGGCTTTTGTAAAAAATAAGGTCACACCTGGCAAGTTTGTAGGAAGAGGCTAGGTGCCTGTCTGTATTGTGGATCAACAGCACATCGAGTGAGGGACTGTGCCGCTGCTCCAGGACGCGGACAAGCTTACGTGATGACCGTGGAGAACGCACAGACCTTGGGAGCAGCTAATGTGCGTAAGTGATTCGTAGATACCTTTTCTAGTATTGTTTAGCTCGTGCCTATTGGTTCGTGACCTCAGCCCTAACCAAGTAATTTTTTTAACTTGCTAAATAACCTGGTATGCTTTTAAATTTAATAGCTGTTTTAGAGGCTTTTGCTATTGTGCTTATTTTGTGTTATTCTGTGAACTTCAATAATTTGCACCTCTTTTTCATCATCATCTGGCACACATAATTTTGCTGAACTTGACTTATGCTGCTATTTTATAGCCTAGTTTTGCAAGCCTGCCCTTTATCGAGCTTGTTCATGACACATGTATTATTGAGGCCTGATCAACCCCACTAATACAAGTGTCTACTCAGAATCAGTGTACTACGGTCTGATCAACCTTAGTGCATTTTGATTCGCACTTCGCACGACTACTTTACATGGATTGAGATATATAGTTGACTAGTATACTTGCCCCTAAATATGTCCGAGCATATCGTATCAGTTGTATAACTGTATTAATACGAGCATGCAAATAAATGATTACCAGAATGGAATCTCAATCCATAACCGCCTGACAATTCCCATTGGAATTCATTAAAAATGCCTTGATCCCTATACCTCTGTTCTACCACCTCGCCCTTAAACTCTTTATTATTGATCCTCGTCTTTCCTTATTTCGGAAAGACAAAAACCTGTGGTTGGTATAAGTTGATTTGTAGTGCTAGACATACCCCTCAGACTGGTCGAATTGATGATAACCCTTTATGACTAAGACAAGACCCTAGGTGCTGTGTTTTGTGTTGCAGGCTTAAGATTCAATACCCTGATTTATTAAGTTGAGACCTAGCTTTACTAGTTGTACAGCCTTAGAGGATATGGGTAAAACTATAAGTTGGGTAGCGACCGCAATGTCCACCTGAGAGAAACCCGCTGGACTGTAATCAAGTGAGTTTGGACAGAGAGAACCCTGCCATAATTTAAATTTCGAGGACGAAATTTTATAAGTTGGGTAGATTGTAAGCCCCTGATTTTTCAAAAATATTAAAATTAGGATTTTTCACAATTTTCTGGAATTTTCTGGGAATTTTCTGAAATTAAAATCAGGGTTTTGAATTATTACTAAATTTTTAATTGATATTAAACAACATTAAAATATTATGAAAATAATATTTTTGGGTGTAAAATAGAAAACTGGACTTAGGGTAATTTTTTGGAATTTATTGGACCCCGGACCTATTTTTAAAACACCTAAAAAGTATTTATTTATTTATTTATTTATTTATTAATTAATTATCGATTTTATTATTATTATTATTATTATTATTATTTTTATTTTATTTTAAACCCAGCCCGTTGGGCCGGCCCAGCCCGGCCCAACAGACCCGGCCCAGCCCAACCCGAGCCCAGCTCCTTAACGGATCGGGTCGGGTCCGCCCGACCGAACCCGACCCGTACCCGCAACCCGCACCCCACTCTTCCCTGACCCATTCTCCCCCTCCGCCGCTTCCGCCGGCGCGTCCGCCGCGCCCGGCCGCTCCGCGCGCCGCTGCGAGCGCCGCGCCATAGCCGCCACGACCCCGCACCCGCCGGCCGACCCCCCCTCTCCTCCGCTCTCCTCAGCCTTTTTAAACCTCTCCCCTCCGTCTCCGGCTCCCCCGCTCCTCCTCTCCGACGATCCTCCGCCACCAGCCCGTCTTCTCCGGCGACCCTCCGGCTGCTCCGCCCCCGCAACTCCTCGACGACCTAGCCGCCGCCTGACCGAGAAACCCCATCTCCTCCGACGAAGCCAGCACCCCAGCCCGTCGCCTCGCCGCCGCGGCTCCGCCGCCGCCGTCTCGTCCCAGCCGCCGTGCAGCGCCGACGCAGCCCCGGCCGGCCTCCCCCCGCCGCGAGCCGCCCGGGCCGCCGCCTGACGCTCTGAACCCTAACCCTAATTTCTTTTTCCCTGTGTCGGACACGGACACGGGACACAGTGTCCGTGTCGTGTCGGACACAATTTTGCCCGGTTTTCGGGTTCCATTCAGGTGCGTGTATCTTTTTGCTCGTAGCTCCGTTTTTAATTCCGAAAATTACGTTGTGAAGCCTGTATGACCCTCTCGGTGTCCGGACAAACTGTTCGGGGCATCGCGTCCTGTGGTGATCGCACACGGCGATCCAAAAACAGGAAAAACCAGACCCTGTTTCACCCCGGAACTGAGTGCGTCCCGCCAAACGGGACGACTTGGTCGCGTGCGGTCTTTACAGATACGTGCGCATCGTCGATACGGATGTGTGAGTTTTCGCGGAAGTTGATTCGGGGGTGCGTGCACCCCGAAATCAACGCGTATCCGCGGACATCGCCCCGTATCCGCCTTTTCTGCAATTCACCCTAACTTCGTGCACACTCGTCAGATCGAGACGAAACTTGCGCCATCGGACTCGTAGCGATACGCTGGTCCTGTGGGTCAAGTTTGGTTCGATTCTGAGAACGTTGACGAAATCGCGTGTCGTGGGCCCCACAGGCCCCGCTCGACGGGCAATTTTGTGTTCGGCTCATCGGAATCCAAATCTGGAAGTTCCGTTGAGTTCGTATCAGCGTTCCTGACCTATTGACACTAAGTTTGGTGAATTTGGAGACCTTTAACCCGGACACGTTTTTCGGTGCAAAGCGGGCCCACCGGCGGACCCCGTTTTGACCCGAAACTGCCGTTTTTGTCCTTGTCTCCAAATTGGACCCAAGGACAGGCGTTTCTAGCTATTTGATATCTTTTGAGCATGATGGTAATGTTTATTTCAGCATCCGGACTCATTTCTGGAAATTTCCCCGAGACACCAAACTATAATTGGATCCAAACACCAGGCAAGTACCTGCACTTCAAGTTTAACCTTTATATTGTGATAAATAAATTCTCTGCTTTATTAGTACCATTGATGATTATATGTAGAGTTAGAACACTGGATTTCATGTCTTGAATAATGTATTTCGTGTCTTGCTTTTCGTGTCGGGCGGGAGAATACTAGGAGGCATGTAGTTTACCCTTTCCCCCTGTAATTACTGTGTGCCAGCTGTTGGTACGCGATTGTACCATCAGCCTTATACTTGATTATTCCTGTAGTCATTGTGTACTAGTCGTCTATGACGGCCCTATTAGCCTTATAAACCCCTACATGCCAACTAGGTATTCTAAATACACAAGTTCACGCACATAAGTTCCTGTCTTGTTACAGTTATATTTCTTGTCGCATTTTATTCCTGTTTTACTCGGATTTCTGGTTTATAGCAATCAATCATATTTTACTTCTAGTCTTGTTTTATAGCATTATTTCTCAGTTAATTTCACTACTTACTTACGCATTTCTCAACATAATGCTTAGTCAGTTATTTTCTACCTGTCACAAATATTTAGTTTAAATCTTGTTGTGCATTGTGTACTTTGCTCCTTTCCTGACTGGATCCGTTGTTTAGGCGATGACGAGAACCTTGCCCCCACCTATTATGGACCCTCTGAGACAGCAGGTGATACAGTTGCAGAGCCGGTTCCCACCCAGGAGACTACTCCTGCAGAGTAGTTAGCCTTAGTTATTTATTTCCTTTCATCTTAGTAATCGGGTTTGTCCCCGATATAATCTATGGTTCTGTAATAAACTCTGGATCTGATTATCATATTCTGGTTATAAAATCTTAGCATTCTTTTCCTGCTATTTTCCTTGCCTATTTAATTATTGTGAATGAGCTAGATTTATCACCTGTGATCATGCCCTAGACAGCGTACTACCGCCGACACTGCGGCGTAGGCTGGACGTACCCACGCACTCGTGCCCGAATTTCCGGGTGCGCGTCGTGACACTTGTGACCAAACCCTAATTATTAAATTAGCTTCTAGTTAAACCCTCAATGCATGACTAAACCTTTCTTTTTATTTTTAGTTCTTCATGACAAATCATGAAGGACAAATTAGACTCTTGGCATTAGAAGCCCTAACCCTAACCCTAGTCCTATATAATGAGAGGGAGCCTCCCTCAAGCTTCTTCATTCATGAAGAAAAACCCTAAACCTAGCCTCCACTTAGAAAACTATTTCCTTCCTCAAATTTCAGGATTTTTAGCCCTAGAAACCCTCATTCCTTCTCCATCAAGAGAGATCTGGGAGCTTAGACCAAGGAGGCTTGAAGAAAGAGGAGCCACATTGGGAAACCATCTCCCAATAGTTGATGATCCGAATTAAAACCCCATTTATTTCTGTTTTTAATTGTTGTTTGGCGATTAGGAGCCCACCATTTGAATTAGGAATGGCTCTTTGGTTTTTCCATGGAGTCATAGGTGATTTTAGGATTTTGGTGTTCTAATAATGGTTTTTCCCTAATTTTTGTGAGCCCTAGTTAGGGGGATATGCATTCTTGCATGGTTGCATCATACATATGGATTTGATTGTGATTTTAGGGTTTTGGTTTGGGTATTCATGAGTAATATTGTGGAATCCAATTTTCAGCCCCTAGGTGTTTGTCGAAATGCTTCATAGGGGAATACCTATCTAATCTATTCTAATATTGATATTTTGATGCATGATATATATATATATATATATATATATATATATATATATATATATATATGTTTGTATCGATTTCAGTGAGGGGGATACACCACGGGGAGGTTAACTGTGCAACCGGGTTTCCCCCTGAAACTGTGCATCAGTGCATCAGTAAGGGAAGAGCCCAGGTTTGGATATGGAGTGGGACTCGAGTGCTAGGGTTCAGTGTATCAGTAGGTTATGGGGATTTTATTTCATGAGTGATGTGTTGCGTCCGTTGGTGTAAGTGTCTCAACGATACTGATACTGTGGTTCCTTGTATCCGTGTGACTGTGAGTATCTCAGTGAGGCTCTGGTTCTGTGAGTTTAATTTTCTCAGTGAGCTCTAGAACTGTGTGTTAGGTATATCAGTGAATAAAGTATAGAGAATCAGTGTATGTGTGGTGTGTTGTATTGTATTTCAGTACAACTAGCTATTCAGTGAGTGTAGAGTGTTAAGGGTTTGAATGTGCATTGTGAATTGGGGGATAAGAGGGCCAGGTTCAGCACAGTGAGAGATCGATGAGAGTAGAGTATCACATGGCAGTAGCAGTACAGGAGCACTGTGTTGTTTTTTGTTAGAGTATCAGTAACAGTGAGTGATCAATGGGTGCGTGTGTCGAGTATCAGCTGTTGGAGTTCTCTAGTGTAGTAGTGCACAGTAAGTGGGAATTCAGTGAGTTACTGCAGGTATAGCAAATGTTAAGTGAGTTGTGTATATGCACATGTAGGATATTCTCAGGTATTATGGCGGAAGTGAGTGTGGTAGTTTGATTCTGTGAGTAAGTGAGCAGTGAGTGTAGAGTGTCTAAGGTTATATGTGCATTATGAATTGGGGCTGAACTGTGCAGTTCAAAACCTGCTGAGAAGTGTATCCGAAATTTAGTAGTGTATCAATATTTGGGTATTTTGGATCGGGTATCCTGCTGAGCAGTGTGTGCATATGTATCAGTGAGTTGGTATAGAGTATAGGTATCAGTGGGTCTGTGAAACTGTGTAGTGATGCAGTGAGTTGATCATTGTATCAGTTTGATTCAGTGAGTTTTGTGTTGAATGAGGGGAGTGAGTCTCAGTGAGAATGGAGTGTGTCTGTGCAGTTTTTGAGTTCTCTGTGTGAATTAGCAAGGTGTGTGCCTGTGTGTGATATATCAGTGTATTCAAACTGAGCATCAGTCTCAGTGAGGGGTTGAGTACATGACTGTGAGTATCAGTCTCAGTATTTGGGGGGAAAGAGTAGTAGGATTTGTTGTGAGTGTTAGAGTCAGTAGCTACGTTGTCTCAGAGATTAGGCTATGCCTGTGTAAGTTTGAACAAGTTCATACTACCTGGTTGATCCTGCCAGTAGTCATATGCTTGTCTCAAGGATTAAGCCATGTATGTGTAAGTCTAAACAACTTCAGACTGTAAAACTGTGAATGGTTCATTATATTAGTTATCTTGGAACCTTGGCTACCTCTGAGCTCTGTTACTGCCTTATGCCTTATGAGTCCTATGACTTATCAGTTATCATTCAGTGAGTTTAGTGTTGTGAGTGCTGTGTCAGTATCTAGTGTGTGACACTGTGGATGACACAGTGAACTGCTTAGTATGCATGAACTGTGTATGTGTGTGGGAGATGTGTTTGTATCAACGAGAGTATCAGTTCAGACTAGTGTGTGGTAGGAGGACTGATACTGGGGGTCTTAGGGATTTGATTTGGATATTTGTTAGTCTAGCTATTGCTAATTTAGCTAGTTGTAATATTAGTTAGTAGTATACTGGTTCATATATATATATATATATATATATATTGCTATACATATAGATAGTTGGCAATACTAGCATATAGAGTATAATAGGAAAATCCAGTTCAGTCAAGTATCATGATCAGGGGATATTACCTAAGGTATTATATATAGGACTATGCTACCCCTATATATATATATATATATATATATATATATATATATATATATATATATAAAAGTTATATGTATTGGTAGTACCTAGTGTAACATAGAAATCAAGGTTAGAACTCAATAACTAAGTTTACGAGTTGTTTCTATCTAGTATCTACATAAATAAGTATTTACACATCTAATGGGTATTGAGATACCTAGTATCATAGGCATAGTGATACCAAGGTATGGTTAGTGTTTAATAGTGAGGTAGTAGTAGGTGGGTACTATAAGTGTTGAGTTTGGCAAGGTATTAACTAGTTAACCTAGTATGGACTTAGATTTGACCTAGAGGTCTCGTATTTAATTAGTTAAACATGCTGTTTGTGGTTATTTAAACAAAAAGAATAGGAATGTATTCGATGTGGGGGTTTACACGGAACCCGCCTTCTTTTGTTTACAAACAAACTTATACAATATAATCCTATATGAGGATGTGGGAGTACAATTTATTTAATCTGGGTAGATATTGCTATAGGTGTCTGATCTGCGGTCGATCACTTTAGCCCTTGGACCACACGATGTTGAAGAAGTGCCGTAGGAGACAGGAAGCAGCTTCGAAGGTTGCAGAAGAGGGTGGATGCACGATGCTGAAGTCGTCGGTCCCTACTCTTTGCCTGAGCTCCAGGTGCTCTCTTTCTCTCTCTCTCTCTCTCTCTCTCTCTATCAATTCTCCGACCTGGTTCGATCTTCCAAATTGTCGACCTTGTTCCCCATTGATAGGGGTCTCTATTTATAGAGTTTTGGTGACAGTGACCACTCCATCGGTGTAACAACCGAGGAGTGGAAAGTACAGCACCCTTTTACACAACGATTAAAGTAACCAATGCCTACGTATAGATGATCTTTTGAATGAGCGTGTGACGCGGGTCCAACTAAGGGGACACAACGCGTATAATTGCTACTAAGATCACGACGTAAAAGCCACGTAGGTAGGTATCCATTGTGTAGCAGAGGTTGGCATAGAAGCCAAATGTCTGTCACCATGGCATAGAAGCCAAGTAGACATAGAAGCCGAATAGGCATAGAAGTCGAACAGGCATAGAAGCCGAGTAGGCATAGAAGCCGAGCAGGCATAGAAGCCGAACAAGCATAGAAGCCGAGTGGTCGTAGAGACTGAATGGTCGTAGAGACTGAGTGGGCGTAGAAGCCGTATGAGCACAGATCCTGAATGGGCGTAGAAGCCGCTGCGTACTGTGCTAGAATGGGCGTAGAAGCCGCTGCGTACCGTGCTGATGTGGACGTCTTAGCCGGAATTACGGCTTTTGGAGATATAACCGAATCTCTTGCAGAGATTTGCCACCATCTTATGCATTAAATGCAGAGGCATGTTTTGAAGGTCTGTAGCCCTTCTGTGCACCCGTCGCAGAGACGTGCCTTGAGAGAAGCTGTCACCGCTCTGTGTAATTAGACGTGGAGACGTGCGTCGAGTCCTGTACGAGGTGCAGCTTTTGACGTGGCAGGCGGTTTGCCTGCTGCGGAGCGTAAAACAGCTCATGTTTGCCTGTGTAAAATAGGGCGGCGTATTCCCTTGTACGCGAAAGAGCAGTTTATGCTGTGGGGACTCCAGTAAACGACGGTTTGGTGATGCTTTAACCAAATCCTCTGCATTAAATGCAGAGATCCGCCATCATACTGTGGGGCGCGTCCCGAGGGGTCTGCCATCGTTTTCAGCCGTCGTCTGGGTAGCCGTGCAGCACTTTTTGTCAGGAGTCAGAGGTCAGATTCGCTGCGTGACTTGACAGGTTCATTTCGGGGAAGACGAAGCGTTCCTCGTACGCATTAATGCTGCTTTGAGAGCGGTTGAGTTTTACGCCATGGAGGCGATGAAGAACTCTGTCTTACGCTGGAGCGGCCTGGACGTACTGAACTTACGCGGATGGTCCTTTGAGCATACACTTTATGCTGTATTTTAGCGGAGAAAGCTCTGTTGTACGCTTGATGGCTCTGAAGGCCTCTGTTTACGCTGCTCTGCATCAAGAGGCTGCATAGCTCTTCCCAGCATATTTTTTATGCTTCTACAAGACCCCCTTCAAAGCTTTTAAATTCCTCGAAATTTGAAACGCTTTGAATGAAGCATGAACGGCCCCTCGTAACTCGAAACGTTTCTGAATGGAGCGTTGAAACGGTCGATACGGATTTTATGGCGGATTTATTGTGGACCGCTGTGATCTCTTTTGCCTATAAAAAAGGCTGGGGGGTGAACCTGTTCTCACCATATTCCCATCACCATGCAGAAGGAGATCATGTTCTTCCAATATGTAGGGAGCCGAAAAAGACGGCATCTTCGAGCAAATATCTACTGCAACGATGGATCATGGAAGGATATCTTAGCCTCCCTTGCTCGGGATAATCAACAACTTTGTATGGTGGTTCTTCCGGGAAGAGGGAAGGATGATATTTCACCATACTGTTTGCAAGCTGTATCTCTTCTTCTGAGATCCCCGCGGACGAGATTAGACAAACCGTAATCTATCGTCCTCGATCGAGTTGGGTAGAAGATACCTCAACTGGATCGGCCATGGCGAATGGAGGATCTTCTTGTTCATGA
Organism: Iris macrosiphon; assembly: GCA_036927795.1. NCBI lineage: Eukaryota > Viridiplantae > Streptophyta > Magnoliopsida > Asparagales > Iridaceae > Iris > Iris macrosiphon. The sequence continues at coordinate 61,679,007 of JAYESA010000002.1, forward strand.
CTGTGGTAGTCGATGAACTGTCCTCGAAGAAGAGGAAGATCTCCACCCATGCGAGAACCTGTCAGGACAGCTTCTGGGCGATCTTCGGACGACGAGGGGGTATCTCCTTTGTAGACGGAGTTTCCCTCAGATGTAATCATGAAAATGAAAAGAAAACCCTTGTAGATTAGATTTTCCTCATATGAATCATGATTTTGATCTTTAATAAAATCGTCTTGCTTCTTCATATGATCATCTTGCCATACGTTGCTGTGAAGTCTGAATAAGTGTAGCTTCAACACGTCTAAATCATTACGCCGACTCTGTAGAAAGAGTGCTAGGTCCTGTCCTTTACGCATAACGAATAGTCTATAGAACGCTGTAGGGCATTTTGAACATTTTAGAACCGTCCTGTTGCTAGGACCGAAGAACCGCGTAGAATTTTTGAACTGTTGCTTCTCTGATGAACAGAATTTTTGTTCAGACTTCGTCTTCAAGAGTGACTTCTCGAAAATCCCTTGGAACGGGGTCGAGAAATGGCTGTCTAACTGAGTTGCCATCTTTTGATAGACGAGATATCCAGACTGGAGTCTGGATGAACCTCCAATTTTGGACCCGAGAAGAGTAATTTCTCAATGTTTGAACTCTTGTATGCTTCGGGTACTTGGGATGCTTTGGGTCAAGAACGAGTATCTTCTGTGTGAACTCTTTGCAATTGACCGCTTTGGGGACTGTTTCGAATATACGGAAAGTCGTGGAGCGCTAAATCATCAGTCTGTAACCTCTGGGCGTAAAAGACCATCGAGCGCAGAATCGTAGACTTGTGGTTCCTGAGCGTGAAGTCGTAGGTTTGTAGCCTCTCGAGCATAAAAGCTACTGAGCACAAAGGCATCCGGGCATAAAACCATAGACTTATAGCTGTCGAACGTAAAGCTGTAGATTCGTAGCCGTCGAGCGTAGAAAGCTCCTTTAGCGTAGAACTGTTTGATTTGTAGCTCCTGAAAAGAAAGTTTCTTCGAGCGTGAAGTTTGCGGATCTGTTGCCTCTGAGCGTAAACTGAGCGCCACCGAGCGTGAGATCGTCGATTTGGTATCTGCTGAGCGTAAAGTCGTAGGTTTGTGGCCTCTCGAGCATAAAAGCTACCGAGCACAAAGGCATCCGGGCGTAAAACCATAGACTTGTAGCTTGCGAGCGTAAAATCGGAGATCCGTTGCTGTCGAGCGTAGAAAGCTCCTTTAGCATAGAACCCGCTGAACCGTTTTGCACGAAAAACCTTTCGAATTTGCTGACTGTCCGTCTTCCAAGGGTAGTGGGCTGACGTAGCATCCAATCATAACCCATCATTTAATTTGCGAGATTTGGTTAGGGTCTCGAGGAGTTCGTCCGAGGATTCGAGGAGTCGACCCGGACTATATATACCCCAAGTTTTTTGAGAGAAAAACTTTTTATCTGTCTTCTGCGAAAGAGAGAGCTTTCAACCGTTCCGAGTTTTTCTTTGTTCCTTCTCCGAGCACTCCGAGTCTTCAGAAATGGCGCCGAAACAAACCCCCTCCGCTAAGGGAAAGAGCGTAGGTTTTTCCTCTCATTCTTCTGCCCCAGCGAGGGAGTCTCTGGTCGGACAAGGCAAACTTCCTTCCGAGCAAAGTATCCCGTCGACGAGTAGCGCACCCGGCCTTAGAGGTAGAGCCTTTGGGGTGACAAAAACGACGAAAAATCCTTCGCACACGTTGACCGTGACCGCGCTAGGTCGTCTTCTGTGCTGATAGCCTCTTTGGAAGAAGTTGATGCACGGAGGCATTTTCATCTTTTATGCCCACATTTCTAATGTGCCAGCGTAAAGACTCCACATTTTCGTAGTTTTGAGCGTAAAAGCTCTGGCTACCGAAAATTGGTGTATATCGTAAAATTTGAGTTTTACGCTTGTGGGGAGGACTGCCGGCGTAAAATAGCCAGATTTGCATAATCCTGCGTAGAGCACAGACTGTCGTTTCTTCGGTCTGCATGTTCGTGCAAGACTTGTAATGATATTTTTTCCTTGCACTTTTGTAGTTAATTTGGGTGAGTCTCCACTGGTCGAGGTGATGGGCTCCGCTGCTGGGATGCTGCACTCGAACTACCTGCAGGATCTGTCCCACGTGGCATTTCCGATCTCCGGACCCCAGTATCCTGAGGGAAGGGGGTTTCTGATATCGGTTCAGGGCGAGCGGACGCTGCTGAGCATGATTAATGGCGAGCCCCTGACCTACGTAGACGGAGAGCAGTACATAAAGCCGGCTTTCCTCTTTGGGGACATGATTGACAAACAGTCCCAGACGAGGCCCAAGAGGGAGCCCTGGGTTTTCCCTGTCGAGAATTTGGTTTTGTATTTGCCAACGATGCCGAGGGATTATCCCATCTCGGCCTTCTTCCATGCGACGCATCCCAGGAAGATGTCGTGGATGCTGACTCCTGATCTTCACGGTAAGCCGGGGAAGATCTTTCATCTCAAAGGAGCTGACCGGGGGTTATTTGTCAGTCGCCCTTCCGGCTTTGTGACGTTGTTCCGGGGACTGTGCCCGGGTAGTGTCCCGAGTGAAGACAGCTCGGTGATCCAGTCGGTCCAATTGCCGACCTTCTGCAACGACTTCATGGGACGAGGCAGGGTATATCCCAAGGAGAATCCCCGGTGTAATGGGTGGATTGCCCCAACAAACTCCCGATGGACATGCCTAGTTGACTGGGCCTTGAAGCACTTCCGGAGAGAGCTGGAGGTTATTGGACTATATGCCGCTGTGAGTGCGACGAGCGTCGGGTTGCCTCCGAACCCTAACTTGTTCCTGGCGCTGATGGAGCGGTACATTCCGCTCACTAGGACCTTTGCCACTCCACTAGGGGAGTTGGAATTGGCGCTCCATGAGATGGCAGTTGTCTCGAGACTGCCGATGGGGGATACCCCCTATGAAGAGTACGTTCCCACCAACCGGGAGTTGGGGGATTTGGACCCTCGGGTGGCGGAAGTATATCAGGAGCTGATGTGTCAATACTTCGCGTACACCGCTTTTTATAACGAGCCATCTGATTTGGCTCATACCACCAAGTGGATGTCCTACCTCTTCTTTCACCGAGCTAGGGCTGCCAAGTTTGAGAAAGCCTCGGGGGGCAAAAATGAGCCCGTGAATTGTTTGGGCGTGCTTAGCGCCCAGGTCGTCGAGGGTCTTATGGAGGAGGCCGCAGCTCCGGATCAGATTCTCGTCGAGGGGGTAGGAAAGTACCCCGAAGGCACTAAGGCCTGTAGTTACTTGAGGCGCTGTCGCCGGCCTCTGTCTAAGGAAGCCCAGTTGGCTGGTTTCCTTTCCATATGGCTGCGTCGAGTAGTAGTGTCCGACACAGCGTTCGCGGACCGTATTTACCGGAATATCCTGTGGCCGGCAGTGCGCCTGGTGTTCGGGGCAAGACTGGGCTTGCTTCCTGCCATGGTGTGCCGTATACAGGCTGGCCTGAGAGCCATAACTGATGGGTTGCTCGCCGATGAAGCTCGGCGTGAGAGTTTTCCCAGGGTGGAATTACCATATCTATACTTGATGGGATGGTTAATCCTCCACAATCCCCGGGTGATGTCTCCTGGCTCCGGTAGCAGCTCGGGGGGTATATTCTTGCTGAATTACAAGGATTCCTCCTGGAATGTGAACACAGTCTTAGACTGTCGGTTGGTGTTGAACCTCAGCCAGGGCTGGAAGATCCTCTGTATTGTCCCCTCCGTACATTACAATCAATCAGGGGTACGGCTTGAGGATTCAGGTGGAGAGAAGACCGACCTTTCCCCGGAAGCTTTTAACTGGTTGGTCTTTATTAGGCCCTCCCATCTGCTGTACAGGAGCGAAGATCACTGCTTCTTCGAGCCCTACTTGCCTAGTCGGTTCGCCAGGCAGTTTGGGTACGATCAGTTGCATGTAGGCAATGCCGTCACCAGCTTCAGGTCCAGGGGCGGACTCATTGATGGAGCTAGAGGGTGGCGATATTTCATCACGGGTTGTACGGGGGCAAGCTTTATCATGCCGGTCGTTACAGCCTCCACGGAGCTCCGCATTCTCCATTCTTACGCCCAGTTCTACGTGGCGATTAACACCTTCCATCGTGATTTCGACACGCGTGGAAGCTTCAGGGTCCCTTCTCCCAAGCCTGGGGGAAGAGTTGACGTCCCCTCGGTTTCTTCGGACGAGGGTGAGGAGTCTGGTACTCCGGATGAGCCTCTGGTGTCGGTGCCGAGGTGTGAAGTGCCTTCGCCTGCGGGGGCTTTGGTAGTCTCTTCTGGGAAGCGACGGGCTTCTGCTCCGAAGAAAGTTTCTCTTCGTAAGAGGAGGAAGGAGACGGTCGCTCGTCCTCTCCGCATTCTTGGTGTTGAGGCTCCCGGAAGTGAGCCTGCCTCTTCCTATATCAGGGATGATTCTTTGGCTGGAGGTTCCTCGCCTTTTAGAGAGGGACCTTCTACAGTTCCGGCCGGCGGCGCCGAAGAATCTTCGCTAGAGGTCGCTGTCGTGGCTGCTGCTCCAGGTAGCGGAGCGAGTTTGCCTGTGTGGCCGAGGCAGATGGGAGAATCTTTCCCGAGGTCAACAACGGGTAAAACTCCCGTTGTGTCAGCGAGCGTTACTGGCAAGATTCCAGCTGATGAACCTCGACCGCGTCTTGGTGAGGGCTTGGCAGAACTCTCGGCGATGTCAGTCGGCCCACCTCCTTCTCTAGGCATGACGATTCGCGTTGCGTCATTAAGGCGTGGTTTAGCTACCTCGGGTGCAGATGCGTCGTATATGCCGTTGGCCCCGGGTAAATGTCGTCTTCATGTCTCTCTTTAGAAAGATTATCATCATACTGATATTAACTTTCTTGTCCTCTTTTCAGGGGATAGCGCCCACGGGGAGTATAGCGTTGAAGCACATTCTGGCTCCGCTCGGGCTCCAGACGATGATACGGAGGCGTTCGACTTTGATGAGGAAGTAACTTCGGGGGCCAGTACGCCCGGAGTATTTTCGTCACCTCAAGAGGAGGATGAACCCGTCATCGTGACCCTGCCTCTTGTGAGTGTGGCGATGACTTCGACCGCCGTTGCCGCACCTTCTTCGGTCGCGCCATGCGTCGATGCGACGGCTGTGGCCACCTCGTCTGCAATTGTCCCGGGAGAGGGACTTGCTTATATTGCGGCCAATCCCGGCGTCCAGTCGGATCTAGTTGCGTTGACCGAGCAACATACCAGCCTTTTCTATACCGGTTTGAAAACGATGATATCAATGGTGTTAGCGAAGAGTCTAGATTTTGAGTGCCTGAATAAGACTTCTCTTGCTTCGATCGTGGTCATCAGGGAGCTCGGCGATCCTGGGGCAGCTGACGCTCTGGAGGTGGTGGTTAATGGGTTAGAGCAACCCATTACCGAATACTTGCAGCTGACTCGGGGCAGCCTCGATGTTGACGTCCAGGCTCGGTTCGACCTCATGACTACGCGGCTTACTACAAAGCTGGAAAGCCTAGACAACTCCATCCAGAAGCATAAGCTGGAGATGGATAGGAGAAAAGCTGTCGTGGAAGAGGCTCTTGCCGTTGAGACGCAGTGTCGCACCGAGCATGAAGGGAATGCGACGAGGGCCTCCAAGCTGAAGGAAAAACTCGCTCAGGCTGAGGTATGGGCTTCTCAATCATTGGCGGGTCTAGAGGTAGCAGCTGGTCGTCTGAGCGCAGCGCGACAGGATTTGGACCGTGCAGAAGCTGCTCGTGCGGGCTGTCTTCGGACAAAGGCTGATCTGACCCTTACGAACACTCCCGAGGCACGGCTGGAGCAGGCTCGCGCCGACGCCTTGGTTCTTAGGAATGAGAGGATAACTACACTGGAGCGGCTGATTCATAATCTGACTACTCCGCCATTATGATGTATCCTTTCCCTTTTTGCTTGCCCAGATATAATTTTGCCTCCCTTTTGGGAATAAATAAAGGCGACTCTTTTCTGACTTTTGTGGACCCGTCATTTCGGAATGTAAATGACAGTTTTTTAGGCGAGAGTAATATCAGAGGTAGTATGGACATGATAGACTCTCGATAAACTTCTTAGCAGGACATATCTTATTCAGAGGTCGTACAGACATGATAGGATATGACCCAACTAGTTTTGTTTTGGGAGTAGTTTTGTCAGAATATGAGATCCTTGCTATATTCCACCTGAGCAGGGGAGTTTAAGCATAGTACCTTTTCAGGAATTTGCCGTTGATAGGAGCCATTAATAGGTCTCCATTAGGCTGGGCTAACCTGTAAGCGCCATTCGAGAATATTGTCTCGATCACATAAGGGCCTTCCCACTTGGGCTGAAATTTGCCTTTGCTTATGTGAGTAAGAATCATCGGCCTTCTTACGGCTAGGACTAGCTCGCCGACTTTGAACACTCTTTCCTTTACCTTACGATTGAAGGCTTTGGAAATGCGCGCTTGGTAGAGCGCGATGCATTGTTGAGCTTGGAGGCATTTCTCGTCTAATCCTTCCAGCTCTTGGAGCCTTAACAGGTCATTCTTTTCTCGAGTCAGCTCACTAGTCACGGCTATCCTGAGCGACGGGATCTGGATTTCGATGCAAAGAACTGCTTCGCTCCCGTAGACTAGTGAAAAGGGGGTACAACCTGTCGGTGTTCGTACCGTTGTGCGGTATGCCCAGAGACATTCGCCTAACTTCTTGTTCCAGTCTCTTTTGTTTGAAGAGATGAATTTCTTCAAGAGTTTGATAATGGTTTTGTTGAAAGCTTCCGCCAAACCATTAGCAGCTGGATAATATGCCGTAGAGGCAATATTGTGTATCCGATTTTTATCGCAAAACCGATGAAACGCTTGGATGATGAACTAAGGCCCATTGTCGTGAATTATCCTCCGGGGTACCCCGAAGCGATAAATGACGTGGTGCTTGATGAAGCTGATTACGTCAGACGCCTTTACCTCAGCCAGAGGGATCGCCTCTGCCCATTTGGAGAAGTAATCCGTGATGGCCAGTATGAACCGGTGGCCTCTGGAGGAAGACGGGTGAATGGGACCAACGATATCCATACCCCATGCTTCGAAGGGCCAGGATGCAACCGTAGGATGTAGATATTCAGACGGTTGGTGTATGAAGTCTGCATGAACCTGACAGGCTCTGTATTATTTTACATAGCTAATCGCGTCTGTGATCATAGTGGGCCAGTAATAGCCCATTCTTCTGATACGATCCTGTAGCTTAGGACCGGGCTGATGTGCTCCGCATACGCCGTCGTGAGCTTCCCGGATAACCTGCTGTGCTTCATCGTCTGAGAGACATCTTAATAGCAGTCCATCGTAAGTCCGACGATATAGGCATTGTGAAGATGCATCGAAGTAGAAGCGTAATGATCGTCTCTTGACGGATACTGCTTCTCTGGGGTCTTCTGGCAAGATTCCGTATGCGACGAAATCTATGAAGGGACTCCTCCAGTCTCTTCCAGGGGGATCTGTGTTTATAGCGTGGCTGCGTTCTATGTGGAGGTTGTTCTTCACGCAGAATAAATCTCTGTTAAGAAGGATCACCGAATTCTGCCTTCTTATAGGAGTAGCTAAATCTGCCGCTAGACTAGCTAGGGCATCAGCTTCTAGATTCTGGGATCGAGGGACATGCTCTAGGAAGAATTCTTTGAATGTCATGGCTATCTCGACCGTCGCTTGGTGATAGGGGATGAGGTCTGGATTCCGGACTTCATATATTCCTCTGACTTGATTGACGATAAGCAGAGAATCACCAAAAGCTTCCAGGGACTCTACCCCCAGCTCTTTAGCAACTTGGAGCCCTATTAGTAGAGCGTTGTACTCCGCCACATTATTGGAGCAGGGCTCGCTAAGAGAATATGCTCGGTAGATGACGAGCTGATCAGGGGCGACCAGGATGACTCCTACTCCTGAAATGATGTTTCCCTTAGGACCGGTTCTGGAGGTGCCGTCGAAGAACAGTTGCCATGCATCTCCTTCCATTGCGGAATTACATTCTGCAACTTCGTCGGGAATGTCTTCGTATAATTTGGAGGTCTCCGGGATCGGATGAGCGGCTAGGAAGTCGGCCAGCGCTTGGCCTTTGATGGACTTCTGCGGTACGTATACCATGTCATATGGTGTTAACAACATCGCCCAAGTTGCGAGTCAGGAATTAAGAACGCTCGGCTTGCTCATCAGTACTCGAAGAGGGTTAATCTTGGAGATGATGTGGATAGTCTGGCCGGTGACATAGTGCCGCGTCTTTTGGATAGCGAACATCAGAGCCAAGCATTCTTTCTCCACTGGGTTGTACCGGTGTTCGGCTCCGACCATCATCCTGCTGAGGTAGTAGATAGCCTGTTCATGCCCTACATCGTTCTTCTGTGCGAGAAGAGCTCCTAGCGAATGATCCATTGCTCGGACGTACAGCAAGAACGGTTTTTCCATAACGGGAGGCACCAGAACTGGCGGACTGGTGAGGTAGCGTTTGATATCCCCGAATGCTTGCTGACAGGTTTTGTCCCACACGAAGGATACACCTTTCTTCATGAGATGCGAAAAGGGCTGACATCTTCCCGAGAGGTTGGATATGAACCTCCGGATATAAGCCAGACGGCCTTAAAATCCCCGGAGTTCCCTCAGATTGCGGGACGGTCGCATTTCTACGATGGCTTGGATTTTGTCAGGATTCACCTGGATGCCTTTGGCGGTGATGACAAATCCCAGGAATTTGCCACTAGATACACCCAGGAAGGACTTCGTAGGGTTCATCTTGAGTTGATGTTGGCGTATTAACTCAAATACCGTCCTCAAGTCTTGAATATGATCATCCTTGAGGCGGCTCTTGACGGCTATGTCGTCCACGTAATATTCTACTATTTTGCATAAATGCTCATGGAATATGCTGCTCATAGCCCGTTGGTATGTAGCCCCGGCGTTCTTCAATCTGAAGGGCATGACCGTATAGCAATATACTCCCAATGGGGTACGGAAGGCAGTGTGCTTCTCGTCTTCAGGATGCATCTTGATCTGATTGTACCCTGAGAACCCGTCCATGAAAGACATGCGTTCAAAGCTGCAGGTGTTGTCGATCATGATGTCCGTGATGGGAAGAGGAAATTCATCCTTGGGGCAGGCTGCGTTTAGATCTCGGTAATCGATGCAGATACGTACCTTTCTATTTTTCTTCATGACTGGGACAACATTGGCGACCCAGTCGGAATGTTGTTCTTCCCGGATAAATCAACAGGCTATCAGCTTCTTGACTTCAGCTTCAATGGCGTCCATCATATCCGGGCGGAACCGGCGTTGGTGCTGCTTCATAGGCTTTGAATCGGTCAATATGTTGAGCTTATGAGTAGCCACCTTTGGGTCAACGCCCGACATGTCCCCATAATCCCATGCAAAGATGTCGACGTATTCCTTTATCAGTTGTATGATTTCTCCCCTTTCAGCTGGGGGAAGATTGTCACTGATAAATATCGGTTTTGGCGAAAGTTCACCCCCAACATCGATTTGGATAACTTCGTCTTTGGTGGGAGGTTCTCTTTGCTCGAAGCAGAATTCCCACTACGTATCCATTTGTTGAGCCCAAGAGTCATTCTCAAATGGCTCAGAATCCTGTTCATCTGCTTCTGGGGAATCTGTCACCACCATATTTACTGATAGCGTTTGTCCGAGAGCATCAGGTGAGTCGGGGGGTGACGGGCCATCCTGGGAGGAGAAAAAGATGTCCTCATCCGACTTGGAAGTCGTAAGGGAGGTGGCATACCCTAACCCAAAACGAGTTTGACGATAGCGGGGGTCACCGCGCGGCGGCGTTCGTCTGCCTCTTTCGTAGTTGAGGCCTGGCTTCCGCTTCAAGTCATAGCCCATGTTTTGCATGATCCTTAATGCCTGCGGGCTGTATCGGTAAATCTGCATTTTCCCAGTATCGTCATCGAAAGGGTCTTCCAGGCTGGCCGGTTGACTGCGCATGCGACCGAAGAATATGGGGCGCTGACTGCTGTATCTAAGCGGGACAACAAAGATAGAATCCTCATGGGGTCCATACGTCGTGATGATGTTGGACGATGACGCTGCTTCCCAGACATATGGATGGTAGGAGTTTATAGCTGCCAAGAATTTTTGTGCCATGGGTCCTACCTCATCACGGGGCGTGGATTCCTGATTTGGAATCTGAGCATCAATGTACTGGAAAAGAGGAAGTTTATTATCATCTGGAACTCCGTTCCTGGTCGTGTTTACATCGGTCGGCTGCCCGTTGCGCCGAAGGTTGATGACCAAAGGTGGAGGCTTTTGGTTCAGAGTGACCGTTGGAGAGTCGCTTCCTTTTCCTGAGTTGGATCTGTTCAAGTGAATAGCCATAGGCTCTGTGGCTTTTGGACGAGTGGTTCGTCCTTTCACTCTGATTGACAGCGGTAGTGCGGCGGAGGGTTTTCCTGGCTCCCGGACGAGTGCTCCGTCCTTCGCCTCACCTGGCGCTTCTTCCGTGTGGTCTTGGGAGTATAACACGGCGTCAGAATAGTAGGATTCAATTCCTTTAAACGTGTTTAGGTCAGCCACCTCCGTTTGTACGATTCCTTGTGCATCTACATATTTAAGGCATTGATGTAGAGTTGAAGGAACGATGTTGTGGTCGTGGATCCACGGTCTTCCCAGCAAAATATTGTAGGATACCTCTGAATCGATGACGTAACATGTGGCCACCGATCTGAGATTGCCGATCTGGATTCTCAAGCGGATCTTCCCCAATGGCTTACTTCTTCCAGCGTTGAAACCCACGATTGTAGTGGTAGTGTAAGCCAGTTCGTTGGTAGGAATTCTTAGCGGCCTGAGCAGATTGTGAGGGATGATGCTGATCGACGACCCCGGATCTATGTGAATTCGGTCGACCTCCATGGAACCGACATACCCGGTGTAATAGAGGGGCCTGTCATGTCTGTTATGTTTTAACAGCATGTCGTCTTGAGTGAAAGTAATATTTGGGACCACCTCCATCACGCTGTGGCATTGAGGACACGCCACTGGCTCCTCGTCGGGGGACTTGAGCTGGGTCAAGTATACCTCCGCCTGCATCAGTGCTTCACTCAGGGCTAGACGAGTGTCTGGGGAGAGCCTGAGTAGCTCAACGATGGAGAGCCTGGCTGGCGTATTGGCTACTTGGGCCAGGATGTCGAATTCGTACGCCTTCTCTAAACCCTTGCTTGGAATGTTTTTTACAGGTTTATCAAAGCGTACTTCTCTCTGCTTCCCCATTTCCGCCGGAGTAGGTTTCGCAGGGCTGATGTTTTGCATGGCGGGACCTTGCTCTGAAGGTTTGGCGGCTGGAGCGTCAGCCGGTGCGCCTTCCTGACATGCTCCGTTGTCGTTGAGGTAGGCCTTCCCCGAACGGGTTACGGCAAATACCTCGTCTCCGTCTGATGCAAAAGAAGTTGCGACCATGTGGCATGGCCTGTATTTGGGGCTCTTTTTAGACGTAGCTTTATTAGCTTTCGTCTCTTCTTCGAGTTCTGACACCAAATCCGGATGGACCCACATGTTCTCGCCCTGACGGGTGGTCAGGGGTACTAGGTCATGATTTTGATCCCTAGCTGGAGGGAGATTAACGATGTTCATCGTAGCTTGGGAAATAGGCGTGACACCGTTCATGACTTCTTGGGGAGGCAGATCGCCGAACCGCAGAGAGATCATGTTGGCCGTCACCGTCTTCTCGGTGTTATGCAGAGTGATGGCCTTAGCATCGATCAACCCCTGGATCTTCCTTTTTAGTACGTAACACACCTTTGTTGGGTGGTGTACGTACCTGTGAAAGACGCAGTATTTGGGGTCGTCAGTGCTGTCGACTTCTTGGGGCCGCCTTAGTTTCGAAAGAGTGATCTTGCCGCTTTTGACAAGACACTCGAATATACTAGGGATATCGTCGTCGTCGAAAGAGTAGACTCGACGGGCCTGGAAGTCCCGGGCTTCGTCTGCGTGGTTGCCGCCGCCTTTTGTCTGGACGTATTGACCGTCAGAGTTTCTTTTCCCTTGGAGCTGCGAGGATGGTCGCTGCTGGGAGATGACCTTTTGCCTCTATCGGAGGCGGAGATCATAATGCCATTGTCGCGCGCCTTGCGACTGTTGTCTTCGGCGGCCACTGCCGAGATGATGAACGAAGGCCACTCATGGAACTGATATGGTCCTGTAAACACCGAGATTACGGGAAGGAGGTTCTTCCTGCAAATGTCTACTAATGCCGAGTCCGGAACTCCTGGAGGCATTTGTAAGGTGGCCTGGCAAAAACGTTCGACGAAGGTGCGAACGTCCTCCTTTTCCCTTTGTTTGACTTCGATGAGAGAGAACATAGACATGTCCATCCCACCCTCGTAGAATTGCGTGAAGAACAAAGCTTTGAAGTCTTCGAAGGAAGTAATGCAGTTGTCCGTCAAGCTACGGTACCACTGATAGGCTACCCCTGAGAGGCAGCCTTTGAACACCCGAGTGAGGAGGGCGTCGTTCCCTTGTAGCAACACCGTCATAATACTGAAGTAGTTCATGTATTGACTTGGTAATGTTTTTCCTTCGAACAGAGCCATAGTCTGAGGTTTATATTTCGGAGGAAAAGGGACTTCTTCCCAGGTAGCTGGGTAAGGTTGGTTGATTCCCAGTTTCTTGAGCTGATCTTTGTGCTTCAAGGCGTCAAACTGGGCTTTCAACTCCCGTACTGCCTGCATCGAATTTTCAGTTGAGAGCGAGGCTCCGGTGTAGTGTGGAGTTGGTTGTATCGTAACTCCAACGGGAGGTAATATATTCACCGAGTGGGGAAGCGGAGGAGCTGCCGACTCTTGATCTAGAGCGGGCTCTTGGCTTGGGTTGGATGGTGGCAAGTCCACCCCCACACGTATCTGAGTTGGCGGGACCGACGCTTGAGCCACGCAGTTGCGTGCTGAGTTAGCATCATCTGGTGCATGTTCTCCATTACGGATTGCATTTGTTTCAGAGACGTCTCCAGCACAGTGATGCGTTGTTCCGCGTTTCCTGAGGGCAAAGATTCCTCGTGTCCATCTTCAACAGCGTAAACTCCCATTTCCCTAGGCGTCATCGAAGGATTAGTATAGGTCGCTGCAGAAGTCGACTCTATACTCTCAGCATCTGATCTGGGAGATTGGCGACCCCCAGCGTTGGAATCAGATGAGTACGAAGCCGGTTGCTGTGACCTTGCATGGGTGTTTTGGAATACCCCAGCTTCAGTGTTCCTGTGGAGGTCTTCGAATCTCCTTCGGCTCGGAGGTCCAGAGGGATGACGTCTTGAGCTTGACCTTCTTCTAGGTATGCGTGAAGCTATGTTCACGGATGCATACGCGGGCTCTTCTTCCGGGAAAGACTGAGAGTAGCTCAGCCGGTCGAAAACCGACCGTCTTGCTTTAGAACAGTAGCAGTCAATCACGATTTTATGACTATTACAATATTGCTCTCTAGGGGGCATAATAGACATGTTGGAAGGTCCCCTCTCCTTACGCTTCTGGTTTAGGCATTCGCGTAGGTCAGGAGTAGCAACCTGAGCTTGCTTCACGTCGTGGGACCTCGCCTGGCGTAATTTGGAGATTCGCTCAGACTGGCGTAAAGCTGAAGAGGTCCTTAGTCGGCCATCGGCTTCTCGCGTAATCCAGAGAGTAGGCAGATTGTTCTCTTGCTGGCGTAAAGGCCGAGAAGCTGAGTATTTGCCTGTTTGCTTCCCCTCGCGGAGATCACAGCGCTCATCTGGTTTACCGTAGAGGTCAGATGTTGTTTTGCGCGTGGAGCGTGATCTATACTTCCGATTTGGCGTTGAGGCACTATCGAAAGTTTTTTCTGTACCGCGCGTAGCGGGAGATTGATTCCTACGCGTAGAGCGCAGTGGATACTTCTGGGTTAGCGCTGAGGCTTTGCCCGAAGTTTTGTCTGTACCGCGCGTAGCGGGAGACTGATTCCTACGCGTAAAGCGCAGTGGATACTTCTGGGTCAGCGCTGAGGCTTTGCCCGAAGTTTTGTCTGTACCGCGCGTAGCGGGAGACTAATTTCTGCGTGTAAAGCACAGTGGATACTTCTGGGTCAGCGCTGAGGCTTTGCCCAAAGTTTCGTCTGTACCGCGCGTAGCGGGAGACTGATTTTTACGTGCAGGGCACGGAGGGAGCGATGCTACTACCTCATTGGTCGGAGAGATCGGAGAGATCGGAGAGTCCACAGGAACGGTAGAGGATGTCTTGGGCATCCACACTTTGTGCAGCTTCCTGTTGTCTTGGACGGAGAGAGAGTGAGAGCCACCCCCAGTTCGAAGCATGTCTTCGTAGGCAGACTGGTCGAATCGGACGACCAGTATCATCTTCACGGATCCCACGGATACCGCATCGTGTTGAGCAATTGCTTCCTCATCAGAAGAGAAAGATGTCCCCAGCAGAGTCGCCATCTTGTTTGTGGTTATTTAAACGAAAAGAATAGGGATGTATTCGATGTGGGGGTTTACACGGAACCCGCCTTCTTTTGTTTACAAACAAACTTGTACAATATAATCCTATACGAGGATGTGGGAGTACAATTTATTTAATCTGGGTATATATTGCTATAGGTGTCTGATCTGCGGTCGATCACTTTAGCCCTTGGACCACACGATGTTGAAGAAGTGCCGTAGGAGACAGAAAGCAGCTTCGAAGGTTGCAGAAGAGGGTGGATGCACGATGCTGAAGTCGTCGGTCCCTACTCTTTGCCTGAGCTCCGGGTGCTCTCTCTCTCTCTCTATCAATTCTCCGACCTGGTTCGATCTTCCAAATTGTCGACCTTGTTCCCCATTGATAGGGGTCTCTATTTATAGAGTTTTGGTGACAATGACCACTCCATCGGTGTAACAACCGAGGAGTGGAAAGTACAGCATCCTTTTACACAACGGTTAAAGCAACCAATGCCTACGTATAGATGATCTTTTGAATGAGCGTGTGATACGGGTCCAACTAAGGGGACACAACGCGTACAATTGCTACTAAGATCATGGCGTAAAAGCCACGTAGGTAGGTATCCATTGTGTAGCAGAGGTTGGCATAGAAGCCAAATGTCTGTCACCATGGCATAGAAGCCAAGTAGGCATAGAAGTCGAATAGGCATAGAAGCTGAACAGGCATAGAAGTCGAGTAGGCATAGAAGCCGAGCAGGCATAGAAGCCGAACAGGCATAGAAGCCGAGTGGTCGTAGAGACTGAATGGTCGTAGAGACCGAGTGGGCGTAGAAGCCGTATGAGCACAGATCCTGAATGGGCGTAGAAGCCGCTGCGTACTGTGCTAGAATGGGCATAGAAGCCGCTGCGTACCGTGCTGATGTGGACGTCTTCAAATGCGGAGGCGTGTTTTGAAGGTCTGCAGCCCTTCTGTGCACCCGTCGCAGAGACGTGCCTTGAGAGAAGCTGTCACCGCTCTGTGTAATTAGACGTGGAGACGTGCCTCGAGTCCCGTACGAGGTGCAGCTTTTGACGTGGCAGGCGGTTTGCCTGCTGCGGAGCATAAAATAGCTCATGTTTGCCTATGTAAAACAGGACAGCGTATTCCCTTGTACGCGAAAGAGCGGTTTATGCTGTGGAGACTCCAGTAAACGACGGTTTGGTGATGCTTTAACCAAATCCTATGCATTAAATGCAGAGATCCACCATCATACTGTGGGGCGCGTCTCGAGGGGTCTGCCATCGTTTTCAGCCGTCGTCTGGGTAGCCGTGCAGCACTTTCTGTCAGGAGTCAGAGGTCAGATTTGCTGCGTGACTTGACATGTTCATTTCGGGGTAGACGAAGCGTTCCTCGTATGCATTAACGCTGCTTTGAGAGCGGTTGAGTTTTACGCCATGGAGGCGATGAAGAACTTTGTCTTACGCTGGAGCAGCCTGGACGTACTGCACTTACGCGGATGGTCCTTTGAGCATACACTTCATGCTGTGTTTTAGCGGAGAAAGCTCTGTTATACGCTTGATGGCTCTGAAGGCCTCTGTTTACGCTGCTCTGCATCAAGAGGCTGCGTAGCTCTTCCCAGCGTATTTTTTATGCTTCTACACATGCATATTCTATTAATTCAGTATTTTGACATTGATATTCCATAACTAGGTCATTGTGATCTCACCTTGGACATTGATCCTCATACCTTCCTCAGGACCGCAGGCGAGTACATTCTCTGACATTTTTTATTTTTGTTGATTAATTCTATAATTCTAATTGTATAGTATACTTTATTCTGACACTGTGGATACACGGATTAGCATCCTAGATACCTGTCATGAGGAGTCGTGATTGGAATCTATCGTGCTAGCTGGGGATGGGGAAATATTAGCAGATTATGTGATCATACCCCACCTTACATGCATCATAACTCACCCCACATATTACGTTGGGTGTAGCCTGACCATTTACATGCCTCATAGCCTGTTATATATGATTAGCCTGACTATTGCTCGCATCATAGCTAACCAGATGGTTAGCCTGATCTCACATGTATCATAGCCAATCATATATAACAAGCCTGATCTCGTCCCAAGCCGATCACATAATAAACTGATATTTCAAACACATAGCCAGATATTTATTCTTTATTTCAGTTCACTTGTTCTAGCATTCACTTATATTTTTATTCCTTGCTAGATGTTCTATTGCTTATTACATATTCTCTAGTATTCCATATTTTTAGTATTTCTTTCATCTTTTATTTTCTTACACTATTTTTATAGTTTTGTCAACATAAATGAAACTGCTATTTAGTGCTTGTGCTTCGCTCCAATCCTGACTAGATAACATTTTTCAGAGGACTTGGAGGACTTCTGTCCTACCCACTACGGCCCGGGGGCAGAGGGAGATTTTGTACCAAATATTCTAAAGGAATTTTCTATCTTAGAGGAGACACCACCTACAGGCATTTAGACTATCTTATTTATGTTTTTTTGTTCTAGAACTGAGACTTGGGTTGTATATTGTTATTGATACTTTCTGTGGACCTCGTGTTGTATTTATATTTATGCTTGACTTAGGTCAGTACTCTGTATCCTTATATCTCATCGTGCCATTTACTTTCCAATAGTCTTGTGATTGAGTATATATATATTATAAATTGTTGATCCATGTATTATCTTTGTCCTCCCTATGGAGTTGAGACCATTGACAGGATGAGTTATGTTTGTTAGTCTTGAGACCTAGATAGCGTTCTACCGCCGATGTGCGGCGTAGGCTGGACGTGCCCATGCCCAATTTTCGGGTGCGGGTCGTGACAGCCAGACTAATAGTGGACAGACTGGCACAATAGTCAAGGAGATCAAGACAATTAATGCAGAAGATTCATTGGCATGCAGACCCAGGTTGTTGTTTTGTGACTTATGCTGTTGTTCCAACCAAACTATGCTAGTGAGTCTTCACAAACCAAAATACGTCGCTGACTTATTCTACAAGAAAGTACGCCTTCGAGCTATCTTCAATCAAAATATGCCGCTGAGCTATTTTACACCAACATACGCCAGTATGCTACTCTCACTAAAAACTTTACAAAATTATGCCAGTGTTCTACTTCCCTCAAGATGTATCAAAATATGCCAGCATGTTATTTCTTCAAGAGTACGCCTGTACCTCTTTTGCCATAGTACACACTTCCTCAATAACTGACAGTGAGCGATTATAATTCCAAGAATGCTACGTGTATTTAATGCCATTATCTTTGGAGAATGTGCACAAATAGATATCACCATGACCCGAGCTTTCCTCGTATATGGAGCCACGTATCAAGTTGACAGTAAAATATGCGCCCATCAAACAGAACTTGGGCAGTGATTGTCCAGAATGTGTGCACAAATAGCAAATACAGTACAAATTGCTTAAAAGTGTGCAGACCCATCTAACCGGTTTCTATGCTATAAATTGTAGAAGCATAAAAATACTACAGGCCACATAGAGCTCATGCCGCATAAATAATATCTATGCGGCCAGATAAAAGCCACATAGGGACCAAGGATCCGCATAAAAGCTTATTTTTACTCAACAACCGAGGCGTCTGACACATCAATCATGAAGCCGAGACATTTCAAAAGTCGTACAAATGATAGCTCAAGAAAAGACAAAGAAGGCACATCAACTCATTAATGAATTTGTCATACGTGCCATGCCACGTGTTTCCCTCTATACATCCTTCGTCTTATGCGGCCTTGTCATCATGCGGCCACAGCCATACGAGATCTCATATGCGGCCACGATGCTTATGCAGGCACAACGACTATGCGGCCTTGACGATATGCGGCCTCAGTCAGAATATGCGGCCATAACACATATGCGGCCAAGACTGCTAGGCGGCCCATGATCCACAGGGTTTTTCTGTTACGACAAAAGAGATCTTCGCACAGTTGTTGTATACTAGGTGTTTAGCTGACTAAGTCACACACGCAACGGGTTGAAATGACCCCGAGATCTCATCAACAAAATAGCTTAACTAATCCAATGCGGCAGTTTGTCCACATCATGCTGCTACCGTTGTAACATCATACTGTTGAAGTAGCCCTATGCGGCCACCAAACAGGAATATATGAGGCATCCATAACACGTCCACAGGATGAATATAAATAGCAGGGTACCATACCCAAACATCAGGCTGGCTATATACGGATCTACACTCGAGCATAGAAGAAGAGCTTCTACATCGGATCATCCATGGAGTAATATTAGTTGCTATACTCCTAACCCTCCATCGTCACTCCCAGAAAATAAATTTGTACTTAGATTATCTTCTAGAACTTCTCTGTACTTTTTCTTAGTTTGTTAATCAAAATTGGTTCTTTCAGTTCTCTTTTTTATTTAAATGGCAAACACGATGGCGACTTTGCTGGGAACGTCCTCCTCTGTTGAGAAGTCGGTGACGCAGTCCGATGCGGCTAAGTTGGGATCGACGCAAAAGATGCTGGTGGTCCACTTCGACCAGCAAGTGTTCGAGAAAATACTCCCAAAAGGAAGTGCTAATCCTTCGCCAAGGATAGCCAAGCCCAAGAAGACCCACAGAACGTGGGTGGCCAAAGCATGTGCCTCACCAAGCTGTGGAGCAGACACTTCCCGCCTCGCACTCTGTTGCCGATGATGGTCGTCGGACAAACAACCAGAACGTCCACGTCTATACGACATCCCAAGCTGACGCAGAAACTGTTCAGCACCAAGACTCTGGCAGAGAAAAATACTACGATGCCAGACGTTGTGCTGAAGCAGCTTTTATGCTGCCAATGAGGAGGCCGCTTAAGAATATCCATGTGGCATCAACTCATGGCCGCAGATAGACCGTTGCATGCGACCCTGATTATAAACACCCTAATTTTCAGAGTAATTTTAATATAATTTTTTTCAGAATTTTTGGTATTTTCTGAAAGAAGAATCAAGGTGATTGTGAGTTAAAGATTTTTAAATGCAGTTTACTGGTGTTAAAATATTATGGAAATAATATTTTAAGATGTAAAATGGAAAATCGGACACAGGGTATTTTTCGGTGAATTTATTGGACTCCGGAGTAGCGTTCTAAGCCCTAAAAACTATTGGCTTATTAAACCGAACCAAACCCAGCTTATTGGGTCGGATCCGAGCCAAACCCGACCCAAAACCCAATTGGAACCCTAGACTCCGCCGGATTTACTGTGCTCAGCCTTTATATTCTTGCCTCGACATCCGTGCCCAGTCCTTAAAAAACCCTAGCCGCCGCGCCGTCATCTTCCCCCAACTCGTCGTTGCCGGAACCCTAGACAACCCTTCGACACCTCCCTCTTCCTTCCCGCACGCACAGCCGCCGAGTCGCACCCCGACTTCCCCCTCAATATCTTCGCCGCACGACCCCGCTCTTCTCGCCGTCGAACTCCGCACAGCCGATCAACTCCACCCTCCACTGCCCGCTCGACGCCGAGTCCGCCCAGCCCCTGCACCCGTGACCCCGACGCCTCCCACCGCTGTCACCCAGCGACCCGCGGTCGTCGACCCAGCCCCGTCGACCTCGCTGCTCCGCCGACACAGCGCTATCCGCCGACCGACCGAGCCCCGCTCCGGCCAGCGCAAGCCCCGACCCTCGGTGCAGCGACCCAAGCACAGTCGGCTGTGCAACCTCCTCCAGGCCGACCCCGCACCACGACCGGCCGACGTTCCCCTCCGCTCAGGCCAACTCTGCTCCGCCCGACGAGCCGCCCCTCGCCGACCAGAGCAGCTACTCTCCGACAGTTCTCCGGTCGCACCCTGAACCCTAGCCTGGATACAGCAACTCGATACGCAGGACACGAAGTTGACTCTCGGACACGTGGAATTCAGCGTTCACGGAGCCCTGTTCAGGTAACGTTTTCTCTTACCTCGCAACTCCAATTTCGATTCTGTCAGTTGCTACGCGTAGACTGCATAACCCTCTTGGTGTCCGTGCAACCCGCTCGGTGCATCGCATCCTGTGGTGATCGCACACCGCGATCCAAAAACAGGAAAAACAACGCCCTATTTCACCCCGGAACTGAGTGCGCCCCGCCAAACGGGACGACTTGGTCGCATGCGGTCTTTATCAAAACGTGTGCGTCGTTGATACGGTCGTGTGGGATTTCGCAGAAGTCGATTCGGATGTGCGTGCACACCGGAATCAACGTGTATCCGCCGACAACATCCCGTATCCGTCCTTTCTGGAACACGCTGTAATTTTGTGTACACACGTCGGATCGAGACAAAACTTGTGCCATCAGACTCGTAGTAATATGCTGGTCCTGTGACCCAAGTTTGGTTCGATTATGAGAACGTTGACAAAATCGCGTATCGTGGGCCCCACAAGCTCCACTTGACGGGCGATTTTGTGATCGGCTCATTAGAATCCAATTCTGGAAGTTTCGTTGGGTTCGTATCATCGTTCCTGACTTGTAGACACTGAGTTTGAGGAATTTAGAGACCTTGGACCCTGGCACGCTTTCCGGTGCAAAGTAGCCCACATGTGGAACCCGTTTTGGCCCGGAAATGCCCTTTTTGCCCCTGTGTCAAAATTGGACGTAAGGACAGGCGTTTCTAGCTATTCGACATCTTCTGAGATTGTTGGTAATATTTATTACAGCTTTTGGAGGAGTACCCACCGGATCCACTAATACAGGGATAGCTTTTGGTATTCAAACACCAGGCAAGTGTACCTTGCCAAACTCTGCATTATTGTTATATATTTTCTTTGCTTTATTATATTGCTGTGCATGCTTAACCTAGGACCGTGTGACGTACTTAGCATCTGATTATCAATCGGGTGCCAACATCGTACGCGGTGTTGTGTATTGTCATCTAGAGATGGATACTCGTGACACTTTATCTTCTTGTACTTGTCTTACCAAGTACACTATGACCCAGGATACTTGACACTGTTCATGAGACAGGATCTTCCCGAGATATTCGTGGTGATTCTGTATAGGATACAGGACTTGACAGAGATATTATATTCCTAGACATTTATGACTTGTGCATTAGTTATGATCCCGCTGACATGGACATGAGAAGTTATGGTCATGATATACGTGGTTACATTGGGTGGGGAGAGACACACAGACTACAGGCTGATCATATATATACACCCCTATTATTGTGAGGCACCAGACTCTGAAGCCCGAGCTTGGCCCATTACTCATTATTACTGCTGCTACCGGCTCTCCGACACAGAGCTTGTAGTGGCTTCAGCCTGAGTTCTAGTGCTGCTCTCATCTTGCATATCACTTAGCTGGTTATTTAGTGTTCCCTTATTGTTCCATCTATTGCTGGAGAGGCCCATAGGCTATAGGTTGATTATGTTATGTCGGCTACTCAGTCTCCCGCTGAGCTAGACCACCTCATGATATCACTGCTACCGGCTCCCCTACACAGAGCTTGTAGTTGTTTCAACCTGAGTACTATTGATATTCTCACTTGCATTTCACACAAATGTTTACTTACTTACCCTACTTATCTCATTATTTGCTGCACTGCTTATATTTTGGCTTGTATATTTTCTGTACCTTGCTATGTCCCCTGAGGACCTGGATATGGATTATGTCCCCAGGATTTGAGGACGAGATCTATCCTGAGGTATACGGGACCGCAGCAGAAGCTAATCCAGGAGTTGTACCGCCATCCGAGGATGAGGTGTCAGCCGAAGACTTTTTCTGAGCATCCATGTTTCATGCTCAGTATTTATTTATTTCAGTCATTTATATTCTGGTCTGTTGAACCATTGTATCAGATATTTATCGGGTTGTTCCCCGAAGTACTTTGTTGAGACTAGCTGATGATTTACATTCCTTATTTATTCTGTGGATCATATTTTATATCTTGTGTGGATGAGATTAGTTGTGCCATGTTGTCGTAGACTTGATTTTATAGCTTAAGTATGCCCTGATGGATCCATTAAATTGGGTTTGTCCATCAGTGCGTACTGCTGGCCATTGCCACGTATCTAGTCCCTCGGTATTTTGGGACTGGAGCGTGACATGGTTTTTGTGGTGGCCCATGCAGGTCTACGACTAAATCGTTCGGTTTCAACTTAGGGACCGAACCAGCCTGCCCTAAGGATAAGATAAGTTCTAGGATCTCATCCATTATTTAACCCATTGTTGAACTCTATATCGAACTCGAAATTGTTACTTGATTTTCATCCTGTATTGATTCCTCTGTGCGTTCTTACAGTTTATCTTTTGGTTGCAGAGAGAAATGGATCCCAGGAACGGAGACGAGATTCCTTTGGATACACCACACGACGCTATGGTTACATATATAGACGGAGTGACTCCAGGGAATGGAGGACAAGCATCGCAGAGCGATCAAACCGGTCAGCCTAATCCAAGGTTCCGGAGAGATGACATCCCACCTCCACCACAGTTCACTCCCCAGATGCCAGTTTTCCCGCCAGGACAAGCCATGGACGGGCAACAGATGTTCCAGATGATGTATGCTATGATGCAAGCCCAGCAGCAGATTCAGCAAGAGGCCCATCGGCAGGAGGCCGAGTATCTGAGAACCAGCCTGGTATCCGCATTGGAGCAGGCAAATCCACCAGCGAGACGATCGACGACGGGATCTATCACCGACTTCCGTCAGCTCAAACCTCGTATATTTTCTGGTAAAGAAGGGCCAACAAAAGTTCATGAATGGCTCACAAACATACAGCATCAGTTAGAAGTCGCTGAACTTCCGAGAGAGAAGTGGATGACTGCAGTCA
The DNA here is from genome assembly GCA_036927795.1 of Iris macrosiphon. NCBI lineage: Eukaryota > Viridiplantae > Streptophyta > Magnoliopsida > Asparagales > Iridaceae > Iris > Iris macrosiphon. The sequence goes on from JAYESA010000002.1 coordinate 61,702,151, forward strand.
GAATGCAGTTAACTGAGAATGCACATCACTGGTGGTTAGCAGAGGAGAGGAGGCTCGGACAGGACCGAGTCACCTGGGAAGAGTTCTCTAGACTCTTCTGGGAGATGTATATTCCCGCAGTAGCACGGTCAGAGCTCAGAGACAAGTTCAACCGTCTTATCCAAGGCAATATGACGGTGGAAGAATACAACGCGGAATTCATTCGCCTCAGTCGCTTTGCCCCAACCTTGATTACGACAGAGGAAGAGAAAGTTGAGAAGTTCTTTGACGGACTGAAGTTCGAGCTCCAGAGATTGATTGGATCGGTCGCGCCTACATCTTATACCGACGTTCTCGCAGCAGCACGGCGCATGGAGCACGTCACTAGAAGGGAGTCGAACCCGAAGAGGCCTATCAACTCAGCACCATTCAGGACAGCACATGGGGATTCAACAAAATGGACCCAGAGGAGTATGTCCGAGAGGACAGCACACAGGGCCATCTCCCTACTTGTCACCACTGCGGCAAGATAGGTCACATTGAGAGAGAATGCAGACGCAAGTTGGGACTCTGCCTGGCTTGCGGGTCCAACCAGCATCAGACCAGAGACTGCACCGAGCGCAGAGAGGGAGCACCGAGATTAGCTTTACCTGCACCACGACCATCTTATCCAGCAGTAGGAGCAAATTAGGCAGGAGTTGGAGGCGTCAGGCCACCAGCCCCAAGAGGGAATCAGCAGAGACCACCCCTGGCACCACAGGCAGCTCTATTTCAGCAGGCTCAGCAGCAGAGAGGCCAAGCTCAGGGACGAGGCCATGCATTCACATTAGCTGTTGAGGAGGAGGCTATGGCAGGCGAAGTTATCGCAGGTACTATTTTAGTAGCTTCTTTACCAGCTGTAGCATTATTTGATTCTGGAGCATCGCATTCATTTATAGCAGCTAGCTTTGTAGCCACCCATAGATTAGCTACCGCACCCCTTCCGAAGACGAAGAGAATTCTTACGGGAGGTGGAATTATTCCGGTTAGTGACGTCTGTAGATCATGTTCTGTAGTAGTTTGTGGAAGAGAAATGCGAGCTCAATTTCTAATCTTTTCTATGCCGGATTATGATGTTATACTTGATATGGACTGGTTAAGTCAGTACCATGCGACTCTTGATTGCCGACTTGGGCGGGTCATATTTAGACCGCCTGGACATCTAGAATTCGAGTTTCTTCGAGGAGCAGTAGAGCAAGGAGTTCAGCCTACTCTTAGGGTACTATCTGTAGAAGGGGAGACAGGTTACCCAAGAGTCATATCAGAATTTGTGGATGTATTTCCTGATGATCTTCCAGGTTTACCGCCTGATCGGGAAATAGAATTCACAATAGACTTAACTCCAGGAGCGGAGCCTATCACTTCATCAGTATATCGGCTAGCACCTAAGGAGTTAGTGGAGTTGAAGGAACAGGTTGACGATCTTCTGGAGAAGGGTTTCATTCGGCCCAGTATTTTACCTTGGGGAGCACCCATATTATTTGTGCCGAAGAAGGATGGAACGACACGTTTATACATTAACTACCGGGCACTAAATGCTGTGACCATCAAGAACAGGTATTCCTTACCACGCATTGATGATCTATTCGATCAATTGAGTAGTGCAAGGATATTCTCGAAGATTGACCTTAGATCCGGCTATCATCAGATCAAAGTAAGGAAGGAAGACATACCGAAGATAGCTTTCAGGACCAAGTATGGACATTATGAGTTCTTGGTGATGCCGTTTGGTTTAACCAACGCGCCAGCAGTGTTTATGAGTTTGATGAACAAAGTCTTTCATCAGTTCTTGGATAAATTTGTGGTTGTGTTCATTGACGACATTCTAATATATTCCAAGAGCCATGAAGAGCACGAGGAGCATCTTAGGATTGTGTTAGAGACATTGAGACAGGAGAAGTTATATGCCAAACTCAGTAAGTGTGAGTTTTGTATGGACAAAGTACCTTTCTTGGGACATATCATCTCAGGAGAAGGACTCTCGGTTGATCCAGAGAAAGTTGCGGCAATAGAGACTTGGCCTACACCCACATCAGTTGCAGAGGTGAGAAGTTTTCTCGGACTTGCGGGATATTACCGAAGGTTTGTAGAAAATTTCTCAAGGATTGCAGAACCAATGACGAAGCTGACACGTAAAGACCAAGAGTTTATATGGACAGAAGACTGCCAGAAGGCCTTCGAAGAATTGAAGAGAAGATTAACAACAGCACCTGTCTTGACTCTTCCTTCAGGGACAGGAGGTTTTGTTGTTTACAGTGATGCATCAGGTAGTGGACTAGGATGTATTTTGATGCAACATGGCAAAGTCATTGCTTATGCGTCGAGACAGTTGAAGGTCCACGAGAAGAACTATCCAACACACGATCTGGAGTTAGCAGCAGTTATATTTGCATTGAAGATATGGAGGCACTATCTTTATGGGGAGAGGGTAGAAATCTTCACCGATCACAAGAGTCTGAAGTATGTATATACTCAGAAGGAGCTTAACATGAGGCAGAGACGTTGGCTTAAATTGATGGTAGATTTTGATATAGATCTACAGTATCATCCGGGAAAGGCGAATGTTGTGGCAGACGCACTCAGCAGGAAGCCTACGGCTTATTTCTTGACGATGCAGCCCGAGTTATTGAGAGATCTACAGGAGCTTCAGATAGAGGTTATTTTACCAGGACAGAGTGGATTACTGGCTAATCTTGAAGTTAGGTCATCACTCATGGAGAAGATTAAAGAGGCATTGCCCACCGATGCTAGATTTAGAAGACTCAAAGAGAGGACAGAAGCAGGCATGCAGACAGGACTTCGCATACACGAAGACGGGATATTGAGGTTTGGAAATCGCCTGTATGTTCCAAATGGAGAATTGAGACAGGAGTTAATGACTGAAACACATAGCTCTATGTACTCTGTTCACCCAGGAGGAACCAAGATGTACCGAGACTTGAGACAGTATTATTGGTGGCATGGAATAAAAAGGGAGATTGCAAGATTTGTGGCCAAATGCTTAGTCTGCCAGCAAGTAAAGGCCGAGCATCAGAGGACAGCAGGTATGTTATAGCTGCTTCCTATACCAGAATGGAAGTGGGAGCATATCACGATGGATTTTGTCACAGGATTTCCAAGGAGCCCCAGCGGAAGAGATGCAGTATAGGTTATTGTGGATCGACTCACTAAATCGGCACACTTCTTGCCATTTAGAGTTGGACAGTCCACAGAGGTACTAGCCGACACGTATATGCGATAAATCGTCAAATTACATGGAGTGCCGGTTAGTATTGTATCGGATCGAGATTCGAGATTTATATCTTATTTCTGGCGAAGCATGCAAGAGAGTCTGGGTACCATACTCAAATTCAGCACGGCTTACCACCCGCAGACAGATGGCCAATCGGAGCGCACCATTCAGATCTTGGAGGACATGTTGCCATCATGTATGCTAGACTTTGGAGGATCTTGGGAAGATCATTTGCACTTGGTGGAGTTCTCTTACAACAACAGTTATCAGGCCAGCATTAAGATGGCACCATTCGAGGCATTATACGGAAGGAAGTGCAGATCGCCTATATGTTGGAGTGACGTTGGTGAACGTCAAATACTGGGTCCAGAATTGGTAACGCAGACAGTGGAGAAGGTGAAACAGATTCAGAATCATCTTCGAGCAGCTCAGGACAGACAGAAGCATTGGGCAGATACGCACAGACGTCCCCTAGAGTTTAAAGAAGGAGAGCACGTGTTCATGAGGATTTCGCCCACTCGTGGTACTATCAGATTCGGGAGCAGAGGCAAGTTGAGCCCAAGGTATATTGGGCCATTTGACATTCTAGAGCGCGTTAGTGAGGTGACTTATCGTCTTGCATTACCTCCATCCTTAGAGGGAGTGCATGACGTATTCCACGTCTCCCAGCTGCGAAGGTACATGACCGACCCAAGTCACGTAGTCGATCATTCAGAGATCGCAGTGGGCCTAAGCTTGAGATATGAAGAACAACCAGTTGGCATCCACGACGTCAGTGAGAAGATATTGCGGGGACAGACAATCAGATTGGTTCGTGTAGCATGGAAACATCATTCACCTGGAGAATCGACCTGGGAACGAGAAGATAGTATGCGCCAGCGTTACCCCCACTTGTTCGTGGAGGCAGTTAGTACCTGAGCAACCTTGTATTTTTATAGTTCTTCCTTTGATAGCTTATTCTTTGATTGCGAGGACGCAATCCATTTAAGGAGGGAAGATTGTAAATACCCTAATTTTTAGAGTAATTTTAATATAATTTTTCCCAGAATTTTTGGTATTTTCTGGAAGAAGAACCAAGGTGATTGTGAGTTAAAGATTTTTAAATGCAGTTTATTGGTGTTAAAATATTATAGAAATAATATTTTATGATGTAAAATGGAAAATCGGACACAGTTTTCGGTGAATTTATTGGACTCCGGAGTAGCGTTTTAAGCCCTAAAAACTATTGGCTTATTAAACCGAACCAAATCCAGCTTATTGGGTCGGATCCGAGCCAAACCCGACCCGAAACCCAATTGGAACCCTAGACTTCGTCGAATTTACTGTGCTCAGCCTTTATTTTCTTGCCTCGACATCCGTGCCCAGCCCTTAGAAAACCCTAGCCGCCGCGCCATCATCTTCCCCCAACTCGTCGTTGCCGGAACCCTAGACAACCCTTCGACGCCTCCCTCTTCCTTCCTGCACGCACAACCGCCGAGTCGCACCCCGACTTCCCCCTCAATATCTCTGCCGCACGACCCCGCTCGCCTCGCCGTCGAACTCAGTACAGCCGATCAACTCCACCCTCCACCGCCCGCTCGACGCCGAGTCCGCCCAGCCCCTGCACCCGTGACCCCGACGCCTCCCACCGCTGTCACCCAGCGACCCGCGGTCGTCGACCCAGCCCCGTCGACCTCGCTGCTCCGCCGACACAGCGCTATCCGCCGACTGACCGAGCCTCGCTCTGGCCAGCGCAAGCCCCGACCCTCGGTGCAGCGACCCAAGCACAGTCGGCTGTGCAACCTCCTCCAGGTCGACCCCGCACCACGACCGGCCGACGTTCTCCTCCGCTCAGGCCGAATCTGCTCCGCCCGACGAGCCGCCCCTCGCCGACCAGAGCAGCTACTCTCCGACAGTTCTCCGGCCACACCCCGAACCCTACCCTGGACACAGCAACTCGATACGCAGGACACGAAGTTGACTCTCGGACACGTGGAATTCAGCGTTTACGGAGCCCTGTTCAGGTACCATTTTCTCTTACCTCGCAACTCCAATTTTGATTCCGTCAGTTGCTACACGTAGACTGCATAACCCTCTCGGTGCCCGTGCAACCCGCTCGGTGCATCGCGTCCTGTGGTGATCGCACACCGCGATCCAAAAACAGGAAAAACAACGCCCTATTTCACACCGGAACTGAGTGCGCCCCGCCAAACGGGATGACTTGGTCGCACGCGGTCTTTATCAAAATGTGCGCGTCGTTGATACGGTCATGTGGGATTTCGCAGAAGTCGATTCGGATGTGCGTGCACACCGAAATCAACGCGTATCCGCCGACGACACCCCGTATCCGTCCTTTCTGGATCACGCTGTAACTTTGTGTACACACGTCGGATCGAGACGAAACTTGTGCCATCAGACTCGTAGTAATACGCTGGTCCTGTGACCCAAGTTTGGTTCGATTCTGAGAACGTTGACAAAATCGCGTATCGTGGGCCCCACAAGCTCCACTTGACGGGCGATTGTGTGATCGGCTCATCAGAATCCAATTCTGGAAGTTTTGTTGGGTTCGTATCATCGTTCCTGAATTGTAGACACTGAGTTTGAGGAATTTAGAGACCTTTGACCCTGGCACGCTTTTCGGTGCAAAGTGGCCCACATGTGGAACCCGCTTTGGCCCGGAAATGCCCTTTTTGCCCCTGTGTCAAAATTGGACGTAAGGACAGGCATTTCTAGCTATTCGACATCTTCTGAGACTGTTGGTAATATTTATTACAGCTTTTGGAGGAGTACCCACCGGATCCACTGATATAGGGATGGCTTTTGGTATTCAAACACCAGGCAAGTGTACCTTGCCAAACTCTGCATTATTGTTATATATTTTCCTTGCTTCATTATATTGCTGTGCATGCTTAACCTAGGACCGTGTGACGTACTTAGCGTCCGATTATCAGTCGGGTGCCAACATCGTACGCGGTGTTGTGTATTGTCATCTAGAGATGGATACTCGTGACACTTTATCTTCTCGTACTTGTCTTACCAAGTACACTATGACCCAGGACACTTGACACTGTTCATGAGACAGGATCTTCTCGAGATATTCGTGGTGATTCTGTATAGGATACAGGACTTGACAGAGATATTATATTCCTAGACATTTATGACTTGTGCATTAGTTATGATCCCGCTGACATGGACATGAGACGTTATGGTCATGATATATGTGGTTACATTTGGTGGGGAGAGACACACAGACTACAGGCTGATCATATATATACACCCCTATTATTGTGAGGCACAAGACTCTGAAGCCCGAGCTTGGCCCATTACTCATTATTACTGCTGCTACTGGCTCCCCGACACAGAGCTTGTAGTAGCTTCATCCTGAGTTCTAGTGCTGCTCTCATCTTGCATATCACTTAGCTGGTTATTTAGTGTTCCCTTATTGTTCCATCTATTGCTGGAGAGGCCCATAGGCTACAGGTTGATTATGTTATGCCAGCTACTCAGACTCCCGCTGAGCTAGACCACCTCATGATATCACTGCTACCGACTCCCCTACACAGAGCTTGTAGTTGTTTCAACCTGAGTACTATTGATATTCTCTCTTGTATTTCACACAAATGTTTACTTACTTACCCTACTTATCTCATTATTTGCTGCACTGCTTATATTTTGGCTTGTATATTTTCTGTACCTTGCTATATCCCCTGAGGACGTGGATATGGATTATGTCCCCAGGATTTGAGGCAAGATCTATCCCGAGGTATACGGGACCGCAGCAGGAGCTGATCTAGGAGCTGTACCGCCATCTGAGGATGAGGTGTCAGCCGAAGACTTTTTCTGAGCATCCATGTTTCATGCTCAGTATTTATTTATTTCAGTCATTTATATTGTGGTCTGTTGAACCATTGTATCAGATATTTATCGGGTTGTTCCCCGAAGTACTTTGTTGAGACTAGCTGATGATTTACATTCCTTATTTATTCTGTGGATCATATTTTATATCTTGTATGGATGAGATTAGTTGTGCCATGTTGTCGTAGACTTGATTTTACAGCTTAAGTATGCCATGATGGATCCATTAAATTGGGTTTGTCCATCGGTGCGTACTGCTGGCCAGTGCCACGTGTCTAGTCCCTCGGTATTTTGGGACTGGGGCGTGACACTGATAACAACAAAACCTCTGTTTTAGACCGTATTTCATGCGACGCAAATCCAATACGACCCACTGAGAATGGTGAAAACCCAAGTCTGGATTCTTTATAATACGGGCCTGCAGTTACTAAACTGAAGAAGTCTAGGGCAGTACGAGCCTGTCAAGCTCGAGCAACTGCTCATATGATCGACCGCCAACAAGCATCGCTATCTATTACGCGAGCCTCTGACAAAAAGTTGTACTGGACTGACCCATGCGTCCAGCCCACAGGGACCAATGGACAGGGTCCGTCTTAAAAGTCTTTCGTCGGTACCTCAAGAAAAGTTCATGTACGAACCCTAGACCAGGGAGAAAATATAGCACCTGCACATCCGTATGCCCGGGATACCCGGACTCACAAAGAGGATGCAAAGGTAAAACTCCATTCGCATGATTTGCGTGACGTGATTACTCACAAGCGCAAAGCAAAGAAAACAACTACGGTGTGCAATGTGCCCTCTCCAAGGCACTGCTGTGCCAACATCATTATCAACTGCTGCTGCAATAAAGTGGTAGCATCCATAGACAGGCAGTCGGCCTTCCAGCGACTGCACTAGAAAGCACCTACCCGGTAACAACCCGGAGATCAGGTGCTAGTACCAAAGGAGGAGGAGTTTCCCTTCGCCTCGTGTCACAACCCACATCCGGTATATGGGCCCAAGAGAGTGGGTATGTCCAGCCTATGCCGCAGCATCGACGGTCGAACACTGTCTAGGTCATGTAACTATCTAGTCAATCTCGCATGAATATCCAACTCTATAAGGAGACACAGATATCACAAAAAAATAATATGGAATACACTCAATCACATAAGCTAAAGCACGATGAGATATCGAAGCAAGAAATAAAATACAAGACAAGTCTAAACAACAATAAATAGTCTAACCTGCAATCCAAACATCCGGTCTCCAAGTATGTCGGAAACAAGTCCTCTATGGCATAGTCTGGAAACATATTTCCAGTCAGGAAGGAGCAAAGTACATCTCAAATAACAGTTCCATTTAATTGATAAGGACTATAAACAATAAATAGATGATGCTATATACTGAGAAAAGGCAATAATTAAATACAATGACAATATAAAGAGACATGCAATATAAGCACTATGGTACAGTTAGTGCATATGTGAATGAAGAGAAAGAGCTACAATATCATATACAGGTGATGTAGTATATAAAAATGAAATGAAGAACTGTAACTATTTTAAGTGTTTGAAATATCAGTCTATCATGTGATCGGCTTAGGACAAGATCAGGCTTGTTACATATGATTAGCTATGATTCATGTAAGATCAGGCTAACCATTTGGTTAGGTATGATGCAAGTAGTGGTCAGGCTAATCATATATAACAGGCTATGAGGCATGTAATGGTCAGGCTGCACCCGACGTGAGGTATGGAGTGAGCTATGATGCATGTAGAGTTGGGTATAATCACATAATCTACTAATATTTCTCTCGCCCCCAACTAGTATAGTGGATCCAACCATGACACGTTACGATACACGATCAATGTCCAATATATCATGTATGATGTCTAATATCAATGTCGTGTACAATGTCAATGTGATAGTCAATATAATATCTCATGACTACAGATCCAATCTATGTACTAGTCCGTGTAGCACAGTGTCAAGAATCAGATGTAACATTTCTAGATACTGGAATTATAAAAATTATCAAATAATTGGGAATTATCAAAGAATGTACCCACCTTGGGTCCTTAGCTGGTAATACCATTGTCCTGTTCCAGAGTATCGTCTGAATGACCCAACAGTCCTATAGACATATCATAAAACAATACAACATTGCATCAGACATTACTCTAACACACATTTATAAATACACTGGACTCAGGGCTATGCTAGGTATGATACTGGTCAACTAGGGTCAGTGTGCGTCAAGTTGCACGGGCGTCGTGTCTGTAATTGCTGTAAATTCAGACAGTCGGTGATACGGGTCTCGCCAATACGTGAGTGTACATATGGCAGCCTTCTAATAATTAACAGGGTTACAGTTCAATGCAAATACGGGGTATCCGCAATTACACTCGGGTTGCCTAAAACATTCATCAATTAGCATATATCATTAATTAAATATATATGTACATACCAGATAATTACATACAAAATATCTATAAGTGTATACACTAAATAGAATTATATACTATATATATATATATGTTTAAAAATATACATGCCATATTTTTATATATATACAACCAATATTTATGTATATGAAAGAATACGTATACTGAATATATATATATATATATATATATATATATATATATATATATATATATATATATATATATATATATATATATATATACCAGTGAAAATATACATATATTATATTTATATATAGGTACCAATTTAATACATATACTATATACATGTATATAAGTACATATATATATACTAATACAAATATATATTATGCTACATATATATATATATTTACACCAAAATACATTTTACTAAACATATACTATATATATATATATATATATATATATATATATATATATATATATATGTATGTATGTATGTATATATACCAAAATACGTATTTACTACACATATACCATATGAAAATATACCAATATACATACATATATATTATTAAATACGTAAAATATACTAATAGAGAAATACTAATACATACATGCATACCTACATACATACGTACACGCGTACGTGTACGCGAGGGGAGGATCGAACCTGTGCGCGTCTACGACGACTGCGAAGACGACGACGACGACGAAGGTGAAGGTCATGGTGATGATTATGGTGATTATGGAGATGATGATGATGGTGGTGGTGTTGATGAACAGGGAGAGGGAGAGGGTGAGGCTGCCGAAGTGGAGAACGCTCAGGCGAGCTCGATAGGGGACGTCGGGGGGTGCCCTCGTCGATGGGGCTGGTGGTGGTGATGTAGATCTCGTCGAGTGAGGAACGACGAGGGAGAGAAACGTGCTGTAGAGGCGAGCTCATCGGTGGAGGTGATTCTCAAGCGAGGTCGGCTCAGGCTCGAGCGGTGGAGGACTCCGTCGAGTTCTTCGGCGAGGAGGAGGCAGTGCAACATTCAGGTCGAAGAGAGGCGGGGAGCTCCGGGCTGTTGTCGTGCTGGCGGCGGTCCCCATCGTGGTGTCGTGGGGAAGAGGACAGACGGAGATATCGTTCCGCGGGTCGAGGTAGCTGTGGAGTCGGGTTCGTGGCCATCCGGCGGAGGAGCTTAACTGGGATCAGCGGTCGGGATGAGGCATCTCTAGTAAGTGTCTCCGATCGGCTTCCGACGGAGGATGAGGTGGGGGACTGACTGAAAGGGAGGACGACGGAGGAAGAGATCCGACGGCAGGGTCGGTTGAAGGCAGTCGAGGTTCGACGTAGAGGCAGAGACGAACGGGTCAGCTCCGGTCGACGAGGGGAAGTCGAGCCGGGAGAGAGGCACTGGGGGGAGATAAGGTTCGTCCGGCGTGGTCGTCAACGGTGTGCAGGCGTCCAGGCGGGGTCTCCGGCTATCGTCGACGCGGTGGACCGGCTTGGTGCAGTGGTCGACGATGAGGGACTGGTCGACGAGTGCAGTCGGGGTCCTGCTACTGCGGCTACGGTGATGAGTCGTCGGAGAAGAAGGGAAGAGAAGGAGGAAGCGGTCGGGATATGGACGGTGGGTCGTAGCTGTAGCAGTAGCAGCCGGAGTACAGGGCCGGCTGGCCGGAGGAGGGTGGATCCGGTCGGTTCTCCTTGTTTCCTTTTTAAAGAAGAAGAAGGAGTGAAGAAGAAGAGAATAAGAGAAGAAAGGAAGAAGAAAGGAAACAAATGGAAAAGTTTCTACGGTTGAGGGAAGAGTGAGGAGAGAGAGATGTAGGGGCTTTCCTAGGTTTGGGGATTAGGGCATGTTGGGAAGGGTGCATTGAAGAGACATCTTATAGGAGAGGTGATGATGAGCCCCATTTTGAATGGGTGGCTCAGATTTGACATAAAGAAATTACTCATACAATGAGAGGGTTGGGTTGACTAGTCAAATATTAGGGCTTCTCCATTTGGTTGAACCAATGGGATGTTGACACCTAATGCAATATTTGCAAATGAGCCCCCTTAAATTTGGGTATTTGTACAGACACATGAAATAATGAAAATTTGGTGGGCGATTTGGTGTTTGATGTTTTGTAGGGTGAGTGGGTGTTGTGTGTTTTGTATGGGCTTAATTAATGGAGTACTTGATTAAATTGGGTTAAAATAGGATTAGTCAAAGTTGGTATCCCCGATTTAATTAGAAACAAATATGAGTGGTGTTCTAAAATTAATTAGGAATACATGGGGCTAAAATTAGGTTGAGACACAAATATCATTAGTGAAGAAGACATAGAATAGAATATTATCCTAATTTGGGTTGCACGAAAATGGGTCGAGATTGCCTCCAATTTCGATTGGAACGCACAACGATACAAAGTCAGATTTTATTTAGAAATTAAATAAACATCCACGACGAATATTGTGCGGCTAAAATAAAGCACAGGAGAGCATAATTATGAGTTACAAAAAGGTCAGAATGGAAGGCGGGCACGTCTAGGGCAAGGTTGTAAAATTTATTGGAAGACAAAAGATAGGGTAGCGCTCCAAATATCGAAGCAACGGCAAGGCGCAATAATTAATTAAAATTACGGTAATTAATTACAACCTCAAATAATTAAATTCTAAATAATATAAATAAATTCATAACCCTAAAATTCGGTCAGGTATTTCATCTAGTGGGCTTCTAGGTCAAGTCTACTAGCTCAAACATTAAGAACACTGTACATAATATATATGTAAATACACATATCATACAATTATCTAAATTAAATACAAACAATATTAATAATATACAAAAGTCAAAAATATCCCTGCTTTTAGAATGTGGTAGTGACAAGTCTACACTCCTTAAAAGAATTTTGTCCTCGAAATTTAAAATCCTTAATAGCCGTATTTACTCGTATATTAATTTCCATCAAAATTTAAATTCATCAAACCTATAATCATAAAGTAATCCATATTGTCATTTCATAAAATTCTCAAAATTCTATGGATATAATATTTCTGAAAATCCTCAAATTTAAAATTTTAAAATCAAATTCAATTTTTTATCACAATCTCCTCCAAAATTTTAAGTTCATATCTAAATACTCAAAATTTGATATCCAATCCTCTAATTTAAACTCAATCAATGCACACTTTTATAAATTAAGAAATCCCATATAAAAACACTAATCTATGAATCCAATCGATGCATATTTATAAAATTTAAATTCTCATCTTGGAAATTGAATTCAAACACTAATCCATTAATGATCTTATTCCTTGATTTCTTTTTCCACAAAATACTTAACAATGCGATACTTATGGAATCTTCAAATGCCACATTCATAATATAAATTTTTAATATCTTGCAATCAAATAAATAAAATAATAATCTCCTAAATTTTCTCAAGTTTTAATGATAATTTATATCATAATCAATAAATCATCAATCCTATCATATTAAATTCTTATCTCTTTATTTAAATTAATGATTATCCTCAAAATTTAAGCATCTTCTCTCTCTTGTCAAGTCATAACCTCTTTCTAAATCTACTACGGTCAACCTCCCAATAATCAAGGTCTAAGAAAATTCTACCTACAGTCATACAACATACAATCTAGAGAAAATATGCATGGTTATGGTATGTTTTATCATGGTATTGCAGTCTCTGTCAGGATGTGCTACTAACTACATTCTAACAAGAAAATCATGAATACAAGCTACGGTACTAAGAAATCAGTCAATCAATCAAACAGAAAAGGACAGAAGAAAAGAAAAGAACAAAACCTGCTAACACGTCACCTGCAGTATCTTCTATTTCTAACATACACTTAACTCTGGCACATTCACTAACTAATTCCTATTCTTGTACACTGATACCCATATCAACTAATAATTAGTCCACAAGACATCCATGAATACATCCTCATTGCCTATACCTGTCTATTGATACCTAAATCTGATACCAAGAATCTCTAATATAACCATGACTTATAATGCATCCAAAGTTTGATACCTCTATCCCTTTAGGTACCACAGTTTCTACTACAAGCACACTCACTGCTAGCTTTCTTACCTACTGCAATTGTTGATTCTAGTTGTTCTTTTTACTCAAGTGCACGCCAAGTGCAACACAACGCACTAAGTACTACTCCTTCTAATGCAACTCTAGATGGACACCCAAGTCTGTTTGTAGTGCCATCTCAAGCATTCTCAAGCCAATAGATCCTTACACATGCACATCAACCACTCATATACTGTTATACATTTCTTACCCACCATAAAATTAATCCTCAAAATAAGATCATCAAGGTTTAACTTTTTAAACAATTTAAAATAAAATGCATATACTTCCCTCAAAATTCAAATATTTACATATCGAAATAGAATTTTAATCACTTTCCAAAAATCTTTATAGCTTTGACTATGTTTATTGAATTGAATTTGAATCCTCAAAATTTTAATAACATAGAATCTCAACTGCTCAAAATTCTTAAAAATTTTAATTCATATCCACTTTTCAAATTATAAATTTAAATCCACAAGTATACATATAAATACTCACAGTCTCTAATACTCAAGGTGCACACAATACACCAATTGTCTACAACTCTCAACTGTGTACTGAAATTTGTACTGGCCGAATTACTTACAATATTACTTCCAATAATCAAAGTTATCATCACACATATTCTCTCCAATGATTTTCTATCTATATCAATTGATACACCAATCTAATTATCATCACACGTAGTACTTACCATTATTAGCGCCTTGCTCAACAAATCCTTGATATATAATCACTAGCACTATTGGTATGGTAACACTAGCTTTATTATTGGATTATCTCATCCACTTATTAGAACTCACGATCATTTGCACCTTTTATAATACACATGTTTCACTTCACTCTCAAAGGCAGGCATATGGTTCCATAGCTCGATTGATGTATACGTATCTTCTCTTTAACCTTTTACTGACTGATACACTAATTAATGATACACTTCATATCTCCATGACCAATCTTGATATTTCTCTACCCATGGCATCTCATTAATACCCTTTATACATATACATTTCTTTATTCTTGACACACCCAAGTATCAATCATCAAATTTAATATCATGCTCCATTAAATTTTTTTTTAATAAAATTTCCTTGATACTTACTTATTTACATGGATCACCCAACTACATGAATTCATGACTATCCAGGACTGGCATGCTGACTCTGATACTTACTCTTGAAACCATCACTGATACTCTTTACTCCTCCTTCTACCTATAGTACCAATACTAACTATAATGGCACCTATTATAGAACTATTGCTACAAAGCACTACGCTATGGGTTAACTCTAGATTGATGTCTACTGCTCATATGTCCAACTAGAAAACACTTATAAACTCACAAACAACACTCAGTCAATACTAATACTCAAGACACAGACCTAATTGCAAGTCACTAATTATCACACTAACAAGGATCCTTAAGAAAAGAAGCTCAAAAGGAGCTGGATTAAGGAATGAAGATATCTCTACTGCTAGCAACAAAGGAAGCGATAGAACAAGTCCTATAATAACGGAAATAGATAAGTATTGAGATGAAACTTTAAGAACCAGTTTAAGATACAACCTGATAATCATACACGTCTGTCCGAAATCATGACACTCAGAATTTTTGCCACGCCAGTAAGCGTAGATGCGATAAATGACAGGTTCCGTAACTAAGGTATGCGACTCTATAATCATGTCATCTAGAATCCTCGCCACGCCAACCGGTATAGCTGCGAGAGACTCTAAATTTTATAACTTAAGTATGTACATCCAAGTCAGGTTCCTACGTTCTCGTCACGACAGCTAATGTGGCTGCGATAAACTCTAGGCTCCATAACCAAAGCAGACATTTTACCTTTCTTACTTTCCTCATCAACATATGTCATCAGATGATACCATAAATTTTAGTTCGTAAAATTTATCTCGATAAGAATTCAAACTCAACAACGACACCAAGAATTAAATTAACAACTGGTCAACAAGAATTAAACTCAACAATGATACCAAGATTTTTAATTTAATAACTGATCAACAAGAATAAAGTTCAATAACAACAAGCGAGAGCGGACAAAAACAAGGAAAAAGATTTAAATTAGAAATTATAACAAGATTCTCAAGGGGTCGTCCCAGGAATCTTTCAAGAATTTAGGATTGAGTATTTTCTATCATCCTAGTATCATATGTCCTATATCTTATAGCAGGCACGCGGTGGTACAACTAATACGTCGTACTACCACGACATCGCATAACTTGCGAAGTCTGACCTGCATGGGCCACCACTAAAAATGTGTCACGACCCGCACCCGGTATATGGGTACGAGAGCATGGTACGTCCAGCCTACGCCACAGCATCGGCAGTAGAACGCTGTCTAGGTCATGTAACTATCTAGTCAATCTCGCATGAATATCCAACTCCATAAGGAGACACAGATATCACAAAAAAATAATATGGAATACACTCAATCACATAAGCTAAAGCACGATGAGATATCGAAGCAAGCAATAAAATACAAGACAAGTCTAAACAACAATAAATAGTCTAACCTATAATCCAAACATCCGGTCTCCAAGTATGTCGAAAACAAGTCCTCTATGGCATAGTCTGGAAACATATTTCCAGTCAAGAAAGAGCAAAGTACATCTCAAATAACAGTTCCATTTAATTGATAAGGACTATAAACAATAAATAGATGATGCTATATACTGAGAAAAGGCAATAAATAAATACAATGACAATATAAAGAGACATGTAATATAAGCACTATGGTACAGTTAGTGCATATGTGAATGAAGAGAAAGAGCTACAATATCATATACAATGTAGTATATAAAAATGAAATGAAGAACTATAACTATTTTAAGTGTTTGAAATATCAGTCTATCATGTGATCAGCTTGGGACAAGATCAGGCTTGTTACATATGATTAGCTATAATTCATGTAAGATCAGGCTAACTATTTGGTTAGGTATGATGCAAGTAGTGGTCAGGCTAATCATATATAACAGGCTATGAAGCATGTAATGGTCAGGCTGCACCCGACGTGAGGTGTGGGGAGAGCTATGATGCATGTAGAGTTGGGTATGATCATATAATCTACTAATATTTCCCTCGCCCCCAACTAATACAGTGGATCCAACCATGACACTTTACGATACACGATCAATGTCCAATATATCATGTACGATGTCTAACATCAATGTCGTGTACAATGTCAATGCGATAGTCAATATAACATCTTATGACTACAGATCCAATCTATATACTAGTCCGTGTAGCACAGTGTCAAGAATCAGATGTAATATTTCTAGATACTGGAATTATAGAAATTATCAAATAATTGGGAATTATCAAAGAATGTACTCGCCTTGGGTCCTTAGCTGTTAATACCAATGTTCTGTTCCAGAGTATCGTCTGAATGATCCAACAGTCCTATAGACATATTATAAAATAATATAATATTATATCAGACATTACTCTAACACACATTTATAAATACACTGGACTCAGGGCTATGCTAGATATGATACTGGTCAACTAGGGTCAGTGTGCGTCAAGTTGCATGGGCGTTGTGTCTGTAATTACTGTGAATTCAGACAGTCGGTGACACGGGTCTCGCTAATACGTGAGTGTACATATGGCAGCCTTCTAATAATTAACAGGGTTACAGTTCAATGCAAATATGGGGTATCTACAATTACACTCGGGTTGCCTAAAATATTCATCAATTAGCATATATCATTAATTAAATATATATGTACATACCAGATAATTACATACAAAATATGTATAAGTGTATACACTAAATAGAAATATATTATATTATATTATATATATATATATATATATATATATATATATACATATGTTTAAAAATATACATGCCACATTTTTATATATATACAACCAATATTTATGTACACGAAAGAATACGTATACTGAACATATATATATATATATATATATATATATATATATATATATATATATATATATATATATATATATATATATATACCAGTAAAAATATACATATACTATATTTATATATAGGTACCAATTTAATACATATACTATATACATGTATATAAGTACATATATATATACTAATACAAATATATATTATGCTACATATATATATATTTATACCAAAATAAATTTTACTAAACATATACTATATATATATGTATATATATACAAAAATACGTATTTACTACACATATACCATATGAAAATATACTAATATACATACATATATATATTATTGAATACATAAGATATACTAATAGAGAAATACTAATACATACATGCATACATACCTACATACATACGTACACGCGTACGTGTACGCGAGGGGAGGATCTAACCTGTGCGCGTCTACGACGACAGCGAAGACGACGACGACGAAGGTGAAGGTCATGGTGATGATCATGGTAATTATGGAGATGATGATGATGGTGGTATTGATGAACAGGGAGAGAGCGAGGCTGCCGGAGTGGAGAACGCTCAGGCGAGCTCAACAGGGGACGTCGGGGGGCTGCCATCGTCGATGGGGCTTGTGGTGGTGATGTAGATCTCGTCGAGTGAGGAACGGCGAGGGGGAGGCAGTCCCTGTCGTTCTCAGGCGGGGTCAGCTCAGGCTCGAGCGGTGGAGGACTCCGTCAAGTTCTTCGGCGAGGGGGAGGCAGTGCAGCAGTCTGGTCGAAGAGAGGCGGAGAGCTCCGGGTTGTCGTCGTGCTGGCGGCGGTCCCTGTCGTGGTGTCGTGGGGAAGAGGACAGGCGGAGATGTCGTTCCGTGGGTCGAGGTGGTTGTGGAGTCGTGTTCGTGGCCATCCGAGGAGGATCTCGACTGGGATCAGCGATCGGGGCGAGGCATCTCTGGTAAGTATCTCCGGTCGGCTTCCGGCAGAGGATGAGGCGGGGGACTGACTGAAAGGGAGGACGACGGAGGAAGAGATCCGGCGGCGGGGTCGGTTGAAGGCAGTCAGGGTTCGACGTGGAGGCGGGGATGAGCGGGTCAGCTCCAGTCGACGAGGGAAAGTCAAGCCGGGGGAGAGACGCTGGGGGGAGATGAGGTTCGTCTGGCGGGGTCGTCAATGGTGTGTAGGCATTCAGGCGGGGTCTCCGGCTGTCGTCGACGCGATGGACCGGCTTGGTGCAGTGGTCGACAATGATGGATTGGTCGACGAGTGCAGTCGGGGTCCTGCTGCTGCGCTCCGGTGATGAGTCATCAAAGAAGAAGGGAAGAGGAGGAGGAAGCGGTCGGGATATGGCCGGTGGGTCGTAGCAGTAGCAGCCGGAGTACAGGGCCGGCTGGCCAGAGGAGGGTGGATCCGGTCGGTTCTCCTTGTTTCCTTTTTAAAGAAGAAGGAGTGAAGAAGAAGAGAAGAAGAGAAGAAAGGAAGAAGAAGAAAGGAAAAAAAAATAGAAAAGTTCCTACGGTTGAGGAAAGAGTGAGGAGAGAGAAAGGTGGGGGCTTTCCTAGGTTTGGGGATTAGGGCATGTTGGGAAGGGTACATTGAAGAGACATCTTATAGGAGAGGTGATGGGAGGTGTGTGGTGATGATGAGCTCCATTTTGAATGGGTGGCTCAGATTTGACATGAAGAAATTACTCATGCAAGGAGAGGGTTGGGTTGACTAGTCAAATATTAGGGCTTCTCTATTTGGTTGAACCAATGGGGTATTGACACCTAATGTAATATGTGCAAATGAGCCGCCTTAAATTTGGGTATTTGCATAGACACATAAAATAATAAAAATTTGGTGGGCGATTTGGTGTTTGGTATTTTGTAGGGTGAGGGAGTATTGTGTGTTTTGTATGGGCTTAATTAATGGGGTACTTGGATTAAATTGGATTAAAACAGGATTAGTCAAAGTTGGTATCCCCGATTTAATTAGAAACAAATGTGAGTGGTGTTCTAAAATTAATTAGGAGTACATGGGGCTAAAATTAGGCTCGAACACAAATATCATTAGTGAAGAAGACTCAGAAAAGAATATTATCCTAATTTGGGTTACACGAAAATGGGTCGAGATTGCCTCCAATTTCGATTGGAACGCACAATGATACAAAGTCAGATTTTATTTAGAAATTAAATAAATATCCGTGACGAATATTGTGCGGCTAAAATAAAGCACAGGAGAGCATAATTACGAGTTACAAAAAGGTCAGAATGGAAGGCGGGCACGTCTAGGGTAAGGTTATGAAATTTGTTGGAAGACAAAAGATAGGATAGCGCTCTAAATATCGAAGCAACGACAAGGCGCAATAATTAATTAAAATTATGGTAATTAATTACAACCTAAAATAATTAAATTCTAAATAATACAAATAAATTCATAACCCTATAATTCGGTCAGGTGTTTCATCTAATAGGCTTCTAGGTCAAGTCTACTAGCTCAAACATTAAGAATACTGTACATAATATATATGTAAATACACATCTCATACAATTATTTAAATTAAATACACACAATATTAATAATATACAAAAGTAAAAAATACTCCTATTTTTAGAATGTGGTAGTGACACCTCATGCTACTCAACTGGAAAGACTTCCGCCACCAAGAGAGGAAAGAAGTGAAATACCTCAAGTCCGTCACTCTCTACCAGTGCGTCGCGAGGGTGACTACCCGGGGGGCTGATAACGGCACCTGCGGAAGGCGTCTTTTAGAGCACCCGCTCAAGTAAGAAGCTGTCATCCCCTGGGGGTAGTTCTTCCTTCGAACCCCTGGGGTGGCCCAAGTTGGGGGTTGTAAATTTTCTCACAAAAATTAGGTATTTTGTGTGTATTTTATATTATTATATTTATTATATATTATTTTAAATATTAAATTTCTTTAGAGTATTCTCTTAGTTAATTAGAAAATAAATTTTTTGATATATTTACTTATATAAATATTTATTTAGAATTATTTTTAGGCTATTTTAGATTTTTGATTTTTCTAGAATTTTTGGATAATTAAAACATAGAAAACGTAATTTCTAGGACTTTCATGATTTACTATGAGATCATACTTGCATATTGTTCCTACCAAATATTTAGTTTAGGTTAAAATATTTAATTATATTTTTATATAATTTATTTAGAATTTTAAGAAATTTATTTGGATTTTTGAAATTTATTTGGATATATATAGTCTTAATATTAGATAGATGTTAATTTAATGTTAATAAATATTAATAAAATTATATATAAATTATTTGTATTATCTTTAAATCTATTTAAGATTATAAATTATTGAGATAAAATCAAACTCTATTTTAAATTAATTCAAATTCTGAGCCAACTAGGAAAGCAACTTCATGCATATCCTATCCTTATTTAAACTGATCATAATCATATCCAAATTAACCAATCCTAGTCGTATTCAATTAAGTAGTCTCCACCATTATAA
Organism: Iris macrosiphon; assembly: GCA_036927795.1. NCBI lineage: Eukaryota > Viridiplantae > Streptophyta > Magnoliopsida > Asparagales > Iridaceae > Iris > Iris macrosiphon. The sequence goes on from JAYESA010000002.1 coordinate 61,723,092, forward strand.
ATACCTATTAAACTTATGGAATAAACTCATCTTTCATATTTTTCTTCCCCAAAATCCTCTCTTTTTCGTCTAAAAACAGTCAAAATTCGTCATAAATTCAGCCTCATTTTCTAGTAGTTATGACGACTTAAAAAGACGATATCTCCTAGCTCCAGACTCCAAATGCACTCCAGTTTTTTTTGTTAGAACTATATCAAGGTTAGTTTTCTAAATATATAAGTTATTTTAATAATTTCAGAACCTATTTTTCCAGAAAATTCTAAAAGTATCAGCTGTCTGAAATCAGACGCATTTTTATGTTTTTGAGATTATGGGAGATCTTGAACTCGGAATTATGAACCGTTTGAAGTTTCGGAGACATGATGAACTTACATAAAATTATTTTTTCAGAATTTAACATAAAAGTACTATAAAATTCGTTCAACGTAGACATAAATAGAAAACTACCAAAAACTGTTATTTGTGCGCCCTTGTGGCCATAACTCTTTACTGACTTGTAATTTTATGAAACCGTAGATTTCGGTAATCATGTAGCGCTAAAATCTATAGGATTTCGCACACAAATCTAAAATTTGAGTCAGTTGACTTTTTGGTCAACAGATTACCTCGATTTGTGTACCACGGATCACAAATCCGTAAAGTTGACTTTCTTTGGACCAAAATGGGTTTAACAATAAAATCAGATTATAATAAGATTAAAATAATATTTTAGGTTATTTTATTCATAATTAAATTAGATTAAAATGGAGGAACATATTCATCCACTTTTGTAACCTAACTTGTTTAATTATGTGACGGGTAGATCGGACGACGTCTTGAGTTGGGACTTCATTCTTTTTCAGAGCAGACAAGTATACCTTACCAAATTGCTTACAGTACTTTACATGCTTATCATATTTTTATATATTCATTATATATATGTTTTCTTTCAGTCATAATTATATATTATATATGTTGACACACACTTGACACATAGTATCATGGGAGGGGAGGACAGTCAGTAGGCGTATGGGCTACCCACTCTGGTAAATCATAGTAATTAGCATGCACTATGGTAGTTGTGTCGCGCTGGTCGCTACCCTCGAGGTATGTCAATTTCTGGTGTCGCGATGGTCGCTACCCTCGAGGTATGACGGCTTCTGATATTCATGGACGTGTGTATGAGTAGTGAGATAGATAGAGTATCCTATACCTACCCATACGTCAAAATAGTTGTCCCCACTATGCATTTTCATATAGATTGTTTACTACAACGTACTTATATATTTTTTGTCTATAATGCATGTTTTACTGTATTCAATTGGCATGCTTCTATGTATCTTGTTACGTCCCTCTGAGGACCTGGTCCCTTTTTAGGTGCAGACGATTTTGACTATTCGTAGGAGCACGGATCAGGACTTGCTACTTATCTCTCTTTCGAGGAAGTTTTCTCTTCGAGTTTCATTATTTATTAGATGTACTTATTTTGTTTCTTTTATATTCTAGTTTGGTAGTGGATTTGTCTCCACCCAACTACTTGTTCTTATCAAGCATTTTATACTTGATTTAGTTATATAGTTGATTGGTTATTTGATTCTGTGTATGAGATCTAGTTATGCCCTGTGACTTATGACATAAAATCTATACCACTTGTGAATTGTTATTCATAATACATTATACGTATGTGTTATGGTTTTTATATATTGAAGTTTCCATATACATACAGATGGCATGATTACGTCTTCCTAGTCCTACGTATTTTGGGACTAGGGCGTGACATATTTTTATGGTGGCCCATACAGGTGAAAAGCATATTGTCTCGGTTATGTTACTGTACCGAACAAGCCTGCGCATAGGATCAGAATATTGGATCTCATCTACTTATTAAATTACCTCCCTTGATTTCTTTTCGCATTCTTATTTGATAGCTTGCACTGCTTCTTGCTTGATCCTTTTATAATGTTAATCTTATCTTTTCTTTCATGCTTGATAGGAGTTAGGAAGATAACTTGTACCAAGTATATACACTATATTATTTAATAATACTATTAGTTAAATTCTTATAAGTTGGATAGTATGCATCATAACCTAGTATCACATAACCCTTTAACCCATTAATGAAGTGTAATTGAATGACACCAGCTATAGGCTTGCATAAGAAGATAGTGTTTACCCAGACTGTAGAACTTAGAGGCCCATACCCCCATTTGGTCGACCAGAGAATTAGACAAGAAGTTAGTATGGCAACTGTAGAGGCACAATACCGGACGAGTCTTATCTTCTTTGTGAACTTGAATTATTTTCTTTATCATAATCTAGCATACTTATATTTTCTAGACTACTTTCGCTTATGTTGCTATTTTATAGCCTAGTTTTGCAAGCTTATCCTTTTATCGAGATTGTTCATGATATATGTGTTATTGGGGACGCCTACTAATACATTGTCTAAATCAGAATCAGTGTATTACAGTCTGATCAACCTTAATGCACTTGGTTCGCTCTTCGCATGACTACTTTACCTGGATTGGGATATAGTTGACTCAGCATGTTAGACAAATATACTTGTCCTTTAGACATGTCTGAGCATATCTTATCGGTTACATAACTGTACTGATATAAGCATGCCAATAGAAATTTACCAAAATAAAATTTTAATCCACAACTGCCTTGACAACTCTCTTTTTAAATTCTTTAAATTGCCTTGAATCCCGTACTTGTGTTCTATCACCTCCTCCTTGAATTCTTTATTATTGTTTTGCGTCTTCCCCTATTTCGGAAAGACGAACGTTTGTGCTTGGTATAAGTTTGATATACGGATAATACTAGATATATCTCATATGCCAATCACATTACTTGGTGACTATCTTTTATTATTAAGACATAAAAATATGTGATATTTTATGGATTGAATAACACGATTAAATAATTTGAGAAAGTTTTTGTTAAATATATAGCCTATGTGATTGATTAGTAAATTCTAAGTTGGGTAGAAGTTACATTGTCAACTTGAGGTAAAAAAATTTAGATTATAATCAAGTAAGATTAGTGTAAACCCTCTCGACCAAATTTAGGTTTACAAGGCTTAGATAGAGAGATTAGGGTTAGTTTGAAGCCAATTAGAAGTAGAACACAATGTTTTAGATTTATTGTGCAATATTTGTATCATTTTGTACACCTTACCGTTGCTTCGATATTTGGAGTGCTACACTAGCGTTTGCCTTCAAACAAATTTTATACACTTTTCTTAGACATGCCAGCCTTCCATTCTGACCCTTGTGTAACTCATAAATACTCTTCCTTGTGCTTTATTTTAGTCGCACAATATTCGTTACAAACATCCGTTCTTAAATCTAAATAAATCTAACTTTGCATCTTTGTTCGTTCCAAATCAAAATTGGAGACACCACATCGACCCATTTTGTACAACCCATTTTATGACAATATTCTATCCTGAATCTACTATGCCCATGACACTTGTATCCCATCCTATTTTAATCCTATGTATTTTTAATTAATTAAAGAGAACCACTCACACTAATTTTAATTAATTTGGTGTAAGGACCCAACCTCATCCAAAACTAAACCCAACACCAAACCAAATCTCCATTCACACCCTCAAGACTCACACTAAACACCACACACCCTTTCTAGCCACTATATTACACCAAACATGGTGTTTTTCTTTATTTAATCCAAAAACTCACTTTCTGTAAAAAAATTCAATTGTTGAGGACTTTTATGCAAAAAATGCAATGAGGTGTCACCATCCTATTGGTCAAGGCATATGAAGAAATCATCCCCTCCCTCATTGACCGGTCCACTCTCTCCACTCTTTCTTACCCTCTTCTTCATGTTTAATCATGACCCTCCATTCAAATGGAGCAACATCCTCACCACACACCCTTCCCTATTAAATATCTCCTCATAACTCCTTTTCCCAATGCCAACCCCATCCCAATGAGGCACATGGCCGGCCCAAATCCCTAGGTAGTCAACCCCCTCTCCTTCCTCATGCAACTCTCCTCTCTTCATTATAATTTACATCATCTTCACCATCCCTCAGAAAATAATAACCGAACCCTAACCCTAAACTACTCATCATCACCCTTTCTACCCACCTCTTCTCTCTCCAGTGATCACCTCAGCCTGACTCCTCCGCCTGGGTGAACCGCCATGACTCCCTGACCATAGTCCCCCTCCCCGTCACCTCATGGTCACCACGTCGGACTGAACTGCCAGCACCACCGCCTCCTTCCTCCCTGTACTGTTCCCAGCCGGATCCACTCGATCGAGCAGCCCCTGTTAGCCTCTCCCTCGATGACACAGACCTGACCATGACCAACCTCTATCCATCCTCCTCATCGATGATAATAGAATCTTCTTCTTCCATCCCTCGTCGACAGTCGTTGAACTCCTCCATCCAGTCATGACTGAACACCGCTACAGCCGACTCATCTTTCCCGAACCAAGATTTCTCTCTACCACCCTCTTCTTCCCTCCCCTACTGTCAGCAAGCTACCCCAGCCCCGCCTGAGCCCCTACCATGACTGCCTCCCCTTTCCTGACCGCCCTGTCAGCCCGTCCCCATCCAACAACAGTCGCCTGAGCTCTCATTCGACCATCCCCGTACGTCAAAATCCCACTGACCCCCGCCTGAACCATCCCTCTGGTCATCCTATTTCTAGCTTTCTTTTTCCGTCCCTGAGCCGTTCACCACCACCACTCCACGTTCTCTACCCTTCCCAGCTACTCCACCACCTCTCCCCTCCTCAGGCAGCCTCGGCTTCATCACCATCATCATTATAAATTATCACAATCATCATCATCATCGTTATCACGATCATCATTATCAATCATCATCATCGTCATTACCATCATCATCATCGTCATTACCATTATCATCATTATTAATCATCACCATCATCATCATTATCGTCATCACCATCATCATTATCAATCATCATCATCGTCATCATCATTGTCATCACCATCATCATTATCAATCATCATCATCATCATCATCACCTTTATCATCGTTATTATCGTCAACCCCATGCATGCCCGCTAAGGTTCGTAGCACCCTCTTAGATCACGCGCACCCCAAAGACTATTGGATTATCCCGCGAGACTTCAAGAGCAGGTTATTGGCACTCGCAGCTTGAGGACCCAGGCAAGTATACCTTGCCTTATTGTACTGTTTAAATTCAGGTATTATTTAGCTATATATTTTATTGTTTTAATATTATATAACTGTGTACGTCCGAGAAAGACTCGGCTACAGTCAACGAAGGCGTTGACGTTAGGACTTGTGTCTGACCTAGTGTCTAGTGGACCTACCTAAAGTTATGGAGTTATCGATATGACTCCCTAGGCCTTGACACGTATTATTACACATCATAGAGTGATTTTATTTAGGGATATGTGCTTCATACTCGATTGGCCATCGGTGTGAGTATCACGCGTGATGGTATTTAGCTTAGTTGTTTATTTCTTTAGCGACTTGCATTATATTACGAGATGTACACGTCGTATTCGTGACATGTACACTAGCATTGGGCGGGAAGAACGACTAGTAGGCGTATGGAACACCCACCTCCTTTATATAGATACCGTGTTCTTTGAAGTGATACAGACGTATATATTTATGCAAATACCGCATTCTTTAGAGTGTTGGACGTTACTTGTGGTTTTATAGATACCACACTCTAAAGAACGTTAAACATTATTTATACAGATACCACGCTCCTCGGAGTTGGACGTTATTATATTGCAGAGTGCCCTTGTTATGGGGGCATATGTGGCATATACTAGTCAATTACGGCGATGGCTGAATTACTTCAGCATATGTCTAGCCTACACTTTTCATACGCACTAAGTCGTCCTCAAATTGCATTCACTTAGCTGGTTAGTTCACCATCGAGTTTTTATAGTATTTACTTTATGGCATATATTTTTGTATCTTGTTACGTCCCTCTGAGGACCTGGTTTCCTTTCAGGTTATTTGTGCAGTTTGCAGGATGCTTGATCTAGTGGAGTGTGTACATCATTGTAGGTATCTTTACATTTACAGCTTTTACAGTCATGTACTATTTTCCATTTTTGATTCTGCTTTTATAGCCTAGTGTTTATAGGCCTATGTTGTTCTTATGGTCTATTCGAACGGATGTATTATCGGGCTGCAGACTGAAGATGCGTATCATTCTTTCTTGAGATTATTTACCGTGGATTGAGATTTAGTTTACTTGTTGCATGTTAGAATTTAGATTATTAATTGGATCACTTGACCATGGACAGCGTAAGTACGTTTTTTCGGGTCCATTAAATTAGAAAGCCCTACGGAGTCGTACTAGCTGGCCATTGCCACGTGCCTGGTCCCACGTATTTTAGGGCTGGGGTGTGATATAGTTTTAGTGGTGGCCCATGCAGGTCAGAGCATATCGTTTTGGTTATGTTAATGTACCGAACGAGCTTGCAACTTAGGATTAATGTTAGATAAAATCTCAATCCATAACTGATGTTAAAACTCATCTTGTATTCGATTGTCGTCCTTGGACTTCATTACTATATTCGTTCATTACCATCGATATCGTTATTATTGTTTCTCATCTTCCTTATTTTGGGAAGATGGATGCTAGCGCACGGTGATTTCCTACAGGAACATATCCTCGTCAAGACGAAGAAGGCATATTTGATAAGATATTTTGAGTATATGATTTTATTAGATGGTTAACCATAAAAGATGATATTGATAAGTTCTTTCTTGTTGCTAGGGCTAGTATAGACTGTTGGCATATAAATTAGACATAGAAGTAGAGACTTAAAACTAGGTCCTTACTTAAGGTAGCCGTAACCTGTCAGTATTAGAAGCTAGAAAGGTTATTTAATTCTAAGGCTCTAGAATAAATTAGGAGAGATATAGCTAGATGCGAGGGATTAATTATAGTCTTAGGGTAGTAATATAAGGAACGACATTATAAACTTGACCAGACAGAATGTTAGACTCACATCTATAAGAAGATCATCAGATACTATTGAAAGTAGGGTATAAAATAGCACTTTAGGTAGCAAACCATAGTGGTTAACCCCTAGTTACCTGGTGACTTACAGTATCCGATCTAGAATTTTTCCCACCCTCTAGATAATGATCAGGACTAAGCTAAAACAGATAGGTAGATTGCTAGACATAGATTGCTAAACCCAATATTTGGATGAAGAGATAATTGAGTACTATAGGTAGGTTTCAAATTAGATTAGATGTACTTGACTTATTTGGGTTGTCAGTGCCTATTAGTCTCATGTTTTCACCATTGATAATTCGATTAGTTAAGCTAGTATCTGGAATAGAGCAATTAGATTGAAGGTAAGAGTAACGACAGATGTTATAGCCTTGAGTTGGATATCGTGAACTACCTATAATGGATAACATTTATAAACAAGATGGTACCCATATAGTTTGGATGAAGGGTACACATGGAGTAAACTAGGAGAAACCTCAGGTTCTAGGTAAAAAATGTAGAGTGACAACAAGATAAGATTCGTGACAAGTACCTGACCTTAATTTTCTTTTAAAAGTTAGAGAAGGACCTGAACTGGAGACAAAGACGTAGGCTCGAGGTGATGACAGACTTTGAGATGGAGATACAATACCATATGAGAAAAGATAATATAGTAGCTGAGTCATTGAGCAGGAGACCCATGGCATTTATTTTGACTATCCAGCAACACTTATTGAGAGACCTAGAGCAGTTGGATATAGAGGTCATTATGCTCAGAGCAGATGACCAGTTGTTGAGTTTTTAGGTACAATCGACATTAGTTAAGAGGATCAAGGCCGCTTTGCCAACAGATGCCAGATTCCAGAGACTTCGACAGAGGACAGAGGCCAAAATGTAGACAGGATTGCACATACACAAGGACAGGACTTTGAGATATGGAGATCGTTTTTATGTTCCCAACGAAGAACTTCGTCAGGCGCTGATATCGTAAGCGCACAGTTCAGCATACTCTATTCATCAAGGAGGCACAAAGATATACAGAGACTTGAGGCAGTACTATCGGTAGCATGGAATAAAGAGGAAGATAGCCACTTCATAGCAAAGTGCCTGGTGTGTCAGCAGCTCAAGGCTGAGCAGCAGAGGTTTGCTGGTTTACTTAAATCTACTCCCGATACCTGAGTAAAAATAGACGCACATCAATATGGACTTCCTTACGGTTTTCGAGGAGTCCCAGTGGTCGCAATGCGGTATGGGTGATCGTGGATCGACTCACCAAGATTATATATTAACACGTGAGTATGGAGTATAAATGAAAGATAGAAGTCTGACAGGAATAATAGCTGAATATTGTGGATTACACATAAACTGCTTAGGGATAGAGATTTAGACTTTTGACTAATAAGACATGAGTTTGCTAAACCTAATCCTTAGTATTAGGTGGAGTTATGGGAACCTATGTCCAATTTGCCCTAGCCAATAAATTTTAGGAATCGTATCCTTGTTATTGTATTTGTTATAATTTATTCTAGGGTATTTAGATGGATTGAATAGATATTTATTACATAATTTCTATATATTATTATTACTATGTATTTAGTAGAGACCTATGTGGTATTTTATTATATATACTTCTCCTAGGAATTGTCTGAATTAAGCTTCTAGACTAAGTATGACTGACTAGCTAGATTAAACTTGTTGCTGCTAAGAGCGATTGTAAGAAGTTGGGATACAGGATTTTAATATGGATACTATAGGATGCTGGCGTTATACCTAGGAAAGAATGTCGAGATATTAACCGTCCTAGTTATAGAAGAAGGTTAGGACAGTGTTCGAGATACGGATCGAACAAACATCAGGCTCAGGAGTATTCCCAGTATGTCAATAGAGCCCAACAGATAGTGCAAAGGGCCAGCTCCATCGGTCCTAGGAATGTCCGTAGCATTGTTTGATAATTTATAGTTTATTATGTGTTTATTTTAATTTTGAGGACAAAATTTATATAAGTTGGGTAGATTATAAACCCCCTCGACCAAATTTAGGTTTACAAGGCTTAAATAGAGAGACTATGGTTAATTTGAAGCCAATTAGAAGTAGAACGCAATATTTTAGATCTATTGTGCAATATTTGTATCACTTTGTGCACCTTACCGTTGCTTCCATATTTAGAGTGCTATACTAGTATTTACCTTCAAACAAATTTTATATAATTTTCTTAGACATGCCAGCCTTCCATTCTGACCCTTGTGTAACTCATAAATACTCTCCCTTGTGCTTTATTTTAGTCACAAAATATTCGTTACAAACGTCCGTTCTTAAATCCAAATAAATCTAACTTTGCATCTTTGTTCATTCTAAATCGAAATTGGAGACACAACATCGACCCGTTTTGTGCAACCCAATTTATGACAATATTCTATCATGAGTCTACTATGCCTATGATACTTGTGTCCCACCCCATTTTAACCCTATGTATTTTCAATTAATTAAAGAGCACAACTTACACTAATTTTTATTAATTTGGTGTAGGTACCCAACCTCATCCAAAACTAGACCCAACACCAACCCAAACCCCCATTCACACTCTCAAGACTCATACTAAATACTACACACCCTTTCTAGCCACTACATCACACCAAATATGGTGTTTTCCCTCATTTAATCCAAAAATCCACTTTTTGTGCAATTTTCCAATTATTGAGGACTTTTATACAAAAATGCAATGAGGTGTCACCATCCTATTAGTCAAGGCATATGAAGAAATCACCCCCTCCCTCATTGACCGGTCCACTCTCTCCACTCTCCCCTACCCTCTCCTTCATGTTTAATCATGGCCCTCCATTCAAATGGAGCAACATCCTCACCACACACCCTTCCCTATTAAATATCTCCTCATAACTCCTTTTTCCAATGCCAACCCCATACCAATGAGGCACATGGCCGGCCCTAATCCCTAAGTAGTCAACCTCTACTCCTCTCTCATACAACTTTCATCTTTTTATTATAATTTATATCATCTTCACCATCCCTCATCAAACAATAACCGAACCCTAACCCTAAACTACTCATCATCACACTCTTTACCCATCTCTCCTCTCCGGTAATCACCCTGGCCCGACTCCTCCGCCTGGGTGAACCGCCATGACTCCCTGACCACAGTCCCCCTTCCCGTTACCTCCTGGACACCACGTCGGACTGAACCGCCAGCACCACCGCCTCCTTCCTTCCTGCATCGTTCCCAGCCTGATCCACTCGGCCGAGCAACCCTTGTCAGCCTCTCCCTCGATGACACAGACCTGACCATGACCAGCCTCAATCCATCCTCCCCCTCGATGATAGCAGAATCATATTCTTCCATCCCTCATCGACAGCCGCTGAACTCCTCTACCCAGTCACGACTGAACGCCACCAAAGCCGACTTATCTTTCCTGACCCGAGACTTCTCTTCACCACCCTCTTCTTCCCTTTCCTGCCGTCAGCAAGCTATCCCAGCCCCACCTGAGCCCCTGCCATGGCTGTCTCCCATTTTTTGATCGCCCTGTCAGCCCGTCCCCATCCAACAGTAATCGCCTGAGCTTTCCTCCGGCCATCCCCGTACGTCGACAGCCCGCTGACCCCCGCCTGAACCATCTCGATGGTCCTCCCATTGCCAGCTTCCTCCTCTCATCCCTGAGCCATTCACCACCACCACTCCACGTTCTCCACCCTTTTCAGCCACTCCACCGCCTCTTCTCTCCTCCGGTAGCCTCGGCATCATCACCATCGTCATCACCATCATCATTATCAATCATCACCATCGTCATCATCATCGTCATAACCATCATCATTATCATTCATCATCATTGTCATCATCATCATCATCGTCATCACCATCATTATTATCAATCATCACCATCGTCATTATCATCGTCATCATCATTATCAATCATCATCATCATCATCATCATCATCATCGTCATCACTATCATCATTATCAATCATCATTGTCACCTTCATCATCGTCATCATTGTCAACCCCGTGCATGCTCGCCAAGGTTTATATCACCCTCTTTGATCACGCGTAACCCGAGGACCATTGGATCATCCCGCGAGACTTTGAGAGCAGGTTATTGGCACTCCCTGCTTGAGGACCCAGGCAAGTATACCTTGCCTTCTTGTACTATTTAAATTTTGTTATTATTTAGCTGCATGTTTTATTGTTTTAATATTATATAACTGTTCGCGTCCGAGAAAGACTCGGGTGCAGTCAACGAAGGCGTTGACGTTAGGACTTGTGTCTAACCTAGTATCTAGTGGACCCATCTAAAGTTGTGGAGTTACCGATATGACTCCCCAGGCCTTGACACGTATCATTATACGTCATAGAGTGAGTTCATATAGAGACGCGTGCTTTATACTCGATTGGCCATCGGTGTGAGCAGTATGTATGATGGTATTTAGCTTAGTTGTTAATTTCTTTAGCAACTTGCATTATATTACGAGATGTCCATGTCGTATTTGTCACGACCTAATTCCGTAGAATCGTTGGGGCGTCCCCCGAATCGTGACCGTCGTACGAGCCTGGGGTTGTGCCTGCACAAGGCTTTAATGTTTTGCATAACGAGCACATATTCAGAGTACGCAGATAAATTAAAATACACATTTGAAACATAAAAAAGTTCTCTTTATTGATAATGAACATCTATTACAAACTCTTGAACGAGTCAGCTAAATTGCTGCACGGGCTTACAAAAATATTGACTCAAAATGAGATAGCAGTCCTGTACATTACATCCCTTTACTAAACTTCAAAATGTATAGACCTCCGGGCTGGAGGACGACTTTGCCACGGAGCTGCATTGTATATAAAGTTGCAAGCTCCTTTCTTCAGGTACTTCAAAATGCGGCACGATCAGGATGCGCCTACAGCTGGACTGGATCGGGAAGACGACTTTGGCTCCTCGCTCGGTTCGCCTTGGTACGGAGAACCTGTTTCAACGAGGGTCAGTATGACGAAACATACTGGTGAAGGCAAGCTAAACCCAACTATACTAATCAACACGTTGTTTTAATGAAGCATGCATATTTTTGTGGGTTTCTATCTTGCCTTAGTTCATTTACAAGTAAGCAGTATATATATAAGATACTGAAATAAACTTGCCACCGTTCGGTAGATTTTACCTGTCCGTCTGAACCACCTGCATAATACTTACCATGCCTTCCCTGCCACGAAGACACAAGTTAGTTTGCAACAAGTTTAAATATACACAAGGATTACTGGCATGATTGCCATAATGGACGTAGCCGAGGACAAGGATAGCATGCTACGAGAGTACACGATGCGCTGCAAGCTATCCTGTCCCATATATGATGACTACACACGAGTTTTGCCCAGATCAGATCGGTGTCAGTGCCCCAACGATCGTCCACAGAACAAATACCTTGTGCACAAGTTGTCCATGATTGAACACGATTAACAAGTTAATAATTCATGCAGTTGAGGCAACACGAGTACAAGAACACGAGTACACGACAAGCAGTAATGCATGATTCATTTTGCATAGCCTCCCTGAACAATTATGCATATACAAGATATGATCTATACTTAGCACAGTTTATTGAATATTTCCAACGAGCTAGCATACGATAAGATAACAGTTCACAAGTTTGATTGACAAGCAATATAATCCAAGCCTATTCCCTTTTTATCTTGGTATCTTTTATTATTACTTGGTATCGTCTGATCGGGGCAAACAAGGATACAAGATTATTAGTTGTGAAGACTGGAAGCAGGGATAGCTAATCGGGTTGGTAGCCACTCACTTAGATGGTTGGAAGGGAGAAGGAAAGAGGCGCTTTATGACTCCGCTCGTAAGCTTCCTACTGCTCATTCACCTGCATTGTACGAACAGCTTGATCAATACCTCTTCCACTCTTTCCAATCTCAGAATTAAAGTGCAGTTCAATGAACGAAAATAATAAAACTCATCGAAACCATTTAAGGAAAACAAGCAAATCCCAAAACCAACTCAAAGCACAAAAGCAACAAGCGACATCGAAATCCGAGGCAATAAAAGATAACAGCAGAAAGGTCCCTCCTGACTCTGCCGCTAAGTCGATCTCGGGGGCACGATCTATTGAATATGGGAATCGATTCCGAAGAAACAAATCCATAATGAGGACGAGTTCTTGTTTCAATCTATCCCGATCGAACGATACCATCTTGTGTTTTTTAGCCGCGCTCCTCGAATAGGAGGAACGGGGTGTTACATCCTACCCAACTAATTCGAAGTTTCATCCCGAAACTTTGGAATAGGGCCTACCGTTAGGGATTATTTTGTTGAGGGCGACGATCAAGAAGGTTCGGACAGGAATTAATGGCGTGGCCTGATCGTCCATAAGCTAGGCATAACCCAAGTCTCAAGCGGCAATCTTTCTTATCGTGTCCAAGCTTTTTGCAGAATTTACATGTATTGCTCTAATTCCTTATTTGTTGACCACCGTCGTTTTGTCGCTTTGCAGCATTATTTTCTCTCTCGTTGCTTTGGCATTTGTGATTGTAGGTATGCACAGCGCCGGCAGGAACGTGAGGATAGTGTGGTTCAAGCGATAGGGCGTGATTTATGACTTCATGCATTGTCCGATACTGATGAACGACTACGTGCGCATGGATGGCAGGGCGTAGACCACATTCAAACCTTCTAGCTCGACTTACTACATCAGGTAAATAGGCCCTAGCGAATTTGGATAGTCGGTTGAATTCGACGGAGTACTGTTTGACTGTCATGCTGTCTTGCCTCGGTTGCACGAACTCGTTCTCCATCTGACTTTGTACTGGAGGGAGTACAAACTCCTCTTCGAACGCGGTACAAAAAGTTGTCCACGAGATCGCCTCCTCTCCATGGTCAAATGGGAGAGATTGTCGATGCACGTTCCACCAATCGTGTGCGTTGAGGCGGAGTTGTAGTTGCGCGCAGGCGACGCATTTCTCTTCGGGAACCACTAGCAGAGCGAAGTAGTCTTCAAGTTCGGCCAACCAATCTAGAGCCACAATTGGTTCCTCAGTCCCGTTGAATGGGATATTGCAGACTTTCTTGAAGTGGCCAAAGTCATAGGCAATCACGTCCCTCGGCCTTGGGATTTGCGGCGTCTCAACTTCAAGCACGGGTTGTTCCACCGAAGTCGCTGGCGTTGTTGCGGAATGGTTGGAAGCCAAATTTGAACGATCTGTTGCAGGGCATCTACCTGCTTCTGTTGGACTGAGAATCGGGTCTCTAGATTGCTTTCAAACTTGGCTTGGCGAGCATCATCTCTTTGTCGTTGTGCTTCTAACATTTGCATCACCCGCTCAAGTGGTCAACTTGAGACATGCCCCGTTGGCTCTTAGAGCTTCCCGAAGTGCCCGAACTACTTTTTTGGCCTTGTGTTTCGTCCGGTGCTAGCGCTGCAGATTGCGCTGGTGCCATTCCTTCAAAAGAAGATAAATTATATTATGATCATAATGTATTATGGACTCATTGCATGAACGTATCTCATTTTGGCCTAGCGAGTTCAAGAGTTCGTACAGGAATTTGATTATTAAAGGAACTTTTCCAGTACGAGAGTCTAAGAAACTTGAATTTGTGCTCTGATAACATTATGTCATGACCCGATTTTATAGAATCGTTGGGGCGTCCCCCAAATCATGACCGCCGTGCGGGCCTGGGGTTGCGCCCGCACAAGGCTTTAATATTTTGCATAACGAGCACATATTCAGAGTACGCAGATAAATTAAAACACAGATTTGAAACATGGAAAAGTTCTCTTTATTGATAATGAATATCTATTACAAACTCTTGAACGAGTCAGCTAAATTGCTGCACGGGCTTACAAAAGTGTTGACTCAAAATGAGATAGCAGTCATGTACATTACATCCCTTTACTAAACTTCAAAATGTATAGACCTCCGGGCTGGAGGACGACTTTGCCACGGAGCTGCATTGTATATAAAGTTGCAAGCTCCTTTCTTCAGGTACTTCAAAATGCGGCACGATCTGGATGTGCCTACAGCTGGACTGGATCGGAAAGACGACTTCGACTCCTCGCTCGGTTCGCTTTGGTGCAGAGAACCTGTTTCAACGAGGGTCAGTATATCAAAACATACTCGTGAAGGCGAGCTAAACCCAACTATACCAATCAACACGTTGTTTTAATGAAGCATGCATATTTTTGTGGGTTTCTATCTTGCCTTAGTTTATTTACAAGTAAGCAGTATATATAAGATACTGAAATGAACTTGTCATCTTTCGGTGGATTTTACCTGTCCTTCTGAACCAAATGTACAATACTTACCATGCCTTTCCTGCCACGAAGACACAAGTTAGTTTGCAACAGGTTTAAATATACACGAGGATCACTGACATGATTGCCATAATAGACGTAGTCGAGGACAAGGATAGCATGCTACGAGAGTACACGATGTGCTGCAAGCTATCCTGTCCCGTACACGATAACTACGCACGAGTTCCGCCCGGATCGGATCGGTGACAGTGCCCCAGTGACCGTCCGCAGAACAAATACCTTATGCACAAGTTGTCCATGATCGAACACGATTAACAAGTTAATAATTTATGCAGTTGAGGAAACACGAGTACACGACAAGCAGTAATGCATGATTCATTTTGCATAGCCTCCCTGAACAATTATACATATACAAGATGTGATCTATACTTAGCACGGTTTATATAACATTTGCAACGAGCTAGCATACGATAAGATAACAGTTCACAAGTTTGATTGACAAGCAATATAATCCAAGCCTATTCCCTTTTTATCTTGGTATCTTTTATTATTACTTGGTATCGTCTGATCGGGGCAAACAAGGATGCAAGATTATTAGTTATGAAGACTGGAAGTAGAGCTAGCTAATCGGGTTGGTAGCCACTCACTTAGATGGTTGGAAGGGAGAAGGAAAGAGGCGCTTCATGACTTTGCTCGTAAGCCGTCTACTGCTCGTTCACCTGTATTGCACGAACAGCTTGATCAATACTTCTTCCACTCTTTCCAATCTCAGAATTGAAGTGCAGTTCAATGAACAAAAATAATGAAACTCATCGAAACCGTTCAAGGAAAACAAGCAAATCCCAAAACCAACTCAAAGCACAAAAGCAACAAGTGACATCGAAATCCGAGACAATAAAAGATAACAGCGGAGAGGTCCCTCTTGACTCTGCCGCTAAGTCGATCCCGGGGGCACGGTCCACTGAATATAGGAATCGATTCTGAAGAAATAAATCCATAACGAGGACGAGTTCTTGTTTCAATCTATCCCGATCGAACGATACCATCTTGTATTTTTTAGCCGCGCTCCTCGAATAGGAGGAATGGGGCATTACAGTATTCGTGACATGTATACTGGCATTGGGCGGGGAGGACAACTAGTAGGCGTATGGAACACCCACCTCCTTTATACAGATACTGCATTCTTCGGAGCGATACGGACTTACATATTTATGCAGATACCGCATTCTTTATGGTGTTGGACGTTACTTGTGGTTTTGCAGATACCACACTCTAAAGAACGTTGGACGTTATTTATACAGATACCACGCTCCTCAGAGCTGGACGTTATTATATTACAGAGTACCCTTGTTATGGGAGTATATGTGTACAAACTCAATCAATAAACTATCACACGACAAACAGGGATGTGATACACGTCTAAACATATGCTCAAACTCAGCTACAACTCACAGGAACACGACGCTAGAGGGTTGACCAAGGTTGACTATTGGTACGTTACATCAAATCAAACTAATCATCTATATAATATCATCAAACTATCCTCAATCCTACTATATTCATCACAGTGTTCATTGGTATTTTATGCATGTTTATTCCTTAAATTTTACCTCGGTGTGCACCGACGTTAACATGTATATTTACTGTCATCCTCAAATACATAATTAATAATTATTAAACCTTTCATTTTATATCATCATTATCAATTCACAATAAGTACTACTCTTCAATTAAACCTATCATTAATTTTCAGTCCCCAAATTATCGATTAATGGTTTGATATTACACACTAGTTCACCATCAAACACCTGCTCCTCGATGTTCATCAATGTTCCAATATCAGAATCTTATTTCTCAATAATTTAAATCTGTTCACCAACAATAATCAATATGCATATTTTAATTAGGACGACCCCTTAAAATCTCAATGTATCCAAATAGCCTAACTCAAAATATATACATAATTTGCATTTTGTACCTATGGAATTAAACCCCTAAACACCGATCCATTTTTCTCAGTCCCTAACTTATTTAAACTTCACATGTAAACCATAATAATACAATAACCAAAACCTTAAATATTAGCTAAGTTATATAAAAGCAAGTAATCAACAACCCTTAAACATTAACCCTAAATACCACATTAAACCCTAATCACATAATAACACAAGATTATTTACACAAAATAATATATAAACATATAGAGAGGGGGGAGTCATTCACCTTGGATGAGGTGGTTGCTGGCCGGAGGGAGGATGATGGTCGGAGAAGACTGGAGGTCGGCAGTGGTGGTACAATGGTGTGTGGTGGTGGTGGCAATGGCCGACTGTGGTGGTGGCGTTAGTGTGATGGTGGTGGAGGAAGTGCTAGAGGTGAAGATGGTCGTGGTGGAGGTAGTCACGGTGGTCGAGGTCGGTCGGATTGGAGAGGCCGGGGAAGACTGAAAGTCGACAGTGGTGGTAAAGCTCGCCGGAGTGGAGGGAGTTATGCAGTCAGTGGTGGTAGTAAAGCAGGAGGTGGTGGTAGTGAAGCTGGAGGTGGTGGTTCATGGAGAAGCTCACCGGTGGTGCGGGGATAACACTGGCCAGAGCAGTGTGGTTGTCGGCTAAGGAAGATCTCGGTCGGAGAGGGAGAATGTAGCTCGGGCTCGTCGGGATTCAGAGAGTGGCCGCGCTCGACTGCCGGAGGGGGAAGTCGGCTCGTGGAGTAGCTCGATCATGGGGGGTGGTGGTGGCGCTGGATGGAGGTGGCTGGAGCTTTGAGGAGGTAAAGCTC
This sequence comes from Iris macrosiphon, assembly GCA_036927795.1. Taxonomy (NCBI): domain Eukaryota; kingdom Viridiplantae; phylum Streptophyta; class Magnoliopsida; order Asparagales; family Iridaceae; genus Iris; species Iris macrosiphon. The sequence continues at coordinate 61,741,097 of JAYESA010000002.1, forward strand.
GTGGGGTTCAGCCATCGGTTGGTGGAACGGGGATCTCGGCCGAAATAGTGAAGTGAAGGAGAAAAAAAAGGGAAAAAGGAGAAAAAGAAAGGAAGAAGAAGAAGAAAAGGAGAAGGCTACAGTTTTGAATGGAGAAGAGGGAGGAGAGAGAGAGGGGGTTATATTCCCTAGGTTTTGGGGAATAAGGCCAGCATGGGGTTGTGTGTAGTGATGGTGACATTAAATAGGGAAGTGTGTTGGGGGTTGGATGGTGAGGATTTGCCCAATTCAAATGGGTGGTGGAGATTTCACATGAAGAGATTTATTTCTTCATGAAAATGAGAGGGGGAGAGGGCTTGACCGGTCAAAGAAGAGGGGTGGCCTCTTCATTTGGCCTTGACCAATGAGGGTATGCCACATGTCACAACATTTGTAATTTAGCCCCTTAAGTTTGAGTATTTGAACAAACACATGAAATAATAAAAAAAATTATGGGAGAATTAATGTTTGGTATTTTGTAGGGTGAGGGGGTGTTGTGTGTTTTGTATGGGCTTAATTAAATGGGCATTGGAATTAAATTGGGATTAAAATGGGATTAGTCAAAGTTAGTATCCCCAATTTAATTAGAATAAAATGTCATGTGCTCTTAAATTAAATGGGGGCACATGGGATCTCAATTGAGACTGACACAAAGGTCATGAATGGTGTAGGCTTGGTGTTAGTCTTGGACCCTTTTATTGGTCCGGCTCAACGGATTAAGTTGGTTTCTAAAAATAGATGGTAAGGACACATGTGTGTGATACGGGATTAAATAAGGATTTCGGTTACGGAAATTGTGCAATTAATTTAGAGCACAAGGAAATATAATTTTGAGTGACGGAAAAGTCTAGCGTCTAAATTGGCGTGTCAAATCAAGAGTGCAACAATCTGTTGGAATTTATGGGCTGATGTTGGGCTCCGAATATTTTAACAACGGTAGGACGCGCCAAGGGTTTAATTAAAATAATCAGACATCTGCAACCTTATCTAAACCTCAATCATCTGCTGCTAAACCAAAATTTTCTATCCCATACCAAACTATCAATAGAAAAAAAATGCTGGGGTTTACAAATACTAGTAATAATAATAATAGTAATGTTAGTGTTAATAATAATAATATAATATTATTATTATTATTAGTAATAATAATAATGTTAATAAATAAGAAAAGAAAAGAAATAAAAAAAAAAAAAAAGAAAAGGAAAGAAAATAAAAAGATAAAAGAAAAGAAAAGAAAAGAACCTTAAATCTAAAACCTAGCAAAATCTAACTTAAACTACTAAAGCAACTAAACCAAAAACCTAAATCAACTAGCAGCAACCTCCCCCCCCCCCCCCCCGCGCGGCTCTCATCTCCCTCTTATATATATATATATATATATATATATATATATATATATATATATAAACCTAATTTCCATACCCTAACCCTAGACCACCACCGACCCCCCCTTTGGTGGACGTCGACCACCCCACCGACAGGCTCCGCCGTGCAGCACCGCTGCAGCCCGCCGGACGGCCGCGAAGTGTGCACCCCGCGCACGCGTATAGTGCACAACAGTGCCCCATCTTCAAGGTGATGTATCTCTCTCATCTTTCGTCCTTTTCTCGAGCAGTTTGTTCGTGTACGACCATAACCTAACCCTCTAGGATTTTTATTCAAGCGACACGAGTTCTTGTATCCCGGATGGGTCAAAAAATGACCAAAAATGACCGAAAAACTGACCAAAATAGTTCAGAATTTTGAATCCAAAACCCCATGTTCACACCCAATTTGCTATCAACCTATTTATTATTTTCGAAAACTAATTAAAGGGTTTTTCTTCTTCATATAACCGAGAATTTTTTTATTCTTTTAGTTTTTGTTAATTTGTTCTATGTGTAAAATTATTCAACCTCCAAATTGACCAAAAACTTGTTTTAAAAAAATTAAAAAATTATGATACGGAGCACGTCCCACCAAATGGGACTGCCTCGTCGCATACCAATTGTACTGAAAGGCGCGTATGGTATATATGGACATGTAGGCTTTCGCAGAAACTGATTTGGACGTGTGTGCGCATCGGAATCAACATGTATCCGTGAAAAGTCCCTATATCGTAACTTTTGCAAAATACCGCACCATTTAGTGTACGCTCATTAGAATGTGACGAAACTTGTGCCATTGGATTCGTGGTATCACGCTGGTCCTGTGATCCAAGTTTCATACAATTCTGAGATAGTTGACCAAGTCGCCTATTTGCGGGCCCCATGGTTGACTTTTAGGGCAAATTTGTGTTCGGTTATATAGTATATTGGTTATTTATTTCTATTTGATTCTGTGGATAAGATTTAGTTATGCCCTGGGACTTGTGATAATATATATACCATATGTGAGTTATTATTTATATTACAGCGTACGTGTGTATTATGGTATCCATATATTGGAGTTGCCATATACATACGGCTGGCATGCTTACGTATTCTTAGTCCTACGTATTTTGGGACTGGGGCATGACATGTTTTTAGTGGTGGCCCATGTAGGTCGAGAGCATATTGTCTCGGTTACGTTACTGTACCGAGCAAGCCTACGCATAGAATTAGAAAATAGGATCTCATCCACTTATTCAAGCAAGCCTTTGATTCAGGGCGAAGATGACTATTGCCAACTCCAAATCAAGGGTAGGATAGTTCTTTTCATGAGGACGCAATTGCCTGTATGCATAGGCAATTACTTTCCCATTCTGCTGAAGAACATAACCCAAACCTTTCTCCCATGCATCGCTATAAATAGTAAAACCTCCAGACCCTGATGGCAACGTCAAAATAGGAGCAGACGTCAACCTCTTCTTCAATTTCTCAAAATCAACCTGGCAATCCTCTGTCTAAACAAACTCTATATTCTTTTTGGTGAGTCTGTTTATTGGCTCGGTAATCCTCGAAAAATCTTGCACAAACTTCCTGTAATAGCCTGCCAATCCCAAGAAACTCATGATATCTTCTACCGAACTCGGGGTCTTCCAATATTCCACTGCTGCGATCTTCTTCGGATTAACTAAAATACCATCACCAGTCACAACATGGCCTAAGAACTCTACCTTGTCCAAGAAGAACTCACACTTGGATAGCTTCCCATACAGCTTCTCCTTTCTCAGTACATCCAACACAATCCGCAAATGCTCCTCGTGCTCCTCCGGTATCTTCGAGTATATAAGTATGTCGTCGATGAATACTACCATAAACTTGTCAAGGTACTGATGGAACACCTTGTTCATCAAGTTCATAAATATCATCGATGCATTAGTCATCCCAAATGGCATCACTATAAACTCGTATTGACCATTCTGAGTTCTAAAAGCCGTCATCGGTATGTTCTCCGGCTTCACCTTTACCTGGTGAAAATCTGATCTCAAATCTATCTTAAAAAATATCTTGGCACCACTCAACTGATCAAACAGATCATCAATCCGTAGCAAAGGATACTTATTCTTAATAGTAAGATAATTCAAAGCCCTGTAATCAATGCACATGTGCACCGATCCATCCTTCTTTCGTACAAACAGTACCGAGGCTCCCAACGGTGAAGAACTCGATCTGATAAACCCATTATCCTGTAATTCGTCCACCTGCTTCTTCAGCTCGACCAGCTCACTGTTGTTTACTCTATAGACATATTACGAAATTGGTTTTGCACCTGGCACCAAGTCTATAGAGAATTTAACATCTCGATCTGGCGGCAATCCTGGCAATTCCTCAGGAACCACATCGAAGAACTCTACTATCAACGGATGCGGCAACTCCTTGTCTTCCACCATAGCTCCACAAATAATGCCTTCTCCTTGCTCTACAGCTCCTCTAGCAAACTCAAACTCTGGCACTCCCGGCAAACCAAACAAAACTCTACCTCCTCTATAATCTATACTAGCATGGTGCCTACTATGGTCAATTATGGTCAAACTACCTATTTCTAGGTTGCATGAGTCTATCTCAAGAATATTGGGTTCAAACACTAGAGTCAAGGTCATAAAAGCTATATCTTAGAATACTAGGATACCATATCTCAGGATACGTAGAACAATAGGTAAAGCATCACATATACATATCAAACAAATATTAATTATATAAAATCATAATTATAAACATTAAATGGATACCTTGGTTTCGAACCAACTTGGTATCACAATACTAAATCATAATCTTGATACCCAAACCCAATACCTTGGGTATCCCCAAATACCTTGGTACTTACCTTGGTATCTCAAGGTAATACCCACCACTTTACTTATGCTAACTACCCTTTAAAATAATATATGCTACAATACAGTTTTATATATATTAATTACCATATATATATAAATATATATATATATATATATATCAAATATATATAAAACTGTCAAACTGTCGCTAAAGGTCCCTGCTTGCTGTCGCTGAAAACTGATGTTGCTGTTGATACTCTATTGTTTTAGTGACGAACATCTGTAGCTGTTGCCAAAAACCATCGCTAAAGCCCCTGATATGGCTGTTGATACTTCTACTATAGTGACAGATTTCCTGTTGTCTGTCACTGATGCCCTTGCTGCTGCTACAGTTGAATATTGCTGCTGCTGTTGCGACGCTTCCTGTTGTCACTATAGCGGCTGCTGCTGTTGTTATTGCTGTTGTTGCTGCTGCTGCATTCAGCGATACCTGCTGCTGTCGCTATAGCTCATGCCCTCTCTCTCTCTCTCTCTCTCTCTATATATATATATATATATATATATATATCTAATGAAATATAATATATATATACACAAGATATTATATATACTAAATATATGCATATAATTATAACTAATAAATACACATACACACACACATATATATGTACATAATATCTACATAGTAATATACACCTATATACATAGTAACATATATATAACAACATACATATGCATACGTACATATAAACATATACACAATATACATCATACATTATATGATTATAAATATAACCATATATAAATATCTATTTAACATATACATATCTATATATACTACCATATATAAATATATATACATATATAAGAATAGCTACATATAATATATACACATATAGTATATACATAGATCTAAGACACAACATTACATAAATATATATACACAACATTATATATATATATATATACATATATATAATTATACTTCTCTATGAAATAAGAACACAAGAGGATTAGATCTACAATTAAATTGCACACACATGGAATGTATCATCCCGTATCCCACTAGATCTAGGATATGCATGCGACACGAGTCCACCACACATCCAAACATATCCCGAAGGACACGAATAAGTCACATATATTATTTATGAATAATATGAAGAGTCAAATATAATTCTACGTGTCTGTATCAAAATATGACATGTTCAAAGTCCCGTGTCGAAAGAAAAATCCCCAAATTAATACGTATCACCAAATTGTTGGGATACAACCTACACGTACCCAATTGTGGATACGACACTAGCTCCAAATATACAAGTACATGCCAAATTGATCTATAGGACCAATTGACACACACAACAAATGTCAATCTCGAAATTCCTCCAAAATTGACACAAAAAGTACCATAACTTTCTCAATAGGCCTCCTATGAACACAAAACCAAATCCTATGGGTAGCCTATGCATATGGGTTAAATTCTTACAGTTAAATCTCAGATTTAGAACCTAAATTAAGGAAAAAAACTGAATTGTACCTATTGGGAGATAGATTTCCAATGAAACCTCCAAATGTGATGAAATTGGCCTCCAACTTATAGATCCTTGCCCCTCTTTATAGATTATTGCTTTCTCCTTCTAGATCTTTGCTCTACTAGTCTCCAATGGTGATTTGGGAAAGAATTAGAATGAATAGGGAAATAATATGGGAATGAAGAAATTTGGTTGAGGAAAATTCTAGATCTAGTTTACAAATGAAAAGAGAAGAGAGAAATTTCTCCCCTCTTTAAATATAGGCCGGCCCCCTTTCCCCTTCCTCAAGTCACTATGTAATGTCCAATATACCCCTTGGGACCTCTCATAAAAAAAATAATTAAGGAGAGAAGCTTCTAGTCTAATGGTTTAATTAAATTAATTATCCTCCTAATCAATGGGCTTTATAAATGGGCTAAAATCTAACAATTAATACATGTTGGTCCAAGAGTCTAAACTAAACTAGTTAGGTCCAATAACATAAGTCCAAAATAAATAAATAACATCTAACAACAATTAAATAATATAACAAATAATTATTTAACATGCACAATATTTAATTAATTATAAAATTACTAAAATACCCTTTCTTAGAAAATGTGGTAGTGACACTCATATCAGGTGCTTAATCAAATTTCGCACATGGTCACATCTGGGTCATAAAAGTTATTTCTATATTTAACATATAGTATCACAATGAACCAATCAATTGAAAACATTAAATCAAGTAAGTGTCCACGTGTGCAAGAAATAGGGTGCCGCATGAGACAGGGTGTCGCATGAAGTCGAGGCCACATAGGGTCAAGGTCGTATGAGATCGAGGCCGCATGGTTGGCTTAGATGCATAGGCAAAGCAAAGTCCACTCTTCAAAAAATATGCAATGTGATAATCAATAAATGCAAGTTAGAAAAAGTGACATAAAATGATAGATGTGACTGATGTGACAAGTAATAAAGTGTGTCAAAAGAGGAGACAAAATCATACAAAGTTGTGCCAAATCGGTAAGAAGTTATTCGTCCATAAGAAGAGAGATGCATAGCTCATGGCCGCATGGTCAACGAGACCGCATACTCCTCTTGGCCCCATACATACTTGGCCTTATGAAATCTTTTGGGACTTAGTAAAATTTCTTCAACTTATGAAGTTTCATTCGTCAAAGTTCATACATTTGGCCAAGGGGCGCATATGCAGATTCAGTCATGCGTCCAATAAGGTTGGCCGCATACTGACTCAAGATGAAAGTCCTGGCCGCATAGCACTCCTTTGTCTCCTCCAATAGCAGCTTTTCGGCTAGGACCAAAAGCTCGAAAACAAAAATTTATTTCTTTCATAAAAATCTCAAATGAAGTCCAATTACAGCAAAGTAAAGTTTCTAAACTACTTAAAATCAAGTACTTATCAACATAGAACAACAAGTTTTCAAAAATAGTAAGTTTTAGGAGATCAAAATCTAATAAAACTTAAGAATACATGAAAAGTTTCTAAACTAAAAGTCTAGATCTACACTAATCCATCCACCAAAATCAAAAATATCAAGTTCTAAATATATAGAAAAATAAATAATAAACCTATTGGAACAATAAAATAGATATTTTTTATTCCTCATGAAAGGTATACTTGCCTATGAAGGGAGAGAGAAAACCTAAGAGAGAGAATAGAAGAAGAAGAATGAGAAGAGAGAGTGAAGTTGGGTTATATATGGAGGGTTTGAGGTTTGGCCCATGAATTCAACTCATGATCAAACCAAACTAAACAAATAAACCAAGAGCCAAGTGAACCAAAGAATGGGTCTAGTCTCTCTATAACATATAACTATGCTAGCAAAAAAATTAAATACGCTCCAACTATGAATATCGGGAACGGGGAGTGACATCTTTATCCACCTTAGAAAAATTCGTCCTCGGAATTCAAACTCAAGGCTAGCTAGAGATATCAAGACAAGCAATAAATAATTACAAGCAATCTACACTTATAAAAAATCAAATATAACAATACATATAATAAAGCAAAGCAACATCATCTCATATGAGTGCTTACCGACCTTGGAATGAAAAATGTGAAGGCATACGAAAAAAATATACCTTATGAGTCGAATAGGTACGGATACCGAGATTAAATATCGTCCTCGCCCTTCCACGTTGACTCCCCCAAGAAGTGATGGCCCCAAGCAACACGAACAAGACTGATAGTCCGGTTCTTGAGTACATTCTCTCTTTGATCCAAAATAGACACGGATTGTTCCTCGTAAGTTAATTCGGTACCAACAACTAACTCAGAATGATCGAGGATATGACTCGGATCCGAAAATATGTACCTACGCAACTGAGATAAATAAAATACATCATGCACTTCACGAAGCAAAGGCGAAAGGACAAGACGATAAGCAAGATCTCCTACCCTCTCGAGAATATCGAACGGTCCTACGTATCATGGACTAAGCTTCCCGCGAACCCCGAATCTAATGACTCCACGGGTGGGCAAAATTTGGATAAATACGTGATCATCGACAAAAAAATCTAATGGCCTATGATGTTGACCTAACCAATACCGATGACAATCTTGTGCAACCTGAAGCCGCTCTCTGATCTGCTTAACCACTTCAACCATTTGAATGATCATCTCAAGTAACAAAATCTTTTATTCACCAATGTCATCCCATGCTAAGAGTGACATGCACTTTCTTCCGTACAATGCTTCAAAAGAAGCCATTTGATTGATGGCCTGATAACTGTTATTATATGAGAATTCCACTAAATAAAGATGATCTTTCTAAAATCCATAAAAGTCTAAGGTACAAGCCCGCATTATATCTTCCAAAGTCTGGATTGTCCTTTCTGATTTCTTATCTATCTATGGATGATACACGGTACTGAATCTTAACTTAGTACCCAAGCGCTCTTGCAAGCTTTGCTAGAAACGTGATATAAAGCGAGTATCATGATCTGACACTATACTTGCTGGAACTCTGTGTTGTCTTACTATCTATCGCATATATATTCCTGCTAATTACTCTGTAGACTGCCCTACTCGGAAGGTAAAAAAATATGCCACTTTCGTGAGTCGATCTACTATTACCCAAACTGCATCACACCCAGTAGGGGATCTAGGTAAACTGGTCAAAAAGTCCATTGTAATATATTTTTACTTCCACTCTGGAATAGGCAGTGGTTGTAATAATTCTGCTGGTCTTTGTTGTTTTGCTTTCACTTGTTGACATACGAGACATCGTAAAACAAACCGAGATATCCCTCTTTTTATTTTGTTCTACCAGAAATGCTGCTTGATATCCTGGTACATCTTCGTGCCTCATGGATGTATAGAATATTGAGAACTGTGTGCCTCGGTCATTACTTCCTGTATGATATCTCCACTTGGCACACAAAGATGGTTTCTAAGTATAAGTGTTCCGTATTCATGCATATTTAATTCCTTCCTAAGACCTGACTCACATTTTGCCCGAAGCTTCTGAATCTGAGAATCTTTTGTTTGGGCTGCCTTGATCCTCGAACAGAAAGACGGCTAGTATTCCCACTCCTTGAGGTAACACTACCTCGATGCCCATCTCTCAAAGATCTTCTAATATGTGCTTCTGAGATATCAAAATGAATGTGTTGCCTCTCCTATTTAGAGTATTTACTACCATATTTGCCTTGCCTAGATGATACTGAAGTGCTACGTCGTAATCACCAAACAATTCTAGCTACCTCCTATGCCTCATGTTTAAGTCCTTCTGGATGAATATGTACTTTAAACTCTTGAGACCTATAAATATCTCCACTGGATCGCCATATAGGTGATATCTCCATAACTTGAGAGCAAATACTACTACTGCTAACTCCAAATCATGTGTTAGATAATTTTTCTCATGATCTCAAAGCTGCCGAGATGCATAAGCTATCACCTTTTCATACTGTATCAATACATATCCAAGTCCTTTTCCCGATACGTCACAATAAAATGTGAATCCTCCTAATCCTACTGGAAGTGTAAGGATCGGTGTTAATATTAACTTCTCTTTCAACCTCTCAAATATTGCTTGGCACTCTACAACTAAACAAACCTTACCTCCTTGCGGGTTAGATGAGTCATTGGAGCTGAAATCCGTGCAAAGTCTGCCACGAACCTTCAGTAATATCCCGCTAATCCCAAAAAACTTTGTACATATGCTACTGTCTTCGGGACTTGTCAATTCTTTACTGCTTCAACCTTCTTGGGGTCTACTGACACTCCGGCTCCTGAGATTACGTGCCCCAGGAATGATACATGATCTAACCAGAATTCATACTTACTGGGCTTGGCATACAACTGATGCTCCCTCAGAACTTGTAACACTTTCTGAAGATGTTTCTCATGCTCTTCTTTATTGTTGGAGTAGACAAGAATATCGTCTATGAATACCGCTATAAATTGATCAAGGTATGACATGAAGATACGATTCATCAAATCCATGAATATTGCTGGAGTATTGGTCAATCTGAATGGCATAACTAAGAATTCATAATGCCCATATCGAGATCGAAATACTGTCTTTGGTATATCTTGCTCCCGGACCCTTACTTGATAATACCATGATCGAAGGTCTATCTTGGAAAATACTTTTGCTTCACTCAATTGGTCAAATAAGTCATCAATACTAGGCAATGGATACTTGTTTTTTACTGTTAAGGCATTCAACTGCCTATAGTCGACACACAACCGTGTCAACCCGTCCTTCTTCTTTACAAGAAGCATTGGTGCTCCCCATAGTGATCCACTAGTCCGAATAAACTTATTTGCCTTCAGTTCCACCATATGATGATACAACTGGTTAAGTTTCATTGGTGACATCTGATAGACCTTTATGGAAACTGGTTCTGCTCCTGGTTTCAACTCTATGCAGAACTCTACTTCTCTTACTATAGGTAATCCTGGAAGCTCTTCTGGAAATACATTAAGAAATTATTCAATTATTTTAGAAAACTGATCTTCAACTCCTGCTACTGATGTATTGCCACCTTCATGTTGATCCTTCATCGTTCTGTTGAAGATAAACCCTTTCTTGTACAGGATGTTAAATAATATTCTGCTCCTACAATAATCTATCATTGCATGATTGTCTCTCAACCAGTCCTTGCCTAAAATAAAGTCAAAATTATCCAAAGGGAACACGATCAACCCTGTAGGTAATAAATGCATGCACACTATGATTGGATACGCTAAACATACTCTACTAACTCCTACGAGACTATTACCAGTGAGTATATTCAGCCTCTTTGGCAATGCATCCAACTCCAATCCAATACATATCGTAAATCGTACACATACAAATGAATGGGATGTACCCGAATAAAATAATACTATGACTGGACAAGATATAATGAGAATGTTACCTACTGACTCCTACGAGACTATTACCAGTGAGTATATTCAGCCTCTTTGGCAATGCATCCAACTCCAATCCAATACATGTCATAAATTGTACACATACAAATGAATGGGATGCTCCCGAATAAAATAATACTACGACTGGACAAGATATAATGAGAATGTTACCTGCCACCATGTCACATGATGCCAAAGCCTCCTCCAGAGATAGGGTAAAAGCCTGCACTTGGCCTTACTGCGCTCCTTATTGCTGCCTCCCTTGAATACGCAGTTGTGGCCTCTGCTGTCTATACTGCTGATTCCTCTGCTGGTTTTACATCTGAGTTTGTATCGATAATTGATACTAGCCAATTGCCTAATTGCCAATGGTGGTCCTCTATACTGAGCTGCTCCTAGTGCTAGTAATGCTAAATGCTGCGCCAGTCCTTTAATTATCGGCATTACCGACAATTGGCAATCCAATAATCTGGACTACCATATCGTAGGCACAGCCCTTGTGTTGTACTACACAGACCTTTGATATTGTTCTCTTGCCATAATACGTACATCTGACTAGGGCTCCCAATCACTGTTGTTGTTGCTGCCTTGGCTGATACAGCCAAATTGGTGTTGTTGTTGCCGATGCCACTGGCCTCCTTAGTATTGTGTCATGGATGCGAATGCTAGAAGATGGTGCTAACGTCTGCTGTGCTGGTCCTCCTCCTCCGATCTGTCAGGAGACATCTTCTGGCCTTCCGTCCTTGAAGCTAACCTCTGTATCGTCAACTTATGTCGCTTAGATGCGATCAATACTTCATCGAAAGTCTGGTAGTTATGGCCCTCTACCAGTTGCTGAATTTCCAAATTAAGTCTGTACTAAAACCTTTTTGCCCTCTATGGTTCTGTTGCTACCATCGTTGGAGCAAATCTGCTAATCCTGCAGAACTCTACCATATAGCCATACACCATCCTTCCAGACTGCTTGAGGTTGATAAACCTCTGTTGTAGCTCATACTATGCTACCACTCTGAAATACTTAACCCTAAAACGGTCCCTAAAGTTGTCCCATGAAATAGGTTTTCTTAATCCAACTTCTTATGCTGTCCACCAATCTCTAGCAAGGTCCTGGAGTTACAATCGGACCTGATCAACTTGTTCCTCAGCTGGAACCTTTGTCGCTGTCAATATCGTCTCTATACTCTGCAGCCAAGCATCTGCGATAATGACATCCTCCGTGCCATCAAAATACTTAGGGTTGAGTTGGCAGAACCTCACGGATGCCCCTGAGTCTGTTCTAACACTCATTTCCAAGGTCATCTGTAATCCTTAATTCATCAAGACATTTTGTTCTTGCTATTGAAGCTGCTAATGTTTTTGCAACTCCATCATTCCTCGTATAATTTCTAGCAATATCGATATATCAAGTGCTACTGACACTACTGGTACAACCAGGGGTACTGGAACTTCTTGTATATGTTGTTCCTTGTGCCCCTCTACTAGTTCTACCCTGATCCTTCCAGGAACAGGTATTCCCTTTCGCTGTGGATCAACGGATCCTTGCCCCGCTGAAATTGTCGGTGCTCCACCTACCGATGCTAGAGAAGCCCTAAGGAAAAGGATACAAGACAAATCAAGAACAGGACGAGAAAGGATCGAGGAATCAAAGGTACAGAAGTCAAGCTAAGTTTCGAGGAGACAGATTCATGATTTCAAGGAGGAGCATATTTGATTGAGATATCCTATGATCAATCCACCCCATAAGTCTAAAAAATTAGACATGCATGGGCCACCACTAAAATCTTGTCACTCCCCAAAATCAGAATACTGGAGAGCGGGGGAATGACTCAGCCAACCATACCCTGCAGAATACCGAAGCAACCCGTAATGTGTAAGTTTGTCTAGAGACAAGGGGTGCATACTACAATCAAGTCGTCTAGGATCAAAAACTTCTATTATCTCAATCATTCAAACAAGTATCAATAACATAGAATATTTTAGAGTAAGCAGTAAGGCGTCCCAAATTTCATATCAGAATATTCTAAAGATCTAGCGATACATAATGATATGCCAGATACACAATCAAAAGTATACATGACAATAAGTCAGCTGCAGTCTGAATATAATACAGTCATGTAAGAAACTAGTACCCAGATTCTTTGGCTAACAAGTGCCAGTCGGCTAAATACCCAAAAGAATATAGTTTATAAAAGACGAGTAGTGAAACAAGTAACCTACTCGTGACCCTCAGCAGCCATCCTTCGGGTGCATGCCATCAGTGAGGGAGAAGTGAGCTTGATCCTCAAGTGCTGGCTCTAAACCTGGCCATGCAAAACTAGTGGGGTCAGACCCCGAATAGAAAGTACCATAAAGGAAGTATGAAATAAAGAAACAAAATCAATTATATAGCATGAGATGCGTGAGCCAACAATCATTGGCATATGTCCCATCCATGACATAAAACGATACTCCTTTACCAAACAAGGACAGGAAGTGCCCTATCATATCAAGATAGAATACGTTCCTTGATTATGTTCAAGCTAAAATAATTATGTATCGTAGTTTTAGTCCACAGCCCATCATAACATGACAGCGCAATCCAACAACCAAACAAGGACATGAGTTAAACTATCATGCCACAACAGCCTATATCCCTAATTTTACTTAACATTAGGTATAATACGCAAGCAGATATATAATATAAGACATAACATAGCTTTACTCCATAGATTATCGTAACATAACAACGTAACCCAACAACTAAACAAGGACATGGGTTGTCGTACCACGATAGCCCACTTTCCAGGCTAGACGCATAATATAATAAAATTAGACGGCCAATCATTTATTACGGATTGGTATATGATCTCTGGGTTATTCTAGTAATATAATATATGAGTATCCTCAGATCATGCCATATTGGAACAGGGCTGGCGAAACCAATGATATACGAGCAAGTATATATATATAATGACACACCAGTCCCTTGCAATGGCACTATGCTAATTAATGATTAGTAATAGGTTCAGGCTTTCTATAGGAAAGATACTGTCTCGGTCTTATAATTAAATCAGATACTAAACTCCATTAGTACGGATGATATACTATATCCGTGGTGTCCAGCATTTACTCTCAGCTAATTTAGGGTGGTTCGACATGCACGATCTCGAGATACCGTTCCCTCCCAATGCTCTACAAATTTAGTTGCCTAGTTAACCCTAGGATAATTAGAATCCCATTTCGTGGTCATATGAACATTCTTTCTTAGATGTCATACTTTAAGTACGGGCACTCTTGATATGAATCCATATTCTTCCTCGAAAGTTAAATCTGGATTCAGCCAAGTGTGAAGCGACAATCAGTACTATCTAGCCACGGCTAAAGTCACTGTCCAACTACAAGATCCATTCATGGAAACAATTACATATATCATGAAGCAAGAGTGTGTGGCACGATGGCTCACTATATTTATATATATCAAGTAGCACTCTCGGTGCGATCAAGTGTATCAGCATAGATACAATAGTCGGGGCAGGAACAAGTTCTAAAATCAAGATCATGGACAAGTTGTCACGTAGCAAGTTATTCAAGACAGGACAGAACCATTGGTCACATTAATTGTCATATTATTATATTGATATATGATGATAAGATTATGCGAGAACCCCTCGAGATCAGATTCATAATCCTTAAATCAAACAAGGACCGGGATTGCAGACCCTCCCCCTAGTTGAACTATGCCCCTTATTCTATCCAACGTATAATAAGGTGGTCAAGGAAAAGTATTTTAATTAGCAAGTTAGTACATATAAGGCCACATCTATAGAGCTCATGTTAGGTGCTTAGTCAAATTTAGCACATGGTCACATCTGGGTCAAACAAGTCATTTCTATATTTAACACATAGCATCACAATCAACCAATTAATTAAAAATATTAAATTAAGTGTTCATGGGTGCAAGAAATATGGTGTCGCATGAGACAGGGTGCCGCAATAAGTCGAGGCCGCATAGGGTCAAGGCCGCATGTGATCGAGGTCGTATGGTTGGCTTGGACCATAAGCGAGACAAAGTCCACTCTTCGAGAAATATGCAATCTGACAATCAATAAATGTAAGTCAGAAGAAGTGACATAAAGTGATAGATATGACTGATGTGGCAAGCAATAAAGTATTTCAGAAGAAAAGACAAAAAATATACAAAGTCGTGCCAAGTTGGTGAGAAGTTATGCGTCTAGAAGAAGAGAGACGCATAGCTCCTGGCCGCATAGTCGATGAGGCCGCATACTCCTCTTGGACGCATACACATTTGGTCGCATAAAATCTTTTGGGACTTAGTAAAAAAATTTCAACTTGTGAAGTTTTATTCGTCCAAGTTCATGCATTAGGCCAAATGGCACATGTGCAGATTCAGTCATGCATCCAACAAGGTTGGTAGCATGCTGACTCGAGACTAGAAGTCCAGGGTACATAGCACAAAGTGTCGAATAGCGCTCCTTCGTCTCCTCCAGCATCAATATTTCATCTATGGCCAAATGCTCGGAAAAAAAATTTATTTCTTCCATAGAAACTTCAAATGAAGTCCAATTCCAGCAAAGCAAAATTCTAAACTACCTAAAATTAAGTGCTTATCAACATAGAACAACAAGTTTTCAAAAATAATAAGTTTTAGGAGATCAAAACCCAATAAAACTCAAGAATACGTAAAAAAAACTTTTAAAATTAAATTCTAGATCTACACTAATCCATCCAGCAAATCTGAAAATACCAAGTTTGAAATGTATGAAGAAACACATAATAAACGTAATGGAATAATATAATAGAGAGTTTTTTTATTCCTCATGCAAGGTGTACTTGCCTATGAAGGGAGAGAGAAAACCTAAGAGAGATAATGGAAGAAAAATAATAGAAAGAGAGAGAGTGAAGTTGGGTTATATATGGAGGGTTTGAGGTTTTGTCACTACCATATTTCTAGAATAGCGATAATTTTGTTATTTGTATATTATATATATATATTATGTTATATTTTTATTTATAATAATGTGTATGTTATAATATGTGTAACTAATATTATTAAAAGTTAGTAATTGGGCAAGTTAATTAGACTGGACCCTAATGGACCTAACCAACTTGACATAACAACTTAACCAATTAGTTAGACTAGGCCCATTTAGACCCATTCCTTTAGTTAATTAACGAGGTTAGAATTAAGTTGCATTAGTTTAGAAACTTCCCCCATTAATTATTTTTTCATGACAACCTAATAGGGATAAACTTGCCATTTTATATTACATGAGGGACAGCCTAGGGTGGCTGGCCCTAATTAGAGGGGAACACTCTTTCCTCCACTCATTCATTTTATTTATTTTTTAATTAGTATTCTTTCCCAAATTACTTCATCCCTCCACCAAATTCTTTATAAATTCCTCTTAAATTCTCTTATCCTCACCATCTAAGGAGACTAGAAGCTTGAGGTTGGCAATAGCACTTGGATATGAAGGATTGGCTAGAAGTTTGTGTCCATTTGAACTTTCATTGGGAATCCATCTCCCTATAGGTAAATTTCTAAATGCCCACTTTATTTATATTATAGTTCATGTATGTGACCATTATGAACCCTTCAATGGCTTAGGGCTTGTCACCACCCCATTTCCAGAGCCGGGTATTTTTTTATTTTTAATTTAGTTAATTGTGGATTATTTATATTTAATTGTATTTATATTTAATTATTGATTGTATTATATTTTTATTGTTTGTTTTAGGATTTTGGCTAGCTTGGACCCATGTCAGACCCTAGTGGACCCATGTCCGACCCAGCCCACACCCTTGTGAGAATTATTTTGGGGCTTAGAATATTTATTTTATTTTTAGGAAGTTAGTTGGAGAGATTTGGAACTAGTTTGAGTGCTTTTGGAACCCGGAACCCGAAACCAAGTCATGTAGGGGCATTTTGGGCATTTGGAGAATTAGTGAACCCTTTATTAGGTTTGTGGCCGACCAAACCAGCCCCATTCCCGTGCATAGCAGCAGCCATTCCCCCCCCCCATTCCTTCTTCTTCACTACTTCTTCTTCCTCTCCACTCTTTCTTCTTATTTCTTCCTCCCAACTTCAAGTAAGCATCATTTTTCTCTTCTTTCTTCTTCTATTCTCCATGGTTGCTAACCCTAACCTTTCATTTTTCCCTAACCTAGGTGGGTAGAGCCTAGATTTGGTGTTGGAGCTTGGATTGGGAGCTTGGAAGCTTGGATTGGAGAATTTGGAGCATTTTGGAGACTTTGGCCTTGGGATTTCAACTCCCAAGAGGTAAAACCTAACTTTCCCCTTCCTAATTATTTTTGTGTAGTGTAATTAGTGTTGTAGAACCTTCCTAGACACTAACCCTACCCGTAGGAGAAAGTTGGAACTAGTTTGGGTGAGTTTAGAGACTTTGACATTAGGTTTTGTGTCGAATTCGGGTGGAATCCGAATTTAGCCCAATTTTGGGTGATGCCCTAGGTTAGATGGACCTAGGTAGACGTTGTCGGGTGTCGTGAGGGTGAGAGCGTGTCTTCGTTCGGACACGGGAAGCCGCGTCGCGGAGAAACGGGCGTTTCGGGCGAAATTGGGGCTTTTCGTCGTCGCCGATTCTAAGTGCATGTGCGTTTCCGCCACGGACCTAGAATCGATGCGGGAGCACATTTTCTAGGATCTAGACATCGTTTAGGACGCGTGGGTAAATTTTGGGCCGATTCCGAGTTCGTTTGGTGTGCGTTTCAGGAGGTTTTCCGAGCCGCGCACCACGTGTTCGTCGAAATGACCGAACGGCCATTTCGACTTGGTTTCCTCGTTTCGGGCTTGTGCGCGCATTGGGTTAGTATCGGGGAGTGTGTGCTAGAGTTTTTGAGCTATATTATATATATTTTAGGGCATTAGTGAGTGTCGGGGTCGTTGGGCGTGCGTAGGTGGGGCGTTGTGAGCGTTGTGTGCATCGTTGTGGTAGTGTTGTGTTTGTGTATATGTCTCTATATATATATTTATTTGTGTGTGTGTTCCTATATATATATATATATATATTTCTATTTATATATATATGTGTGGTTGTGTGTTTGTGAGTGTGTTAGTGAGTGCTTGTGTGAGTGTGTGCTAGTGCGTAGGTGAGTGTGTGTGTGTGTGAGTGAGTGCCTATATATATATATATATATGAGTTTGAGTTGTGTGTATATATGTATATATATTTGTATATATATGTATGAGGGTTTGTGTGTGAGGTTGTGTGTTTGTGAGAGAGTGTGCTAGTGTGTGTGAGAGTGTGTGTGTGAGGGTGTGTGAGAGTGAGTGTGTGTGAGTGAGGATAGATATATATATAGATATATATATATTTATATGTGTGTGTGTATATATATATAGATGTGTGTTTATATATGTATAGATATGTGTGTGTGTGCTTGTGTGTGTGTGTTGATAGTGTTGTGAGTGTGTGTGTGTATTAGTGCGTGTGTGTGCTAGTGTGTGTGTTAGAGTGTGTAGAGAGGTATATATATATATATATAGATATCTAGTTATATATATATAGATGTATATATATGTATATATATATGTATATATATATATAGGGGTGTGTGTGTGTGTATGTGAGATGAGAGGGGGGGGTGCCCAGCTGAAACAGGGAGCAGCAGCAGCAATGTGCAGCTGCAGCAGCAGCAAAATCAGCAGCAGCAGTAGCATAGCACAGCAGCAACAGCAACATTATGCAGTAGCAGCAGCAGCAGCCAGGTGAGCTAGCAGCAGCAGCAAGCACAGGCAAGAGCAGGCAGCAGCAATGCGAGGGAAAGGGGGATTGATATATATATATATATATATATTGATAGATAGATAGGTATTGAATATGTTAGATAGATAGGTTAATAGATAGGTAACTAGATAGATATTAGTATCTAGATCTAGATAAATAGATAGCTAGATAGATGGATTGATAGTTAGTAAATGGATAGATTGATAGATATAGATAGCTAGATTAATAGATAGATTGATAGGTAAGTAGGTAGTTTGATAGATAGATAATTAAATATATAGATAGGTAAATAGATAGATAATTTGATAGATAGTTAGGTAGGTAAATACTAGATATTAGATACCTAGTTAGATAGATAGATAGATAGATAACTAGATAGGTTGATAATAGATAGGTAGATAGATAGTTATATCTATCTAGGATATAGATGTATATACATATAGTTATATACATATCTATAGATATCTAGATAGTTATACATAGATATTTATGAGTTGGGTAAGGTAAGGTAATATATATATATATATATATATATATATATGTGTGTATAGATAAGGTAAATGGGTAAATGTATATATGTGTGGATATATATATATATATATAGGTAGATACCTACTTAGACATATATAAATATGGTAGATATCTCTACTACCTAGCCTAGACTAATAACTAGGTGCATAATTAGTAGCTAGATAGCTAGTTAGAGGGGTTTCAGAGCGAAACCTCAATACCTTGAGATACCAAGGTATTTCAATATCTTAAGATAACCAAGGTATTGGGTTTCGAGCGGGGTAATTGAGCAATAGCCTAGGAATTGTATTGGAGTGATTTTTATATGCTTATGTGTATATATTTACGCGTGCTAGCATAGGTTTTAGCGGGTTTAGGCGGGGTGCGTAGCCTAGGTTGAGGTATCGGATACCGAGGGTATCCCGGTATCTCAAGGAGGCGAGTTTGTGAGTTTTCTAGCTTAATGAGCTCGGTTTGACCTAGAATTTCAGGAGCACCCTAGTTTGACCCAGACTTGACCGTAGTTGACTCGGTTGACCGCCAAGGTCAACTTTTGACCTAGTTATGACCCAGAGTTGACTTTTTGGACCCAGAGTTGACTTTTTGACCCAGATTTCACCGGTTTGACCCGTTTGACCTAGAACGACCCTAGAAGCCTATTTTTAATTATTTTATATCTGTTTAACTCATTAGAACCCTGTTTAACCTTGCTTTTCGCATTAGGTCCTTGCGACACCGGTTCGGATCGCCAGTTGCTCAGGACGTCAGGCGAGTACATTCTCTGATAGTTTTCATTATCTGATGATTATTATGATTCAGCTTCTAGTATAGTATCATCTGATTATTCTGGCACAACACGGGACACTGATTGATATTTCTGGATTCATTTACTTGTGACACGTATATTTCATGTTTCTGGCCTCTATTCTGGAATCACTACTGGCATCACCTACAGGCATCACTCATGTTCAGACTGGACTCATCTTGATTTGCGTGTCGGGTCTTGGATCCACTTGTATTAGTCGGGGCGAGGAAATACTCGAGTAGACATGTAAACATTCCTATCTGGCATCATCAGGAATCACTTCCTCTGGTCTAATCTGGAATGATAGCAGCCGCGCACCCAGTGCGCGGTGAGCCGTACTTACCCCTAGCCGTTTATATGTCGAAACAAGTATTTCAAAGACACCGAGTTCATTCTTTATAGTCTGGACTCTCATGCATTTCTTGACTTGTCTCACTTACATGTTTCTGGACTTGACTCACTACATATTTTTTATGCTGGACTCACTACACGTTCATGTGCACGGACTTGACCTTAGCTTAGATTTTCTGTATCTTGTAGTTATTACTATCTTGCTCTGATATCCATGCATCTTTACCTTTATGCACCAGTGACTTACATATTATCTTGTTCATACTTGCTCCATTTTTCTTGCTACTTGCTATAACTGTTTTATAGTTTTTATCATTTAAATGGAACTGCTGTTAGAGATGTACTTGCTCCAGTCCTGATTGGACATATTTTTCAGAGTATCCGGAGGATTGGTGTCCGACGTTTTATGGACCTGAGCCTGTCGATGGTGCAGACAGGGACCCTCTAGCTTAGGGGTGATTTCCGGGTTGGTAGCCGGGATCACTGAGACTTTGTTGTTGTTTTTATTAATTTTTAGCACCGGATTTGTCTCCGGTTTTGGTTTGAGACCTTGTTTGTATATTATATTGGATATTGTTGTATTATTATTTGATGTTGTGGTTGTTGTAGTAGTTGTTGTTGGTTAGACTTTATAGTTGTTAGATCTCTGTGTTATCTTATCGTGCTTAGATTCGTGATTGAGTACTTGA
The DNA here is from genome assembly GCA_036927795.1 of Iris macrosiphon. Lineage (NCBI taxonomy): Eukaryota > Viridiplantae > Streptophyta > Magnoliopsida > Asparagales > Iridaceae > Iris > Iris macrosiphon. The sequence continues at coordinate 61,762,289 of JAYESA010000002.1, forward strand.
TTATCATTGTGATATTTGCTCCTCCGTTTGGAGTTGAGATCTTGACAGATTTATATTGTTTGTGTGGTTGCCCTCCTTTTGGAGAGGTCATGCCCGATTTTTGTGTGAGATTATTATTTAGTTAGTCGACCTAGACAGCGTTCTACCGCCGATGCTGCGGCGTAGGCTGGACGTACCCACGACTCATGCCCGATTTTCCGGGTGCGGGTCGTGACAGGGCTACCCATAGAAAAAAGAACTAGGTTCATTTGACCCCCATTATGACTTCTATATGGAGATTTGTGTCCACTTTGGGAAATTTTCGAGATTGGTACACCAAGTGCTTGTCATTAGGTCATTTGGATCTAATTAGGCTTAGATTGATAGTGGGGGACTAGATATGTGACCACAATTGGACATGAGTAGAGCGTATCATGATATTTTGAGATACGCTATGACACGGGGACCCATTTTGGGGGTTTTGTGTATTACTCTATAAATTTCATTAGAACTCATTACATTAGTTCTGTATATGTGAATTTGATATGTATAATGGGTGTTTACTAGCTATTAGGGATTTTGGTACTTGGTTGAGTGTGTATCATAGAGTATCTTGTAATTGCATGCTAAGTATTTCATGAATTATCTATTCAAGTGTATATTGGTATATAGGGGGGGTGTGTGTGTGTAGAAAAAAGGAATATGCTACCTGAGCCAGTGCACATGTGGACTAATAGGAATGGAGTGTACTAGAGCACATAGGTGTACATGGGATGTAGGAATCCATTCATATTAGTCCACATGTGTATGACTCATATAGGAATATGAGCCTATGGCTCATATCCCGTTTACCCTATATTATATATATATATATATATATATATATATATATATATATATATATATATATATATATATATATATATATATATATATATATATATATATAGATGATGTGTTTGAGATGTTGATCCTTTGGGGATAGGAAGAAATTTGGTATGAGTGTTATGTATCATAGACAGTTGTGTGTGTGTGTGTGTGTGTGTGTGTGTGTGTGCTTGCTTATGATACTTCAAATATCATATTTGGGGTTTGTTCAATTGCTAGGGGGACTGAACATGGGTGTGTGTGTGTGTGTTGGAGATACTTGGGTGGCCATATGCTTGTGTGTGAGGGAATAAGAGTATCCGAGATGGGGAAATAAGTGCACTGTGTGCACTGTCAAAGGAGAAAAAAATAGAGCATCAGTGTCACGACCCGCACCCGGTTATTCGAGCACGAGTGCGTGGGCACGTCCAGCCTACGCCACAGTGTCGGCGGTAGTACGCTGTCTAGGTCATTTCTGGGGTCAATAAGTATCTATCTCATCCACAATAATGAACATGCAAGAAGAATCACAGGAAATAGGAATGCTAAGATTTCATAATATTTAATCTATGACAACCAAATCCACAGTTAATACAAGCCAGAAGATAAATCGGGGACAAACCCGAGTATATGCTGAAAGGAATTAAATAAGTAGCTACAGCTAACTGATCCACAGAAGTAGCCTCCTGGGTGAAAACTGGCTCCTCATATGTGTTACCTGCTAACTCATAGTGGCCATAATAGGTGGGGGCATAGTTCTCATCATCGCCTAAAACAACGGATCCAGTCAGGAAAGGAGCAAAGTACACAATGCACAACAAGATTAAACTAAATATTTATGACAATTGGAATGATCAGAGCATGCATAATAGAAGATTAACTGGGAATTAATACTATAAATCAGGGCTATAAGTAAAATACGATTAATTTCTATAAACCAGGAATAAGGGTAAAACAGGAATAAAATGTGACAGGGACTGTAACTGTAAAGAAGACATCAAGAACTGCAACACGACAAGAACTATTGTGTGTGAACACGTGTATTTAGAATACATAGTTGGCATGTAGGGGTTTATAAGGCTAATTCGGCCGTCATAGACGGCTATTAAACATGAACAATCGAGATCCGGCTGAGGGTACAGTCGCGTACCAACAGCTATTAAACATGACAGGGGAAAGGGTAAACTACATGCCTTCTAGTATTCTCCTACCCGACACGAAAAACAAGACATGAACTTCAATATTCAAGACATAAAATCCAGCATTTCCAATACTAGGTGTAATCATCAAGGGTACTAGTAAAGCAGGGAATTAAATATCACAATATAAAGATTTAACTTGAAGTGCAGGTACTTGCCTGTTGTTTGGATCTGATTAATTGGTTCTTGGGGAAAATTTCTAGAGATGAGTCCAAAAGCTGAAATAGATATTACCATCACGCTCAGAAGATATCAAATAGCTAGAAATGCCTGTCCTTGGGTCCAATTTGGAGACAAGGGCAAAAACGGCAGTTTCGGGTCAAAACGGGGTCCGCCGGTGGGCCCGCTTTGCACCGAAAAATGTGTTCGGTCAACGGTCTCTAAATTCACCAAACTTAGTGTCAACAGGTCAGGAACGATGATACGAACCCAACGGAACTTCCAGATTTGGATTCCGATGAGCCGATCAAAAAATCGCCCGTCGAGCGGGGCCTGTGGGGCCCACGACACGCGATTTCGTCAACGTTCTCAGAATCGAACCAAACTTGACCCACAGGACCAGCGTATCGCTATGAGTCTGATGGCGCAAGTTTCATCTCGATCCGACGAGTGTACAAGAAGTTAGGGCGAAATACAGAAAAGTCGAATACGGACGATGTCCACGGATACGCGTTGATTCCGGTGTGCACGCACACCCGAATCAGCTTCCGCGAAAACTCACACGTCCGTATCGATGACGCGCACGTATCTGTGAAGACCGCACACGACCAAGTCGTCCCGTTTGGCGGGGCGCACTCAGTTCCGGGGTGAAACAGGGTCTGGTTTTTTCTGTTTTTGGATCGCGGTGTGCGATCACCACAGGACGCGATGCCCCGAACGGTTTGTCAGGGCACCGAGAGGGTCATACAGGCTTCCCAACGCAATTTACGGAATTGAAAACAGAGCTACGAGCAAGAAGATACACGCACCTGAACTGGGCCAAAAAACCAGGTAAAATCGTGTCCGACATGACACAGGACACTGTGTCCTGTGTCCGACACAGTGAATTGGGAAATTAGGGTTAGGGTTAGGGATTTCAGGCGGCGGCCGGAGCTCAGGCTGGCCAGGGCGGCTCGCGGTGGGGAGGGGCCGGCCAGGGGCGGAGGCGCGCTGGGAGGCGGAGCTGAGGCGGCGGAGATGGCTGCCGCCGTTGCCGGAGTTGCTTCGGGCTGCTGCTGCGGCTGTCGACGAGCGGGGAGGAGGAGGAGGAGAAGAGGGAGGGGCTGGCCGCAGCGGAGGGGTGCTGCGGGCAGGGCGGTGGCAGGGCGCTGGAGGGGAGGAGGACGGCGAGGTGGCCGGAGGGGAGGATTAGGTTTCCGGTGGTCGACGGGGGGGAATATATAGGCGTCGAGGAGCCGGGGAAGGCGGAGGAGAGGGGGAGATGGCCGAAAATGGCGGGGAGGAGGTCGTCGTGGCCGGTGCTGGCGTGGGGCGAGCCGGCCGGAGCGGCGGGCGGTGCGGCGCCGGAGTCGGCTGAAGAATTGGGCAGAGGGGAGAAAGGGGGCGGGTTAGCGGGTGCGGGTCGAGTTCAGGCGGACCCGACCCGTTAGGGTGACGGGCCGCGGGTTGGGCCGCAGGCCGGGCTGGGCCGGATGGGCCGAAAATTAATAAAAAATAAAAAATAATAAGAATAATAATAATAATAATAATAATAATAATTAGTTAATTAAATAAATAAATAATTAAATAGTTTTTTTAGGGATTTAAAAATAGGTTTGAGGTCCAAAAAAATTCCAGAAAAATTATCCTAAGTCCAGTTTTTCATTTTACACCCAAAAATATTATTTTCATAATATTTTAATATTATTTATTAATAATTAAAAATTATTTAATAAATAAAAACCCTGATTTTAATTACAAAAAATTCCCAAAAATTCCAGGAAATTGGGAAAAATCCAAGATTTAATAATTTTGAAAATCTGGGGGTTTACAATCAGCAATAACATATGAAGGGGGAAATACTTAGTGAATAGCAGTGACAGGTGGCTGTTGCTGTTGATGTTGTTGAGGTTGTTAATGTGGTTGCAGTGTTGGAGATGAGGAGAGGTAAAGGAGCAGTGGCAGCCATGTGCACTAAATATTGGTAGTAGCATAGTTGATGTGCTTTTGTGCAATAGTAAATAGGAACTGTTGTGTGGATAACTAAGGAAGGGATCTATAACCTGATCAGGGGGAAAATGAATAGAAGCAGTACATAGAAGTAGGCCCAGGCAAATTGGTCTGCAGTGACAACAATATTACCAGCAAGTGCACTGATGTGCACTTGCATTGGTTCACAGTGGATTAAGGGGGGAGTGTTGATAGGTTAAACATGTAACTCAGGGTGTGCGTGTTAGCAACTTAGAGTTATTATAAGAGAGCAATGCTAAGTTGGGAGTGTTAGTATTAAATAGGTATGAGTGTCAGTAAGATGTGTTCCTACAACAAGTATTAGAATGTGTTTAATTGATGCAAGTGTTAGTGGGATGTTCAAGGGTAGCAGTTAGCAATATAGGTCAAGGTTAAGGTAAAGTTTAAGTTTAAGTTGGGAGTGAATTAGTAAAAATAGAAATAGATATTATCTTAATATGGGTAAGATATTAGGATGTTGGTAATAGTATAAGTTAATATACTAAGTGTATTAGATATCAAATATTAGAAGGTTAAGGTAAGGGTTTAACACCAAGGTAATAGTAGTTAGTTAAGGTATTAATTAGGAAATATAAATTTGGATACTTTAATATAGATATTAACTAGTGTATTCATGAGTTAGGGGTATAGATAGCTGGTGATATTTGCTAGTTTAGGTAATACCTTCAAGTTATGGACCTAGAAGACTAACCACAACCTAGTATCATTTAGTAATTCCTAGTTTAGACTTGTAATCAACTAGAAGCTAGGTATGGACCTAAAAGCAAGGTATTAGACTAGTATGTCCTAGAAATGGCCTAAAAAGTATATTTTGACTCATTTAGCTTATTTATTACTTTATTACACCCAAGTGACATAATATTCATCTATAGGTCTATGTGACACGAGCTCGGACACCGAGTCATATATTTTTCTCAGGATCACAGGTGAGTATATTTCTCTGATAGTTTTCATTGCATGATAGTATATATATTACTTGTTCTAGAAATGTGATACTTGACTCTGACACATGGTTATACGGACTGGTACTATATGGATCATGTCAAGAGATGTTATCTTTTTATCATGTGAATCTGATACTCCTTACACATGTATTTTATCGTGTGCATCGGGTATTCTTGAACTCGTGTTCATTCATGTGCTCACACTATCTCATGTGCTCAGTGTGCTATTACTATATTCGTGTGCGTAATGTATCGTGATCGGATCCATGAGTATAGGTTGGGGAGGGGGAGTAGAAGTTGGGTATATGATCAATATCTTAGCGTAATCATGTGTATAACGATTATGCATCTCACATAAAATCAAGTTACTGTAGAATAATCATGTGCAACCCAAGCCGATCACATATCGAACTTGTGGTCTAAATCACATAGACTGTATTTTAGTTTCTTTTACTTACTGTAAACTCCCTCACCCAAAATAGGTATTTGTGTATATTTTATATTATTATATTTATTATAGATGTTGAATTTATTTAGAGTATTATCTTAGTTATTAGAAAATAATTTTTTAGTATATTTACTTATATAAATATTTATTTAGAATTATTTTTAAGCTATTTTAGATTATTGGGATATTTCCATAATTTTTGGTTAATTAAAAACTAGTAACACTAATGTTTGAGGACTTTAAAGAATTTATTTTATGTTCAAACTTAATTAAAAATATCCCAAAATTTATTTTATGTTCTAAATAATAAAATATATTTTCTAGAATTTTTGGGAATTTTTTGATTATTTTTAGCATTTATTTTGAGTTAATTATGAAAAACTGAATTAAAAACTAATTTCTAAAAAAGAAAACCCAAAAAGTAATTAATTCTGCCCAGTCAGCAAACAGGGGGCCCACCTGTCAGCCTCCAGCAGTGAACAGTGCCGGGCCCACCTGTCAGTGACCGCTGAGTGGGTGCGAGCCGAGCCGACCTCGAGCCGAGCCGAGACCGAGTTCGACTCGGACTCAGCTGAGCCGAGCCGCATCGAACTGCGACCGTTCGATCTGGGCGGGGCTGCACGGATGGCTGCCATGTGGCACGCTGTGAGCCGCGGCTGCACTTTCTCTCTCCTATATATATATATATAATAGTTTAGATATTAATTTCTAGGGTTTTTCTTCAGCCAATTTTTGGAGAATTGTCATCTAGGGTTCCTTCATCTTCCAGAAGCCATTGCGCATAGCTCCGGACTCCAAACGAGGCCTACTTTTTTTTGTTAGAACGATAATGAGGTTAGATTTCTGATTATATAAATTTTTTCTAAATTATTAGTATTAAATTCTGAAAAATTCGTAGAGCACAGCATGTCCGAAAATAGACGTATTTTGATGTTTTCGCAATTTCGGGAGAACCCGGAATCAGAATCACGAACCGTTTAAAGTTTCGGAAAGCTAATGTCGAGATAATTGGCATATATTTTTCCCAGAATTTAATTCGAAGTATTTACATACTGTTAATTCTGTAGAACTTCTAGGTTAGAATTTAACCATCGGTGCACAATACAAAATTTGTATGTGCCATAATTCCCAAACGAATTTAAATTCGGACGAGCCGTAAATTCCAGTATATTTTTGATGCTGAAATCTACAGAAAATCATGCATAAAAATTGAGTTTGTATCGGTTGACTTTTCGGTCAACAGATCGCCTCAATTTGCGTGCCATGAGTCTCGAGTTGATAAAATTTAGTTTCTTTGGACAAAATTTAGGAATTAACATAAAAATTAGAATAATAAGATTAAAATAGGATTTTAGAGTAATTATTCTAGAATTAAATAAATTAAAATAAATTATCTTTTGACGTGATAAATTTGTAATACATAGGCTATTTGGACTGTGACTTGGACTCTGATTCATACCAGCAGCAGGACCCCAGGCAAGATACATTGCCAAATTATTTACAGTACTTTGCATGCTATTTATATTTCTTTTTATTTATTTCATTTCTGTATAGTTCTTGCATGTGTAGTTTTTCTCCAGTCATTACTATGTATTAGATATGTTGACACACACATGGCACCTAGTATCATGGGAGGACAATCATTAGGCGTATGGGCTTTTAACCACTCTGGTAAACCGTAGTATATAGTTCGCACTACGGGCGTGTGTCGCGCTGGTCGCTACCCCAGAGGTATGTCGATTTCTGTAGAGTCGCGTTGGTTGCTACCCCAGAGGTATGTCGATTTCTGATGTTCTAGACGGGTGTGTGAGTTGTGAGACTTAGATCGAGTAGACTACCCTTGCCCATACGTCAAAAAGTTGTCCTCATTTGCATTCATATAGATTGTCTTGTACAGCGTACTTATTTATTTTCAAATTATATGCATGTTTACTGTATTCAAGTTGGCTCGTATTTTTTGTATCTTGTTACGTCCCTCTGAGGACCTGGTCCGCTGCTAGGTGTATCTGTTCTTGAGTATTTGCAGGAGCGCAGATTTGGATGGTTGTATATGCTTAGTGGATGTCTTCTCTTCGAGCCGTGATCGATAGCTGGTATACTTATATTGGGTTTGATTGTGTTGTACTTATATTGTATTTACCTTTCCTATTCGAGTTGGTAGTAGATTTGTTTCCATCCAACTATCATCCTAGATACTTCTTATTGAGATCTAGTTTCATCGATACTGTTTATTTATTTCTATATGATTTTGGTGGATGAGATTTAGATTTTACCCTGTGACTTGTATTACAGTTATACCACTTGTGGATTTGATATTCATATTACAGCATACGTGTGGATTTGGTTTCCATATATTGGAGTTGCCATATCCATGCGGCTGGCATGCTTACGTGTCCTAGTCCTACGTATTTTTGGGACTGGAACGTGACATATTTTTGTGGTGGCCCATGCAGGTCGAGAGTATATTGTCTCGGTTACGTTACTGTACCAAGCAAGCCTGCACCTAGGAATAGAGTATAGGATCTCATCCATATTTGATTATGACTCATCCTTCCTTCCAATCTGTTCTATTTGAATAGCCGCATCCTGCTCGATTCATGTACTTCCCTAATAGTTTTTTAAGTATAGCCTTCTCCTATAATATAGAAGTTCCTGTTGTTAGATGGTAATTAGAGTAGCACACCTATTAAGAATACAACGAGAATATAGACACACCACTAAGTTTAGAATATCTAGTGAACCCTAGAATTCCTTATCTTTAGATTGGTATACCATTACCCCTTGATGTATTAAGAAGACTTGAGAGTAGTATAGACACTACTAGAGTTAGTTAGAAGTTTTACCATAATGTTTGACACCTAGTATCATATAGTCTTTTGACCTATTAATGGAGTGTGATTGAACAACATTAATTGCATTCTAGCAAAAGATGACAATGTTTATTCAAACGATAGAATTTAGAGGTCCTTGCCCCTATTTGGTCGACTAGCGACTTAGACAAGGAGGTTGTATGATAACTGTAGGGATTGTAGAGTCTTTTATTATTGTTGTTTAGTTATTTTTGTTTTTGTGAACTTGAATTAAATTGTACCTCCTTTCATCATCATCTAGTGTACTTATATTTGCTGTACTACCTTGACTTATGCTGCTATTATAGCCTAGTTTTTGCAAGCTTATTCTTTATCGAGCTTGTTCATGACATATATATTATTGGGGAGGCCCACAATAATACAATTCAGAATCAGTGTATTACGGTCTGATCAACCATAGTGCGCTTGATTCGCCCTTAGCAATAATACTTTACGTGGATTGAGATATATAGTTGACTAGTAGACACCTGTACTTGCCCTCTAGATATGTCTAAGCATATTGTATTCGTTACATAACTGTACCGATGCGAGCATGTGGATAGGCATTACCAAAATAGGACTTCAATCCACAACTGCTTTGACAATTCCTATTTGAATTCTTTAAACGCCTTGATCCCGATACTTCTATTCTATTACCTCGCCCTTGAACTCTTTTTTATTGATCTCCGTCTTCCCTTATTTCGGAAAGACGAAACCTCATGCTTGGTATAAGTTTAATACACAGAGAGTACTAGATATACCCCGTAGGCCGATCACATACTTGAGGATTATTCTTTTGTAATTAAGGACATATCATATATGATATAATCGGCGTTGAAGTTTTGAGGATTGAATGACATGAGTAAATAAATTAAGAAATATTTTTCTTAAAGTATATAGCCTTCTGTGATAGATGGATAAATTATAAGTTGGGTAGCAGTGCATTATCAACTTGAGAGGAATTTCTTTTAGATTGTGATCAAGTAAGATTAGATTGGGAGATTCAAGTCATTTTAATTTTGAGAAATTTTAAAAGAAGGATTAAGATAATGAGGATTTAATAAATTTTAAAATCTTGATATTGCGGACCAAATATTTATACTTTGAGCACATGATTTAAATTTTGAATATTGAAGGATGAATCATCGATTTAAATTTTGAGGATAAATACAGAATTTTAGACTTGAACAATTGGTTAATTAGATTTAAATTTTACAATTTGATGATTTGAATTAAAAGTTCAATTTTGATTGTTGGGTCACCTATTTGAAATATTGAGGATGTAAATTGAGTTTAAATATTTGAATAGTACAAAATTCTTAAGTTAAGTATAGGAATAAGATTTGATTAGAATTGTTTATTGTTCAAAGTCTAGAGGAGATTATGATAGTTGGAAATTATGATATAAATTTTGATGTGGGATGTCATATAGACTTGAGTTAGATTTGGATGTTGATTATTTAAAAATCGAGAAAAGATTACGACAGGTTGAATTTTGATTTAAACAGTGGTTATCTTAATTTTGAAGTGATCGCGATAGATTTGAATAGATTTTGTATTTAAATTTTTGGAAGAGATTGCGATTGACGTACCTTATGTACGAATGTGAAAAATTTAACAAATTATGCCTTATTTTAATTTCGAGGACGAAATTATTTTAAGTTGGGTAGATTGTAAACTCCCTCACCCAAAATAGGTATTTGTGTATATTTTATATTATTATATTTATTATAGATGTTGAATTTATTTAGAATATTATCTTAGTTAATTAGAAAATAATTTTTTTAGTATATTTACTTATATAAATATTTATTTAGAATTATTTTTAGGCTATTTTAGATTATTGGGATTTTTCTATAATTTTTAGTTAATTAAAAACTAGTAACACTAATTTTTGAGGACTTTAAAGAATTTATTTTATATTCAAACTTAATTAAAAATATCCCAAAATTTTATTTTAGGTTCTAAATAATAAAATATATTTTCTAGAATATTTTGGGAATTTTTCGATTATATTTAGCATTTATTTCGAGTTAATTATGAAAAACTGAATTAAAAACTAATTTCTGAAAAAGAAAACCCAAAAAGTAATTAATTCTGCCCAGTCAGCAAACAGGGGGCCTACCTGTCAGCCTCCAGCAGTGAACAGTGCCGGGCCCGCCTGTCAGTGACCGCTGAGTGGGTGCGAGCCGAGCCGAGCCGACCTCGAGCCGAGCCGAGACCGAGTTCGACTCGGACTCAGCTGAGCCGAGCCGCATCGAACTGAGACCGTTCGATCTGGGCGGGGCTGCACTCCAACTCGAGCTCCAAACCCAGCTCTGACCTCGGGGATGGCTGCCACATGGCGCGCTGTGAGCCGCGGCTGCACTTTCTCTCTCCTATATATATATATATAATAGTTTAGATATTAATTTCTAGGGTTTTTCTTCAGCCGGTTTTTGGAGAATTATCATCTAGGGTTCCTTCATCTTCCAGAAGCCATTGCGCATAGCTCCGGACTCTAAACGAGGCCTAGTTTTTTTTTTAGAACGATAATGAGGTTAGATATCTGATTATATAAAAAAAAATTCTAAATTATTAGTATTAAATTCTGGAAAATTCGTAGATCACAGCATGTCCGAAAATAGATGTATTTTGATGTTTTTGCAATTTCGGGAGAACTCGGAATCAGAATCATGAACCGTTTAAAGTTTCGGAAAGCTAATATCGAGATCATCGACATATATTTTTCTCATAATTTAATTCGAAGTATTTACATACTGTTAATTCTGTAGAACTTCTAGGTTAGAATTTAACCATCGGTGCACAATACAAAATTTGTATGTGCCATAATTCCCAAACGAATTTGAATTCGGACGAGCCGTAAATTCCAGCATGTTTTTGACGCTGAAATCTACACGAAATCATGCATGAAAATTAAGTTTGTGTCGGTTGACTTTTCGGTCAACAGATCGCCTCGATTTGCGTGCCATGAGTCTCGAGTTGATAAAATTCAGTTTCTTTGGACAAAATTTAGGAATTAACATAAAAATTAGAATAATAAGATTAAAATAGGATTTTAGAGTAATTATTTCAGAATTAAATAAATTAAAATAAATTATCTTTTGACGTGATAAATTTGTAATACATAGGCTATTTGGACTGTGACTTGGACTCTGATTCATACCAGCAGCAGGACCCCAGGCAAGATACCTTGCTAAATTGTTTACAGTACTTTGCATGCTATTTATATTTCTTTTTATTTATTTCATTTCTGTATAGTTCTTGTATGTGTAGTTTTTCTCCAGTCATTACTATGTATTAGATATGTTGACACACACATGGCACCTAGTATCATGGGAGGACAATCATTAGGCGTATGGGCTTTTAACCACTCTGGTAAACCGTAGTATATAGTTCGCACTACGGGCGTGTGTCGCGCTGGTCGCTACCCCAGAGGTATGTCGATTTCTGTAGAGTCGCGCTGGTCGCTACCCCAGAGGTATGTCGATTTCTGATGTTCTAGACGGGTGTGTAAGTTGTGAGGCCTAGATCGAGTAGACTACCCTTGCCCATACGTCGAAAAGTTGTCCTCATTTGCATTCATATAGATTGTCTTGTACAGCATACTTATTTATTTTCAAATTATATGCATGTTTACTGTATTCAAGTTGGCTCGTATTTTCTGTATCTTGTTACGTCCCTCTGAGGACCTGGTCCGCTGCCAGGTGTATCTGTTCTTGAGTATTTGCAGGAGCGCAGATTTGGATGGTTGTATATGCTTTGTAGATGTCTTCTCTTCATGCCATATTGCCTGTATTTATCTTTTCAGCTACTAATATATTTATTTGCATGTTTCAACTGTATTTTTATTTCCTAGTGCATCTTGTATTCTTTTTTATTACTTTTCATATATTCTCTACCATGTATTTGGAACTGCTTTCAGAGTTTTGTACTTCACTCCAATACTGACTAGATATATTTTTCAAATGATTGGTTAGAGGAGATGTGTTCCATATACTACGGTTCGCATGATGGCGAGCCATCCCAGATTGCACCTTTAGAACAAGATGACATAGTACCAGTTGTCGAAGAGATTTAGCTATTTTATTATTATATTGGATGTGATCATATCTTAGACATTCTGATGGGTTGTATATATATATTTGAGACTTGTATTGTGACTCTATTCTTCTATTCCATATCATGCCATATTTTTCTCTAGTTTTATTGTGATTGAGTATTGATTATCATATTATCATATTATTCCTCTATTTTGAGTTAAGATATCATTGACAGGTACATTATATATATTGTGTGAGATATTTAGATAGTATTGTTGACCTAGACAGTGTTCTACTGTCGATGCTACTTTGTAGGCTGGACGTATTTACATACTCGTACCCTCACACCGAGTACGGATCGTAACACTATTTTGTGGTGGCCCATGTAGGTCTCTAGGTAGTAGTACTCAGACTTGGATTATTACTATAAGCCTACTATAGGAATTAGGACTAGGGATATAGCATGAGAGAATACTAAATCACATCTAAGAACATTTCCAATCTATTATTTTGGCTATCCTTATCAATTTGAATAGTTGCTTTGTCAAAAATATTATTGTCCTTCTTTTATGATATCGTATCTTACGCACTATTGATCCCTTTGTTTTGAATCTGTCTTCAGTATGTTGCCGAAGACCAGATCCCTGTGCTCTGGAGCAGTTTTATCGTGGTCGACTACTTCACCACCTCCGAGGAGGGCAAATACTGCTCTTCCTTCTCCAGCTCATATGGTAGCCTCACCGGTTCAGGTGGGGGCTTCAGCAATTTTCTAGGGTGCTCCTCCTCCAGTCTAGAGGGCTATCTCGATTACTTCTGAGGGACTTCCCCACCATCTCCAGTGCTAGTTGATCTTACTCAGTTATTTATACTTTTTGAGAAATAGTGGAGGTCCAGAGGGCCCAGGCTGAGGTGCAGCACCGGTAGTCGGACATGATGAGATATGGCATTTAGAATGCCCACCATATAGCTATTACAACAGTAGAGAGAGGGGCTCCTCCACAGCCACAGGGTGCCCAGCACAAACAGGCAATATTCAGGACTTCAAGAAGTTGGGTCCCCGCGACTTCAAGGGGACAGAGAGAATTATATATGCTAATGATTGCTTGGAGAACATTGAGCACGTCAATGCACTTATCCCGCCTAGTAGAGGATCTGAAGGTGGAGGTGGCAGGCTTACAAATGATGGACATTGCTAGTACATGGTTCTAGAATGAGTCACGGATGTCTGATCCATGATTGACATGGGTGGGTTTCAAGGACTTGCTTAAAAAGAAGTTATTTTTGCCTATAGAGAGACTTGACCTGGAGCAACAGTTCCGGAACCTCCAGCAGAAAAACATGTTGGTCGAAGAGTATGCCGCAAAGTTTGGCAGATTAGGCAGATATGCAGATTACATGGTGAGGGATCAAGAGATCCAGGCGAGTCGCTTTAGAGAGGGCCTAAACTGGGAGGTGAAGGCTCTTATTTCCTCGAGCTATGAGACATATGCAGTTTTCCTGAAGGAGGCCCACAAGGTCGAGAGAGACCTGAGTTTGACGCCCAAGAGGGACCGAGAGATCTTTGGTGGCAGCAGCAGCAGTGCGAGTCCAACTAAGTGAACCCACTTCTAGTAGCAGAGACAAAAGTTTCTGTCATGGCCCGTACCCGGAATAGGGGTACGAGCTGTGAACAACGCTCAGCCTACGCCACAGCATCAGTAGTAGAACGCTGTCTAGGTCAACAATGCCAACTAAACATCTCTCACAAGAAATATATGGTACATGTCAATGTCATCTCAACTTCCAACGGAGGAACAATATGGAATATGATAATGGTAAACAATACTCAATCACAAAATAAAACTAAAAGAGGATAAAAATACGATATGGAATAAAAGAGAGGAAATAAGAGTCAATATACATCCACAAGTCCAAATCCATAAGTCTAGATATAGTCACTCCCAAAATAATACATACATGTCAAGAGTCTAGAAATGAGACTAATACAAGATCCAAAATATAAAACTAGGCCTCCTCGGTCACTAGCACTATGTCCTCCTGCTCTAGGGAGAATCCTATAATGGCTCACCGTCTTGTGGCCTATAGTAAGTGGGACACTGATCTACAAGACAATCATCTTAAAAATATATCCAATCAGATTGGAGCAAAGTACATACCTCTGAAAGTAGTTCCAAATATATAATATAGCATATATAACAAATAATAGAAAAGAATACAAGATGACTACAATAGAAAATGGAAATGAACTAAAGCAAACAGGTAATGAACTGGAAAATAAAGAACAGGCAATATGGAATGACTGTAAGTAATGAAATAGATAACACTAACTAATGTGCTTTGGAATACGAGTTTGTTATATAATCTGCTTGGGTTGAACACTAATATAAAATGGTAACTCGATTACACGTGTGATATGTAATCGACATGCACACTAATACATTGGGGGCTTGATCACATAACTAGCTCCTACCCCCCCATCCTCAACCAATACTTATGGATCCAATCATGATACGTAACGAATACTAATATGGACTCACTAAACACGAGCAGTATGTGAACACTAAGTACACGAAGTACACTAAAATCAATACCCGATGCATATGATAAAATACATGTGAAAGAGTACCCGCTGAACACGGTAGGAGATAATATCTCATGACAGGATCCATCTAGTATCAGTCCATGTCAGAATCAAGTATACAGTTCTAGAACAAGTGATATATGCACTATCATAAAATAAAAACTAACAGAGAGATGTACTCGCCTCTAGTCCTGAGCAAAGTGTATCTCGATGCCCAAGCCGGTGTGTCACAATCCTATTTAGGAACATTATGTTAATTGGGTATAATAAAAGAGAAATGAGTTATAATACACCAATGCATGCTTCTAGGTCAAAATTGGGTCATACACTAATTTCTAGGTCCAATCTAAGGTTATTAGACTCATATGGATCTTAACTAACCAACTTAACTGACACTTGGTTTACATCAAATAGCCACTAGGTACTAACTACTAACTCTAATTAACTGTTAAGGACTAAAATAGATACTAACATATCACTTGATATCTAACATATATTACTACTTACTGAAGATAAATACTAATTGTATGCATAAACTAAGTATAACTAAACTATCACTAACTGACACACTTGTTAAGGTGTATCCACTGATACATAATAGTGTCTCAGTTCATAACTGAGCTCAATACTTGAATCAGATCCTGACCAAACTGTCCTCAGTCCTAATATCTGAATACCCCTCTAATACCTTAGCCCTTCCAACTGATGCATGCTCTGAAATTAACTTAACTTAGTGTAGGATATGCCACAAATGATCATAGATCTTCTAGTGTACAACCTGGGTTCTAACTCAACTGCTCACTCTCCCCTTGTATTTCCAGGTAGCCACTGCTACCCAGTCTACTACATACACTGTCTAGCTAACCCCTACATCATTTACAGTCTCAACTAAGTCACCGATACCTTCGGTTTCAGATATGATCTTCTAGTATACATGCAGTATCAGTTCCCCTAACTCTACCCTATACCGATTAACACCCACTATTAACTGACATTAAAATTATCTGATACTAGCTACAATTGGATACTAACTAGCTTCTAATTATTCATTTACTAATACTCATTTAACCCAGTAACTAAACATCCCTAAAATGATTTGCTGCTACCAACTTCATACTCCTTGCTACAACCAACCTAAAGTCTGATTCCCACCACTATAACCCAAACCTTCATGACAGCACCTATCAACTCCACTGCCATCTCATAACCCCTGCACTCAAAGATGCACAGCCAACTGACAATGCCCAAAGTGTGCAATCACACCGACACACACACACACACACACACACACACACACACACACATATATATATATATATATATATATATATATATATATATATATATATATATATATATATATATATATATATATATATATATATATATATATATATATTCACACAATAAATTATTAGATCAAACATTTGGTATATATAATTGTGATACTCAATGATACGTGTTCAATCAAGTGTCAATATTCACCAATTCTCTATATTAAACCTTCCATAATATCAAATACAACTAAAAATAACTATTACGACTTGTTATAAAAGGAATTAAAAGAAAATACATAAAAATACACAAAATAAATCTATGTATCACATGGTATCACACCGTATCGTGATATGGCCTAATCATGTCCAATTATGGACATGTAGCTAGTATCCTAACCCCGATCTAAGTTCAATTTGACTAAATTGGTCTCATGACACATACTTGATGTGTCAATCCCAAAATTCTCCCAAAATACATATAAATTACTATATAACATTCACAACAACCAATTAGACTAGAACTTGTTCCTATATGTAACCATATGCCATTGGGGTGTTTCTAGAAGTCAAATGTATGATTTGGAAGCTACAATGAAATTTTTTTCAGAAATTACCAATAGGGAGATGGATTCCTAATGAAACTCAAATAGACACGCTCTGGACACGATCTCTTCACCAATGCTCCTCCTCCTTGTGCTTCCTGCTTCTCCAAGCTCCAAAACTCCTTGAGGAATAAAAATAAGGAGGAATGGAAGTGAATTGAGTGAGAAATTAATGGAAAAAAAAATGAAGAAAAATTAGGGATCTAGAATTTGAGATCTAATTAATGCAAATGAATGAGGAGAGAGAGAGAGAGAAGAGGCTTTTATCATGGTCGACCCTCTTCCCCTTCTCTAAGTAATGGCACAGTCCGAATTATCTTTCTCTATCCAATTATGAATAGAATTAGGGAAAGGCTATTTTGGAAAGCTTTTAACTAATTCTAATTAAGCTAATTGTTCTTAATTAAGTAGTGGAAATGGCCAATTTGGCTTGGTCTATGTTGGGCTCACTAATTGTCATGACAAGTCTAATTGGTTCACAAGTGTCAAGTCTAACTATTGAGCTAGCCTCCTAACTATAAATAAATAATACCAGTCATAAATAATTATATAGCATACTCATAAATAATTAATTAATACAATCAACGATTAAATATTTATAGCATATTAATATTAATATTTATTCCTAAAATTAAATACCCATGCCAAAATGCCAAACTAACCCTAGTTGGAAATGTGAGGGTGATAGTTTCCTGTACCGATCATAGCACCGGTGCAGCAGGCACACCAGATGTAGAGGCCAGCCCAGCCAGCTCATATTTACCCGTTCTGTAAGAAGACAGGGCATGGATGGGATGTATGCAGAAAGAGGTAGGGTATGTGTTTATTGTGTGGGGCAGCAAACCATCAGCTAAGAGAGTGTCATATATCTTCCACACGTATAGCTCAGGGTGGATCTCCAATTCAGGGAGTACCAGCAAGGCCACTTGTGTGTCAGTAGACGGGACCTCCATTGCAGACGCATCAACAGATATTCGCTCAGCACCAGCAGTAGAGAGGTTCTCCGGTGGGGTGAGCATTTGCCATGACGTTCGAGGAGACCGAGCCAGTAGGGGATGTGATTTCAGGTTCAGTTCTCCTCGATTCTTTTCCAGCTTATGCTTTATTTGATTTAGGTACTCCCCATAGCTTTGTATCCTTATCTTTTGTTCTTAAGCATCATTTAGAGGCTGAACCTTTGTCTAGGACTTGCAAAATGATGACTGGGGATGGCATTATCCTTGTCAGTGATGTTGCAAAGATCGGAGAGTTACACTGGGAGGCTAGGAGTTGAGTGCGTGCTTACTCATAATGCCACTTTTGAGCTACGACAAAGTACTCAGGATGGATTGGTTGAGTAGGCACCATGCCAGTATAGATTTTCGTAGAAGCAGGGTATTATTTAGACCATGAGGAGAGCCAGAGTTTGATATTACCAAAGGAGTAGCGGGGCAGAGCAAGGATATCATCTGTGGAACCATGGTGGAAGAGAAGGAGTTGACACATCCGTTGATAGCAGTATTTATAGATAATTTTTTTGGAGGAGTTGCTAGGGTTGACGCCAAACCGAGATGTTGAGTTCTCTATAAACTTGGTGCCAGGCACAGAGCCGATATCTCAGCACGTCTATAGAGTCAATAACATCGAACTAGCAGAGTTGAAGAAGCAAGTGGATGAGTTACAGGATAAAGGCTTCATTAGATCCAGTTCATCACCGTGGGGTACTCCGATATTGTTTGTACCAAAGAAGGATGGGTCAGTACGCATGTGTATCGACTGTTGACACAAAGTGGTCACAGTCAACCTGATTCTGATAATCGTCAAACATCATATCAAAAACACAGATGAAGCAGATACTCGATGCAAAGCATATCAACTCCGTCAGTACTAAAGACAGACTTTACAATAGCTATTAATTTTTATTCAAATATAATCTTTTATTTATTTGAGTCTAGGACTGATATAAGCTGAGTCACACTGGCAAATCCCAAGTACCTATACCCAGATACCTAGTCCACTCAAATGAACCAAAGAACCTATCCACCAAATCAGGCCATATTTATTTATAAAGTCTACCATACTAAAACGACCGAACTTATGCCGAACTCGGACCGAACTCGGTTACCCTTTTGGTATAAAATCAACCAGTTCAATAGCTCCTGATTTCTTGGCCCAATGATTGAAAATTTAAATTAAACTCCATCCGAATTCTGGCCAAATTCTGTTTGCCTACACCCTATAAATAGGATTAGAATTGTTTATTCTAACAACAACTCAACCATTCTTAAGTCTTCTATCCTATTATGAGAAAATCTCTAAAGCCTTAACCTTCCCATCTAAAATAGCAACTCCCTAGCCTTCCTAGTGCCAAGTGCGATATCGGTCTAGAAGTCTTCTGAGTTGTAAAGAGCTTTGTTCCAACATTTACTCTCTCTATCAAGATGTGAAGTTGCGAGACTTTGGACCAAACCTCATGGTTGTAAAGTAATGGCAAGCCTTCGGATCAAAATTTGTGATTCACTATTGGTGATTATAGTGGATACAACTCCGAGCTTGAGTTCTCGGGACTGGACTAGTTCTCTCAGAGGAAAACCAGTATACATCTTGGTGTTTGTATTTGCTCTCTCTCTCTCTCTCTCTCTATTGCATATATTCATAACACTGCTAGTAGTATCACTCACACTTTAGATATATTCTAACTGCTAGTAGTTGTAAAACCCCTAATCCAAAAAAAACCTATTTACCCTTTTTAATTAATTATTAATTTAATTGTAGTAATTATTGGCTAATTAGGAGAAATAGATTTTTATTTTAGGTGTTCGTGCACTTAGGGGATTTATGGGGCCATTAGAAAATTTTTTGAATTTATTTCATATAGGAGACCCCATGGACAGTTGATAGCTTAATGGTATGCATTAATATAATTCTAGAAATTCTCTATGTATATATATATATATATATATATATATATATATATATGTATATATATATATATATATATATATATGTATGTATGTATGTATGTATGTATGTATGTATATATACGTATTTATTAAATAGAAATAGAAAAAAATGAAAATAAGAAAAAAAAAGAAATGAAAAAGAAAAAAAAAGGAAAAGAAAAAGTAAAACAATCTGAAACACTAGCAAATCCTTAACCTTTTTTTTTATTAAAGGACCCGCACCCCCCTTTCATAACTAGCAAAGCAGCAACTTTAGATTCCACCCCCCCGGAACAAATCGTCCCCCGCGAGCAAACCACGACCCTCTCTCTCTCTCTTCATATATATATATAACATATCATCCAACCAAACCCTAACCCTAATCCTCTCTCTTCCCTCTCTCCGCCACGCGACCGCTTCCAGCCACCCGGAGCTGCTCCAGACCGCCGGAGAACCCCGGCCGACCGCCCACCGTGACACCGCGTGCGTGAGACAGAAATTGATCGAACAGCGTACCTGTGTTCATGCTCCGGTTCCTGCGCCACCGCTCGACCAAACTTGACCCCGTCTTCTCCGGTATGATCCTCACCTATCCCCCTTCCATAATTGTATATTAGTTTATCCCGAACCACACGCAAACCTAGGTAAAAATTGAATCCAAGTCGAAGAAAAACAACAACTTTTTAAATTCCAAAAATTCCGTTGCGATGACCCATGTTTCCGGATTCGTATCTCCCACCACAGAGATCCGAATTTGATTTTTTTCTTTTCGTATGCAGAGACCACTTAACCTAGTTTAATTTCTGAAAATTAATATTAGATTATTAACTGCTGTAGGTAGAAGTAAATTTGTTAGAAAACCCCATAAATACACTTTTTCTAGATTTCTAAAAGTTGTAAAATGGAGCACGTTCTGCCAAACGGGACCGCCCCGCCATGTACCAAGTATACTAATCGGTGTGCACAGTATACCCAGACATGTGAGAGTTCGTGAAAATTAATTCGGACGCGTGTGCGCGTCGAAATTAGCCCGTATACACGGACAAATCCCGTATCGCAACTTTTGCGAAAGTCGTGCGCATTTTGTGCACGCTTGTCAGATTGCGACAAAACTTATGCCACTGGACTCGTGGTAATGCGCTGGTCTAGTGGCCCAATTTTTACGCAATTCTGAGCCAGTTGACCAAGTCGCCAATTGGCGGGCCCCACGGTTGACTTTTTGGACAAAATTGTGTTCGGCCCATCGGAATCCACATTTGGATATATCGTTGGGTTCGTATTGATATTTAGAGTTTGTTTGACCTATAATTTGTCCCATTTAGAGACCTTTACCCTTGGCACGCTTTTTGGTGCAAAGTGGGCCATCCGTGGATCCTACTTTTACCCGAAATTACTATTTTGCCCCTATGTCCAAATTGGACGAAAAGGAAGTGCTTTCTAGCTATTTTTCTTATTCTGGGAACGTTGGTGATGTCTATTTCAGTATTCGGAGACATTTGTTCTGAGGCCATAGCTTCTAGTCTTGTGTGTTGGACATCTAGACGTTACATTTTGCAGCTTTCTTGCCAGGCAAGTATACCTTGTCATTGTACTGTTATTTATATTTCATATATTGCATGCATCTTTATTTTTTGTCCTTAGTTTATATATTTTAAATGTTATATAAAATGCGCGCGACAGTGTCGTCGCGATATGTTTTTATTTATGTATTTGCATTGACCTTGTTTATGAGACTACCCTATTATCATGTAGCATCATTAGGTTCATTTATTTGTGACACATTTTTACATGAGTTGTGAGTCTCATATAGATCACGGACGTTCGTATTGACTGATTATTGGTACGTGTGGGCCGTGCGTTAGGGATAACTGCTGATAGAAACTTTGTTTGCTAGAAGACTTAGCAGTTATTAGAGGTCCATGGACATAGCCTATTGTAGTACGGTAGTCCAATCCTTGTCCTTATTTGGTTGCAGGATTGGCTAGGGTACTAAAGATAGGCTATAAACCAAATTGTGTCATGGATGTGACATGCTTAGAGCATGGGGTGGGAAGAACAACAAGTACCGCATTTGGGCTCCTTTGCACTTTTCTTTTTGTAACCCGGAAGCTCTACTGGAGATACGGGCGGTGATGACCCCTATACTACTTGGCGGCCTCTGTCGTTCAAAAGACGACATGCTTTGAGGCCCCTGATTCTCCGAGAGAGTCATGCCAATCCCAGTTTTCAGCCAGATAGCTCACTTGTGGGGAAAGTTGTTCTTAACTGCATTCACTTAGACGGTTAGGTGACCCATTGGATATTTATTTCAGTACTTTATTGGCATACTTTTATGTATCTTGTTATGTCCCTCTGAGGACCTGGCCCTTCCAGGTGTATCTGTTCTTGAGTATTCGCAGGAGCGCAGATTCGGACGGTTACATATATTTCGAGGATGTCTTCTCTTTGCGCCCATGATTGTTAGCTGGTATTCTTATGGTGTTTGTTGTATTGTACTTATATTGTATTTGCTCTTACATTCGAGTTGGTAGTGGATTTGTTTCCACCTAACTATCATCCTTAGATACTTCTTATTAAGAGCTAGTTTCATAGATACTGGTTATTTATTTATATTCGATTTTTTGTGGATGAGATTTAGATTATACCCTGTGACTTGTGATAAATTTTATACCACTTGTGGATTTAATATTCATATTACAGCGTACGTATGGGTTTTGGTTTCCATATATTGGAGTTGCCATATCCATGCGGCTTGCATGCTTACGTGTCCTAGTCCTACATATTTTAGGACTGGGGCGTGACATATTTTTGTGGTGGCCCATGCAGGTCGAGAGCATATTGTCTCGGTTACGTTACTATACCGAGCAAGCCTACACCTAGAAATAGAGTATACGATCTCATCCACAATTGACTATGATTCGCTCTCCTTCCAATCCATTCTATTTGAATAATTGTATCCCACTTGATTCATGTGCTTCCTAATAGTTCTTGAGTATAGCCTCTCCTAGAACATAGAAATCCCTGTTGTTAGATGATAAGTAGGGTAACCTTCCTATTCAGAGTACAACTAGAGCGTTGACACACCACTAAGTTTAGAATCTCTAGTGAACCCTAGAATTCCTTATCTATAGATTGGTTTACCATTATCCCTTGATGTATTATAAGGACTTGAGAGTAGTATAGAAACTACTAGAGTTAGTTAGAAGTTTTACCATAATGTTTGACCCTAGTATTGAGGAACCAATAGAAAACCAAAAAAAAAAATTAAAAATTAGGACTGAACCTGACCTTCATAGTTAGATAGTATTGGAGAACTATAAACTTAGATCATTGTCTTATTATTAGTAGACAACACCTTAGGAAGCCTAGAGGAATGTAATCAACACTTTTTCCTTGACCATACCTCGAACATAGCAACTAGCATACCACTCTCCCTTAGAGAACCATGATGCTATCTAGAGCCTCTATTTTAATTATATTGTTCCTCTGCGACCTTAGCGTTCGCAAATTGTGCGATGACTAAATTTTGTTCTTTTTTTCTCCATCTTTCAATTCGTGCCACCTGACACTTCTGATAGTAGGCCAAGTAATTTTATTCTGTGTTAAAGACATATAGTTGCTAGGATTATAGTTGTTAATGTTAAATTTTGAGATTGTGTGCTTAGTAGTTAGAACTTGATGGTTTAAGTTATTCTTGTAAATTGTGACCTGGTGATTATCCCTTAGTTTTAAATTACGTAGCATGTACCCCTACCTCGTTACGAGTTATATCCCTTTTCCCCTTGAAGGCCAGTAACCTTCCATTCTTGCTATTAACACTTGTTCCATAAGCACTATGACTAAGACTCAAGACGACCATGACCTATGTAATGTAAGAGGATACCCTAATAAGTACCGAGACCCTTTCTCGTAGACCTCAACAGGAGTTTCTACGGCATCCTTAAGACAATTACAGTATTAGTTTATTGTTATAAGTTGGGTAGTATACCTCACAATATAGTATCAAATAGTCTTTTGACCTATTATTGAAGTGTAACTGAATGACATTAACTCTATGCTAGCTTAAGACGACAGTGCTTATTCAAACTGTAGAACTTAGAGGCTATATCCCTACTTTGTCGGCTATCGACTTAGACAAGGAATTAGTATGATAATTGTTGAGATTGTGGAGTCTTATATCTTCTGTGAACTTGAATTATTTCGTAATTTCTCTCATCATAGTCTAGCGTATTTATAATTTTGTACTACCTTGACTTATGCTGCTACTATAGCCTAGTTTGGCAAGCTTATTCTTTATCGAGCTTGTTCATTATATGGATTATTGGAGCGCTACAATAATACATTTCAGAATTAGTGTATTACAGTCTGATCAACCATAGTACGCTTGGTTCGCCCTTCGCAATACTACTTTACGTGGATTAAGATATATAGTTGACTAGTAGACACATGTACTTACCCTCTAGATATGTCTGAGTGGGTCGTATTAGTTACATAACTATACTGATACGAGCATGCGAATAAGGATTTACCAAATAGGATTTCAATCCACAACTGCCTTGACTATTCCCTTTTGAATTCTCAAATCGCCTTGATCTCCATACTTCTATTCTAGTACCTTTTCCTTGAACTCTTTATCATTGTTTTTTGACTTCTCTTATTTCGGAAAGACGAAACCTCGTGCTTGGTATAAGTTTGATATACAGATAGTACTAAAGGTACCTATAGGCCAATCGCATTATTTGGTGACTGTCTTTTATAATTGATTAAAGGCCTATCATATATGATATAATTGGTGTTAAAGTTTTGAGGATTAAATGACATGAGAAAATAAATTGAGGAATATTTTCTTAAAGTGTATAGCCTTATACGATAGATGGGTAGATTCTAAGTTGGGTAGAAGTCACATTGTTAATTTGAGGTTAAATTCTTTCAGATTGTGATCAAGTAGGATTAGATGGAGAGATTAAGTCTTTTTTTAATATGGAGAATTTTAGAAGAAGGAGTTAGATGATGAGTATTTAAAGAATTTTGAAATCTTGATATTGTAGACCAAATATTTATACTTAAGTACATGATTTAAATTTTGAATATTGAAGGTAAAATAATTAATTTGAATTTCGAGGATAAATATAGAATCTCAGACTTGAACATGGGTGGATTCAATTTAAAAAATTTACAACTTGATGATTTGAATTAAGAGTTAAAATTCGATTGTTGGACTACGTATTTGAAATATTGATGGATGTGAATTGAATTTAAAATTTGAAGAATACAAAAAAAATTATAAGTAAAAATAGGAATAATATTGGACTCGAATTATTTCCTAGAGGAGATTATGATAGTTGGAAATCGTGAGGTAAAATTTATATGCGTATTTAATTCTTGAAGATTTATGTGGATTTAATTTAAATTTGGATATTGATAATTTGAAAAAGTGAGAAGAGATTGTAATAGGTTGAATTTTGATTGGAACAGTGATTATCCTAAACTTGAAGTGATTGCGATGGATATGATTAGGATTATCGCAAAGAGAATGCGATTGACTTGCCTTATGAACGTGAAGGAATTAACAAATTATGCCTTATTAAATTTTGAGATTTTTTTTTTTTTGGCTAGATTGTAAACCCCCTCACCCAAAATTAGACCTACTTGGCTTAAATAGTGAGACTAAGGCTAGCTCGAATCCAATTATAAATAGAACACAGTATTTTTATTCTAACATTGAATCACTTAGCGTACCTTACCGTTGCTTCGATAATTGGAGCACTACACTAGCCACTGCCTTCCTATAAACTTCACATCCTTGTCCTAGACATGTTCGCCATCTATTTTGACCTTTGCTGCGACTTATAATCATGCTTTCTTGTGCTACATTTTAGTCACACAACCTTCATCGTAGACGTTATTTCTTAATCCTAAAATAATTCTAACTTTGTATCCTTGTGCGTTCCAATCAAAATTTGGAGACAC
Organism: Iris macrosiphon; assembly: GCA_036927795.1. Classification (NCBI taxonomy): domain Eukaryota; kingdom Viridiplantae; phylum Streptophyta; class Magnoliopsida; order Asparagales; family Iridaceae; genus Iris; species Iris macrosiphon. Next base: position 61,788,138 of record JAYESA010000002.1, read on the forward strand.
AATTTTGACCCGTTTCGTACAACCCAATCTATGATAATATTCTATCCTGGGCCCTCTATGCCCATGCCACTTGCGTCCACCTAATTTTAGCCCCATGTACTTCTAATTAATTCCCGAATACCTTGCACCTTAATTTTGATTAATTAATCTAATTTCCATCTTTGTGCAATTTTCTAATTGTTGGATACTTTTATGCAAAAGTGCATTAAGATGTCCCCACCATTGGACATGACACATGAAGAAACATATTTTTTGTTCATGTAGATTTCTCCATGATCTTTGGAATGTGCTACGCGCAACATCGTCCACTCCTTTAAACCTAGCCTTGCATTTAAACAATACAAATCTTATGCCATCCTTAACTTTCTACCGTGGCTTAGTTTTAATTTCGAGGACAAAATTTTTATAAGTTGGGTAGAATGTAAAATACCTAATCCAAAAAAAACATATTTACCCTTTTTAATTAGTTATTAATTTAATTATAGTAATTAGTGGCTAATTAGGAGAAATATATTTTTATAAATTTTTATTTTAGGTGTTCGTGCACTTAGGGGATTTATGGGGCCATTAGGAATTTTTCGAATTTATTTCATGTAGGAGACCCCGTAGACAGTTGCTAGCTTAATGGTATGCATTAATACAATTCTAGAAATTCTCTCTCTCTCTCTCTCTCTCTCTCTCTCTCTCTCTCTATATATATATATATATATATATATATATATATATATATATATATATATATACGTATTTATTAAATAGAAATAGAAAAAAAATGAAAAAGAAAAAAAAAGGAAAAGAAAAAGTAAAAGTAAAAGTAAAATAATATGAATCACTAGCAAATCATTAACCTTTTTTTTTGCTTAAAGGACCCGCGCCCCCCTTTCATAACTAGCAACAGCAACAACTTTAGATTCCACCCCCTGGAACAAATCGCCCCCCGCGAGCAAACACACGACCCTCTCTCTCTCTTCATATATATATATAACATATTATCCAACCAAACCCTAACCCTAATCCTCCCTCTTCTCCCTCTCCGCCATGCGACCGCTGCCAGCCACCCGGAGCCGCTCCAGACCGCCGGAGAACCCCGGCAGACCGCCCACCGCGACGCCGCGCGCGTGAGACAGAAATTGATCGAATAGCGTACCTGTGTTCATGCTCCGGTTTCTGCGCCACCGCTCGACCAAACTCGACCCCGTCTTCTCCGGTATGATCCTCACCTATCCTTCTTCCATAATTGTACGTTAGTTTATCCCGAACCATGCGCAAACCTAGGTAAAAATCGACGCCAAGTCGAAGAAAAATAACGAGTTTTTAAATTCCAGAAATTCTGTTGCGATGACAAATGTTCCCGGATTCGTATCTCCCACCACAGAGATCCGAATTTGATTTTTATTTTTTGTATGCGGAGACCACTTGACCTAGTTTAATTTTTGTTAAATAATATTAAATTATTAACTATTGTAGGTAGAATTAAATTCGTTGGAAAATCCCATAAATACACTTTTTTTAGATTTCTAAAAGTTGTAAAACGGAGCACGCCCCGCCAAACGGGACCGCCCTGCCGTGAATCAAGTGTACTAATTGGTGCGTGCAGCGTACCCGGATATGTGAGAGTTCACGGAAACTGATTCGGACGCGTATGCGCGTCGGAATCAGCCCGTATCCGCGAACAAATCCCGTATCACAACTTTTACGAAAGTTGCGCGTATTTCGTGCACGCTCGTCAGATTATGACGAAACTTGCGCTACTAGACTCGTGGTAACGTGCTGGTCCTGTGACCCAATTTTCACGCAATTCTGACCAGTTGACCAAGTCACCATTTGGCGGGCCCAACGGTTTACTTTTTGGGCGAAATTATGTTCGGCCCATCGGAATCCACATTTGGACATACCGTTGGGTTCGTATTGACATTTAAAGTTTGTTTGACCTATAATTTGTCCCATTTAGAGATATTTATCCTTGGCATGCTTTTCGGTGCAAAGTGGACCACCCGTGGACCCCACTTTTACCCAAAATTATCGTTTTGCCCCTGTATCCAAATTAGACGAAAAGAAAGTGCTTTTTAGCTATTTTGCTTATTCTGGGAATGTTGGTGATGTCTATTTCAGCATCCAGAAATATTTGTTCTGAGGCCATAGCTTCTGGTCATGTGTGTTGGACATCTAGACGTTACATTTTACAGCTTTCTTGCCAGGCAAGTATACCTTGCCATTGTACTATTATTTATATTCCATATGTTGCATGCATCTTTATTTTCTGTCCTTAGTTCATTTATTTTAACTGTTATATAAAATATGCACGACAGTGTCGTCGCGATATATTTTTATTTATGTATTTGTATTGACCTTGTTTATGAGACTACCCTATTATCATGCAGCATCATTAGGTTCATTTGACTATGACACATTTTTACACGAGTTGTGAGTCTCATATAGATCACGGACATATGTATTGACTGATCATTGGTACGTGTGGGCCGTGCGTTAGGGATAACTGTTGATAGAAACTTTGTATACTAGAAGACTTAGCAGTTATTAGAGGTCCATGGACATAGCCTATTATAGTACGGTGGTCCAATCCTTGTCCTTGTTTGGTTGCAGGATTGGCTAGGGTACTAAAGATAGGCTATGAACCAAATTGTGTCATGGATATGACATGCTTAGAGCATGGGGTGGGAAGAACAACAAGTACCGCATTTGGGCTCCTTTGCACTTTTCCTTTTATAACCCGGAAGCTCCACTGGAGATACGAACTGTAATGACCCCTATACTATTTGGCGGCCTCTACCGTTCAAAAACGACATGCTTTGAGGCCCCTGATTCTCCGAGAGAGTCATGTCAATTCCAGTTTTCAGCCAGATAGCTCACTTATGGAGAAAGTTGTTCTTAACTGCATTCACTCAGACGGTTAGGCGACCCATTGGATATTTATTTCAGTACTTTATTGGCATTATTTTATGTATCTTGTTATGTCCCTCTGAGGACCTGGACCTTCCAAGTGTATCTGTTCTAGAGTATTCGCAGGAGCGCAGATTCGGACGGTTACATATGTTTCGAAGATGTCTTCTCTTCGCGCCCGTGATTGTTAGTTGGTATTCTTATATGGTGTTTGTTGTGTTGTACTTATATTGTATTTGCTCTTACATTCGAGTTGGTAGTGGATTTGTTTCCACCCAACTATCATCCTTAGATACTTCTTATTGAGAGCTAGTTTCAAAGTTACTGGTTATTTATTTATATTCGATTTTCTGTGGATGAGATTTAGATTATACCCTGTGACTTTTGATAAATTTTATACCATTTGGGGATTTAATATTCATATTACAGCGTACGTATGGGTTTTGGTTTCCATATATTGGAGTTGTCATATCCATGCAGCTGGCATGCTTATGTGTCCTAGTCCTACATATTTTGGGACTGGGACGTGACAGTAGTTGATCACCATTGCATGCCATAGAATTATATTTTAACAGGTAATTTTATTTTTTTGCATACATAAACTTTATTCACCCCCTCTAGAGTTGCCATGCACGGTCCCATAATTGGTATCAGAGCAGGTACTCTTACATTGGAACTATTACTGATATCAATTGCTCCATAATTGGTATCAGAGCAAGTAGTCTTTTAATTAGTTTTTGATCCTAATTGCTCTTTCAATTGGTATCAGAGGAGGTGCTCTTTTTATATAGATTTTACTGATATCGTTTGCTCCTCAATTGGTATCAGAACTGGTACTCTTTATATAGGAACGAGTTCTCATAATCAAAGCGAGTTCTCTTGATTATCGGATTAACATCCAAAGAGTATAACGTATAGCAACAACAAGATCACTATTTTCCATCAATGGTGAAAGCCAACTTCTTGATAAGCTATATATTTTTAACAGCACTAACTATTTATTTTAAAAAATACATATGAGTGCTTTTCTAAAATCTCTTGGCTTTAACTTATGGACTTATATTACTAATGGTTACAAAAGAGTTGACAAAACAGATATTGAATAAACCAAAGATGAAAAGAAAGTAGCAAGCGATGATGCAAATGCAATATACATGCTCTACTGTACTCTAGGAGAAGACAAATTCAAACTTATCACCAAGTGCAAAACATCATATAAAATATGGAAAATGATGGAAGCAACCTATGGAGACAATGAAGAAGATGAAAAAGAACCTCATGATATTGCAAGTGTCGTGCCCCGATCCCGTAGGGGCCGATCGTCCTCGCTTGGTCCCTACGGAACCGTTCGTCCTCGATTGGGCGCGATGTCGTGCAAGCCTAAGTTGTACTTGCACCAGGCAACGTACCTGCACAAGACACAAGTTAGACGAAAATATACATATATAGCCACAGAGTAAATGCAGAGAACCAAAGTTGAACATATTTGATAGGCACACAAAATACTTGCTTTTTATTGAATACTGAAGATTTGGATTACAAAGTGCTTGCTTGGCTGAGTTACAAAATATGCCTTAGAAGGCTTACAACTCTTTTTACATTCCCAAAACTAGCCACAATGCCCAAATATTACATCCTTGTAGTAGGACCAAAATAACAAAACTTCTAGCAGAAGAGGGGTAGCCCACTGAAGAGGAAAGCGACGGAGGAAGCAATACGAACACAGTCCTATGGAAGGGTGCGTACACACTGATTCAGATTCAAGATGCTTGCCAAACTCTCGCTTCCAGTACCTGGATATTTGCCCACAAACGTGGGTCAGTACTACCATATGTACTAGTGAGCGACCGTGGCCAAACTCACCTTAGAAATCCACACTAAGTAAGCATATGAAGCTAGCATTATTAGGTGATCTTTCTCATTGTCTAGTATCTTTTTAACAATTCATGTAAGGAAACATAGACGATATATATCATATGCATACAATAATTCTTACCCACAGCCGAGTGGTTATCCCTGCAGCAAACACACAAGTTAGCCACAATGTACATATGAATAACTTGTGAATCAATAAATAGGCATCAAGTGTTAGGTATGCAAGAAGATAAACCTAGCATGCGCCCTAACTATATGATAGTCCCCTCCACGGGATTAGCAGTTGGGACATACAAGCCCATCTCACTAATGGACGAGTCTACCCTTCCATAAATAAGGACGTTCAAGCCTCAGGGTATCTAGATCTCTCCCGGCCGAACGATCCCCAGTGCCCCAGGGATCGCTCGAGAGATAATCCTTGTGCACAAGTTGTCCTAACCAAATGCATGAATGCAAGCTCCTATCAGAAAATATACTATCATGCAAATGATGAATAATGAACAAGCAAGTCTATCTCTTCTCATTTCTAGATCAAATCCAGAGTTTTCCAGCCATAATACTCAATACACAGCATACAAGGGACAATAAGCATTTAATAAGCAACTAATAAGGTAGCAGTTCAATACACGAAGCATGTAATACTTTTTTTTCTCTTTAACTTATCTTTTTAGTGAGGCAACATATTTCAAGTAAACTAGAGATTCTTTATTAGGCATGCAGACTAAAGGATTCATCGAAGGGCCTAAGCCACTCATCGAATGAATCGAACGAGAGGATGGGGAAGCCTTAAGCGACGTTCACTCTTTGGTTATGAGTCCTGAAAATACAACAATACTTGGTTAGCATACTTCAATCTCTTTTCCTTACGATTCGAAAAGAACGCGCAAGCGAGAAAGCGAAATCATGAAAACCAAGTAATCGAAAGCAACTCAAAACACAAAGCAACACAAAACCAAGAAGCAAAGCAACCAACAAAACTCTTGGACTTATTTCAATAGAAGCTGTTTGATCAATTCGATCGGTTCTTTGCACTTCGTCCGTGTTGATTTGGCGGTAAGGTTTCCCTGAGACTCGATTCTCAACCGAGTCTGTTTGTGGTGGAAAACGAAATAAGAAGATGTATTCAAGATAGGGTTTACACGAAACCTGCCTTCTTTGGTTTACAAACAAACTTGTACAATTTGATCCTATACGAGGATGTGGGAGTATAATTTATTTAATCTGGGTAAATATTGCTATAGGTGTCTGATCTACAGTCGATCACTTTAGCCCTTGGACCACACGATGATGAAGAAGTGCCGTAGAAGACAGGAAGCAGCTTCGAAGGTTGCAAAAGAGGGTGGATGTACGATGCCAAAGTCGTCGATCCCTACTCTTTGCCTGAGCTCCGGATTCTCTCTCTCTCTCTCTCTCTCTTGACCTCTGATTCGATCTTTCTTGGAAGTTCGACCTTGGATCTGATATTGATTTTCTTGACCAATTTTTTGACCTTGTTCCTCATTGATAGAGGTCTTTATTTATAGAGTTTTAGTGATAGTGACCACTCCGTCGGTGTAGAAACCGAGGAGTAGAAAGTACAGCACCCTTTTACACAACGGTTAAAATAACCAATGCCTGCGTATAGATGATCCTTTGAATGAGAGTGTGACGCGGGTCCAACTAAGGGACAAAACGCGTATAATCGCTACGAAGATCACGGCGTAGAAGCCACGTAGGTAGGTATCCCTCGTGTAGAAGAGGTGGACGTAGAAGCCAATGTCTGTCACCATGGCGTAGAAGCCAAGTAGGCATAGAAGCCAAAATAGGCGTAGAAGCCGAGTGGTCATAGAGGCCGAGTGGGCGTAGAAGCCAAATGGTCGTAGAGGCCGAGTGGACGTAGAAGCCAAGTGAGCACAGGAGTTGAATGGGCGTAGAAGCCGCTGCGCACCGTGCCAGAATGCTGATGTGGACGTCTTAGCCGGAATTACGGCTTTTGAAGATATAATCAAATCTCTTACATTAAATGCAGAGATTTGCCACAATCCTGTGCATTAAATGTGGAGACGTGTTTTTGAAGGTCTGCAGCCCTTCTGCGCATCAGTCGTAGAGACGTGTCTTGAGAAACTGTCACCGCTCTGTGCTTTAGACGTAGAGACGTGCCTCGAGCAACTGTCATCGCTCTGTGCATTAGACGTAGAAACGTGCCTCGAGTCCCGTACGGAGTGCAGCTTTTGATGTGGCAGGCGGTTTGTCTACTGCAGAGCGTAAACAGCTCATGTCTGCCTGTGTAAAACAAGGCAGCGTATCCCTTCGTGCACGTAAAAGCAGTTTACGCAAAGGAGATGGCGGTAAATGACAGCCTGGGTCGCAGTGTCGTGCCATTATTATAGCCGTCGTCTGGGTAGTCGAGCAGTATCCTTGGGTAGTCGAGCAGTATCCCTTTGTCAGAAGTCCAGATGTCAGGTTCATTGCAGGATCTGACAGGTTCACTTCGGAGAATACGAAGCGTCTCTCGTACACTTCAATGCTACGTTGCAAGAGGATGGGTTTCACGCCCATGAGTCGATGAAGCACCCTGTTTACGCTGAAGCGGTTTGAACGTACTGCCTTACGTTGAGCTTATATTTCATGCTGTGTTTGGCAGAGAAAGCTCTGTTGCCCGCTTGATGGCTCTGAAGGCCTCTGTTTACGCTGCTCTGCATCAATATGCTGCGTATAGCCATCCAGCGTATTTTTTATGCTTCTACAAGACCCCCTTCAAAGCTTTTAAATTCCTCAGAATTTGAAACGCTTTGAATGAAGCATGAACCGCTCCTCGTAACTCGAAACGTTTCTGAATGGAGCGTTAAAACGGTCGATGCTGACTTTATGGTGGATTTATTGGGGACCGGTGTGACCTCTTTCGCCTATAAAAAGGCTGAGGGTTTAACCTGTTCTCCCCACATTTCTATCACCACGCAGAGATGATCGCCGGAGTTCGTCGGGTCGATCTGAGGAAAAAGGAGATCATGTTCTTCCAGCGTGTAAGAAGCCAAAAAAGACGGCATCTTAGAGCAAGTGTCCACTGCAACGATGGATCATGGAAGGATATCTTAGCCTCCCTTGCTCGGGATAATCAGCAACTTTATATGGCGGTTCTTCCAGGAGAAGGGAAGGATCATATTTCACCACACTGCTTGCAAGTGGCATCTTCTCCTGTTACCTCCGGGGATGAGAGCAGCAACTAGCTCTGACCTCGGGCATTGAGTTGGGTGGAATATATCAACTCAATCTGTCACGGCGCACGGAGCATGGGATCTGTATAATTTATGCAAGCCCCAACTCTGTATTCTCCCGCTGTTGATCATTGCCATGTCAGTCAGTTTGCTGGAACTGACTGACTGCTGGAGAAGATAGATGAAGAATTGTGCCCAGTAAGAACCTGTCAGAACAGCTTATGGGCGATCTTCAGACGATGATGGGGAAATCCTTTGTAGACGGAGTTTCCCTCATATGTAATCATGGAAAATAGAGAAAAACCCTTATAGATTGGATTTCCCTCATATGTAATCATGACTTTAATCTTTTAATAAAATCGTCTTGCTTCTTCATATGATCATCTTGTCATACGTTGCTGTGAAGTCTGAATATGTGTAGCTTCGACACGTCTGATTCTTTACGCCGACTCTGATAGAAAGAGTATTTAGGCCCTGTCCTGCGTAGAAAGCCATTTTAGCGTTCGAGTATTCGAACTGTTCTGTTGTCAGGAATGAGGAACCGCGTAGAATTCTGAACTGTTGTTTTCATTTCTGTGTAAACAAAATTCTTGTTTCAGACTTTGTCTTCAAGAATGACTTCTCGAAAAATCCCTTGGAATAGGGTCGAAAAATGGCTGTCAAACTGAGTTGCCATCTTGATAGATGAAATATTCGAACTGGAGTCTGGATGAACCTCCAATTGACCCGAGAAGAGTAATTTCTCAATGTTTGAACTCTGTATGTTTTGGGTACTTGGGATATCTTGAGGTCAAGAAGGAGTATCTTCTGTGTAAACTCTTGTAATCGACCGCCTCGAGAACTGTTCGGATATGCAGAAAGTCAGAGCTCCGTAGTGTAGATGAGCTAAAAATCCTGAGTTCGTAGCCTATTGAGCGTAGAAAGCCACCGAGCATGAGATCATCGATTTGGTATCTGCTCAGCATAAAGTCGTAGGTTTGTAGCCTCTCGAGCATAAAAGCTACCGAGCACAAAGGCATCCGGGCATAAAACCATAGACTTGTAGCTTGCGAGTGTAAAATCGTAGATCTGTAGCTATCGAGCGTAGAAAGCTCCTTAGCGTAGAACTGTAGATTTGTAGCCTGTGAATAAAAGAAATCTTCCGAGCGTAAGGTTGTGGATCCGTTGCCTTCGAGCATAAACTAAACGCCACCGAGCGTGAGATCATCGATTTGGTATCTGCTGAGCGTAAAGTCGTAGGTTTGTAGCCTCTCGAGCATAAAAGCTACCGAGCACAAAGGCATCCGGGCATAAAACCATAGACTTGTAGCTTACGAGCGTAAAACCGTAGATCTGTTGCTGTCGAGCGTAGAAAGCTCCTTAGCGTAGGAACCGCTGACCTGTTTTTTGCACGAAAAACTCTTCGAATTTGCTGACTGTCCGTCTTTCGAGAGTAGCGGGCTGACGTAGTACCCAATCATAACCAAATATTAATTGTGAGATTTTGGTTGGGGTTTCGAGGAGCCCGTCCGAGGATTCGAGGAGTCTGTTTGTGGTATTAAACGAAAGAATAAAAGTGTATTTCAATGACGGGGTTTATACGAAACTCGTGCCCTTTGGTTTACAAACAAACTTGTACAATTTAATCCTATACGAGGATGTGGGAGTACAATTTATTTAATCTGGGTATAAATTGCTATAGGTGTCTGATCTGCAGTCGATCACTTTAACCCTTGGACCACACGATGTTGAAGAAGTATCGTGGAAGACAGGTAGCAGCTTCAAAGGTTACAAAGGAGAGTGGATGCACGATGCCAAAGTCGTCGATCCCTACTCTTTGCCTGAGCTCCGGACTCTCTCTCTCTCTCTCTCTCTCTCTCTCTTGACCTCCGGTTCGATCTTTCTGGGAAGTTCGACCTTGTTCGATCCTTCTTTCAAAGTTTCGACCTTGTTCGATCTTCAAGTTTGAAGTTTTTCGACCTTTTTCCCCATTGATAGGGGTCTCTATTTATAGAGTTTTGGTGACAGTGACCACTCTGTCGGTGTAAAAATCGAGGAGTGGAAAGTACAGCACCCTTTTACACAATGGTTAAAATAACCAATGCCTGCGTATAGATGACCTTTTGAGTGAGCATTTGACGCGTGTCCAACTAAGGGGACAAAACGCGTATATCTGCTGCGAAGATCACGGCATAGAAGCCACGTAGGTAGGTATCCCTTGTGTAGAAGAGGTTGGCGTAGAAGCCAAATGACTGTCACCCTGGCGTAGAAGCCAAAATAGGCATAGAAGCCGAGTAGGCGTAGAAGCCGAATGGGCATAGAAGCCGAGTAGGCGTAGAAGCCGAATGGTCGTAGAGACTGAGCGGGCGTTTGAAGCCGAATGGTCGTAGAGACTGAGTGGGCATTTGAAGCCGAACGGGCGTAGAAGCCGAATGAGCACAGATCTTGAATGGGCGTAGAAGCCGCTGCGTACCGTGCCAGAGTGCTGATATAGACGTCTTAGCCGGAATTACGGCTTTTGAAGATATAATCAAATCTCTTGCAGAGATTTGCCACCATCTTGTGCATTAAATGCGAAGGCGTATTTTGAAGGTCTGCAGCCCTTCTGTGCATACGTCGCAGAGACGTGCCTTGAGAGAAACTGTCACCGCTCTGTGCAATTAGACGTAGAGACGTGCCTCGAGCCCCGTACGAAGTACAGCTTTTGACGTGGCAGGCTGTTTGTCTACTGCGGAGCGTAAAACAGCTCATGTTTGCCTGTGTAAAATAAGGCAGCGTATCCCCTTGTACGCGAAAGAGCAGTTTATGCTGAGGGGACGTCAGTAAACGACGGTTCGGTGATATTTTAACCAAATCCTCTGCATTAAATGCCGAGATCCGCATCATACTGTGGTGCGCGTCCCGAGGGGTCTGTCCTCGTTTCCAACCGTCGTCTGGGTAGCCGTGCAGCACTTTTTGTCAGGAGTCAGAGGTCAGGTTCACTGCGTGACTTGACAGGTTCATTTCGGGGAAGACGAAGCGTTCCTCGTACGCTTTAATGCTGCTTTGAGATCGGCTGAGTTTTACGCCATGGAGGCGATGAAGAACCCTATTTACGCTGGAGCGGCCTGGACGTACTGCACTTACGCGGATGGTCCTTTGAGCTTGTACTTTACGTTGTGTTTAGCAGAGAAAGCTCTGCTTATACGCTTGATGGCTCTGAAGGCCTCTGTTTACGCTGCTCTGCATCAGTATGCTGCGTACCTCCTCCCAGCATATTTTTTATGCTTCTACAAGACCCCCTTCAAAGCTTTTAAATTTCTCAGAATTTGAAATGCTTTGAATGAAGCATGAACGGCCCCTCGTAACTCGAAATGTTTCTGAATGGAGCGTTGAAACGGTCGATGCGGACTTTATGGCAGATTTATTGTGGACCGCTGTAATCTCTTTCGCCTATAAAAAGGCTGGGGGAGTTAACCTGTTCTCCCCACATTCCCATCACCATTCAGAGATGATCGCCGGAGTTCGTCGGGTCGACCTGAGGAAGAAGGAGATCATGTTCTTCCAGCATATAGGGAGCCGAAAAAGATGGCATCTTCGAGCAAGTGTCCACTGCAACGATGGATCATGGAAGGATATCTTAGCCTCCCTTGCTCGGGATAATCAGCAACTTTATATGGCTGTTCTTCCAGGAGAAGGGAAGGGTCGTATTAGACCACACTGCTTGCAAGCGGCGCCTTCTCCTGTTACCTCCGCGGACGAGATTTGACAAACTGTAATCTTTCGTCCTCGATCGAGTTGGGTAAAAGAAGCCTCAACTGGGTCGGCCATGGCGTATGGAGGATCTTCTTGTTCATGACTGTGGTGGTCGATGAACTGCCATGGAAGAAGAGGAAGACCTGCACCGATGCGAGAACCCGGTAGAACGGATTCTGGGGGCGATCTTCCGACGACGATGATGAGGAAGCCCTTTGTAGACGGGATTTCCCTAATATGTAACCATGGAGAATGAAGAAAAACCCCTTGTAGACAGGATTTCCCTCATATGTAATCATGACTTTGATCTTTAATAAAAATCGTCTTTCTTCTCTGCATATGATCGTTTTGCCATACGTCGCTGTGAAGTCTGAATAAGTGTAGCTTCGACACGTCTGATTCTTTATGCCGACTACGTAGAAAGAGTGCTAGGTCCTGTCCTTTTGCGTGTAGCGAACAGTCCATAGAATGCTGTTAAGCATTTTTTGAACATTTAGAACTGTCCTGTCGCTAGGACTGAGGGACCGCGTAGAGCTCTGAACTGCTGCTTCTGATGAGCAAAAATTTTGTTCAGACTTCGTCTTCAAGAACGACCTCTCGAAACTCCCTTGGAACAGGGTCAAGGTTTTGTTTGTCAAACTGAGTTTGCCATCTTGATAGACGAGATATTCAGACTGGAGTCTGGATGAACCTCCAATTTTGGACCCAAGAAGAGTAATTTCTCAATGTTTGAACTCTGTATGTTTCAGGTACTTTGGGGTCAAGAACGAGTATCTTCTATGTGAACTCTTTGCAATTGACCGCTTCGGGGACTGTTCGGATATGCGGAAAGTCGTGGAGCGTGAAATCATCAGCCTGTAGCCTCTGGGCGTAAAACACCATCGAGCGTGAAATCGTAGACTTGTGGTTCCTGAGCGTGAAGTTGTAGGTTTGTTGCCTCTCGAGCATAAAAGCTACCGAGCACAAAGGCATCCGGGCGTAAAACCATAGACTTATTGTTGTCGAACATAAAGCCGTAAATTCGTAGCTGTCGAGCGTGGAAAGCTCCTTTAGCATAGGACTGGAGATCTGTAGCCTGTGATCGTAGAACACCATCGAGTATAAAATCGTAGACTTGTGGTTCCTGAGCGTGAAGTCATAGGTTCGTAGCCTCTCGAGCATAAAAGCTTACTGAGCACAAAGGCATCCGGGCGTAAAACCATAGACTTATTGCTGTCGAACGTAAAGCCGTAGATTCGTAGTTGTCGAGCGTAGAAAGCTCCTTTAGCGTAGAACTGTAGATCTGTAGCTCCTGAAAAGAAAATTTCTCCGAGCGTGAAGTTTGCGGATCTATTGCTTCTGAGCGTAAACTGAGCGCCACCGAGCGTGAGATCATCGATTTGGTATCTGCTAAGCGTAAAGTCATAGGTTTGTTGCCTCTCGAGCATAAAAGCTACCGAGCACAAAGGCATCCGGGCGAAAAACCATAGACTTATAGCTTGCGAGTGTAAAACCGTAGATCTGTTGCTGTCGAGCGTAGAAAGCTCCTTTAGCGTAGAAATCGCCGAACTGCTTTGCGCGAAGAATTTTTTGAATTTGCTGACTGTCCGTCTTTTGAGAGTAGTGGGCTGACGTAGCATCCAATCATCACCACCTATTAATTGCGAGATTTGGTTAGGGTCTCGAGGAGTCCGTCCGGGGATTCGAGGAGTCGACTCGAACTCTATATATATCCCAAGCCTTTGAAAGAAAAACTTTTTATCCGTCTTCTGCGAAAGAGAGCTTTCGACTGTTCGAGTTTTTCTTCGTTCCTTCTTCGAGCACTTCGAGTCTTCAAAAATGGCGCCGAAACAAACCCCCTCCACTAAGGGAAAGATCATAGGTTCTTCTTCTCATTCTTCTGCCCCAGCGAGGGAGTCTTTGGTCGGGCAAGGTGAACTTCACTCTGAGCGGAGTATCCCGCCGATGAGCAGCGCACCCGGTCTTAGAGGTAGAGCCTTTTGGGATGACAAAAACGACAAAAAAATCCTTCGCACACGTTGAACGTGACCGTGCTAGGTCGTCTTCTGTGCTGATAGCCTCTTTGAGGAAGATAATGCACGGAGGCATTTTCATCTTTTACGCCCACATTTCTAATGTGCCAGCGTCAAAACTCCATATTTTCGTAGTTCCGAGCGTAAAAGCTCTGGCTAACGAAAATTGGCGTATATCGTAAATTTTGAGTTTTACGCTTGTGAAGGGGACTTCCGGCGTAAAATGACCAAATTTGTGAAATCTTGGAGTAGAGCACAGACTGTCATTTTTTTGGTCTGTATGTTTGTGCAAGATTTGTAATGACATATTTTCCTTGCACTTTTGCAGTTGATTTGGGTGAGTCTCCACTGGTCGAGGTGATGGGTTCCGCTGCCGGGATGCTGCACTCGAACTATCTGGAGGATCTGTCCCACGTGACATTTTCTATCTCCTGACCCCAATATCCTGAAGGAAGGGGGATCTTGATATCAGCTCAGGGTGAGCGGACGCTGCTGAACATGATCAACGGGGAGCCCCTGACATAAGTAGACAGAGAGCAGTACATAAAGCCGGCTTTCCTCTTTGGGGACATAATTGATAAACAGTCCCAGACGAAGCCCAAGAGGGAACCCTGGGTTTTCCCTGCCGGGAATTTGGTTTTGTATCTGCCAACGATGCCGAGGGATTATCCCATCTCGGCTTTCTTCCATACGACGCATCCCAGGAGGATGTCGTGGACGTTGACTCCCGATCTTCACGGCAAGCCGGGGAAGATCTTTCATCTGAAAGGGGCTGACCAGGGGTCGTTTGTCAGCCGCCCTTCCGACATTGTGACGTTATCCAGGGGACTGTGCCCGGGCAGTGTCCCGAGTGAAGACAGCTCAGTGATCCAGCCGGTTCAATTGCCGACCTTCTGCAATGACTTCATGGGACGAGGTGGGGTATATCCCAAGGAGAATCCTCGGTGCAACGAGTGGATCACCCCAACAAATCTCCGATATGGACTTGCCTAGTTGACTGGGCTTTGAAGCACTTTCGGAGAGAACTGGAGGGCATTGGACTGTATGCCGCTGTGAGTGCGACTAGTGTTGGGTTGCCTCCCAACCCTAACTTGTTCTTGGCACTGATGGAGCGATACATTTCGCTCACCGGGACTTTCGCCACTCTACTGAGGGAGTTGGGATTGGCCCTCCATGAGATGGCAATGATCTCGGGACTGCTGATGGGGGATACCCCATACGAAGAGTATGTTCCCACCAACCGGGAGTTGGGGGACTTGGACCCTCGGGTGGTGGAAGTGTATCAGGAGTTGATGTGTCAATACTTCGCGTGCACCTCTTTTTATAACAAGCCTTCTGATTTGGCTCACACCACCAAGTGGATGTCCTACCTCTTCTTCCACCGAGCCAGGGCTGCCAAGTCGGAGAAAGTCTCGGGGGGCAAGAATGAGCCCGTGAACTGTTTGGGCGTGCTTAGTGCCCAGGTCGTTGAGGATCTTATGGAGGAGGCTAAAGCTCCAGATCAGATTCTCGTTGAGGGGGTAGGAAAGTTCCCTTAAGGCACTAAGGCCTACAGTTACTTGAGGCGCTGCCGCAGGCCTCTGTCTAAGGAAGCCCAGCTGGCCAGTTTCCTCTCGATATGGCTGCGTCGAGTAATAGTGCCCGGTATTGCATCCGCGGACCGCATTCACCGGAACATCCTGTGGCCGGCAGTGCATCTGGTGTTCGGGGAAAGACTGGGCTTGCTTCCTGCCATGGTGTGCCGTATACAGGCTGGCCTGAGAGCCATGACTGATGGGTTGCTCGTCGATGAAGCTCGACGTGAGAGTTTTCCCCGGGTGGAATTACCATACCTGTACTTGATGGGATGGTTAATTCTCCACAATCCCCGGGTGATGTCTCCCGGCTCTGGTAGCAGCTCGGGGGGTAACTTCTTGACGAACTACAAGGACTCTCCCTGGAATGTGAACACAACTTTGGATTGTCGGCTGGTGTTGAACCTCAATCACGGCTGGAAGCTCCTCTGTACTCATCCTCCTGTACATCGCAATCAATCAGGGGTGAGACTTGAGGATTCAGGTGGAGAGAAGACCGATCTTTCTCCAGAAGCTTTCAATTGGTTGGTCTGCATTAGACCCTCCCATCTGTTGTACAGGAGCGAAGACCATTGCTTCTTCGAGCCCTACTTGTCTAGTCGGTTCGCCAGGGAGTTTGGGTACGATCAGTTGCACGTGGGCAATGCCGTCACCCGCTTTAGGTCCAGGGGCGGACTCATTGATGGAGCCAGAGGGTGGCAATATTTTATCATGGGTTGTACGGGAGCAATCTTCATTGTGCCGGTCGTTACAACCTCCACGGAGCTCCGCATTCTCCATTCTTACGCCCAGTTCTATGTGGCGATTAACACCTTCCATCGCGATTTTGACATGTGTAGAAGCTTCAGGGTGCCTTCTCCCAAGCCTGGGGGAAGAGTTGAAGTCCCCTCGGTTTCTTCTGACGAGGGTGAGGAGTCTGGCACTCCGGATGAGCCTCTGGTGTCGGTGCCGAGGTGTGAAGTGCCTCTGCCTGCGGGGGCTTTGGTAGTCTCTTCCGGGAAGCGACGGGCTTCTGTCCCGAAGGAAGCTTCTCTTCGTAAGAGGAGGAAGGAGACGGTTGCTCGTCCTCTCCGTATTCTTGGTATTGAGGCTCCCGGGAGTGAGCCTGCATCTCCCCATATCAGGGATGATTCTTTGGCTGGAGGTTCCTCGCCCTTTAGAGAGGGACCTTCTACAGTTCCGGCCAGCGGCGTCGAAGAATCTTCGCTAGAGGTCGCTGTCGTTGCTACTGCTCCAGATAGTGGAGTGAGATTGCCTGCGTGGCCGCGGCAGATGGGAGAATCTTTCCCTAGACCAGCAACAGAAAAAACTCCCGCTGTGTCAGCGAGCACGCCTAGCGAGATTCCAGTTGACGAACCTCGACTGCGTCTCGGTGAAGGCTTGGCAGAACTCCGGGCGATGTCGGTTGGCCCACCTCCTTCTCCAAGTATGATATTTCGTATTACGTCATTAAAGCGTGGTTTAGCTACATCGGCTGCAGATGCACCATATATACCGTTGGCTCCGGGTAAATGTCGTCTTTATGTCTCCCTTTAGAAAGATTACCATCACATTGATATCAACTTTCTGGTCCTTTTCTCAGGGGATGGCGTCCACAGGGAGTACAGCATTGAAGCACCTTCTGGCTCTGCTCCGGCTCCTGGCGATGATACGGAGGCTTTCGACTTCGAGGAGGAAATACCTTCGGGGGCCAGCTCGCCTGGAGTGGTTTTGTCATCTTGAGAGGAGGACGAACCCGTCATCGTGACTTCGCCTCTCGCGAGTATGCTGATGACTTCGACCGTCGTTGTTGCACCTCCTTTTGTCGCACCACCCGTCGAGGCGGCGGCTGTGGCCACTTCGTCTGCAATCATTCCCGGAGGGGGACTTGCTGATATCGCGGCCACTCCTGGCGTTCAATCGGATCTAGTTGCGCTGACCGAGCAACATACCAGCCTCTTTTACACCGGTTTAAAAACGATGATATCAATGGTGTTGGCGAAGAGTCTAGATTTTGAGCGCCTGAAGAAGACTTCTCAGTTTTCGATCGGGGCTGTCAGGGAGTTCGGCGATCCTGGGGTAGCTGACGCCCTGGAGGTGGTGGTTAATGGTTTAGAACAACCCATTAACGAATACTTGCAGCTGACTCGGGGCAGCTTTGATGCTGAGGTCCAGGCCAGATACGACCTCATGACTGCGCGGCTTTCTACACAGCTGGAAAGCCTAGACAACTCCATTAAAACACATAAGCTGGAGATGGATAAAAGAAAAGCTGTCGTGGAAGAGGCTCTCGCTCTTGAGACGAAGCTCCGATCCGAGCACGAAGGAAACGCAGCGAGGGCCCGCAAGCTGAAGGAAAAACTCGCTCTGGCAGAGGAGTGGGCTTCTCAGTCGTTGGCAGGTCTAGATGTAGCGACTGGTCGACTGAGCGCAGCGCGACTGGATTTGGAGCGTGCAGAAGATGCCCGTGCGGGCTCTCTTCGGGCAAGGGCTGAGATGACCCTTACGAACAATCCCGAGGCACGGCTGGAGCGGGCTCGCGCCGATGCCTTGGTTTCCAGGAATGAGAAGATAGCTGCACTGGAGCGGCTGATTCACGATCTGACCGCTCCCCCATCATGATGTATCCTTTCTCTTTTTGCTTCCCCAGATGTAATTCTGTTCTTTATCGGGAATAAATAAAAGCGACTCTTTTTTGACTTTTGTGGAGCCATCATTTCGGAATGTAAATGACAGTTTTTTTAGGCGAGAGTGATATCAGAGGTAGTATGGACATGATAGACTCTCGATAAACTTTTTAGCAGGATATATCTATTCAGAGGTCATACAGACATGATAGGATATGATCCAACTAGTTTCGTTTTGGGAGTAGTTTTGTCAGAATTGAGATCCTCGCTATATTCCACTTGAGCAGGGGAGATTAAGCATAGTACCTTTTCAGAAATTTGCCGTTGATAGGAGCCATTAACAGGTCTCCATTAGGCTGGGCTATCCTGTAGGCACCGTTTGAGAACATTGTCTCGATCACATAAGGGCCTTCCCACTTGGGCTGGAATTTGCCTTTACTTCTGTGAGTAAGAATCATCGGCCTTCTTACGGCTAGAACTAGCTCGCCGACTTTGAACACTCTTTCCTTTACTTTATGATTGAAAGTTTTGGAAATGTGTGCTTGGTAGAGCGCGATGCGCTGTTGAGCTTGGAGGCATTTCTCGTCTAATCCTTCTAGCTCTTGGAGCCTTAACAGGTCATTCTTTTCTCGAGTCAGCTCATTAGTCACGGCTATCCTGAGTGACGGGATCTGGATTTCAATGGGGAGAACTGCTTCGCTCCCGTAGACCAGCGAGAATGGGGTGTAACCTGTCGGTGTTCGTACCGTTGTGCGGTATGCCCAGAGACATTCGTCCAGCTTCTCATTCCAATCTCTCTTGTTTGAAGAGACGAATTTCTTTAAGAGTTTGATAATGTTTTTGTTGAAAGCTTCCGCCAAACCATTAGCAGCTGGATAATATGCCGTAGAGGCAATATTGTGTATCCGATTTTTATCGCAAAATCGATAAAATGCTTGGCTGATGAACTGAGGCCCATTATCGTGAATTATCCTCCGGGGTACCCCAAAGCGATAAATGACGTGATGCTTGATGAAGCTGATTACATTAGACGCCTTCACCTCAGCAAGAGGGATCGCCTCTGCCCATTTGGAGAAGTAATCCGTGATGGCCAGTATGAACCGGTGACCCCTGGAAAAAGACGGGTGAATAGGACCGATGATATCCATACCCCATGCTTCGAAAGGCCAGGATGCGACCGTAGGATGTAGATGTTCAGATGGTTGATGTATGAAGTCTGCATGAACCAGACAGGCTCTGCATTGTCTTGCATATCGTATTGCATCTGCGATCATAGTAGGCCAGTAATAGCCCATTCTCCTGATGCGATCTTGTAGCTTAGGACCGGGCTGATGTGCTCCGCATACGCCGTCGTGAGCTTTACGGATAATCTGCTGTGCTTCATCGTTAGAGAGACATCTCAATAGCAGTCCGTCGTAGGTCCGGCGATATAGGCATTGTGAAGATGCGTCGTAGTAGAAGCATAATGATCGTCTTTTGACGGATACTGCTTCTTTGGGGTCCGCCGGCAAGATTCCGTATGCGACAAAATCTATGAAGGGACTTCTCCAGTATCTTCTAGGGGGATCTGTGTTCATGGCGTAGCTGCGTTCTATGTGAAAGTTGTTCTTCACACAGAATAAATCTCTGTTAAGAAGGATTACCGAATCCTGCCTTCTTATAGGAGTGGCTAAATCTGCAGCTAGACTGGCTAGAGCATCAGCTTCTAGATTCTGAGATTGAGGTACATGCTCTAGGAAGAACCCTTTGAATGTCATGGCTATCTCGACCGTCGCTCGGTGATAGGGGATGAGGTCTGGATTCCGGACTTCATATATTCCCCTGACTTGATTGACGATAAGCAGAGAATCACCGAAAGCTTCCAGGGACTCGACCCCCATCTCTTTAGCGATTTGGAGCCCAATTAGTAGAGCGTTGTACTCTACCACATTGTTAGAGCATGGCTCGCTAAAAGAATATGCTCGGTAGATGACGAGTTTATCAGGAGTGACCAAGACGACTCCTACTCCTGAAACGACGTTTCCCCTAGGACCGGTTCTGGAGGCACCATCGAAGAATAGTTGCCATGCGTCAGTTTCTATTACAGAATTACATTCTGCAACTTCATCGGGAATGTCCTCGTATAATTTGGAGGCCTCCGGGATCGGATGAGCAGCTAGGAAGTCAACCAGCGCTTGGCCCTTGATGGACTTCTGCGATACGTATACCATTTCATATAGTGTTAATAACATCGCCCAAGTTGCGAGTCGGGAATTAAGAGCACTGGGCTTGCTCATCAGTACTCGAAGAGGGTTGATCCTGGAGATGATATGAATAGTCTGGCCAGCGACATAGTACCGCATCTTCTGGATAGCGAACATCAGAGCCAAGCATTCTTTCTCCACTGGGTTATACCGGTGTTCGGCTCCGACCATCATCCTGTTGAGGTAGTAGATAGCCTGTTCATGACCCATGTCGTTCTTCTGTGCGAGAAGAGCTCCTAGCGAATGATCCATCGCTCGAACGTACAGCAAGAATGGTCTTCCCATGAAGGGAGGCACCAAAACTGGTGGAGTGGTGAGGTAGCGCTTGATATCTCCGAACGCTTGCTGACAGGCTTCGTCCCATACGAAGGATACACCTTTCTTCATGAGATAAGAAAAGGGCTGACATCTCCCTGAGAGGTTGGATATGAATTGCCGGATATAAGCCAGACGGCCTTGAAATCCCCGGAGTTCCCTCAGATTATGGGGCGGTCGCATTTCTACGATTGCCTGGACTTTATCAGGGTCCACCTGGATGCCTTTGGCGGTGATGACAAATCCCAGGAACTTGCCACTGGATACACCCATAAAGGACTTCGTAGGGTTCATCTTGAGTTGATGTTGGCGCATTAACTCGAATGCCGTCCTCAAGTCTTGAATGTGATCATCTTTGAGGCAACTCTTAACGGCTATGTCGTCCACGTAATATTCTATTGTTTTGCATAAATGCTCATGGAATATGTTACTCATAGCCCGTTGGTATGTAGCCCCGGCGTTCTTCAATCCGAAGGGCATGACCGTATAGCAATATACCCCCAATGGTGTCCGGAAGGTAGTGTGCTTCTCGTCTTCAGGATGCATCTTGATCTGATTGTATCCTGAGAATCCGTCCATGAAAGACATGCGTTCAAAGCCGCAGGTGTTGTCGATCATGATGTCCGTGATGGGAAGAGGGAACTCATCTTTGGGGCAGGTCGTATTCAGATCTCGGTAATCGATACAGATACGTACCTTCCCAGTCTTCTTCATAACTGGGACAACGTTGGCAACCCAGTCGGGATGTTGTTCTTCCCGGATGAAACCGCAGGCTATCAACTTCTTGACTTCAGTTTCGATGGCGTCCATCATATCTGGGCGGAATCGGCGTTGGTGCTGCTTCACTGACTTCGAATTGGTCAATATATTGAGTTTATGAGTAGCTACCTTCGGGTCTAGGCCTGGCATATCCTCATAATCCCATGCAAAGACGTCGATATATTCCTTTATCAGTTGTATGATTTCTTCCCTTTCAGCTGGGGGAAGATTGTTGCTGATAAATATCAGTTTTGGCGAAAGTTTGCCCCCAACATCAATTTGGATAACTTCATCCTTGGTGGGAGGTTCTCTTTGCTCGAAGTGGAATTCCTACTGCGTATCCATTTGTTGAGCCCAAGAGTCATTCTCAAACGGCTCAAAATCCTGTTCATCTGCTTCTGAGGGATCTGTCACTACCATATTTACTGATAGTGTTTGTTCGAGAGCATCAGGTGAGTCGGGGGGCGACGAGCCATTCTGGGAAGAGGGAAAGATGTCCTCGTCTGACTTGGAAGTCGTACGGGAGGTAGCATACCCTAACCTGAAACGAGTTTGTCGATAGCGGGGGTCGCCGCGCGGCGGCGTTCGTCTGCCTCTTCCGTAGTTGAGGCCTGGCTTTCGCTTCAAGTCGTAGCCCATGTTTTGCATGATCTTCAACGCTTGCGGGCTGTATCGATGAACTTGCATTTTTCCTGTATCATCATCGAAAGGATCTTCCTGGTCAGTCGGTTGATTGTGCATGCGGTCGAAGAATATTGGACGCTGACTGCTGCAGGTAGGCGGGACAATGAAGATAGAATCCTCATGTGGTCCATACGTTGTGATGACGTTGGATGATGACGCTACTTCCCAGACATACGGACGGTAGGAGTTTATAGCTTCCAAGAACTTTTTTGCTATGGGTTCTACCTCGTCACGGGGAATGGTATATACTCGCTCAGAGGTGAGATGGACATGGCAATTGACGGTCGAAAGTTTATTCAGAGGTAATATGAACATGACAAACTTTGTGATTGTGACTTCCATCGGGGATGGAGGCACACATCTGCTCAGAGGTGATATGGACATGGCAGTTTTTATGGACTTAACACCACTAGCGTACTTAGAGTTAAGTACGGATGTTAAGTGTAGACGACAATCGATATCAAAGGTAATATGGACATGACAATTGACGGTCGAAAGTTTATTCTGAGGTAATATGAACATGACAAACTTTGTGATTGTGACTTCCATCGGGGATGGAGGCACACATCTGCTCAGAGGTGATATGGACATGGCAGTTTTTATGGACTTAACACCACTGGCGTACTTAGAGTTAAGTACGGATGTCAAGTGTAGACGACAATCGATATCAGAGGTAATATAAACATGACAATTGACGGTCGAAAGTTTATTCAGAGGTAATATGAACATGACAAACTTTGTGATTGTGACTTCCATCGGGGATGGAGGCACACATCTGCTCAGAGGTGATATGGACATGGCAGTTTTTGTGGACTTAACACCACTGGCGTACTTAGAGTTAAGTACGGATGTCAAGTGTGGATGGCAACTTATATCAGAAGATAGTCGGTAGCCGAAAGTTTTATTCAGAGGTAATATGAACATGACAAACTTTTTGTCATGTTCCTCGAGTACACATGTTTTCTTTTGAAAGGAGAAAATCGTTATGTAAGAAAAGAATAGAAATCCAATTGGTACGGACCGTCCCTTTGTTCACAGATTCAAAGTGATGACCTTGGCATCGATCGTCTCCTGAATTTTCCTTTTTAGCACATAGCACGCCTTTGTGGGGTGATGAGTGTATCGGTGGAAGAGACAATAATCTGGGTGATCCACGTCGCCAGCCCTCTCAGGATGTTTGATGTTGGGTAGCTGGAGCTTGCGCTCTTTCATTAATATATCAAAGATTTCAACGATGTCGTCTTTGTTGAAGGAAAAAGTCCCTTTTGGTCTTCGGGCTCTTGATGCCTGAATTTTACGGTCTTGCAGGGAGATCGTTGTTGTTGCATCATCTTCGGATCTTGAGGGGATTCTACCCCCGGCCCTGGACGTCTCCTTGTTCTGTCGAGGTAAGTTACCTCTGCACATGTCGTGGTCTCTGGCCACAGAAACTGATTCATCAAGAACTACCTCTGGTTGTACAGGATTGGACTTCGGAATTTTGGGTCTCGTGAGAGACGCAGTATATCCCAACCCGAAACGAGCTTCTCGATAGTAAGAATTACTACGCACCGGCGTTCGCCTACCTTTCCCATAGTTGAGACATTGTTTCAGTTTTAAGTCGTAACCCATGTTTTGTATAATATTTAATGCTTGTGGGCTGTATCTATGGGTTTGTATCCTGCCAGATTCAGACTCGCGTGATTCCTCTTGCACGATTGGGGTGTTCCGCCTGCTGCCGAAGATTATCGGACGCTGATCGTCATGGGTTGGTGGAATGATAAAGATGGAGTCTTCCTGTGGTCCACCTGTTATGACGACATCAGATGTTGACGTATCTTCCCATATAATTTCCCCGCGTTTGACTGTTAGGGGAACCGAAGTTCGTTTATGACTCTCGTTCTTGCATTTCTGGATTAGATAATCCTGCAGGTCAGGAGGAGTAGAGGAAGAAGACGAAGGCTTGTTTCTTCTGTTCCCATCAGTGGGCATGCGGAGGTTGGGCACCCCAGTTTTCCCTTTGCCACCTGTGTACAACAGATTGGCCATCTGGGTGGCGGATAATCCCCTGGGAGGGTGTCTTTTCGCAACCTGAGCTTGTTTTACGCTGAGGGACCTTGCCTGGCATAACTCGAAGATTCGCTCAGACTGGAGTAAAGCTGGAGAGGCCCTCAGTCGGCCATCGGCTTCTCGCGTAATCCGGAGGGTAGGCAGACTGTTCCCTTGCTGGCATAAAGGCCGAGAAGTTGAGTACTCTGCCGCTAGCTTTCCCTTGCGAAGATCACAGCGCTCATCTGGTTCACCGTAGAGGTCAGATGTTATCTTGTGCGTGGAGCGTGATCTGTACCTCCGATTTGGCGTTGAGGCACCATCAGAAGTTTTGTCTGTACCGCGCGGAGCGGGAGACTGATTTCTACGCGTGGAGCGTAGTGGATGCTTCTGGGTTAGCGTTGAGGCTTTGCCCAAAGTTTTGTCTGTACCGCGCGTAGCGGGAGACTGATTTCTACACGTAAAGCGTAGTTGATTCTTCTGGATTAGCGATGAGGCTTTGCCCGAAGTTTCGTCTGTACCGCGCGTAGCGGAAAACTGCATTTTACGTGCGAGGCACGGAGGAAGCGATGCTACAACCTCATTGGTCGGAGAGATCGGAGAGATCGGAGAGTCCACAGGAATGGCGGAGGGTGTCTTGGGCATCCACACCTTGCGCAGCTTCCTGTTGTCTTGGACGGAGAGAGGGTGAGAGCTACCCCCGGTTCGAAGCATGTCTTCGTAGGCATACTGGTCGAAATGAACGACCAGTATCTTCTTCACGGTTCCTATAGATACCGCATCGTGTTGAGCAATTACTTCCTCATCAGAAGAGAAAGACGTCCCCAACAGAGTCGCCATCTTGTTTGTGGTATTAAACGAAAGAATGAAAGTGTATTTCAATGACGGGGTTTATATGAAACCCGTGCCCTTTGGTTTACAAACAAACTTGTACAATTTAATCCTATACGAGGATGTGGGAGTACAATTTATTTAATCTGGGTATAAATTGCTATAGGTGTCTGATCTGCAGTCGATCACTTTAGCCCTTGGACCACACGATGTTGAAGAAGTGCCGTGGAAGACAGGTAGCAGCTTCGAAGGTTGCAAAGGAGAGTGGATGCACGATGCCAAAGTCGTCGATCCCTACTCTTTGCATGAGCTCCGGACTCTCTCTCTCTCTCTCTCTCTCTCTCTCTCTCTTGACCTCCGGTTTGATCTTTTTGGGAA
Source organism: Iris macrosiphon (assembly GCA_036927795.1). Taxonomy (NCBI): domain Eukaryota; kingdom Viridiplantae; phylum Streptophyta; class Magnoliopsida; order Asparagales; family Iridaceae; genus Iris; species Iris macrosiphon. Next base: position 61,813,252 of record JAYESA010000002.1, read on the forward strand.
GTTTGACCTTGTTCGATCCTTCTTTCAAAGTTTCGACCTTGTTCGATCTTCAAGTTTGAAGTTTTTTGACCTTTTTCCCCATTGATAGGGGTCTCTATTTATAGAGTTTTGGTGACAGTGACCACTCCGTCGGTGTAAAAACCGAGGAGTAGAAAGTATAGCACCCTTTTACACAATGGTTAAAATAACCAATGCCTGCGTATAGATGACCTTTTGAGTGAGCATTTGACGCGTGTCCAACTAAGGGGACAAAACGCGTATATCTGCTGCGAAGATCACGACGTAGAAGCCACGTAGGTAGGTATCCCTTGTGTAGAAGAGGTTGGCGTAGAAGCCAAATGACTGTCACCCTGGCGTAGAAGCCAAAATAGGCATAGAAGCCGAGTAGGCGTAGAAGCCGAATGGGCATAGAAGCCGAGTAGGCGTAGAAGCCGAATGGTCGTAGAGACTGAGCGGGCGTTTGAAGCCGAATGGTCGTAGAGACTGAGTGGGCGTTTGAAGCCGAACGGGCGTAGAAGTCGAATGAGCACAGATCTTGAATGGGCGTAGAAGCCGCTGCGTACCGTGCCAGAGTGCTGATGTGGACGTCTTAGCCGGAATTACGGCTTTTGAAGATATAATCAAATCTCTTGCAGAGATTTGCCACCATCTTGTGCATTAAATGCGGAGGCATGTTTTGAAGGTCTGCAGCCCTTCTGTGCATCCGTCGCAGAGACGTGCCTTGAGAGAAACTGTCACTGCTCTTTGCAATTAGACGTAGAGACGTGCCTCGAGCCCCGTACGAAGTGCAGCTTTTGACGTGGCAGGCGGTTTGTCTACTGCAGAGCGTAAAACAGCTCATGTTTGCCTGTGTAAAACAAGGCAGTGTATCCCCTTGTACGCGAAAGAGCAGTTTATGCTGAGGGGACGTTAGTAAACGACGGTTCGGTGATATTTTAACCAAATTCTCTGCATTAAATGCCGAGATCCGCATCATACTGTGGTGCGCGTCCCGAGGGGTCTGTCCTCGTTTTCAGCCGTCGTCTGGGTAGCCGTGCAGCACTTTTTGTCAGGAGTCAGAGGTCAGGTTCACTGCGTGACTTGACAGGTTCATTTCGGAGAAGATGAAGCGTTCCTCGTACGCTTTAACGCTGCTTTGAGATCGGCTGAGTTTTACGCCATGGAGGCGATGAAGAACCCTGTTTACGCTAGAGCGGCCTGGACGTACTGCACTTACGCGGATGGTCCTTTGAGCTTGTACTTCACGTTGTGTTTAGCGGAGAAAGCTCTGCTTGTACGCTTGATGGCTCTGAAGGCCTCTGTTTACGCTGCTCTGCATCAGTATGCTGCGTAGCTCCTCCCAGCATATTTTTCATGTTTCTACAGAGTCGACCCGAACTCTATATATATCCCAAGCTTTTGAGAGAAAAACTTTTCATCCGTCTTCTGCGAAAGAGAGCCTTCGACTGTTTTGAGTTTTTCCCCTCGTTCTTCCTCCGAACACTCCGAGTTTTCAGAAATGGCGCCGAAGAAAATCCCCTCCACTAAGGAAAAGAGTATAGGTTCTTCTTCTCGTTCTTCTGCCCCAGCGAGAGAGTCTTCGGTCGGGCAAGGTGAACTTTCTTCTGAGCGAAGCATCCCGCCGACGAGTAGCGCACCCGGCCTTAGAGGTAGAGCCTTTGGGATGACAAAGAATGACAAAAAATCCTTCGCACACGTTGAACGTGACCGCGCTAGGTAGTCTTCTGTGCTGATAGCCTCTTTGAGGAAGATGACGCACGGAGACGTTTTCATCTTTTATGCCCACATTTCTAATGTGCCAGCGTAAAAACTCCATATTTTCGCAGTTTCGAGCGTAAAAGCTCTGACTGCCAAAAACTTGGTGTATACTATAAAATTTTAGTTTTACGCTTGTGGATGGGACCTCCGGCGTAATAACAAAAATTTTGGTAGTCTGGCGCAAAGCACGGACTGTATACCGCCAATTACGCTTCTGGATGTGACTTCCGGCGCAAAATGACCAAATTTTGTACAGTCTTGGCGTAAAGCACAGACTGTCGTTTCTTGGTCTTTATGTTGCAAGATTTGTAATGATGTGTTTTCCTTGTACTTTTGCAGTTAACTTGCATGAGTCTCCACTGGCCGAGGTGATGGGTTCCGCTGCCGGGATGCTGCACTCAAACTATCTGGAGGATCTGTCCCACGTGACATTTCCTATCTCCGGACCCCAGTATCCTGAAGGAAGGGAGATCTTGATATCGGCTCAGGGCGAGCGGACGTTGCTGAACATGATTAACGGAGAGCCCCTGACGTACATAGACGGGGACCAGTACATCAAGTTGGCTTTTCTTTTGGGGGACATGATTGACAAACAGTCCCAAACGAAGCCCAAGAGAGAACCCTGGGTTTTCCCCGCCGAGAGTGTGGTCTTGTATCTGCAAACGATGCCGAGAGATTATCTCATCTCGGCTTTCTCCCATGCGACACATTCCAGGAGGATGTCGTGGACGCTGACTCCCGATCTTCACGGCAAGCCGGGGAAGATCTTTCATCTGAAAGGAGCTGACCAGGGGTCGTTTGTCAGTCGCCCTTCCGGCGTTGTGACGCTGTTCAGGGGACTGTGCCCGGGCAGCGTCCCGAGTGAAGACAGTTTTGTGATCCAGCCGGTCCAGTTGCCGACTTTCTGCAACGACTTCATGGGGCGAGGGAGTGTATACCCCAAGGAGAATCCTCTGTGCAATGGATGGATCACCCCAACAAACCTCCGATGGGCTTGCCTAGTTGACTGGGCCTTGAAGCATTTTTGGAGAGAGCTGGAGGTCATCGGACTGTATACTGCTGTGAGCGCGACGAGTGTTGGGTTGTCTCCCAACCCTAACATGTTTCTGGCACTGATGGAGCGATACATTTCGCTCACCGGGACCTTCGCCACTCCATTGGGGGAGTTGGGGTTGGCCCTCCATGAGATGACAGTGATCTCGAGACTGCCGATGGGGGATACCCCATATGAAGAGTATGTTCCCACCAACCGGGAGTTGGAGGACTCGGACCCTCGGGTTGTGGAGGTGTATCAGGAGCTGATGTGCCACTACTTCGCGTGTACTGCTTTTTATGATGAGCCTTCTGATTTGGCTCACACCACTAAGTGGATGTCCTACCTCTTCTTCCACCGGGCCAGGGCCGTCATGTCGGAGAAAGTTTCGGGGGGCAAGAATAAGCCCGTGAACTGTTTGGGCGTGCTCAGTGCCCAAGTCGTCGAGGATCTTATGGAGGATGCTAAAGCTCCAGATCAGATTCTCAATGACGGGGTAGGAAAGTATCCTGAAGGCACTAAGGCCTACAGTTACTTGAGGCACTGCCGCAGGCCTCTGTCTAAGGAAGCCCGGCTAGCTGGTTTTCTCTCTATATGGCTGCGTCGAGTAGTGGTGCCCGGTATCGCGTCCGTGAACCATATTCACCGGAACATCCTGTGGCCTACCGTGCGTCTGGTGTTCGGGGCAAGATTGGGCTTGCTTCCTGCCATGGTGTGTCGTATACAGGCTGGCCTGAGAGCCATGACTGATGGACTGCTCGTCGATGAAGCTCGGCGTGATAGCTTTCCCCGGGTAGAGTTACCATACCTGTATTTGATGGGATGGTTAATTCTCCACAACCCCCGGGTGATGTCTTCCGGCCCTGGTAGTAGCTCGGAGGGTAGTTTCTTGCTGAACTACAAGGACTCTCCCTGGAACGTGAACACAGTTTTAGACTGTCGGCTGGTGCTGAGCCTCGGTCATTGCTGGAAGCTCCTCTGCACTGTCCCCTCTGTATATCGCAATCAGTCGGGGATTAGGCTTGAGGATTTAGGTGGAGAGAAGACCAATCTTTCTCTGGAAGCTTTTAATTGGTTGGTCTGCATCAGACCCTCCCATTTGCTATACAGAAGCGAAGATCATTGTTTCTTCGAGCCCTACTTGCCCAGTCGGTTCGCCAGGCAGTTTGGGTACGATCAGCTGCACATGGGCAATGCCGTCACCAGCTTCAGGTCCAGGGGCGGACTCATTGATGGAGCCAGAGGATGGCGGTATTTTATCATGGGTTGCACGGGAGCAATCTTTATCGTGCCGGTCGTCACACTATCCACGGAGCTGTGCATCCTCCATTCGTATGCCCAGTTCTACATGGCGATCAACACCTTCCATCACGATTTTGACATGCGTGGAAGCTTTAGGGTACCTTCTCCCAAGTCTGGGGGAAGAGTCGAAGTCCCCTCGGTTTCGTCTAACGAGGGTGAGGGGTCCGTCACTCCGGATGAGCCTCTGGTGTCGGTGCCGAGGTGTGAAGTGCCTCCGCCTGCGGGGGCTTTGGCAGTCTCTGGGAAGCGAAGGGCACCTGCTTCGAAGCAGACTTCCCCTCGCAAGAGGAAGAAGAAGACGGTTGCTCGTTCTCTCCGGATTCCTGGTATTGAGGCTCCTAGAGAGGAACCTGCTGTCTTCCCTGTTGGGGATGTCTCTTTGATTGGAGGTTCCTTGCCTTTCGGAGAGGGACCCTTAGTTTCGGCTGGCGATGCCGGAGAACTCCTGCCTGAGGCTGTCGTTGCTGCCACCGCCTCCGGTAGTGGAACGAAATCGCCTGCGTGGCCGAGGCAAATGAGATAATCTTTTCCTGGACCAGCCAGGGATGAAACTCCTGCCGCGTCCGTGAGCATGCCTAGCGAGATTCTGGCTGACGAGCCTCGACTACGTCTTGGTGAAGGCTCGGTAGAGCACCTGGCGGTATCGGTGGGCCCACCCCCTTCTCCAGGTATGACAGTTCGCATTGCGTCATTAAGGCGTAATTTAGCTACGTGGGCTGCAGATGCGACATATATACCGTTGGCTACGGGTAAATGTCATCTTTATGTCTCCTCTTAGAAAGATTACCATCATATTGATATCAACTTTCTTGTCCTCTTCTCAGGGGACGGCGTCCACGGGGAGTATAGCGTTGAAGCGCCTTCTGGCTCTGCTCGGGCTCTTGGCGATGATACGGAGGCGCCCGACTTCGGGGAGGAAATATCTTCGGGGGCCAGCTCGCCCGGAGTGGTTTCGTCACCTCAAAAGGAGGACGAACCCGTTGTCGTGACCTCGCCTCTCGCGAGTATGCCGATGACTTCGACCGTCGTTGTCGCACTTCCTTCGGTCGCACCACCCGTCGAGGCGGCGGCTATGGCCACCTCGTCTTCAATCATTCCTGGAGGGGGACTTGCCAATATCCCGGCCACTCCTGGCGTCTAATCGGATCTAGTTACGCTGACCGAGCAATACACCAGCCTCTTTTACACCAGTTTAAAAATGCTGATATCAATGGTGTTGGCGAAGAATCTAGACTTCGAGCGTCTGAAGAAGGCTTCTCAGTTTCCGATCGGGGCGGTCAGGGAGTTCGGCGATTCTGGGGTAGCTGACGCCCTGGAGGCGATAGTTAATGGTTTGGAGCAACCTATTAACGAATACTTGCAGCTGGCTCGGGGCAGCCTTGAAGCTGAGGTCCAGGCCAAATATGACCTCATGACTGCGCGGCTTACTAAACAGCTAGAAAGCCTAGATGACTCCATCAAAGCACATAAGCTAGAGATGGATGAAAGAAAAGCTATCGTGGAGGAGGCTCTTGCTCTTCAGACGAAGTGCCAATCCGAGCATGAAGGGAACGTAGCGAGGGCCCGCAAGTTGAAGGAAAAACTCGCTCTGGCAGAGGAGTGGGCTTCTCAGTCGTTGGCAGGTCTAGATGCAGTGACTGGTCGACTGAGCACGGCATGACGGGATCTGGAGCGCGCAGAAGCTGCCCGTGCTGGCTCTCTTCGGGCAAGGGCCGAGCTGTCCTTTATGAACAATCCCGAGGCACGGCTGGAGCGGGCCCGCACTGATGCCTTGGTTTCCAGGGATGAGAGGATAGCTGCACTGGTACAGCTGATTCGCGATCTGACCGCTCCCCCACAATGATGTACCCTTTCTTCTTTTTGCTTCCCAAATGTAATTCTACTCTTTTTTGGGAATAAATAAAAGCGACTCTTTTCTGACTTTGTGGACCCATCATTTCGGAATATAAATGACAGATTTGGGCGAGAGTGAAATCAGAGGTAGTATGAACGTGATAGACTCTTGATAACCTTTTAGCAGGACATATCTATTCAGAGGTCATACGGACATGATAGAATATGACCCAACTAGTTTCGTTTTGGAAGTAGTTTTGTCAGAATTGAGATTCTCGCTATATTCCACTTAAGCAGAGTAGGTTAAGCATAGTACCTTTTTAGGAATTTACCGTTGATAGGAGCCATTAACAGGTCTCTATTAGGCTGGGCTAACCGGTAAGCGCCGTTTGAGAACGTTGTCTCGATCACATAAGGGCCTTCCCACTTGGGCTGGAATTTGCCTTTACTCCTGTGAGTAAGGATCATCGGCCTTCTTACGGCTAAAACTAGCTCGCCGACTTTGAACACTCTTTCCTTTACTTTATGATTGAAAGCTTTGGAAATGCGTGCTTGGTAGAGCGCGATGCGCTGTTGAGCTTGGAGGCATTTCTCGTCTAATCCTTCTAGCTCTTGAAGCCTTAACAGGTCATTCTTTTCTTGAGTCAGCTCATTAGTCACGGCTATCCTGAGCGACGGGATCTGGATTTCAATGGGAAGAACTGCTTCGCTCCCGTAGACCAGTAAAAATAGGGTACAACCTGTCGGTGTTCGTACCGTTGTGCGGTATGTCCAGAGACATTCGCCCAGCTTCTCATTCCAATCTCTTTTGTTTGAAGAAACGAACTTCTTCAAGAGTTTGATAATGGTTTTGTTGAAAGCTTCCGCCAAACCATTAGCAGCTGGATAATACGCCGTAGAGGCAATATTATGTATCCAATTTTTATCGCAAAATCGATGAAACGCTTGGCTGATGAACTGAGGCCCATTGTCATGGATTATCCTTCGGGGAATCCCAAAGCGATAAATGACGTGATGCTTAATGAAGCTGATTACATTAGACGCCTTTACCTCAGCAAGAGGGATTGCCTCTGCCCATTTGGAGAAGTAATCCGTGATGGCCAGTATGAACCGATGACCTCTGGAAGAAGACGGGTGAATAGGACCAATGATATCCATACCCCATGCTTCGAAAGGCCAGGATGCAACCGTAGGATGTAGATATTCAGACGGTTGATGTATGAAGTCTGCATGAACCTGACAGGCTCTGCATTGTCTTGCATAGTTGATCGCGTCTGCGATCATGGTGGGCCAGTAATAGCCCATTCTCCTAATACGATCATGTAGCTTAGGACCAGGTTGATGCGCTCCGCACACGCCATTGTGAGCTTCCCGGATAATCTGCTGTGCTTCGTCGTTAGAGAGACATCTCAATAGCAGTCCATCGTAGGTCCGACGATATAAGCATTGTGAAGATGCATCGAAGTAGAAGCGTAATGATCGTCTTTTGACAGATACTGCTTCTTTGGGGTCCTCCGGCAAGATTTCGTATACGACGAAATCTATGAAGCGACTTCTCCAGTCTCTTCTAGGGGGATCTGTGTTCACAGCGTAGCTGCATTCTATGTGAAAGTTGTTTTTCACACAGAATAAATCTCTGTTAAGAAGGATTACCGAAACCTGCCTTCTTATAGGAGTGGCTAAATCTGCAACTAGACTGGCTAGGGCATCAGCTTCCAGATTCTGAGATCGAGGTACATGCTCTAGGAAGAACCCTTTGAATTTCATGGCTATCTCGACCGTTGCTTGGTGATAGGGGATGAGGTCTGGATTTCGGACTTCATATATTCCCCTGACTTGATTGACGATAAGCAGAGAATCACCGAAAGCTTCCAGGGACTCGACCTCCAGCTCTTTGGCGACTTGGAGCCCGATTAGCAGAGCGTTGTACTCTGCCACATTATTGGAGCATGGCTCGCTAAGAGAATATGCTCGGTAGATGACGAGTTTATCAGGAGTGACCAGGACGATTCCTACCCCTGAAACCACATTTCCCTTGGGACCAGTCTTGGAGGCGCCGTCGAAGAACAGTTGCCATGCGTCACTTTCCATTGCAGAATTACATTCTGCAACTTCGTCAGGGATGTCCTCGTATAATTTGGAGGCCTCCAGGATCGGATGAGCAGCTAGGAAGTCGGCCAGCGCTTGGCCTTTGATGGACTTCTGCGGGACGTATACCATGTCATATGGTGTTAACAGCATCGCCCAAGTCGCGAGTCCGGAATTAAGAGCACTTGGCTTGCTCATCAGTACTCGAAGAGGGTTGATCCTAGAGATGATATGAATAGTCTAGCCGGTGACATAGTGCCGCGTCTTCTGGATAGCGAACATCAGAGCCAAGCATTCTTTCTCCACTGGGTTGTACCGGTGTTCGGCTCCGACCATCATCCTGCTGAGGTAGTAGATAGCCTGTTCATGACCCATATCGTTCTTCTGTGCGAGAAGAGCTCCTAGCGAATGATCCATCGCTCGGACGTACAGCAAGAATGGTCTTCCCATGACGGGAGACACCAGGACTAGCGGACTGGTGAGGTAGCGTTTGATATCTCCAAACGCTTGCTGATAGGTTTTGTCCCATACGAAGGATACACCTTTCTTCATGAGATGCGAAAAGGGCTGACATCTTCCCGAGAGGTTGGATATGAATCTCCGGATATAAGCCAGACGGCCTTGAAATCCCCGGAGTTCCCTCAGATTGCGGGGTGGTCGCATTTCTACGATGGCCTGGACTTTGTCAGGGTCCACTTGGATGCTTTTGGCGGTAATGACAAATCCCAGGAATTTGCCACTAGATACACCCAGAAAGGACTTCGTAGGGTTCATCTTGAGTTGATGTTGGCGCATTAACTCGAATACCGTCCTCAAGTCTTGAATGTGATCATCTTTGATGCGGCTCTTGACGGCTATGTCGTCCACGTAACATTCTACTATTTTGTGTAAATGCTCATGGAATATGTTACTCATAGCCCGTTGGTATGTAGCCCCGGCGTTCTTCAATCCGAAGGGCATGACCGTATAGCAATATACCCCCAACGGTGTCCGGAAGGCAGTGTGCTTCTCGTCTTCGGGATGCATCTTGATCTGATTGTATCCTGAGAATCCGTCCATGAAAGATATGCGTTCAAAATCGCAGGTATTGTCGATCATGATGTCCGTGATGGGAAGAGGGAACTCATCCTTACGGCAGGCCGCATTCAGATCTCGGTAATCGATGCAGATACGTATTTTCTTATTTTTTTTCATGACTGGGACAACGTTGGCGACCCAGTCGGGATGTTGTTCTTCCCGGATGAAACCGCAAGCTATCAACTTCTTGACTTCAGCTTCGATGGCGTCCATCATATCCGGGCGGAACCGGCGTTGGTGCTGCTTCACAGGCTTTGAGTCGGTCAATATGTTGAGTTTGTGAGTAGCCACCTTTGGGTCAAGGCCCGGTATGTCCTCATAATCCTATGCAAAGACGATGATATACTTTTTTATCAGCTGGATAACTTCTTCCCTTTCAGCTGGGGGAAGATTGTTACTGATAAATATCGGCTTTGGCGAAAGTTGACCCCCAACATCAACCTGGATAACTTCGTCTTTGGTGGGAGGTTCCCTTTGCTCAAAGCAGAATTCCCACTGCGTATCCATTTGTTGGGCCCAAGAGTCATTCTCAAATGGCTCAGGATCCTGTTCATCTGCTTCAAAGGGATCTGCCACTACCATATTCACTGATAGTGTTTGTTCGAGAGCATCAGGTGGGTCAGAGGGCGACGAGCCGTTCTGGGAAGAGGAAAATATGTCCTCATCTGACTTGGAAGTCGTAAGGGAGGTGGCATACCCTAACCCGAAACGAGTTTGTTGATAGCGGGGGTAGCCGCGCAGCGGCGTTCGTCTGCCTCTTCCGTAGTTGAGGCCTGGCTTCCGCTCCAAGTCGTAGCCCATGTTTTGTATGATCCTCAACGCTTGCGGGCTGTATCGGTGAACTTGCATTTTTCCAGCATCGTCATTGAAAGAATCTTCTTGGACAGTCGGTTGATTGCGCATGCGGCCGAAGACTATTGAACGCTGGCTGCTGCAGGTAGGCGGGACAATGAAGATAGAATCCTCATGTGGTCCATACGTCGTGACGACGTTGGATGATGATGCTATTTCCCAGACATACGGACGGTAGGAGTTCATAGCTTCCAAGAATTTTTGTGCTATGGGTTCTACCTCGTCACGGGGAGTGGATTCCTGATTTGGAATTTGAGTGCCAATATACTGGAAAAGAGGATGTTTATTATCATCTGGAACTCCGTTCCTGGTTGTATTTACATTAGTCGGCTGCCCGTTGTGCCTAAGGTTGATGACCAGGGGTGGAGGCTTCTGGTTCAAAGTGATCACTAGAGGATCACTCCCTTTTCCTGACCTGGTCTTGTTCAGGTGAATAGCCATAGGCTCCATGGCTTTCGGACGAGTGGTTCATCCTTTCACCTTGATTGACAACGGTAGTGCGACAGAGGGTTCTTCTGTCTCCCGGTGGGATTCCTTCTCTGCCTCGCCTGACCCTTCTTCCGTGTGGTCTTGAGAGTACAAAACGGCATCGGAATAGTAGGATTCTACTCCTTTAAACGGGTTTAGGTCAGCCACCTCCGTCTGTACTGTTCCTTGGGGGTCTACATATTTAAGACATTGATGTAGAGTTGAAGGAACGATGTTGTGGTCGTGGATCCACGGTCTTCCCAGCAAAATGTTGTAGGATACCTCTGAATCGATGACGTAACATGTGGCCACCGATCTGAGGTTGCCAATCTGGATCCTCAGGCAAATTTTCCCCAACGGCTTACCTCTTCCGACGTTGAAACCCACGATTGTAGTGGAGGTGTAAGCCAATTCGCTGGTAGGAATCCTCAGCGGTCTGAGCAGACTGTGAGGGATGATACTGATCGACGATCCTGGATCTATGCAAATCCGATCGACCTCCATGGAACCGACGTACCCGATGTAATAGAGGGGCCTGTCATGCCTATTTTGTTTTAACAGCATGTCGTCTTGAGTGAAAGTGATATTTGGGACCACTTCCATTACACTGTGGCATTGAGGACATGCCACCGGTTCTTCGTCGGGGGACTTGAGCTGGGTCAAGCATGCTTCCGCCTGCATCAGTGCTTCACTCAGGGCTAGACGAGTGTCTTGGGAGAGCCTGAGTAGCTCGAAGATGGATAGCCTGGCTGGTGTATTAGCCAGTTGGGCCAGGATGTCGAAGTTGTTTGGCTTCTCTAAACCTTTATTTGGAATGTTTTTCACAGGTTTATCAAAGTGCACTTCTCTTTGCTTCCCCTTGTCCACCGGAGTTGGTTTTGAAGGGCTGGCATCTGGTATGACAAGGCCTGGTCCTGAAGGTTTGGCAGCTGAAGTGTCCGCCGGTGTATCTTTCTGACTTGCTCCGTAGTCGTTGAGGTAGGCTTTCCCTGAACGGGTTGCAGCAAATACCTCATCTTCGTCTGATGGCGAAGAAGTTGCGACCATATGGCATGGTTTGCATTTAGAGCTCTTTCTAGACGTAGCCTTAGTAGCTTTAGTCTCCTCCTCGAGCTCTGACACCAAATTCGGATGAACCCACATAATCTCGCCCTGCCGGGTGGTTAGGGGTACCAGGTCATGATTTTGACCCCTAGCTGGAGGGAGATTGACGATGTTCATCGTGGTCCGGGAAATAGGTGTGACACCGTTCGAGACTTCTTGTGAAGGCAGATTGCCAAACCGTAGAGAGATCATGTTGGCCGTGACCGTCTTCTCGGTGTTGTGCAGGGTGATGGCTTTAGCATCGATCAGACCCTGGATCTTCCTTTTCAGTATGTAATACGCCTTTGTCGGGTGGTGCACGTATCTGTGGAAGATGCAGTATTTGGGGTCGTTAGTACTGCCGACTTCTTGGGGCCGTCTTAGCTCCGAAAGGGTGATCTTGCCACTTTTGACGAGACACTCGAATATACTTGGGATATCGTCGTCATCGAAAGAGTAGACTTCGACGGGCCTGGAGGTCCCGGGTCTCACTTGTGCGGTTGCCGCAGTCCTTTGTCTGGCCATATTGATCGCCAGAGCTTCTTTTCCTTTGGAGCTGCGAGGATGGTCGCTGCTGGGAGATGACCTTTTACCTCTGTCAGAGGCGGAGATCATGATGCCATTGTCGCGCGCCTTGCGACTGTTGTCTTCGGTGGCTACTGCCGAGATGATGAACGAGGGCCAATCATGGAACTGATATGGTCCTGTAAACACCGAGACTACGGGAAGGAGGTTCTTCCTGCAAATGTCTACCAATGCAGAGTCTGGAACTCATGGAAGCATCTGTAAGGTGGCCTGACGAAAATGTTCGACGAAGGTGCGAACGTCTTCCTTTTCCCTCTGCTTGACTTCGATGAGAGAGGACATAGACATGTCCATTCCTCCCTCGTAGAATCGTGTGAAGAATAAAGCTTTGAAGTCTTCGAAGGAAGTAATGCAGTTGTCCGCCAAGCTACGGTACCACTGATAGGGTACTCCTGAGAGGCAGCCTTTGAACACCCGAGTGAGGAGGGCGTCGTTCCCTTGTAGCAACACCGTCATCATACTGAAATAGTTCATGTACTGACTTGGTGATGTTTTTCCCTTGAACAGAGCCATAGTCTGAGGTTTGTACCTCGGAGGGAAAGGGACCTCTTTCCAGATAGCTGGGTAAGGCTGGTTGATTTCCAGTTTCTTGAGCTGATCTTTGTGCTTCAAGGCGTCAAACTGGGCTTTCAACTCCCGTACTGCCTGCATCAGATTTTCAGTCGGAAGCGGGACTACGGTGTAGTGCGGAGTTGGTTGTATCGTAACTCCAACGGGAGGTAATGCATTCTCTGAATGAGGAAGCGGAGGAACTGCTGACTCTTGATCTAAAGCAGGCTCTTGGCTCGGGTTGGATGGTGGTAAGTCCACCCCCACACGTATCTGAGTTGGCGGGACCGATGCTTGAGCCATGGCAGTCGCGTATTGAGTTAGCATCATCTGGTGCATGTTCTCCATTATGGATTGCATTTGTTTCAGAGATGTCTCCAGTATAGTGATGCGTTGTTCCGCGTTTCCTGACGGCGAAGCTTCCTCGCATTCATCTTCAACGGCATAAACTCTCATTTCCCTAGGCATCGTCGAAGGATGTATAGGTTGCTGTAGAAGTCGACTCTATACTCTCAGTATTTGATTCGGGAGAATGGCGACCCCCAGCGTCGGAATCAGAGGAGTACGAAGTCAGTTGTTGTGACCTTGAACGAGTGTTCTGGAATACCCCATCTTCAGTGTCTCTGAGGAGCATGTTGGATCTCCTTCGGCTCAGAGTTCTAGAGGACGGACGTCTTGAGCCTGAGCTTCCTCCAGGTATATGCGAAGCCATGTTCACGGATGCATGCACGGGCTCTTCTTCCTGGAAAGGCAGAGAGTAGCTCAACCGGTAGAAAATCGACCGTTTTGCTTTAGAACAGCAGCAGTCAATCACAATCTTATGACTATTACAACATTGCTCGCCAGGGGGCATAATAGACATGTTGGAAGGTCCCCTTTCCTTATGCTTCTGGATTAGATATTTGCGCAAGTCAGGAGGAGTAGAAGAAAAAGACGATGGCTTATTCCTTCTGTTCCCATCAGTGGGCATGCGCAGATTGGGCACCATGGTTTTCCCTGTGCCACCTGTGTACAACAGGTTGGCCATTTGGGTGGCGGATAATCCCCGGGGAGGGTGTCTTTCCGCAACTTGAGCTTGCTTTACGCCATGGGACTTCGCCTGGCGTAATTTGGAGATTTGCTCAGACTGGCGTAAAGCTGAAGAGGTCCTCAGTCGGCCATCGGCTTCTCGCGTAATCCGGAGGGTAGGCAGATTGCTCCCTCGCTGGCGTAAAGGCCGAGAAGTTGAGTATTCTGCCGCTTGCTTTCCCTTGCGGAGATCACAGCGCTCATCTGGTTCCTCGTAGAGGTCAGATATTGTCTTGCGCACGGAGCATGATTTGTACTTCCGATTTGGCGCTGAGGCATCATCAGAAGTTTTGTCTGTACCGCGCGTAGCGGGAGACTGGTTTCTACTCGTAGAGCGCAGTAGATACTTCTGGGTTAGCGCTGAGGCTTTGCCCAAAGTTTTGTCTGTACCGCGCGTAGCGGGAGACTGGTTTCTACGCGTAGAGCATAGTGGATACTTCTGGGTTAGCGCTGAGGCTTTGCCCAAAGTTTCGTCTATACCGCGCGTAGCGGGAGACTGAATTTTACGTGCAGGGTACGGAGGGAGCAATGCTACAACCTCATTGGTCGGAGAGATCGGAGAGATCAGAGAGTCCACAGGAATGGTAGAGGATGTCTTGGGCATCCAGACCTTGCGCAGCTTCCTGTTGTCTTGGACGGAGAGAGGGTGAGAGCTACCCCGGTTCGAAGCATGTCTTCGTAGGCAGACTGGTCGAATTGGACGACCAGTGTCTTCTTCATGGTTCCTACAGATACTGCATCGTGTTGAGCAATTACTTTCTCATCAGAAGAGAAAGACGTTCCCAGTAGAGTCGCCATCTTGTTTGTGGTGGAAAATGAAAGAAGAAGATGTATTCAAGAAGGGGTTTACACGAAACCCGCCTTCTTTGGTTTACAAACAAACTTGTACAATTTGACCCTATACGAGGATGTGGGAGTACAATTTATTTAATCTGGGTAAATATTGCAATAGGTGTCTGATCTGCAGTCGATCACTTTAGCCCTTGGACCACACGATGATGAAGAAGTGCCGTAGAAGACAGGAAGCAGCTTCGAAGGTTGCAAAAGAGGGTGGATGTACGATGCCAAAGTCGTCGATCCCTATTCTTTGCCTGAGCTCCGGATTCTCTCTCTCTCTCTCTCTCTCTCTCTTGACCTCTGGTTCGATCTTTCTTGGAAGTTCGACCTTGGATCTGATATTGGTTTTCTTGACCAATTTTATGACCTCGTTCCTCATTGATAGAGGTCTCTATTTATAGAGTTTTAGTGACAGTGACCACTCCGTCGGTGTAGAAACCGAGGAGTGAAAAGTACAGCACCCTTTTACACAACGGTTAAAATAACCAATGCCTGCGTATAGATGATCCTTTGAATGAGCGTGTGACGCGGGTCCAACTAAGGGACAAAACGCGTATAATCTCTACGAAGATCATGGCGTAGAAGCCATGTAGGTAGGTATCCCTCGTGTAGAAGAGGTGGGCGTAGAAGCCAATGTCTGTCACCATGGCGTAGAAGCCAAGTAGGCATAGAAGCCGAAATAGGCGTAGAAGCCGAGTGGTCATAGAGGCCGAGTGGGCGTAGAAGCCAAGTGAGCACAGGAGTTGAATGGGAATAGAAGCCGCTGCGCACCGTGCCAGAATGCTGATGTGGACGTCTTAGCCGGAATTACGGCTTTTGAAGATATAATCAAATATCTTGCATTAAATGCAGAGATTTTCCACCATCATGTGCATTAAATGTGGAGGCATGTTTTCAAAGGTCTGCAGCCCTTCTGCGCATCAGTCACAGAGACGTGTCTTGAGAAACTGTCACCGCTCTGTGCTTTAGACGTAGAGACGTGCCTCGAGCAACTGTCATCGCTCTGTGCATTAGACGTAGAGACGTGCCTCGAGCCCCGTACGGAGTGCAGCTTTTGATGTGGCAGGCGGTTTGTCTACTGCAGAGCGTAAACAGCTCATGTCTGCCTGTGTAAAACAAGGTAGCGTATCCCTTCGTGCACGTAAAAGCAGTTTAGCAAAGGAGATGGCGGTAAATGACAGCCTGGGTCGCAGTGCCGTGCCATCATTGTAGCCGTCGTCTGGGTAGTCGAGCAGTATCCCTGGGTAGTCGAGCAGTATCCCTTTGTCAGAAGTCCAGACGTCAGGTTCATTGCAGGATCTGACAGGTTCACTTCGGAGAATACGAAGCGTCTCTCGTATACTTCAATGCTGCATTGTAAGAGGATGGGTTTCACGCCCTGGAGTCGATGAAGCACCATGTTTACGCTGAAGCGGTTTGGACGTACTGCCTTACGTTGAGCTTATATTTCATGCTGTGTTTGGCGGAGAAAGCTCTGTTGCCCGCTTGACGGCTCTGAAGGCCTCTGTTTACGCTGCTCTGCATCAATATGCTGCATATAGCCATCCAGCGTATTTTTCATGCTTCTACAGAGTCGAAGCAGCTTAGTGTTCCATAAGTAACCGTTTGGAGCGGGGCGTTACATACTACCCTACTGAGAAAAAGTTTTTTCCTCAAAACTTAGGAGATCAAGGAGGCAAGGATCAAGCATCATGAGTTTCAAAGGAATCAGACTCACCAACATCGTGTCCACTCTCATCACGCTCAATATTCAACTGATAAACTCTCGGCCTCCTTATCTGATCAGTTGGTTCCAGAGCAGGACCCGGAGGGGTCTGAGTCTCATCCCGAGCAGTCTTGTTGTTCCCATTCTGGTATGGTGGCGGAACCCTCGTATTTTGGCAGTTCGTTGCCAGATGCCCTTTCTGCCCACAGTTAAAATACTCATTATTTGCAGTACGACAAATATCCACGGTATGGCCTGATTTGCCACAGTAACTGCACACAGAACCTGGGCGCCGCTCGCCCTTGTTTTCTTTTCTCCGTTATGGTATCTTTTAGCAGGAGGGTTTCGAGGAGCCGGTGCCTTTTCTGGAGCAATTTGAGGCATGAACTGCTCATTCTGCACCGTTGCCTCAAAGGCTTGGATGTATGTTTTGCACTCCCGGTTTATAACATATTTTCTCAGATTATCGTTTAAGCCTTTTATGAACTTATGTGTGCGGACTCCCTCGTCAGGAATCATCGAGCTAGGGAACTTAAAAAGTTTGGAAAATTCTGACTCATAATCTTCGACGGACATGTTCCCTTGCTTAAGTTCGGTAAACTCGTCTTCTTTTCTCTGTCTGATAGCTGGCGGAAGAAAGTGTGCAAGAAATTCTTCCTTGAACATTCCCCAAGTGATCCTACCATCCTGATGCTTGGTGGCTAGATCTACTTTCTTCACCACCCACCAGTCGTGTGCACGTAACCCCAGCTGCATATCTGC
The DNA here is from genome assembly GCA_036927795.1 of Iris macrosiphon. NCBI lineage: Eukaryota > Viridiplantae > Streptophyta > Magnoliopsida > Asparagales > Iridaceae > Iris > Iris macrosiphon. Next base: position 61,830,252 of record JAYESA010000002.1, read on the forward strand.
ACACGCCACCCTCTTGTTCGCAGGTATTGAAGCCAAGCTAAACAAGCTCTCCATCTTTGCGATCCAGTCCATCATCTTATCCGGCATGGTCCTGCCTTCAAACTTCGAAGGGTTCAACTTCAGGAACTCAGCACCTTTAAAGGTAAACTTTTTGGCCGTACGACGAGGCTCATTTGTTTCTTCTAATCCTGCTCCTTGAGACATGGTCGGGGCAGTCATTGGTGTTACAGCGGATTCTAATGCACCACTGTGTGCTACTAGTATTATCACAATCTGAGTCAGAGACTCAAGCTGCTGCTGTTGTGCTAAGGCTCTAGCATCAGCTCGTTGCTGCTGAGCCTCAACTCGTTCTTGTTGTGCAGCATACCTATCATTCTGATTCTGAAACATTGCAATCAGCCTATCAATTTGATCATCGCTCACGCTCGTTGCGTGCGATGTCTTAGGGTTACTAGCACCTATTTTTGTCATCTTTGCTGCAAAAGAGAGTAGCTTGCATTAGTCTCATAACGTATTATGGACTTATTGCATGGGGCGTTGGGTTTTTACACTCTTAGGGACCTTTCATACTCTCGATTTACTTCTTATAGATTTGAAATCTATTTTCGACATTTGGGACTTTTGAAATCGCTTGAAAACTCAAATCATTTTCGAAAATGATGTTTAAAGAGGCCAAGGACGTAAAGCCATGCTCTGATACTAGCTGTCGTGCCCCGATCCCGTAGGGGCCGCTCGTCCTCGCTTGGTCCCTACGGAACCGCTCGTCCTCGCTTGGGCACGATGCCGTGCAAGCCTAAGTTGCGCTTGCACCAGGCAACATACCTGCACAAGACACAAGTTAGATGAAAATATACATATATAGCCACAGAGTAAATGCAGAGAACCAAAGTTGAACACATTTGATAGGCACACAAAATACGTGCTTTTTATTGAATACTGAAGATTTGGATTACAAAGTTCTTGCTTGGCTGAGTTACAAAATATGCCTTAGAAGGCTTACAACTCTTTTTACATTCCCAAAACTAGCCACAACGTCCAAACATTACATCCTTGTAGTAGGACCAAAATAACAAAACATCTAGCAGAAGAGGAGTAGCCCACTGAAGAGGAAAGCGACGAAGAAAGCAGCACGAACACAGTCCTATGGAAGGGTGCGCACACACTGATTCAGATTCAAGATGCTTGCCAAACTCTCGCTTCCAGTACCTGAATATTTACCCACAAACGTGGGTCAGTACTACCACATGTACTAGTGAGCGACCGTGGACAAACTCACCTTAGAAATCCACACTAAGTAAGCATATGAAGCTAGCATTATTAGGTGATCTTTCTCGTTGTCTAGTTTCTTTTTAACAATTCATATAAAGAAACATAGACGATATATATCATATGCATACAATAATTTTTACCCATAGCCGAGCGGTTATCCCTGCAGCAGACACACAAGTTATCCATAATTTGCATATGAATAACTTATGAATCAATAAATAGGCATCAAGTGTTAGGTATGCAAGAAGGTAAACCTAGCATGCGCCCTAACTATATGATGGTCCCCTCCACGGGATTAGCAGTTGGGACATACAAGCCCATCTCACTAATGGACGAGTCTACCCTCCCGTAAATAAGGACGTTCAAGCCTCATGGTATCTAGATCTCTCCCGGCCGAACGATCCCCAGTTCCCCAGGGACCGCTCGAGAGATAATCCTTGTGCACAAGTTGTCCTGACCAAATGCATGAATGCAAGCTCCTATCAAAAAATATGCTATCATGCAACCGATGAACAATGAACAAGCAAGTCTATCTTTTCTCATTTCTAGATCAAATCCAGATTTTTCCAGCCATAATACTCAATACACAGCATACAAGGGACAATAAGCATTCAATAAGCAACTAGTAAGGTAGCAGTTCAATACACGAAGCATGCAATACTTTTCTTTCTCTTTAGCTTATCATTTTAGTGAGGCAACATATTTTAAGTGAACTAGAGATTCTTTATTAGGCATGCAAACTAAAGGATTCATCGAAGGGCCTAAGCCACTCACCAAATGAATCGAACGAGAGGATGGGGAAGCCTTAAGCGACGTTCACTCTTTAGTTATGAGTCCTAAAAATGCAACAATACTTGGTTAGCATACTTCAATCTCTTTTCCTTACGATTCGAAAAGAACGCACAAACGAGAAAGCGAAATCATGAAAACTAAGTCATCGAAAGCAACTCAAAACACAAAGCAACACAAAACCGAGAAGCAAAGCAACCAACAAAACTCTTGGACTTATTTTAATAGAAGCCGTTCGATCAATTCGATCGGTTCCTTGCACTTCGTCCGTGTTGATTTGGTGGTAAGGTTTTCCCGAGACTCGATTCTCAACCGAGTCGAAGCAGCTTAGTGTTCCATAAGTAACCGTTTGGAGCGGGGCATTACAGCAAGCTTGCATCAACATGAAGAAGCTACAAGTACAAAGAAAGATGCAGACATTCAATGCAATAATGATGACAACAAGGAAGAAGTTGTTGCAAACTTATGCCCAACTGAAAGTCTAGCAATCAATGCAAGCATCCAGTACGAGAATGACAAAAATCTTTAATATACGACAGACTTGTGCTTAATGGTAATCAAGGTAAATAATGACTCTCTAGCAAAAGACATTTCGTATAATGAATTATCGTATGCTTTTAATAATTTATTTAAAGACTATAATAAGCTTAGAAATAACTATAAGCAAGCTCAAAAAGATATCAAATCTTATCAGCTTAAGAATGATCAGCTTATTTGCTTACTTAAGGAAGCTAGAGAAAACTCCTCTTCTGATGAATCAATTAAAATCTCCAAACTTAAGCTTAGCTTACAAGAAGCTCTTTGCTGCTTTAATGAAAGAAATCAAGAAAATGCTAAACTTAAGGAGGACTTAAAACAGAAAAAGGAGAAGTACTCTAATGCCTCACTTAGAATTGATGTTCTTACTGCTAAATATGATGATTTATATGCCACCTCTAAAAAGTTAGAGAATAGATTGGAAAAGCAGGTCATACAACCTACTACTCAGTCTAACACGAGACACATGGCTAAACAAAAGATCACACAACAAGACACCAGCAAGCAAACCAAATGCTTTACACTCTCATGCATATAGAAGACAACATACTTCACACAATCATGCATCATATTACAAAAATCCACGCAAGACATGTCACACTTCTTCACATACTCATCCCAACATAAATGCATATGCTATATGTCATTATTTTGGTTTAAAAGGACATATTACACATCAGTGTAAGGCTAAAAAATAGGTTGATATGAATATGTATAAGTGGATTCCTAAAGCTAACAAATATGGATCCAAATTTTGGATACCAAAATCTTGTTCTAATCATATAGGTGGAACGATTTGCGGCAAGATGTAATGGTAAAGGAGAAAGTTGGTGATTGCAAAAAGATAAATGGATATTCTCATAAGCAATTGCACCAACAATGAAACATGACTATTAAGTCATTATGGTAACACAAACTTTCATATTTATAGTAGTATACTATACTCTTTTAATATGATAAAATAATTTCTCTTAAACTATGTATGAAGAAAATCTTGTTAAATAATTCTTCAATATTATGCTCCAAATGTAAAGAAATTATTATTAAAAAGCCTAAAGGGTCCTTCTGTCAACAAGGTATAAATAACCTTAAGCGACACGGTACTTAAGTGTCTTCGGACCACCGCTAACTGGGAACTGGCCCCTACAACTAATTAATAATAACAAAAATACCTCACTGAGTAATGATATACAAAGAGCTATTTATAAACGTTTCCTAAATACAATTATCATTCATTTAGTAATTAACTGCTATAATTTTTGTTAAATAACTTGTCTAAAAGCAATGACTGATAATAGCCTGTTATAATTATGGACCTCATATATTTTATACTTGTATTATTATAAGATCACTTATATGTTTTTTATATAAATATTATAACATTCTACAAAAATATATTTTCAAAATCCTGAGCTATCAGAACTCGGACAGAGTTCGGTCCGAACTCGGTCTGAATTCGGTTCAAGTGTTTTTATATAACAACAGCAACCACGGATTTTATATTATTACTTTATCCTCCCAAACTCTTTTTCTCAAAACCAAGAACAAACCCTTTCCTCCCAAACCCTAGTTTTGTTATCTCCTTCCACAAAGGTTTTTTCTCTCTCAACTTGAGATCTAAGGCTTTTGGTGAGATTCTCCTTTATCCCCTTCAATCTTTTCAAGGTATAATCTTCACATTCTCAAACACTAATTCATAGCTCCTAAATTTAGGAAAAAGAAGAGAAAAGCAAATGAGGCTTCCTCTTCTCAACCCTCTAGTGATGATGCTATATATTTCTTATTTTATCCTAATATTCCAAACCCAAGAGAATATGATGATTTTATTTTTACTTCTATTGATGCCTCAAATCTATGGTTCAATGACTTTGTGTAAAGGTATATTTACAAGGGCAATCCTATTAATTTTACTACTTTTTATGCCCAAAAACCTAAACTTATAGAATTTCATCTTCATCATCTAGTCAAAACTAGAAAACCCATATATTTGAATGATATTCACATATTTTATTACAATCTATCTCATGATCAATGGTCTATTTCTTCGAGAGTGGGTGGAATCGACATTGAATTTGACGATACAACTCTGGGTAAAATTCTTGAAATCCCTAACAAGGAAGATGCCTTAGTTGAGATCGACAAACTCAATCTCAAAGATGACATCACCCTTGATTCTTTCAGGGATATACTTTGTGCCCCTCATCCTTATCCTGACGGGAAATTTTGTGCTCGTTATTTTAACCAATACTTTTATGAACTTTACCGTATCGTGTACTCTGCTATCATTCCCAAGCAAACCTCCAAAGATGATGTGACCTATAGGAAGATGTCTGCTTTATATCACTTCTACATATCTACTCCCTTTAGCCTTCCTGAAACCATAATTCAATAAATGATTGACTGTTGTAAACATAAATGTCAACTTCCTTATGCCATGTATCTATCACTCATCTTTGAGCACTTCTACATTCCTATGAAAGAACCCACTTATCTATCTAAGCCAGCTTATCTGACCAAAGCCCGCTGGATTCAGCCTATTTCTCTTATTCCTGATGATGATGACTCATCTAGATCTGATTCTGATGCACCAGCTGATCCATCCCCAGCTCCTCCTGCTCCTAATCCTACTCTATCATCCTCTGCACAACCTGCTACCTTGGACTCTATCCAAAAGATGTTTCGCGAGCAATTCAGGTTGCAAAATGAGATGATAGCTGCTCAACACCAGTAGCAGAACACTATGATTATCACTCCGCTTCGTGACCAGTCTTACCGCACCACTATTCATGCTCAAACTTTAGCCAACTCTATAGCAGATCTTCATTATCACCTAGCCCATCATCTTACTGCACCTCACCCAGTGGCTTGTGATCCTTCTCGTTCTGGCTACAGGATCGATAATCCATTTGTTCAGAAGTACTTTGACCCTACCGGAGCATATTTTGACGATCACCCACCTGCTGATGCTGCTGATGATGATTTGTGATATTTTCTTGTGGCTATGTGGATGTATTAGTTTTTCTATTTCAGTGTACTAGAAATATTTGCTTAAAATATTTGTAAAACATTTATAATATTTGTATCTATATATATTTGCCAGTCTTGTTACTTATTTTGACTAAAATAATGCATGTTTTAATTAATTTGTTTTTTTCTAAAATTGTCATAATCACTCATTACGGGAGAGTTTTCCTACTATGATATATTGACAAAGGAGAGAAATGGCAAATATGAAAACAAATGTGATAAATAAAATATTTCAACTATAGTTGATGTATGTTTGATAAAATATATAACTGTGATATATTTTGTTAATATATCTTTGCATAATTTTGCTATAAAGAAATGACAAGTTACAAGTCATTCAAATGCTCCCGTTCAAGGGAAAGATCTACTTACGAGGGAGCTTTTTCTAAAAAGCTAGTTTTCAAAGGAAAGATCTACGTTCAAAAAAAAATTGTCAACATTTCAACTATTTGCATCAAGGCTACATTAGACTCACCATATGTGTATTTTGGCATAGTTTGTCAATTATCATAATGGGAGAGATTGTTGACACAAAGTGCTCACAGTCAACCTGATTCTGATAATCGTCAAATATCAGATCAAAAATACAGATGAAGCAGATACTCGATACAAAACATATCAACTCCATCAGTACTAAAGACAGACTCTGTAACAGCTATTGGTTTCTATTCAAATATAATCTTTCATTTATTTGAGTCTATGACTGATGTAAGCTGAGTCGCACTGGCAAATCTCAAATACCTATACTCAGATACCTAGTCCACTCAAATGAACCAAAGAACCTATCCACCAAATCAGGCTATATTTATTTACAAAGTCTACTATTGTAATCTATGTATCCTGAAATTCTAGCTTAAATATTATTATTAGGTTAATTTGGTGTCATTGGAATCTTTCCACAATTTTTGGTTAATTAAAAACTAGTAACACTAATTTTCTAAGATTTTTAAGAATTTATCTTAGTGTTAAAAATAATTAAAATATCTCAAACTTTTATTTTAGGTTCTAAATATTCAAAATAATTTCTATAATTTTCTGAATTTTTTTGATTATTTTTAGTATTTATTTTGAGTTATTTATGCAAAACTGAATTAAAAACTAATTTTCAGAAGAAAAAAAACCCATAAAAGTAATTACCCTACCCAGTCAGCCAATAGGGGCTTGCCTATCAGCCTCCCATAGTAAACAGGGCGGGGCCGCCTGTCAGCGACCCACGGGCGTGGGTGCGGGTGGAATCGGTCTAAGCCTAGTCGAGCCGAGTCCTAATCCGACTCAGACTCAGCCGAGCCAAGTGTAAACCCCCATTCCTGAAAACCGTATTAGTTATTATTTAATTAATTATTTAAACTATTTATTAAAGTATAATTTCTATTATACTAAAACCGTAACCCGTTAATCATCCCTGCGTAAACCTCACTTAGCGAAAATCCTACAGAACTCTTTCATGCATAAAAACCCAACCTGCCCAAATCCCTTTCTCTACGCACAAAACCAATTCTGCACATAAAGTAAGAAATTAACATCAACAGTTCACCTCGCATAAAACAGTCAAATAGCAAACTCCTTACCATACCGCATATATTTTCTCTGTGCGTAAATATCAAAAGCAATAGCAAACTACCCAGCATAAACCACTACCGTAGCAGCAGTAACTAAACCATCGCTTATTTACCCAGCGTAAACTCTTCTTTTCTTCCCTCTGCGTAGAATTCAACCACAAATCATTAAGAAAGAAATATCTGTATCAGAAGCAAAACTCAACTTTGCTTTGCTTTGTTCTTTTTCACGTGTAAGTTTCTCATTCCACCACTATTTAGAAAATATCTACAGCCACACACCTAAACCAATAAGAAGAGAACAACAGCAAGAGTTTTCTTAACCATTAAGTAAATTCCACCGCCCCCTATTCCTATATATAATTAATTATAAAGCAATAACTCCTTTCTCTGATCACAGCAACAACTTTGGATGTGCACTTTACTTGGCAAGTATACCTTGCCATAATACTATTATTTTACCTTTCATATTGGTACATGCATGTTTTATTCTGCCTATATAGATGTATATTTTGTAGATTTATGACCTAATTATGAGACCATCCAGTATTAAAAAGCATCATTAGGTTCATTAACCATGACACAGTGGTTTACACGGGTGTGTGTCTCATATAGATCACGGACGGCGTGATAGGGATGGCCTCCTGTACGCATGGCCGTGCGTTAAGAATGATTGCTGATAGAAACTTTGTATGCTAGTAGACCTGGCAGTTATTTAGAATATTAGCATATGGTGGAGGCAACATGCATAGATCATTGGGACAGGGAGAACAACTCATAAGTGTACGGGACACCCACTTTCTTATGTAGTTATTAATCTTGTTTACCGTGCGCCCTTGGGATGGGGGGCATATGTGGCATATACTAGCCAATTGTCACGATTGGTGAATTACGTCAGCATATGTCTAGCCTACACTTTCTCTTACACTCAAAGTTATCCTCAAACTGCATTCACTTAGATGGTTAGGCGACCCGATGGATGTTTATATTTCAGTACTTATTGGCATGCTTCTATGTATCTTGTTATGTTCCTCTGAGGACCTGGTCCCTTTCCAGATATGGACGATCAGGAGTTTCCACAAGAGTATGGACCTGGATCGGATGCTACTTACGAGACTGATGAGCTCCTACTAACAGAGTTTCTGTGATTATGATCACTGTTTTAGGGATTTTTGTGTCTACTTTAGTATAGTCATTTTGTAGTGGATTTGTTTCCACCAGACTATAGACTCTATACACTTTGATATCCAGTTATATGTCAGTTTTGCTCCTACTGAGTATTTTGTGCTGTGGATGAGATATAGATGGTGTGTGACTTGTTATGACAGTATATTACCACTGATGGATTGCATATTCATTTACAGCGTACGTATGTATATGGTTTTCCATATACTGAAATTCATATACATACGGCTGGGCGTATTACGTATTCCTGGTCCTACGTATTTTGGGACTGGGGCGTGACACATTTTTGGTGGTGGCCCATGCAGGTCAGAATATATTGTCTTGGTTACGTAACTGTGCCAAACAAGCCTGCATATAGGAAAAGATTTTAAGGATCTCATCCACACTTGACTAAAACCTCATTCATCCTTCCACCTATCCTATATTTTATTTTACGCCATCAACCCTTTACTCTTGTTAGCGTATATTTTATGCTCCAAGAGATTACCTATTTTTATGCCATAGTTAGGTTCACTCTACGCTGCAGTTATAACAAACTATTTTCCCACGATCCCTTAGTTTTTCTAAAATCCGCGTATACCATGACATAGGTAAATAGCCTGATGATCCCTGAACCCAGCGTACTAGTTGATCAGGAGGATAAGCGTATTTGTCATTATCTTAGTCATTAAGAAATCAACCTTTGCATTAAATACAGAGATATGCTCCGAGTCCTGTGTAGTAGCAGTCTTTGGCGTGGCGTCTGACTCTGTCAATAAACAACAAACTCAGGTTTCTGTGCAAATCATCATCACAACCGTCCTCTCGATTATCGTACGGTACTTTTGTTAGATGTCAGATTTTCTGACAAATCCATCCAAGGAAAACGAAAAGTTTTTCATACGACTTTACGCTGCCAAGTATGCTATACTTTACGCAGACATATTTCGAGCTCAGAATTATGCGCAGATCTTTTACGCATATTATATGCAGATTTTATGCATAGACCTTTATACAGATAAGTTTTGAACTATGTTTTACGCTGGCGAATTGAAATCTTTACTTTACGCCCTGCTCTACGCAGCTAGCTCAGAAGTTACGTTTTACGCAGATAACTCTCCAGCGTAATACAAACTCATACCCTATTTGATTCCTATACTTTGCCTAAACGATTGTATACATTAACTGCAGAAAGATGGATATGTAGAAAGAATGTACTATCACTAATAATGACACAACTTCTGGAGTCAATGGTCAGACTCAAGGGGGGACTTCAACAAACCCTAGACCTTCCGGATCAGATGGACAGACTCATAATCCAGCTCCATCTAACTTTCCCATTCCACCTAATGGGACCCTTCCAGTCTCATCAATACCGCAGGACGGCCAGGCCCAATTGTTCCAATTCTTCCTGATGATGATGCAGGAACAGAGGCAACAGGCAGCCGAGCAACGACAAGAATTTCTGGCAGCACTTGAAAGGATGGCTGCTCAGGCTGCTGTACCAGCTCAAGCACTAGCATCAGAACCTCGAGCTAGAGTTGGTTCAGTAAAGGACTTTGTACAAATGAGTCCAAGGACGTACAAAGGTACTGAGAGTCTAGAAGAAACTACCAATTGGATTACTCACACTCGGAAGTTATTAGAAGCATCACAGCTACCTACAGAGCTGTGGATGACGGGTATAAGAACGCTTCTAGATGATAATGCCCATCACTGGTGGGAATCCATGGAGCGCCAGCTGGGTACATACCAGACATGGGAGCAATTCCTGGAATGCTTTGAAAGAAAGTATTTTCCGGACACTGTCAGAGATGCATTATACGATAAATTTCTCCATCTAGAGCAGGGAAACCGAACAGTAGACGAGTATGATGCTGAATTTAGCTGCCTTAGCAAATATGGCATTGCTTTGATACCAGATGACTTAGCCAAAGCTAAGAGGTTTCATCGTGGACTGACTCAGGAGCTCCAACACTATACAAGCTCCCAGTCCCTAATCTCTTACACTGAACTACTAACCAAAGCCAGAGTGCAAGAAACTATCAGCAGAGGAAAGGGAGGACAATTAAGAACACAACAAGGACCAGCAAGAATACAGCATGAACCGGTCAGGACACAACAAGGAGGACCTATCAGACGTCCTTTAGCTCAGCAACAGCAGTACCAGCAAAGAGCGGGACCATACCAGATCCCAGAGAAGCCCCTCTGCTATCATTGTGGCAAACATGGACATATCAGAAGAGACTGTCGAGCTCGCCTCGGACAGTGTATGAGATGTGGTTCTGGACAGCATATCTTGAAAGATTGTCCTATGCAACAAGCATCAACACTTCCACCATCAGCACAGAGGCTAGCACTTCCAGCACCAAGACCAGTTCAACAGATGGCTAGACCAGGAGCACCTCGACCTCCAGCAGCAGGAGGATTTTAGCAAAGGCCACCGCTACCTACCCAGGAAGATCAGTACCTGAGAGCTAATCATGGACAGCCACAGAGGAATGGGCAAGCTTTTGCTATGAAAATAGACGACATAAATCAGGAAATTGATGTTATAGCAGGTATCAATATTGCTTTTACCTTTCCTGCGGTGACATTATTTGATACGGGAGCCACTCACTCATTCATATCATCTAATTTTACTACCAAACACAATATTACCACTACACCTTTACCTAGTTGTGTTAGAATTCTTACCGGAGGAGGAGTAGTACCTATTAGTAGAATTTGTAGATCGTGTCCTATAGCAATACGTAGCAGAGAGATGAATACCCGACTCTTAGTTCTTCTTATGCCTACTTTTGATATTGTACTTGGGATGGACTGGCTGAGCAAGTACCATGCTTTCTTCGATTGCTTTGGAGGAAGCATTCTTTTCAAGGTACCAGGACAGCCTGAACTTGAGTTTGCACGAGGATCCACAGAAATCCTTGATGGTATGCAGCTCGCAATGGATGACGTTGTCTATCATTCCATTATTTCAGAATTTCAAGACGTTTTTCCAGAGGAATTACCAGGACTACCCCCAGATAGAGACGTAGAATTCTCAATTGAATTAACAACAGGAGCAGCACCTATAGCATCACATGTTTATAGACTGGCAAAGAAGGAGATGGATGAATTAAAGACACAATTGAAGGAACTAGAAGAGAAAGGTTACATCCGACCAAGTGCATCATCCTGGGGAGCACCAGTGTTGTTTGTACCAAAGAAGGATGGGTCAGTACGTATGTTCATTGACTATAGAGCCTTGAATGCCGTAACAGTAAAGAATAAATATCCATTACCACGCATTGATGACATATTTGATCAACTTAGTGGAGCCAAGGTATTCTCAAAGATAGATTTGAAATCAGGATATCACCAGGTGAAGGTACGGAAGGAGGACATTCCTAAGATCGCATTCCGGACAAGATACGGGCATTACGAGTTTTTGGTCATGCCATTTGGATTGACCAATGCTCCAGCTATCTTTATGGACTTAATGCATCGAGTCTTCCAACAGTATTTAGACCAATTCGTGGTTGTCTTCATAGATGATATACTTATCTATTCGAAGAACCACAAGGAGCACGAGAAATACCTGCGGATTGTTCTAGAGACTTTAAGAAGAGAGTAATTATTTACGAAGCTCAGTAAATACGAGTTCTTTTTGGAAAGAGTCTCATTTCTTGGACATGTTATCACGGGAGATGGTATTTCTGTTGATCCAGGGAAGATCTCGGCAGTCGAGACATGGCCTGTTCCTAAATCAGCAGCAGAGGTGAGAAGTTTCCTTGGACTTGCGAGATATTACCGACGGTTTGTGGAGAATTTCTCAAAGATAGCAACACCTATGACTCGGTTGACTTGCAAAGATCAAGAGTTCATATGGACCAACGAGTGTCAAGCCGCTTTTGAGGAGTTAAAGAAGCGACTGACTTCAGCACCAATATTGGCTATTCCATCAGGATCAGGAGGCTATGTGATCTACAGTGACGCATCAGGGAAAGGTTTAGGATGCGTATTGATGCAGCATGGCAAGGTAATTGCATATGCATCTAGGCAATTACGAGTACATGAGAAGAATTATCCAACTCATGACTTGGAACTTGCAGCAGTTGTATTTGCTTTGAAGCTATGTAGATATTACTTATATGGGGAACGAATGGAAATCTATACAGACCACAAAAGCCTCAAGTATGTCTTCACACAAAAAAAAGTTAAATATGAGGCTCGAATTGATGAAAGATTTTGAGATAGAGCTACATTATCATCCAGGCAAGGCTAATGTTGTAGCAGACGCGTTAAGCCGGAAGCCAGCAGCTTACTTCTTAACAACGCAGAGAGAATTATTGGAAGACTTGCAAAATCTTGGCATTAAAGTGATATTACCCGGAGCAGATAGGATACTAGCCAATTTACAAGTACAATCATCACTAGTAGAGAGGATCAAGGCGGCTTTGCCTACAGACGCTAGATTCAGAAGATTAAAGGAAAAGATAGAGGCCGAAGAACAGACCGAACTGCACATTCATGATGACGGGATACTACGATGTGGTAATCGTCTTTATGTTCCCAGTGGAGAGATTAGACAGGAGCTGATGACAGAAGCTTATAGTTCGATATATTCTATTCATCCTGGAGGCACCAAATGTATCATGATTTACGACAGCACTTTTGGTGGCATAGAATGAAAAGAGAGATAGCTCGCTTTATAGCTAAATGTCTGGTATGTCAACAAGTAAAGGCAGAGCACCAGAGGACAGCAGGTTTATTGCAACCACTCCCAATTCCAGAGTGGAAGTGGGAACATATCACTATGGACTTCGTCACGGATTTTCCCAAAAGTCCAAGTGGAAGAGATGCAGTATGGGTAATAGTGGACCGACTCACCAAGTCAGCCCATTTCTTGCCTTTTAGAGTTGGCCAAACTACAGAAGCTTTGGCTGACTTATACATGAGGCAGATCGTGAGATTGTATGGCATACCAGTCAGCATTGTATCCGACAGGGATTCGCGTTTTACATCATATTTTTGGAGGAGCATGCAAGAAAGTCTTGGAACTCGTCTAAAATTCAGTACGTTTTATCACCCGCAAACAGATGGGCAGTCAGAACGCACTATTCAGACATTGGAAGATATGTTGAGGGCCTGTATGTTAGACTTTGGAGGATCATGGGAGGACCACCTACATCTTGTGGAATTTTCTTACAATAATAGTTATCAGGCAAGCATCCAGATGGCTCCATTTGAAGTATTGTATGGAAGGAAATATAGATCTCCTGTATGTTGGAGTGACGTAGGAGAACGTCAACTTCTGGGACCAGAGTTAGTAGTCAATACTATTGAGACAGTCAAGAAAATACAAGGACACTTGCGAGCAGCGCAAGATAGGCAGAAGCAATGGGCAGACCTTCATCGTCGTCCCTAAGAATTTAAAGAGGGCGATCATGTCTTCTTAAGGATATCACCTACCAGAGGCATCATCCGGTTTGGAGGGCGCGGCAAATTGAGTCCAAGGTATATTGGACCATTTGATGTACTAGAAAGAGTGGGAGAAGTGGCATATCGACTTACGCTACCACCTTCACTTGAGGGAGTGCATAATGTATTCCATGTATCACAGCTCAGGCGATATGTGGCAGATAGCAGTCATATTCTTGACCACTCAGAGATCACTGTTGGACCAAGCTTGACATATCAAGAGCAACCCGTCGGAATCATTGATCGTCGAGAGAAGGTATTGAGAAACCAGTCTATTCCCTTAGTCCGCGTGGCATGGAAACATGGCTCGCCAGGAGAATCTACTTGGGAACGCGAGGATGACATGCGAGAACGTTTTTCGAACCTATTTTTAGACCAAGGTATGAATTACTTTGTTAATTTATATCTTGTACCATTCTTGACTTTCTACCATGCTTAGTTCTAATTTCGAGGACGAAATTTTTATAAGTTGGGTAGAATGTAAACCCCCATTCCTGAAAACCGTATTAGTTATTATTTAATTAATTATTTAAACTATTTATTAAAGTATAATTCTTATTATACTAAAACCGTAACCCGTTAATCATCCCAACGTAAACCTCACTTAGCGAAAACTCTACAGAACTCTTTCATGCATAAAAACCCAACCTGCCCAAATCCCTTTCTCTACGCACAAAACCAATTCCGCACGTAAAGTAAGGAATTAACATCAACAGTTCACCTCGCGTAAAACAGTCAAATAGCAAACTCCTCACCATACCGCGTATATTTTCTCTGTGCGTAAATATCAAAAGCAATAGCAAACTACCCAGCATAAACCACTGCCGCAGCAGCAGTAACTAAACCATCGCTTATTTATCCAGCGTAAACTCTTCTTTTCTTCCCTCTGCGTAGAATTCAACCACAAATCATTAAGAAAGAAATATTTGTATCAGAAGCAAAACTCAACTTTGCTTTGCTTTGTTCTTTTTCACGTGTAAGTTTCTCATTCCACCACTCTTTAGAAAATATCTACAGCCGCACACCTAAACCAATAAGAAAAGAACAACAGCAAGAGTTTTCTTAACCATTAAGTAAATTCCAGCGCCCCCTATTCCTATATATAATTAATTATAAAGCAATAACTCCTTCCTCTGATCACAGCAACAACTTTGGATGTGCACTTTACTTGGCAAGTATACCTTGCCATAATACTGTTATTTTACCTTTCATATTGGTACATGCATGTTTTATTCTGCCTATATAGATGTATATTTTGTAGATTTATAACCTAATTATGAGACCACCCAGTATTAAAAAGCATCATTAGGTTCATTAACCATGATACAGTGGTTTACACGGGTGTGTGTCTCATATAGATCACGGACGGCGTGACAGGGATGGCCTCCTGTATGCATGGCCGTGCGTTAAGAATGACTGCTGATAGAAACTTTGTATGCTAGTAGCCCTGGCAGTTATTTAGGATATTAGCATGTGGTGGAGGCAACATGCATAGATCATTGGGACAGGGAGGACAACTCATAAGTGTACGGGACATCCACTTTCTTATGTAGTTATTAATCTTGTTTACCGTGCGCCCCTGGGATGGGGAGCATATGTGGCATATACTAGCCAGTTGTCACGATTGGTAAATTACGTCAGCATATGTCTAGCCTACACTTTCTCTTACACTCAAAGTTATCCTCAAACTGCATTCACTTAGATGGTTAGGCGACCCGATGGATGTTTATATTTTAGTACTTATTGGCATGCTTCTATGTATCTTGTTATGTCCCTCTGAGGACCTGGTCCCTTTTCAGATATGGACGATCAGGAGTTTCCACAAGAGTATGGACCTGGACCGGATGCTACTTACGAGACTGAGGAGCTCCTACCAACAGAGTTTCTGTGATTATGATCACTGTTTTAGGGATTTTTGTGTCTACTTTAGTATAGTCGTTTTGTAGTGGATTTGTTTCCACCAGACTATAGACTCTATACACTTTGATATCCAGTTATATGTCAGTTTTGCTCCCACTGAGTATTTTGTGCTATGGATGAGATATAGATGGTGTATGACTTGTTATGACAGTATATTACCACTGATGGATTGTATATTCATTTACAGCGTACGTATGTATATGGTTTTCTATATACTGGAATTTATATACATACGGCTGGGTGTATTACGTATTCCTGGTCCTACGTATTTTGGGACTGGGGCGTGACACCAAGTCGGAATGAACCCTGGCCGTTCGATCAAAGCGGGAGTGCGTGAATGGATGCCATGAGTCACACTCCGAGCCGCGACAGTTTCTCTCTCCTCTATATATATATAGTATTAATGTTATAATTTCTAGGGTTTTCTTTTAGCCGATTTGGGAGAATTGTTATCTAGGGTTTTCTTCATCATCCAGAAGCTATTACTCATAGCTTCGGACTCCAAACATGGCCTAGTTTCTTGTGTTAGAACCATATTAAGTTTAGTTTTCTGAATATATAAATTGATTAACAAAATTTTGAATATTAAATTCTTAAAAATTCGTAGAGCATAGCATGTCCAAAAATAGACGCGTCTCGGTATTTTTGCGATTTTGGGAGAACCAGGAATCAGAATCATGAATCGTTTAAAGTTTTAAAAATCTAATGTCGAGATAATTAACATATGTTTTTTTATAGAATTTAATTTGAAATATTTTTGTGCTGTTAATTCTGTAGAACTTCTGGGTTAGCAATCAACCACCATTGCACAATACGATTTTGGCATGTGCAATAATTTTTAAACAAATTTGAATTCGGATGAGTCATAAATTTTAGCATATTGGTGATGCTGAAATCTATAGGAAATCAAGCATGAAAGTCGATTTTGTATCGGTTGACTTTCGGTCAATATATTGCCTTGATTTGCGTGCCATGAGTCTCGAGTTGATAAAATTCAGTTTCTTTGGACAAAATTTAGGAATTAACCTAAAAATCAGAATTGTAAGATTAAAATAGGATTTTAGAGTAATTATTCTAGAATTAAATAAATTAAAATAACTGATCTCTTGATATGGTAACATATCATACGTAGGATCTGGACTCTGAATTGGGACCTGATCCAACCACAGCTAAGGACCATAGGCGAGTACATTTTCGTGATTACTTTTAGTGCTTGATAGTCTCTATAATGCATGCTTAGTATTGATTATTTGATTCTTGATACTTGTTATACGAATTAGTATGATGGATTCTTATTATGAGATACGTGACTTTTCTGGATTATTGTTATTTCTTCGTGACTGGTTCGGAATCCATGTTGCACTAGTCGGGCGGGAAAATACTTAGGAGATGTGTGAACATTCTCTTTCCATCCCATGGTCTTATTGGAATAATAGCAGCCATGCACGACATGTGTAGTTTGCCAAATTTTATCCCTTAGTTGTTCACATGTCAACAAGGTATTTTAAATCACATAGAGTAGTTGTTCCTATCTGTTCTTCCATACATTGTAGTTATTTTCTTTGTTTCTTGGAGATATTGTACTACATCTTTTTTATGACAGGTCTTTAGCATTTAGTTATTCTAGTTGCCTTATTGTGATTTCAGTTTTGTTGCTATCATATATTCTTTACTATTTATTGTCTTATAGCTTCTACCATGTGTTGGAACTATTTTTACTGTGATGTACTCGTTCCTTTCCTGATCGGATAACCATATTTTAGGTGACTATGATGAGGATGCGATCCCTACACATTATGACCGTATGCTAGCGACATAATAAAGCATGATCTTGCCCTTCCGGAGGATCATGGAGAGTTAGCAACTCATACACCGTCTGAAATGGAGTAATTTAGTAGAGTAGTTGATTATGTTAGTTATTTTGGACTGGATTGTTCTTCGACAATTTTTCTAAAGTATTTTGAATATTGTACTTTGGATCTTTAGTTTTTGGGGAGACTCCTTGGACCCACATTGAGACTATTATTTCATTATTATCTTGGTGTATTCATTTAAACTAGTGCCTATAATTGAGTATAGTATATGTTGTGAGTTGTAGATTATACATGTGGCTTATGGTACAGCATTCTACCGTCGACACTGCAGTATAGGCTTGGCGCATCCATGACTCATGCCCAAATCCAGGGTACGGGTCGTGACATATTTTGATGGTGGCCCATGCAAGTCTGATTTCGCACAAGGTTACGAACTCGTAGTGGTACTCAAGTTAGATGTACGACTGCAAGCCTGCTATAGGATATACATACTTGGAATAGAAAGATACTCAATCATAACTAGGAATCCCATATACTCAACTTGCTAACCCTTATTAATTCCTTTCGAGCAATCAGAACTCTTTCATAGTTGATTGTCCTTCTTGAATACTTCCTTATCATGTGCCATATCAATTAAATTCTTATTGTTTACAAACTTTCAGAATGCCACATAAGACTAGAGCACGCGGTTCCAGAGCCAATGGTGCTGTCCCCACACCATCCACATCGTATAGCTTCATATATATATCCTTTATGCTTAAGCATAGTTTAGTAATAGAACCCTTGAGTAGGAGTTGTAAGATCACGACTGGTGGAGGCACTATCCTAGTCAATGATACTTGCAAGGGGCATTGTGTTACCTTGGGAGGACATGATTTGGATGCTAGTTTACTCGTAATGCCACTTCTGAGTTTTGACATTATCCTTGGAATTGATTGGTTGAGTATGCACCATGCTAGCATAGACTATCGTAGAGGACGTGTACTGTTCCGCCCTCCAGGAGAGCCAGAATTTAAGTTTGTTAGGGGAGGAGTAGAACAGAGTGATAGGATTATTTATGGAGCCATCGTAGTAGAGAAGGACTTGCCACAACCTATTATTATAAGGTTTCTAGACGTATTTCCTGAGGAACTACCAGGATTGCCACCAGACAGAGATCTTGAATTTTCTATTGACTTAGTGCCTGGGGCAGAGCCGGTGTCGCAATAGGTCTACAGGATCAACATCAGCAAGCTGACAGAACTGAAGAAGCAGGTTGATGATTTGCTAGACAAGGATTTTATTAGATCAAGTTTCTCGCCTTGGGGAGCCCCGGTCTTATTGGTACCAAAGAAAGATGGGTCGGTATGAATGTGCATTGATTATAGGGCTCTGAACAACCTCACCATCAAAAACAAATATCCGCTACCAAGAATAGATGATCTTTTGATTGGTTGAGCGGTGCGAGGGTATTTTTGAATGTGAATGTGCATTGATTACGGACAAGATTGATTTGAGGTCTGGCTATCATCAGTTGAAGGTGAAGAAGGAAGATATTTCGAAAACTGTATTTCAGACAAGATATGGCAAATATGAGTTTTTATGGTGTTAGTACCGTATTGAGGTTAGTTTTTTGAATATGTAAATTATTTTACGAAATTCTGAATATTAAATTCTGGAAAATTCGTAGAGCATAGCATGTCCAAAAATAGACACGTCTCGGTATTTTCGTGATTTTGGGAGAACCGGAAATCAGAATCATGAATTATTTGAAGTTTCAAAAATATAATGTTGAGATCATTGACATATATTTTTTATAAAATTTAATACAAAATATTTTTGTGTGTTAATTCTGTAGAACTTCTGGGTTAGCAATTAACCACCGTTGTACAATACGATTTTGGCATGTGCAATAATTTTTAAACGAATTTGAATTTGGATGAGCCAAAAAATTTAGCATATTAGTTATGCTGAAATCTACAGGAAATCATGCATAAAAGTCAAGTTTGTATCGGTTGACTTTTCGGTCAATATATCGTCTTGATTTGCGTGCCATGAGTCTCGAGTTGATAAAATTTAGTTTCTTTGGACAAAATTTAGGAATTAACCTAAAAAAGCAAAATAGTAAGGTTAAAATAGAATTTAGGAGTAATTATTCTAGAATTAAATAAATTAAAATAACTAATCTCTTGATATGGTAATATATCATACGTAGGATCTGGACTCTGAATTGGGACCTGATCCAACCATAACTAACGACCACAGGCGAGTACATTTTCGTGATTACTTTTAGTGCTTGATAGTCTCTATAATGCATGCTTAGTATTGATTATTTGATTCTTGACACTTGTTACACGAATTAGTATGATGGATTCTTATTATGAGATACGTGACTTTTCTGGATTATTGTTAATTCTTCATGACTGGTTCGGAATCCATGTTGTACTAGTCGGGCAAGAAAATACTTAGGAGATGTGTGAACATTCTTTTTCCATCCCATGGTCTTACTGGAATAATAGCAGTCATGCACGACATGTGTGGTTTGCCGAATTTTACCCCTTAGTCGTTCACATGTCAACAAGGTATTTTAAATCACATAGAGTAGTTGTTCCTATATGTTCTTCCATACATTATAGTTATTTCCTTTATTTCTTGGAGATATTGTAGTACATCTTTTCTATGACAGGACTTTAGCATTTAGTTATTCTAGTTGCCTTATTGTGATTTCAGTTTTGTTGATATCATATATTCTTTACTATTTATTGTCTTATAGCTTCTACCATGTGTTAGAACCATTTTCACTGTGATGTACTCATTCCTTTCCTGACTGGATAATCATATTTTAGGTGACTACAATGAGGATGTGATCCCTACATATTATGGACCGTATGCTAGCGACATAATAAAGCCTAACCTTACCCTTCCGGGGGATCATGGAGAGTTAGCAGCTCAGATACCATCTAAAATGGAGTAGTTTAGTAGAGTAGTTGATTCTGTTAGTTATTTTTGACCGGATTGTTCTCCGATAATTTTTCTAAAGTATTTTGAATATTGTACTTTGGATCTTTAGTTTTTGGGGAGACTCCTTGGACCCGCATCGAGACTATTATTTCATTATTATCTTGGTGTATTCATTTAAACTAGTACCTATAATTGAGTATAGTATGGAGATGAATATATGTTGTGAGTTATAGATTATATATGTGGCTTATGGTACAGCATTCTACCGCCGACACTGCGGCGTAGGCTGGACGGACCCATGACTCATGCCCAAATTTAGGGTACGGATCGTGACATATTTTGATGGTGGCCCATGCAGGTCTGATTTTGCACAAGGTTGCGAACTTGTAGTGGTACCCAAGTTAGATGTACGACTGCAAACCTGCTACAGGATATACATACTAGGAATAGAAAGATACTCAATCACAACTAGGGATCCCATATACTCAACTTTCTAAACCTTATTAATTCCTTTCGAGCAATCGAACCTCTTTCATATTTGATTGTCCTTCTTGAATACTTCCTTATCATGTGCCATATCAATTGAATTCTTATTATTTTCAAAAATTCAGAATGCCACACAAGACTAGAGTGCGCGGTTCCAGAGCCAATGTTGCTCTCCCCATACCACTCGCATTGCATAGCTTCATATCTGTATCCTTTATGCTTAAGAATAGTTTAGTAATATAACCCTTGAGTAGGAGTTGTAAGATCATGACTGGTGGAGGCACTATCCTAGTCAGTGATACTTGTAAGGGGCATCGTGTTACCTTGGGAGGCCATGATTTGGATGCTAGTTTACTCATAATGCCACTTCTAAGTTTTGACATTGTCCTTGGAATGGATTGGTTAAGTATGCACCATGCTAGCATAGACTGTCGTGGAGGACGTGTACTGGTCTGCCCTCCAGGAGAGCTATAATTTAAGTTTATTAAGGGAGGAGTTGAGCAGAGTGATAGGATTATTTATGGAGCCATGGTAGCAGAGAAGGACTTGCCACACCCTATTATTGCAGAGTTTCTAGACGTATTTACTGAGGAACTACCAGGATTGCCACCAGACAGAGATCTTGAAATTTCTATTGACTTAGTGCCTAGGGCAGAGCCGGTGTCATAACAGGTCTACAGGATCAACAACAGTGAGCTGGAAGAACTGAAGAAGCAGGTTGATGATTTGCTAGACAAGGGTTTTATTAGATCGAGTTCCTCGCCTTCGGGAGCCCCGGTCCTATTGGTACCAAAGAAAGATGGGTCGGTGCGAATGTGCATTAACTACAGGGCTCTGAACAACCTCACCATCAAAAATAAATATCCGCTACCAAGAATAGACGATCTTTTGATCAGTTGAGCGGTACGAGGATATTTTTGAATGTGAATGTGCATTGATTACGGACAAGATTGATTTAAGGTCTGGCTATCATCAGTTGAAGGTAAAGAAGGAAGATATTCCAAAAACTATATTTCGGACAAGATATGCCCAATATGAGTTTATGGTGTTGGAACCATATTGAGGTTAGTTTTCTGAATATGTAAATTGTTTCACGAAATTCTGAATATTAAATTCTGAAAAATTCGTAGAGCACAACATGTTCGAAAATAGACGCGTCTCGGTGTTTTTGCGATTTTGGGAGAACCATGAAATAGAATCATGAATCGTTTGAAGTTTCAAAAATCTAATATCGAAATCATTGATATATGTTTTTTATATAATTTAATTCGAAATATTTTTGTGTTGTTAATTTTGTAGAACTTCTGGGTTAGCAATTAACCATTGTTGCACAATACGATTTTGGCATGTGCAATAATTTTCAAACAAATTTGAATTCGGATGAGCCAAAAAATTTAGCATATTAGTGATGTTGAAATCTACAGGAAATTATGCATGAAAGTCGAGTTTGTATCGGTTGACTTTTCGGTCAATATATCGCCTTGATTTGCGTGTGCCATAAGTCTCGAGTTGATAAAATTCAGTTTCTTTGGACAAAATTTAGGAATTGACCTAAAAATCTATAAACACCCTGATTTTTCTAAAAAAAATTTAAAATATATTTTCCCAATTTTTCTGTATTTTTCTAAAAATAAAACTAAGGGATTTTGTGAATAAAAGATTTTTAAATGATATTAATATTAAAATATTATGAAAATAATATTTTATGGTGTAAATTGGAAAATCGGACATAGGATAATTTTCTGGGAATTTATTGGACTCAGAAAACATTTTAAAGCCCTAGAAACCAATGTACATTTAAACCGAATTAAACCCGTGTCAAACACCCAACATCCCCATGAGAGCCGAAGCCAAGCCCAAGGAGCATTGACCCAGCCCAAATTCTAGGCCCAAACCCAAAGGGATTAACCAAGTCAACTTCTAGGTCAAACCCCTAACCCAAGTCCACATGTATATAAACAAATTTTCTTTTCCTTCTTTATTATATAATCCCAAACCCATCCCTAACCTTATACACAGCCGACCTCACCCCCGAGCTCCTGTTCATCGACCCTTCCCTGCGCTGGAGCCCGGTCAGCCCCGCCGGAGTCTGGCGAACCGATCTCCTCTCCCCTACGCCGGCCTTCCTCCTCGGTCGACCGCCGAAGACCCCGTCGGCCTGCGCACCCCGCTCCGGCCCGACCGGCTGTGCAACTCCTTCCCCGACCTGGGCCGCCCGCTCCGGCTACAGCCTCGGCGACTTCAACCCACCATCGGCCGACCACCATCCCCGACTCCACGGGACAGCCACCCCGTCCAGTCCCGACCCCACGGGACGCCGCCGCCTTACAGCCGACGACTCCCCGCTCGACTCCCCTATGTTCGACCCCCGCCGTCAGGCCGTCCGACGTCGACATCCACCGCCGCTCGACTCCTCGAGCCTCGCCGACCCAGCACCGGCCTCATCCGCCGTATCCACCGACCACAGCGACTCAGCCAGGACACAGTTCGAGTCGGACACAGCGAACAGTACCCTCGGACACGTGGAATTCAGCGTTCACGGAGCCCTGTTCAGGTACCGTTTTCTCCCTCCTCGTAACTCCATTTCCAATTCCGTCAGTTGCTACGCGTAGACTGTGTAACACTCTCGTTGCCCGTGCAACCGCTCGGTGCATCGCATCCTATGGTGATCGCAAACCGCGATCCAAAAACAGGAAAACCAACGCCCTATTTCACCCCGGAACTGAGTGCGCCCTGCCAAACGGGACGACTTGGTCGCACGCGGTCTTTATCGAAACGTGCGTTACGTTGATACGGACGTGTGGGATTTCGCAGAAGTCAATTCGGATGTGCGTGCACACCGGAATTAATGCGTATCCGCCGACAACGCCCCGTATCTGTCCATTCTGGAACATGCTGTAACTTTGTGTACACACGTCGGATCGAGACGAAACTTGCTCCATCGGACTCGTAGCAATACGCTGGTCCTGTGACCTAAGTTTGGTCCGATTCTGAGAACGTTGACAAAATCGCGTATCGTGGGCCCCACAGGCTCCACTTGACGGGCGATTTTGTGATCGGCTCATCGAAATCCAATTCTAGAAGTTCCGTTGGGTTCGTATCATCGTTCCTGACTTGTAGACACTGAGTTTGAGGAATTTGGATACCTTTGACCTTGATACGCTTTTCGGTGCAAAGTGGCCTACATGTGGACCCCGTTTTGGCCCAGAAATGTCATTTTTGCCCCTGTGTCCAAATTGGACTTAAGGACAGGTGTTTCTAGCTATTTGATATTTCTGAGACAGTTGGTGATGTTTATTACAGCTTTTAGAGGAGTACCTGCAGGATCCACTGATACAGGGACAACTGTTGATATTCAAACCCCAAGCAAGTGTACCTTGCCAAACTTTGCAGTCTTGTTGCATATTTTTCTTAATTATTTTACATTGTGGTGCATGCTTAACCTAGGACCGTGTGACTTACTTAGCGTCCGATTATAGTCGGGTGCCAACACCGTACGCGGTGTTGTGTATTGTCATCTAGAGATGGACATTCGTGACATTTTACATCCTCGTACTTGTCTTATCGAGTACATTATACCCAGGACACTTGACACTATTCATGAGACAGAATCTTCCTGAGATATTCATTGTGATTCTGTATAGGATACAGGTTATGACATACACAATTACATGCTTAGATTATATCCTGACTTGTTGCATTAGTTTTGATCCTGCGTGTCATGGACATGAGACGTGAGATTTCATTGGGTGGGGAGAGTATTACCATATCAAGGCTGATTATATTATATATATTGACATCTGGATGTGTCTTAGTCTCTGACATAGAGCTATGGCACCAGTTCTGGCCCTTCAAGAAAATACTGCTATGGGTTTCTCCGACACTGATCCTGTAGTAGTCTCAGCCCGAGTATGACTAAAACTCTCACTTGCATATCACTTAGTTGGTTATATAGCTTACCCTACTATTTTATTTATTGCTGCACTGCATTTATTTTGGCTTGTATTATCTGTACCTTGTATGTCCCCTGAGGACCTGGATCCGGACTATGTCCCCAGGACTAGCAGACGAGATCGACCCCGAGTTACACGGGACAGGAGCATTAGCAGAAGCTGGAGCAGGAGCAGACACTGGAGCAGTACCAGATCCAGTAGACGATTGATCTTCGAGGGTATCATCTGGATATAGGCTTTCCCCTTACTCGGCATTTGTTGTAGTTATCTTTACTCTTGTATCATGACAGATGTATTAGACTCATTATCGGGTTATTTCCCCGAGTTTATATTATATTGAGATTGATCTTGCTTTATGATTCTGATATTGTTGTATTCATTTCTGTGGATGAGATTAGTATATTTAGATCATTATTGTTGTATTACAGCTTAAGTACGCCCTGATGGATCCATTAAATTGGGTTTGTCCATCGGTGTGTGCTGCTGGCCATTGCCACGTGTCTAGTCCCACGGTATTTTGGGGACTGGGGCGTGACAAAATCAGAATAATAAGATTAAAATAGGATTTTAGTGTAATTATTCTAGAATTAAATAAATTAAAATAACTGATCTCTTGACATGGTAACATATCATACGTAGGATCTGGACTCTGAATTGGGACATGATCCAACCATAGCTAAGGACCACAGGCGAGTACATTTCCGTGATTACTTTTAGTGCTTGATAGTCTCTATAATGCATGCATAGTATTGATTATTTGATTCTTGACACTTGTTACACGAATTAGTATGATGGATTCTTATTATGAGATACGTGACTTTTCTGGATTATTGTTATTTCTTCGTGACTGGTTCAGAATCCATGTTGCACTAGTCGGGCAGGAAAATACTTAGGAGATGTGTGAACATTCTCTTTCCATCCCATGGTCTTACTGGAATAATAGCAGCCATGCACGACATGTGTGGTTTGCCAAATTTTATCCCTTAGCCGTTCATATGTCAACAAGGTATTTTAAATTACATAGAGTAGTTGTTCCTATCTGTTCTTCCATACATTGTAGTTATTTTCTTTGTTTCTTGGAGATATTGTACTACATCTTTTTTATGACAGGTCTTTAGCATTTAGTTATTCTAGTTGCCTTATTGTGATTTCAGTTTTGTTGCTATCATATATTCTTTACTATTTATTGTCTTATAGCTTCTACCATGTGTTGGAACTATTTTCACTGTGATGTACTCGTTCCTTTCCTGACTGGATAACCATATTTTAGGTGACTACAATGAGGATGTGATCCCTGCACATTATGGACCGTATGCTAGCGACATAATAAAGTCTAATCTTGCCCTTCCGGAGGATCATGGTGAGTTAGCAGCTCAGATACCGTTTAAAATGGAGTAGTTTAGTAGAGTAGTTGATTATGTTAGTTATTTTGGACCGAATTGTTCTCCGACAATTTTTCTAAAGTATTTTGAATATTGTACTTTGGATCTTTAGTTTTTGGGGTATCACGCCCCAGTCCCAAAATATAAGGAACTAGGCCACGTGGCATTGGCCAGCTGACACGTCACTAAGGGTTTAATCCAATTTAATGGACCCAAAGAAATGTGCTAAGCTGTCCTAAAATACTACAAGTCTAATACAGGTAAATCTATCTCATCCACAAAATATATCAATGAACATGGGAATAAGTGCTGAATATATATAATGCTGAGTCTGAAAATGTCATAGTACAAAACCAGATAATATCTTATGGGAACAAACCCACAACAAAATATGAAGAAAGCTGAAATAAGATAGACTAGTGTATCGTCTATCGAGGTAGTAGCAACAGCTCCAGATGATCTAAAAGTTCAGGCAGACTCTGTGGGTGGCTCTTCTAGCTCCTCTTCGGTAGCATATCTGGTCTCATGTCCAGGCCCATATACCGTGGGGTAGAATGCCTCATCTAAATCTGGAAGGGAACCAAGTCCTCAGTGGGACATAACAAGATACAGAAAAATAACATGCCATGTATGTAAATACTGAATAAAT
This sequence comes from Iris macrosiphon, assembly GCA_036927795.1. NCBI lineage: Eukaryota > Viridiplantae > Streptophyta > Magnoliopsida > Asparagales > Iridaceae > Iris > Iris macrosiphon. The sequence goes on from JAYESA010000002.1 coordinate 61,857,204, forward strand.
AAATACAGGGTGCTAACCATCTAAGTGAATGCAAGTAAAGACCTTGTAGTACGCATGGAAAAGTATAGGCTTGACATATGCTGACTTAATTCACCAATCGTGTTGACTGGCTAGTATATGTATCATATGCCCCCGGACACATGGGTAGCTCTGCAATCGACCATCTCCGAGGAGCATAGTACGAAGGATAAAAGACTCAAGGAGGGGGTGTCCCATACGTCTACTAGTTATCTTTCCTGCCCAATGTAACTAATGCCAAGTCGTAACTATTCCTGAGTTTTCCTGATTTTATGCTAAGCCGTGATGCACGTCACACGTACTGATAACTAATCAAATACGCAGCTCGCATCCCAATATGTATTGCAACCATGTTGCGTGTTCCCGTGACAGGGTCTAAGAGGATATTAGGATACCCTCACAGTTGGTAAGTCTGTAAGGACTAAGTTATTTACACTACGTGTCAACGTACTTGTTGACGGTACCCGAGGCAATCTCAGATACACACAGTCATATGAAGTTCAGGAGAATTAGCATATAACAATATTTAATATTTAAACAGTAAACATGGCAAGGTATACTTGCCTACTTCCTGAGTGTATTGAAAACTTGTACTTGCAATCAAGTCTGGGGGGTCCTGTGACAGGGGGTCACTGACTGTGCTGAAGATGTACTCTGTTCAAGACGTACAGGGTTCGTGAATTTCATATTTAAATAATGCGTAACTTAAAACTATATATAATAATACATAATATATATAGTTTATAGTTAAGAGTATATAAAGTATTTATATACTAGATATAAATATATACATATATATAAATATATATAAATTTTGCAGGGAAAAATATAAGATAATTTATGTACTTAATAATATATAATTATATATATAATTATTTATATAATATGTAAAGTAAAGGCATATACATATATAAATGTACATACATACATATATAGCTTATATGTAACATATATATTTAATAGTATGTATAACATAGTATATACTAAATAGTATGAATATATATTAGCATAATATATATATAAACACTGTATATATATATATATACTGTAATAATATACTAAATAATAATAATTATATATATAATATATATATATATATATATATATATATATATATATATATATATATATATATTACATATAAATATACATACATATATATAAATATATACATATATAAATATGTATAAAATATATATTAAATATGTATATATAAAAAAAATAGAAAATAAAATATACAATAATATATATATTATACTGTATATAATACTGTATTATAATATATATATTATATATAGTAATATATATATATAAATACATATTTATATAATTACATAATTATACATGGATATATATATATATTCACATATATACATATATAAATAAATATAAATAAAAACAGAAAATACATATATATATATATATATACATATTTATTATATAATAATATAATATATACTGTATTTAAAATATAGTATAATAATATATACTGTTATATATATAATATATATATATATAATATATATTTATATAAATATATACATATACATACATACATACATACATACATACATACATATATGTATTAAATACTAGGTATTTACGTATTTTTACTGTATACTACCTGACAGGTCAGCAAGGGGGGCCCACAGCTCCTCGCCGACGGGAGGACGGCGGCTGGCCGGAATGGCAGTGGCAGCAGCTACTGCAATTAGCAGCAACAGCAGTGGCAGCAGCTTGCGGTGGTTGCTACGCCGCAGGCGGTGGCAGGGGTGGCGGTGCAGGCGGATGGGTCGATGGAGGGGACGTCGGCGAACAGTCTGGTAGTGGTGGCGGAGTTCAGGGGTGGCGGTGGTGGTGGCTGGAGGTGGTCGGGATGGGGGAGGTGGTTGTGGTTGGGAGGTCGGGAGAGGCACTGCGGGGTGGCTGGCGGTGGCTGGGGGCGTCGTGGGGCGGTGGTGGTGGGTTGGTTCGGCGAAGGAGGTCAGGGCGGAGCGGTCGGGGATGGTGGCGGTGGTCCACGACGGCGGTGGGCGGTGGTTGGAGGCGGTCGGGAGTGGGGTAGTGCTGTGGTGGTAATGGGAAGTTGGGTGCTGTGGAGGACCTAGGCGGCGGAGCAGTCGGCCGGAGGCGGTGGGAGTTGGTCGGAGGGAAGCTGGGGAAGTGGCGAGCCTGTCGGCGGAGTTTGGTCGGAGGTGGTGGCCGGAGTTGGGCGGTATGAGGTTTGGAAGTGGGGAGGGGTCGGGTATTTATAGGGTTTAGGGCAATGGCATGGGTAGTAAATAGGGGAAAGTTCAAGGGTATTTTAGGGATTTAATTAATTAAAATATCTTGGGATATTTTGCTGATATTTTCAGGTGGGTCCCACTGCCACGTATACGGTCTACGATCACCGGCCAATGAGGTGTTGACACCTCACACTGGAAATTTGCAAAAAAAAACCTGCAATTTCATAAATTGCATATAGGTCCTAAAATTGGAAATTTGCATAATTACGCAATTTGTCTGATAAAAACACCTGATTCCTAAAAATGCTAAAATGCTCAGAATTGAGAGGGAAAGCTGTAGGAGGGTCCTAGGGGGGTGGGGGTGAGCCTGGGCAGGGGCAGGGGCAGGGCCTGGTTCTTGGGTGATACGGGTCACCGTATTTATTAATTAATAAATACTGCGTACGGTGTTCACTAATTATTTAGAGGCAGCTAGGGCCATAATTTTAATACGGTGTCAATATACTAATTGTAGTATATTCAGAGTAGAATATTAACATATTTTTGTTTGGGCAAAACAGGTGCAGGTTGGGCCTCAAATCTCTATTGGAACAGAGATGGGTATAGAGCAGGAAATTAAATAGGAAATAAATACGGACGTTTGTAACGATATTTGTGCGTCTCAAACGAAGCTCAAAATAAAGTATCTGGGAGTTGCACAAAATTCAGAAAAATAAACTAACATGTCTAGAACAGGTATGTGAACTTTGTTTGGGGATACAGCTAGTGTAATGCTCTAATTAATTGGGTAATGGACAGGTGCACAAATCAATAGGATATGTAAGCAAAATAAATTTTAAAAAGTTGCAATAATTCTAATTAGCTAAAAATAATCCTAAATTACTGAAATCTGATCGAGGGAGTTTACAATCTACCCTCCTTAGAATATTTCGTCCTCGAAATAAAAACAGACATATAATGAGAATGAAAGATTGATTTAAAATATTAGGACATACCCTGGTTTGGAAATAGATGGGGGAAACGATGTCGAATATTCTCTTCTCGTTCCCAGGTTGATTCACCTGGTGCATGATGTCTCCATGCAATACGAACTAGAGGGATAGTCTGGCCTCGCAACACCTTCTTGCTACGATCTAGGATCTCTACGGGCTCCTCCTGGTACGATAGGCTCGGGCCGACGGTAATCTCTGAATGGTCCAGCACATGACTTGGGTCTGGAATGTACCTCCTCAGCTGAGATACGTGGAAGACGTCATATACTCCTTCCAAGGTCTGAGATAAGGCTAGCTTGTAAGTAACTTCTTCGACGCGTTCCAACACATCGAAGGGTCCAATGTACCTTGGACTCAGTTTTTCTCTTCCGCCAAATCTGATAGTACCTCGGGTAGGTGAGATCTTCAAGAATACATGCTCTCCCACTTGGAATTCTAGAGGTCGTCGATGTACGTTGGCCCAGTGCTTCTGTCTGTCTTGTGCAGCTCGTAGGTGTCCTTGTATCTTCTTTACTTTCTCCACCGTACAAACAACCAATTCTGGTCCCAAGATCTGTCTCTCGCCAACATCGCTCTAGCATACTGGGGAACGACATTTCCTGCCATATAATGCTTCAAAGGGAGCCATTTGAATGCTCGCTTGATAGCTATTGTTGTAGGAAAATTCCACCAGGTGTAAATGATCTTCCCATGATCCGCTGAAATCAAGCATGCAGGCTCTTAGCATATCTTCTAGTGTCTGGATGGTGCGCTCTGATTGGCCATCTGTCTGTGGGTGGTACGAGGTGTTGAACTTGAGGCGGGTACCAAGACTTTCTTGCATACTTCGCCAAAAGTAAGATGTAAACCTCGTATCTCTGTCAGACACTATGCTGACTGGTACTCCGTGCAGACGCACGATCTCCTACATGTACATGTCCGCCAAGACTTCTGTAGATTGTCCGAATCTAAAGGGTAAGAAATGAGCAGCCTTGGTGAGTCTGTCTACGTTCACCCATACAGCATTACGACCACTGGGACTTCTTGGGAAGCCCGTAACAAAGTCCATCGTAATGTGTTCCCATTTCCACTCGGGTATTGGGAGGGGTTGAAGTAGACCGACAGATCTCTGATGTTCAGCCTTGACTTGCTGACACACCAGGCATTTTGCCACAAAGCGTGCTATCTCTCGCTTCATTCCATGCCACCAGTAGTATTGTCGCAGATCTCTGTATATCTTTGTGCCACCTGGATGTATAGAGTATGTTGAGCTATGAGCTTCTGACATCAGCTCCTCACAAAGTTCTCCATTTGGAACATAAAGACGATCTCCACATCTTAGAGTCCCATCTTTGTGTATGCGACATCCTGTCTGGATTCCAGCCTCAGTTCTTTGTCGAAGCCTCTGAAATCTTGTATCTGTTGGTAGTGCAGCCTTGATTCTTTCGACCAATGTTGATTGCAACTGATAATTTGATAATTGGCCGTCAATTCCTGGCAGAATGACCTCTATTCCTAACTTTTTTAGATCTCTCAATAGACCTGGTTGGGTGATCATAAAGAATGCCGAGGGTCTTCTGCTTAGTGCATCAGCTACCACATTTGCCTTCCCAGGATGGTACTGCAGATCGATCTCGAAATCCGTCATCACTTCGAGCCATCGTCTTTGTCTCAGATTCAAGTCCTTCTGAGTATAGACGTACTTCAGGCTCTTGTGATCGGTGAATATCTCCACTCGTTTGCCGTATAAATAATATCTCCATAGCTTCAGGACGAAGATGACTGCGGCAAGCTCCAAGTTGTGCGTGGGATAATTCTTCTCATGAGTCCTCAGGTTTCTTGAGGCATAAGCTACACCTTCCCATGTTGCATTAAGACACAATCCAATCCTTTTTCGGAAGCATCGCTATAGATTACGAATCCTTCGGATCCAGATGGTATGGTCAAGATGGGAGCTGAAGTCAGACGCTTTTTCAACTCATCGAAAGCTGTCTGACATTCCTCAGACCAGATGAACTCCTTCTCCTTGCGGGTTAACCGGGTTATCGGCTCTGCGATTCTTGCAAAGTTTTCTACGAACCTCCGGTAATATTCGGCAAGTCCTAGAAAGCTTCTCACCTCTGAGACGTTGGTCGGGGTTGGCCATGTCTCTACAGATGAGATCTTTGCTGGGTCCACCGAGATGCCTTTTCCTGTGATTACGTGTCCAAAGAAAGCGAAACGATCAAGGAAGAACTCGCACTTGCTTAGCTTAGCATAAAGGCTTTCACGTCTCAGCATCTCTAGCACTAGTCTCAAGTACTCTTCGTGCTCCTCGTGGCTCTTTGAATACACCAAGATGTCGTCGATGAAGACTACCACGAACTGGTCCAGATATTGGTGGAAGACTATGTTCATCAGGTTCATGAATACGGCTGGTGCATTAGTCAGTCCAAAAGGCATTACCAGGAACTCGTAGTGACCATAACGAGTCCTGAATGTTGTCTTTAGAATATCTTCTCTCCGTACTTTGACCTGATGATAGCCTGATCTCAAGTCTATCTTTGAGAATACTACAGCTCCTGTCAGTTGATCGAACAGATCATCGATCCGCGGCAAGGGGTACTTATTTTTTATTGTCAAAGCGTTGAGGGCTCTGTAATCAATACACATCCGATATGTTTCGTCCTTCTTTGGTACAAACAATATTGGTGCTCTCCAGGGTGATGCACTAGGACGAACAAATCCCTTTATATGTAATTCTTCCAGCTGTAGCTTCAGCTCGTCAAGCTCCTTCTTCGCCAGTCGGTATACATTTGAGGATACCGGTGCAGCTCCGGGTATCAACTCAATAGTGAACTCCACTTCTCTGTCAGGCGGTAGGCCTGGTAATTTCCTCTGGGAATACGTCTTCGAACTCTGCAACGAGTGCTGGGGGTGCTATCTCCATCGCCATGTAAGCTCTGGGAGTCTGGCCTACTCCTTGCTCGATGGTACCTCATACGTATTCGAACTCCGGGTGTCCTGGTGGTCTAAAGGTGACACTACCTTTTTGGTAGTCTAGGATAGCATTGTTCTGGCTTAACCAGTCCATGCCTAAGACGACGTCGAAATTTGGCATTGGGAGTACCAAAAATTGCGCTCTTAGCTCTCTATTACAAACGACTACCGAGCATGTTTCAATAATGCTGGTAACCGGAACGATGCCTCCTCCGGTAAGAATTTTCCAGCATTTAGGTAGTGGGGAGGTGGCTAGTTTCTGCATGGCTACGAAACTACTAGATATGAATGACAGGGTAGCGCCAGAATCAAATAATGCGGTTGCAGGTAATGATGCAACTAAAATAGTACCTGTGATGGTTTCACCTTCTGGCTCTTCTGCAACTGCAACTAAAGCAAAGGCCTGCCCGTGCCTTTGCCCTCCAGATTGTTGTCTGGCCTTGTTGAACTGGCTCTCCTGGGTAGCCAGGGGTGCTCCCCTCTGATATCCTCCAGATGTTGAGGGATGTTGTGCTCCTGGTCTTTGCCCGTTCTGAGGCACTGCATCTTTGCGTTGTGGGCAGTCCCTTGCCATATGTTGGCTAGCTCTACATACTAGGCATAGCCCGTTCTTCTTTCTGTAGTCTCGGATATAATGCCCCTTCTTGCCACAATAGTGACAAGTTGGGAGCTCCTTCTTTTGATAGGGTCCCGTCGTCTGCTGCGTCTGATTTTGTGGACGACAGATTGGTCCTCCTGCTCCTTGCTGGTTTTTGGCCGGGATTGTTGGATTAGAGCGTCTCGCTCCTCGGCCAATAGCTTCTTGCACCCTTGCTTCTGTAAGAACCTCCTCGTAGGAGATCCTCGATTGCGTCGTCGTATACCTCTGGAGATCGAAGGTGAGGCCGTGGTGGAATCTCTTGGCCTTCTCCAGCTCGTTCAGTATCAAGATGGCACCGAATCGACTCAGTCTGCTGAACTCTGCGTCATAGGCGTCGATGGTCATATTTCCCTGTTCCAAGTGCAGGAACTGGGAGTATAGGGCATTTCGGACTGTTGCTGGGAAGTACTTTGTGTTGAAGTGCTCCAAGAATTTTTCCCAAGTCTGGTCTTTGACGACGCTACGCTCTATAGAATCCCACCAGTGATGGGCGTTGCCTAAGAGCTGGGCCCTCACGGCGGTCATCCATAAGTTGGGGGGAAGTTGTGAGCCTTCCAACAACATTTCTGTGTTGGAGATCCAGTCTGAGACCTCCTCTGGGGTTTCGTTGCCTTTAAAGGTTCTCGGGCTCATCTGGCGGAAGCCTCGGACTGTGCCCACTGGTTGGACAGGTGCTGGTGCCGGGGCAGTTGTTCTCTCCAAGGCCGTCATCAAGGTCTGTCTCAGGGCCTCAGTCTGTTGCCACTGAGACTGTCTCAGGACTTCAGTCTGTTGCCATTGAGTCTGCAACATGGCTTGGAGGAACTGGAATATTTGAGGTTGTCCCTCAAGTTGTAGCATCAGGGCAGGAAGGGCTGGAGGTGGAGGTAGAGGTGTCTCTGTCTGCGGTGTTGGGGCCTGGGAGGTTTGCCCATCTTGTTGGGCTGGTGTTCCTGTCTGGGCAGGATTCTGGTGAATGTACGGGGTCGCCGGGTAGACCAGCATCCTTCTAGGGGATTGGTCTCTCGGGGTGGTCAGGGTTCCTTGGACATCGGGCGTGGGGTCTGTTGCTTGGTCAGCCCCATCAATCGCATGTCCACCGGGTATGTCCATATTTCTGAAGAAGATAGAATAATTAGAAAAGCACAAGGAATTAATAATTGATAATCAAGCAGGATGCAAAATTTTTGATGAAGTCAGTGTGGATGAGACCCAGTATTTATATCCTATTGCAGGCTTGCTGGGCATGTCATCATACCACTAGCAATAAACTAGACCTGCATGGGCCACCACTAAAACCATGTCACGCCCCAGTCCCAAAATGTAAGGAACTAGGCCACGTGGCATTAGCCAGCTGACACGTCACTAAGGGTTTAATCCAATTTAATGGACCCAAAGAAACGTGCTACGCTGTCCTAAAATACTACAAGTCTAATACAGGTAAATCTATCTCATCCACAAAATATATCAATGAACATGGGAATAAGTGCTGAATATATATAATGTTGAGTCTGAAAATGTCATAGTACAAAACCAGATAATATCTTGTGGGAACAAACCTACAACAAAATATGAAGAAAGCTGAAATAAGATAGACTAGTATATCGTCTATCGAGGTAGTAGCAACAGCTCCAGATGATCTAAAAGTTCAGGCAGACTCTGTGGGTAGCTCTTCTAGCTCCTCTTCGGTAGCATATCTGGTCTCCTGTCCAGGCCCATATACCGTGGGGTAGAAGGCCTCATCTAAATCTGGAAGGGAACCAGGTCCTCAGTAGGACATAACAAGATACAGAAAAATAACATACCATGTATGTAAATACTGAATAAATAAATACAGGGTGCTAACCATCTAAGTGAATGCAAGTAAAGACCTTGTAGTACGCATGGAAAAGTGTAGGCTTGACATATGCTGACTTAATTCACCAATCGTGTTGACTGGCTAGTATATGTGTCATATGCCCCCGGACACACGGGTAGCTCTGCAATCGACCATCTCCGAGAAGCATGGTACGAAAGATAAAAGACTCAGGGAGGGGGTGTCCCATACGTCTACTAGTTATTTTTTCCGCCCAATGTAACTAATGCCAAGTCGTAACTATTCCTGAGTTTTCCTGATTTTATGCTAAGCCATGATGCACGTCACACGTACTGGTAGCTAATCAAATACGCAGCTCGCATCCCAATATGTATTGCAACCATGTTGCGTGTTCCCGTGACAGGGTCTAGGAGGATATTAGGATACCCTCACAGTTGGTAAGTCTGTAAGGACTAAGTTATTTATACTACGTGTCAACGTACTTGTTGACGGTACCCGAGGCAATCTCAGATACACACAGTCATATGAAGTTCAGGAGAATTAGCATATAACAATGTTTAATATTTAAATAGTAAACATGGCAAGGTATACTTGCCTACTTCCTGAGTGTGTTGAAAACTTGTACTTGCAATCAAGTCTGGGGGGTCCTGTGACAGGGGGTCACTGACTGTGCTGAAGATGTACTCTGTTCAAGACGTACAGGGTTCGTGAATTTCATATTTAAATAATGCGTAACTTAAAACTATATATAATAATACATAATATATATAGTTTATAGTTAAGATTATATAAAGTATTTATATACTAGATATAAATATATACATATATAAGTATATATAAATTTTGCAGGGAAAAATATAAGATAATTTATGTACTTAATAATATATAATTATATATATAATATGTAAAGTAAAGGCATATACATATATAAATGTACATACATACATATATAGCTTATATGCAACATATATATTTAATAGTATGTATAACATAGTATATACTAAATAGTATGAATATATATTAGCATAATATATATATAAACACTGTATATATATATATACTGTAATAATATACTAAATAATAATAATTATATATATATATAATATATATATATATTACATATAAATATACATACATATATATAAATATATACATATATAAATATGTATAAAATATATATTAAATATGTATATATAAAAAAAAAGAAAATAAAATATACAATAATATATATATTATACTGTATATAATACTTTATTATAATATATATATTATATATAGTAATATATATATATATATATATATATATATATATATATATATAAATACATATCTCTACTATATAATGCCAAAACTAGGTTTCACCGTGAAAAATTTTTGTTCCAAAAATATCCTTCAACATATTTAGTAATTAAAAAAAATACCTACAATAAATTTCAATGACAACCATTTAAGAGATGCAATAATGACAACCATTTAAGAGATGCAATAAATTCCACTGACAATCAAAGGGTTCATGCTGAAGTAAACTAACTCATCAACATCATTCACTCTAATATACGTGCAAAGCACGTGCATATATACTAGTTTATATAATTACATAATTATACATGGATATATATATATATATATTCACATATATACATATATAAATAAATATAAATAAAAACAAAAAATACATATATATATATACATATTTATTATATAATAATATAATATATACTGTATTTAAAATACAGTATAATAATATATATTGTTATATATATAATATATATATATAATATATATTTATATAAATACATACATATATATAGATATATACATATATGTATTAAATACTAGGTATTTACGTATTTTTACTGTATACTACCTGACAGGTCAGCAAGGGAGGGCCCACAGCTCGTCGCCGGCGGGAGGACGGCGGCGGAGCCGACGGTGGCTGGCCCGAATGGCAGTGGCAGCAGCTACTGCAATTAGCAGCAACAGCAGTGGCAGCAGCTTGCGGTGGTTACTGCGTCGCAGGCGGTGGCGGGGGTGGCGGTGCAGGCGGATGGGTCGGTGGAGGGGACGTCGGTGAACAGTCTGGTGGTGGTGGCGGAGGTCAGGGTTGGCGGTGGTGGTGGCTGGAGGTGGTCGGGATGGGGGAGGTGGCTGTGGTTGGGAGGTCGGGGGAGGCACTGCGGGGTGGCTGGCGGTGGCTGGGGGCGTCGTGGGGGCGGTGGTGGTGGGTTGGTTCGACGGAGGAGGTCAGGGCGGAGCGGTCGGGGATGGTGGTGGTGGTCCACGACGGCGGTGGGCGGTGGTTGGAGGCGGTCGGGAGTGGGGTAGTGCTGTGGTGGTGATGGAAAGTTGGGTGCTGTGGAGGCCCTAGGCGGCGGAGCAGTCGGCCGGAGGCGGTGGGAGTTGGTCGGAGGGAAGCTGGGGAAGTGGTGAGCCTGTCGGCGGAGTTTGGTCGGAGGTGGTGGCCGGAGTTGGGCGGTGTGAGGTTTGGGAGGGGTCGGGTATTTATAGGGTTTAGGGCAATGGCATGGGTAGTAAATAGGGGGAAGTTCAAGGGTATTTTAGGGATTTAATTAATTAAAATATCTTGGGATATTTTGCTGATATTTTTAGGTGGGTCCCACTGCCACGTGTACGGTCTACGATCACCGGCCAATGAGGTATTGACACCTCACACTGAAAATTTGCAAAAAAAACCCTCCAATTTCATAAATTGCATATAGGTCCTAAAATTGAGAATTTGCGTAATTACGCAATTTGTCTGATAAAAACACATGATTCCTAAAAATGCTAAAATGCTCAGAATTGAGAGGGAAAGCTGTAGGAGGGTCCTGGGGGGGGTGAGCCTGGATAGGGGCAGGGCCTGGTTCTTGGGTGATACAGGTCACCGTATTTATTAATTAATAAATACTGCGCACGGTGTTCACTAATTATTTAGAGGCAGCTAGGGCCATAATTTTAATACGGTGTCAATATACTAATTGTAGTATATTCAGAGTAGAATATTAACGTATTTTTGTTTGGGCAAAACAGGTGCAGGTTGGGCCTCGAATCTCTATTGGAACAGAGATGGATATAGAGCAAAAAATTAAATAGGAAATAAATACGGACGTTTGTAACGATATTTGTGCGTCTCAAACGAGGCTCAAAATAAAGTATCTGGGAGTTGCACAAAATTCAAAAAAATAGACTAACATGTCTAAAACAGGTATGTGAACTTTGTTTGGGGATACAGCTAGTGTAATGCTCTAATTAATTGGGTAATGGACAGGTGCACAAATCAATAGGATATGTAAGCAAAATAAATTTTAAAAAGTTGCAATAATTCTAATTAGCTAAAAATAATCCTAAATTACTGAAATCTGGTCGAGGGAGTTTACATGGGGAGACTCCTTGGACCCACATTCGAGACTATTATTTTATTATTATCTTGGTGTATTCATTTAAACTAGTGCCTATAATTGAGTATAGTATATGTTGTAAGTTGTAGATTATACATGTGGCTTATGGTACAGCGTTCTACCGTCGACACTGCGGCGTAGGCTGGATATACCCATGACTCATGCTGAAATCAAGGGTACGGGTCGTGACACATTTTGATGGTAGCCCATGCAGGTCTGATTTTGCACAAGGTTGCGAACTCGTAGTGGTACTCAAGTTAGATGTACGACTGCAAGTCTGCTATAGGATATACATACTAGGAATAGAAAGATACTCAATCACAACTAGGGATCCCATATACTCAATTTTGTAACCCTTATTAATTCCTTTCGAGCAATCAGACCTCTTTCATAATTGATTGTCCTTCTTGAATACTTCCTTATCATGTGCCATATCAATTAAATTTTTATTGTTTTCAAACTTTCAAAATGCCACACAAGACTAGAGTGCGCGGTTCTAGAGCCAATGTTGCTCTCCCCACACCACCCGTATCACATAGCTTCATATCTGTATCCTTTATGCTTAAGCATTGTTTAGTAATAGAACCTTTGAATAGGAGATGTAAGATCACGACTGGTGGAGGCACTATCCTAGTCAGTGATACTTGTTAGGGCGTCGTGTTACCTTGGGAGGCCATGATTTGGATGCTAGTTTACTCGTAATGCCACTTCTGAGTTTTGACATTGTCCTTGGAATGGATTGGTTGAGTATGCACCATGCTAGCATAGACTGTCGTGGAGGACGTGTACTGTTCCGTCCTCCAAGAGAGCCAAAATTTAAGTTTGTTAGGGGAGGAGTTGAGCAGAGTAATATGATTATTTATGGAGCCATGATAGCAGAGAAGGACTTGCCACACCCTATTATTGTAGAGTTTCTAGACGTATTTTCTGAGGAACTACCAGAATTGCCACCAGACAGAGATCTTGAATTTTCTATTGACTTAGTGCCTGGGGCAGAGCCAATGTCGCAATAGGTCTACATGATCAACAACAGCGAGCTGGCAGAACTGAAGAAGCAGGTTGATAATTTGCTAGACAAGGGTTTTATTAGATTGAGTTCCTCGCCTTGGGGAGCCCCGGTCTTATTGGTAGCAAAGAAAGATGGGCCGGTGCGAATGTGCATTGAATACTGGGCTCTGAACAATCTCACCATCAAAAACAAATATCCGCTACCAAGAATAGATGATCTTTTGATCAGTTGAGCGATACGAGGGTATTTTTGAAGATTGATTTGAGGTCTGGCTATCATCAGTTGAAGGTAAAGAGGGAAGATATTCCAAAAACTGCATTTCGGACAAGATATGGCCAATATGAGTTTATAGTGATGCCATTTGGGTTGACTAATGTCCCGACAGTCTTCATGAACTTGATGAATAAGGTGTTCCACCAGTACCTTGACAAGTTCATAGTAGTATTTATAGATGATATCCTGGTCTATTCGAAGACACCAAAAGAGCACGAGAAGCATCTAAGGATTGTGCTAGAGACCCTTCGGAAGGAGAAGCTCTATGAAAAACTCTCAAAATATGAGTTCTTCCTGGATAAGGTAGAGTTCCTTGGGTATGTGGTGACTAGAGACGGGATATCGGTGGATCCAAAGAAGATTGGTGCTGTAGAGTCTTGGACCACTCCAATTTCTGTTGCAGAGATCAGAAGCTTCTTAGGATTGGCCGGATATTACAGAAAATTTGTGAAGGATTTTTCTCGGATCACAGAGCCATTGACTAGACTTACTCGGAAGGATGTGCAGTTCGTGTGGACCAAAGAATGTCAGGTTGCATTTAATGAGCTAAAGAAGAAATTGACCACAATGCCTATTTTGTTGGTGCTATCAGGGACGGGTGGATTTGTTATTTATAGCGATGCTTCGGGGAAGGGTTTGGGATGTGTTCTAGCACAGAACAAGAAGGTGGTGGCGTATGCTTCTAGATAATTGTGGCCACATGAGAGAAACTGTCCCACTCATGACTTGGAATTAGCAACGGTGATCTTCTCTCTAAAGTTGTGGAGATATTATCTTTACGGAGAGCGTGTGGAAATATACACTGACCAGAAGAGGTTGAAGTACGTCTTTACGCAGAAAGAGCTAACTATGAGGCAGCGCAGGTGGCTAGAATTGATGAAGGATTTCGATATTTTACTACAGTATTATCCAGGGAAGGCTAACGTAGTTGCCGATGCCTTGAGCAAATATCCAATAGCGATGTACTTGACAATGGATCGCCACTTATTAACAAACTTGGATAGCCTGGGCATCGAGGTTATTGTTCCAGAAGTGGAGACACAGATGATGGGCATGCAGATTCAGTCGGGGTTGATGGAGAAGATTTGATAGACACAGTACCAGGATGAGGATCTGCGAAGCCTCAGAGCTCAGGTGCAGGCAAGATTTATGGATGACTTCTCTATTTTTGAGGATGGTTCACTAAGGCATGGGACTCAGTTATGTGTGCCTAGTGGGGACATGCGGGAAGAGATTATGCAGGAGGCTCATCGTTCCTAGTATTCTATACAATCGAGAGCTAACAAGATGTATAAGGACCTGAGGGAACACGTGTGATGGTATAGGATGAAGCGAGAGGTAGCATATTTTGTCTCCAGATGTTTAGTGTGCCAGCAGGTCAAAGCCGGAAGACAGAGAACAGGAGGATTGCTACAGCCACTACTGATTTCTGAGTGGAAATGAGAGCATATCACGATGGATTTTATTTTCGGACTTCCACGCACTCCAAAAGGGAAGGACGTGATTTGGGTCATTGTTGACAAGCTGACCAAATTGGCCCACTTTTTACCTTTCAAAGTGGGATTATCCACGGAGAAGCTCACCGATTTATATGTGAGACAGATAGTCAGACTGTATAGAGTTTTAGTGAGCATCGTGTCCGATCGGGATAGCAGATTTACGTCCCACTTTTGGAGGAGTTTGTAGGCTAGCTTGGGTACCCAACTCAAATTTAGCATTGCTTACCATCCTCAAACGGATGGACAGTCAGAGAGGACTATTCAGACACTCGAGGATATACTTTGGACATGTGTACTAGATTTTGGTGGCTCATGGGAGGATCATCTTCACCTGGTAGAGTTTGCATACAACAGTAGCTATCAGGCCAGTATCGAGATGTCTCGTTTCGAGGCTTTGTATGGTAGGAGATGCCGAACTCCATTATCTTGGGACGACGTAGGAGAGATAGTACTTTTGGCACCAGAGATGGTAGTTGATGCTGCAGAAAAAGTAAAGCAGATTAGAGAGAGACTTCGTGTGGCTCATGACAGACAAAAGCAGTGGGCCGATAGCCACAGGAGACCGCTAAAGTGTGAGGTATCGATTTGTTTATTTAAATATCAATTATATTCTTATATTATGCGCTAAGTTCCTATTTTGGCATAGGTTGGCGACTTAGTGTTCTTGAGGATCTCTCCGATGCGTGGTACGATTCGTTTCGGTGGAGGTGGGAAGTTTAGTCCAAGATTCATTGGACCTTTCAATATTATAGCTAAGGTCGGGGCAGTAGCCTATCGACTAGCCTTACCGCCTATATTGGAAGGAGTACACAACGTGTTTCATGTGTCCCAGCTGAGGCAAGACGTGGTAGATCCTAGCCATGTATTAAATTATTCGGAGCTTGAGGTTGGACCAAGCCTCCGTAATCCGGAACAGCCTGTGGAGATCCTAGACCACAGAGATAAAGTGCTTCGTAACCAAGTAATTCCCTTGGTTCGCGTCGCTTGGAGGCATCACTCTCCCGGTGAATCCACTTGGGAGCGGGAAGATGAGATGAGAGAGCGTTACCTCTATCTTTTTGCACCATGAGATAATTTTTCTTCTTGTATTTGCTCTTCCTTAAATTTCGTAAAATTTTGAGGACAAATTTTTTTTAGGAGGGTAGACTTGTAACCTCAGTATCCTGAAATTCTAGCTTAAATGTTGTTATTAGATTAATTTGGGATCATTGAAATTTTTTCACAATTTTTGGTTAATTAAAAACTAGTAACACTAATTTCCTAGGACTTTCAAGAATTTATTTTAAGGTCAAACATAATTAAAAATGTCTAAAACTTTTATTTTATGTTCTAAATAATCAAATATATTTCTAGAATTTTCTAAATTTTTTTGATTATTTTTAGCAGTTATTTTGAGTTAATTATGCAAAACTGAATTAAAAACTAATTTTCAGAAAAAAAAACTCATAAAAGTAATTACCCTGCCCAGTCAGCCAATAAGGGTCCGTCCGTCAGCCTCCCACAGCAAACAGGACGGGGCTCGCCTGTCAACGACCCACAGGCGTGGGTGCGGGTGAAACCGGTCTAAGCCGAGCTGAGCCGAGTCGAGTCCTAATTCGACTCGGACTCAGCCAAGCCAAGTCGGGCTGAACCCTGGCCGTTCGATCCGAGCGGGAGTGCGTAAAAACTCACCGATCCACCGCCAATCCGCCATCACGTTCGCCTTGG
This sequence comes from Iris macrosiphon, assembly GCA_036927795.1. Taxonomy (NCBI): domain Eukaryota; kingdom Viridiplantae; phylum Streptophyta; class Magnoliopsida; order Asparagales; family Iridaceae; genus Iris; species Iris macrosiphon. The sequence continues at coordinate 61,873,721 of JAYESA010000002.1, forward strand.
ACTGTCGACCGCCGCCGGAAAACTCGATATCGTCGAGAACGCTGGTGCGCCATCGAGGAAGACTTGCCGAGCCACTCGCCTTGTCGTCATTACCGTGGGTCACTGAGAAACTACGCACTGGAACGCCGCCGCTCGTCGCTAAAGCACCGTCCGCCGAAGAGCTACGCGTCGGTGAGGGAAGGAGTCGTAACCACCATTGCTCCTGCTTCAGATCGCCTCTGCCATCGAGAAGAACTCCATAATTCTTGAATTGGCGAGAAAATTTTGGAGAATTAAGAGAATTCTCTCTCTCTCTCTCTCTCTCTCTCTCACTGGTTTAAAGTAATGGAGATGGGACGAGCCCATATGAACAAAGTTTGAGAAGAAAATGTTTGGGAATTGATTATATTTTGGAATGAATATATAAGTGATTTGGACTCTATTTATAAGGATGAAAGAAAGTTTCTAGACCCCATCTATGTGGCACATGCCTTTGGAATGTTCCCTCTAGAAGTTTTCTAGTTATTTATCAAGTTTGCTATTCCCTCTTCGTAATTTACAACATTGTCATTTTATTTACTTCCTTAATTAATTCTTTTTAAAAAATAATAAATTTAAGCTATAAAAATACTTAATAAATGTTTGAAAATTTATTGAAACTAATATAGAAAATTCTTTATCCAAATTTAGAAATAGGGAGTTACAAAACTCTTTACCGATCTAACACGGATCACGATAACTCTTTGGAATAGAAAATTGATCATAAACACACGAAGAACATAGACAACGAGAAATAGAATCACCCTAAATGATCCTCTCTTTGAAATAACCGTGGATCTCTCCCTTATCCTTCCAATAGTTGCAAAACATTTTTTTCACATTTTTTTGTTGTATTGCATAAATCTTTTTATAAACTCTTGCATGAATTATGGTCTATATATGGAAGTCAATATATATGGAAATTTAATTATATTCAATAATATATTTATGGTCAAAGATACATAAATCCAATCATTTATTGGCTTGCCATAAATTGAAAGTTCAATTATATGAAAAATCAATATATGAAAGATCCAATCATAAATATATAATCAAAGTCAAAAATGTAAATCCAATTATATATTTGCTTACCATATATGTTCTAATATACGACGCTCGATGCACTTTTCGAGCTTCTCCGACAAACGGATGACGTTTGTCGTACTCCGAGATATTCTCCACATAGGTTGAGAACCCCACCCACTCCAACACTTGTTATGTGGTTTTGAGTTCGATTAAAATAAAGAAGCATGCTAAGTATGTTTATTTATTATTTATGTTTTTGTTTTGGAATATTTAGCAAATGTTACCATTCAAAATATAGAAAGTAATATATAACTCCACTTAAAAAAATAGCAAATGCCCCTACTAAGTATAAAACAATAGATTTTTTGTTTAAAAATATATCTTAAAATTTTAAATATTCGGTACAAAGAATAGAAATATTTGCTAGTTGTATAAAAAAATGAAAGTATATACTAGTTTGAATTGAAATATTTGTTAAAATATCTCTTTTGTTTTTTTTTTTTGGGTTGAGTGTGGAGCGGATAACTATTCTGGATTGATATCTGCTGTCCCAAATACTGTGTTTATTTTTGTCCCCTCTCACATAATCGAATGCATGTGAGAGGAACCCAGGACACAGAATATTTGCAACAGCAGATCCCATTCCAGCTATTCTACGTTAAACCCCGATACCCAACCCTGACCCTGACCCTGACCCTAACCCTAACCCTAACCCTAACCCTAACCTAAAGTTTTTTAGCCTCTAGTATCCTCTCTCCGCCTCCATTTCCCTCTCACTTCTCCTCGCCATTTCCTTTTCTTCCACGAGCGGCTGTGGCGGTGGCTGTGGCTGTGGCGGTGGCGGTGGCGGTGGCGGTGGCGGTGGCGGTGGCGGAGAAGGGGCTGTGGGTTGGATGTTCCTCCATGAGTACAGTCGGCAGCGATTAAAGGGGGTGCGGTCGGGTCTTGGAGAACAATTTCTAAGCAATTACCTTCTGTTTTGGTTTGGTATCTGGATTGGAATTCTGCGGTAATTTTCATCCTATTTATAGAGATTTTGGTCTCAACAATTGAGATGTCTTTTGCTGTTACATGTTTCAATTATTTATGCCCTCTTTTTTGCTGGATTTGACTTTTGAATTTCTGCGATTCTTTTATTCACTCTTAATTTGACGACACTCGCATCTTTATCGGAACAAGTGAGATTCGTTTTTTTTAATGGAGGGAAACATTTGATGCTGAAAATCGATTTGTATAAGTCCGTATCGGATATGTATCGGCCTATTAAAGCCGACTTGTTCTAAACTTTAGGCCTTTTAGTTTAATTATAAAGATTTCATCAAAATCATGTTGTAAGGAGTTGATTTAACTTAGTTAGAATCATCGACTCCGTGATATCTACAAGGATATGGTTCCTGCTATGATGAACCTAGTCAGTCTCTTATCAATCCAACATTGTTGAGTTGAATAATGACACATTTCTTGTGGGCTATCTAATAAAAGAAAAAGGACAGAACTGGATGCATAAATTCCAACTCCAGTTGATGGACTAAACGAGAAGCATGATTTTCTTGCTGATAGCATGATCTTTTTTCCTCTTATACATCAGTCAGTATGATCATCAGTGTCATCAGCCTCAGTGCATCACGATATGTTCAGCTGTGTAAAACAAGAAAGGTCATTAATAGAATTGGCATATTTTTATAATCGACTGTTAACTCAACCTCAACCCTGAGGGTCTGCTTGGATTGAGAGTGAAGAGAGTTAAGTGAGGGGAAGTTAAGTGAGGATTGAGGGTGAAGAGAGTTAAGTGAGGGAAAAACTTACTTGGTCTGAGGGTGGGGGTTTAGGAGTGGGAGTAACAGAGAGTTAAGCGAAACGTTTAGCTTTCTTTTGTCCATTGTTTCAACCCCCCAAATCGGGCAGTTAACAAGGGGGAGTGACGGATTTTGTTTAAAAAATCATAAATATTCCTTATTTGACCTATAAAAACTATGACATACTCTTCCATTTTTTTTTGCTTTCAACCTGCTGCTCCATCTTCATGGCTTTCAACCTGTTGCCGTCTATGTGCGTCGTCTCTTCTCGCTTTCTCCCTATTATTCCTCCTCTTACTCAAAACCATATGTAATAAGGATATTAATTTTGATAACTATTGTATTTTTATTATACTCTTTCTACTCAAAACCTCTAATCCAAGCAAGAGTTATTAAACACACGTCACTTAACTCTTCCTCTAATCCAAGCAAGGTTATATGTATTACTTCCCTCCCCCTCAGTTAACTTTCATTCACTTAACCCCACTTAACTCTGCTTATTTTTTTCCATCAATCTAAGCAGACCCTGACCCAATTTCCTTGCCAAGGTTGTTATAAGAAGGGAAGGCCTTGTTGTAAAACTTAGAAGGTCAATTGGCTTATAGGTAGATCAACATTTTAATAATGCAGTTTAAGCGCATACAACAAAGTAGCAACCGCTAAGCTATCGTAGACTAGAAAAGAGTATTAACACATGATAAGATTTTCTCTAGGGGAGTTTATTCATGTCTATGGTACATTAATCCAAGGTTCAAAGGATCGGTATCGGAATCGGTATCGGACCATTCCTATGAGTATCGGGATCGGCGGTATCGGTAGTATCGGCGGTTTCGGATTGGAGTATCGGATTTTTTGGTATCGGAAAGCAAACAACTATTAGTAAATTATTAACATTTTAGAGAATATATTTTATACAATTATGCATAATTTAAAGTATTTTCAGTATTGTTTCTTAGTATTTTTGATATTGAATGAAATAGATAAGTTTTCCTCCTTGTCGATTGATTTATATGCGATAGATAAGTTTTCCTCTTTTATATGTTTTTACAACCTTATTATGCTTTTACATCCTTTCTAATTGGTCTTTTTAATTCAATTTTTTTTACCAATTGACTGGAAAAGAGACCTCTAATGTTGGTATCAGTCAGTATCGGGTATCGGTCGGTATCGGATCGGGACATGCCAAACTGTATCGATATCGGCCGTATCGGATCGGTATCGGCCGATACTTTAAACTATGCATTAATCTCTATATAAAGATGAAATCAATATATACATAAAATTTTATAAACCATGGGTTCATTGGTGATAGCTATTTGTTGATATTGAAAGCCATTGCAAATGACGGGTCTTTGTTGCAGTTGTTAGCACACAAGCCAGTGTTTATTAAGTTTTGGGGTTATGAGAAAGGAAAGTGACAAAAGTTGGATTCATATTCTAATAGTGTCCTCTCATAATTCATATCCAAGCAATAGACAACCATGAAAAAGAAAACCCAAAAGACACTTAGCACCAAATCTATCCATATCCAAGCGGATCTGGTGTATCATAACATCAGGGCTTAACATTGCCTTCTCTATGGATTCCTACTGATTGGATCAAAAAACATTCTGGAACAACAAGATAAATAACCTCACGAGAACCAGTTTTCTCCAAGTCTCTATTTACTGCAAATCTCTCTCTAGGTTTCTTTCTTTTATGTAGGCTTGGTAATTGAGAAAGGCTTCCACTGTTTGATTAATCGGTCTACTCCCATCTCAACACCCAAATAGAGCCAACATGCAAAGAAAACATCAACCATCAAAATCGGATGACAGATCACAAACACCACACATAATTTATTATATATAAAACATTTGAACCGATCCACATATAAGGTATGATTGGTGATACACAATCCTGCTTCTTGTCATGTATCATTTTTTCTTTTTTAAGAATTGTCAGGTATTTTTAACCAAGGTTCGCAGTATTAGCCTATATTGATATGTATCGGTTGTATCGCATCGTTTTGGCATGTCTAGATAAACGAAGTGACCCCCGCCAATACTGGCTTCTTCCAACATTTGGTTCTCTTTCCTGGTTAATTCATCAAAGAAAGAAAGAGTACAGGAAAATCAGTATCGGTATAATGATTTAGCCGTGTTGAAGACCGAAAAGCTATATTGTGTTGATAATCTGTGACCATTACCATTTGTTGAACTTCTATATTTACAAATGCACAATATTCATACATCTTAAAATTATTCCATTCAAAACTATCTAGGTCCCGTCCGCCCTATCTAGGTCTGCCCATGGCTGTTGGGTATAACATGTTTCAGGTTTCATCTTAGTAACAATAGTTACTCTGCTTGAGGTAATTTCTCTAATTGATTGGTAGAAAACTAAGATGCAAAGGAACGGGTTATCTTTTATTGGAGGAGGAGATACTAGAGGCTAAAGAAGGATCCTTAAAAGCTTTGTTTAGGTCTATCCCTGAATCTTAAGAAAGGTTTGTAGTATTGGTTGATAATGATATGTATCGGCTGTTTTTGATCTGTTTTTGCTTGCCCTAATCTGATAGTGACCCAAATTGACGTTCGGGAACCATTAAGTTTCAGTCCAAATTTATGGTATCCACCTATTTCGGCCGATACACACATGATATTGACCAGTACCGGCCATTACCAATATCGAGGCTCTCTTTTCTAGTCAATCCAGCTAAAGAAAAAAAGAAAAGAAATTAGGAAGTGATAGCCAGGCTCGTGCCAAACATTGGTAGAAAATACAATAGACCCTGCTACAAGATATTAAAGAAAAAAACTATACACAATATTAGTATAATTTGTCTAAAAGACAATAAATAAACAATATGATCAACAACGGTAAGCTATTCAACAATGTTATCTATTAATCATTTTGAATCTATTGAGAGCCAACATAAATGATACATAAACTTGAAGCATAAATGTATCAAATATCATTTTGATTATTTATTATATTTTGCTTTCTTAAATTGGAAACTCCGAAACTTCAATCCGAAACTGCCGATACCGATACTCACAAGGACTGTCCATACCTAGACTACGAAGCTTGCTTATAAGCCTTCACTTTGCTGACACATCATTGGAGATTACATTCTACAAGTTGTCAAAGTATTTGTTTTGTCGCTTGGGTTTTTCATCTCTGAAGCAGGATTGGGGCATGGCTCGAAAGGACCAAAACCAGGCAAATATTACTGGGAAAACAACACTTGGACGCCTCACTAGAAGCTGTGTTCTCCAACCATGAGAAGAAGCCCCATCTAGATCGCTTTCGTAGTCAACTTGGGTAACACATTATGCTCTTTTTTTAATAGATGATTTTCACTCGTTACCAGCTATGAAGAAAGAGATGATGGTCGATCAACATCTCATTCCCTTGATGACTGGATGCATACCCTGTCAATCTCAATTAGGAAGATATATGAGGGTGACCAAGAGTTCAGTGTCTTATTCCTCGATGTAAGGAAGAAAAGGACCAGAGATGGATGTCTTATCCCTATTTTGAAAGAGGCTTGTCTACATCTATTAGAGGCAATTAGGGCTGCAAATGAACATAGCGTCTCATGAGCTCATTTATATCTTTCTGGCTCATTTGATTAGGTAACTCAACAAGATAAAACATTCCATTCTTGATCAGTATTTCCGATTCTTAAATACACTCCATTTAGGATCAGATATTCTTCTCTTTAGTTTAAGGGAACAATGAAAGAAACAAAAACTAAATAAATGGTAGGATGATAACATATGGGCATAAGAAATAAAGCTAGAGATAACAATGGTGCATTTATATTGACCTGTGTCAGAGTAATAAGGATAACAACAGTATAATAACTGAGCTACATGAATCTCTCTTCACTACTAGTCTACAACTGTTGGTCGAACATGGGATTATTTTTTCTTCATGTGCATTTAGTAAATCTGTAATTAGGTGGCATTTGTCTCCTCAATGAGCTAGTGGAAGAATGGAAGTAGGCTAACTTGCAATTAAATACTTTGAATTGTCCCTGATATGCAATTTGCTAACCTAAAATATTTTTTATGCAGCAAATAACCTGAAGCTTTAAGTTTTTGCTACTTAATACCCTCGCTAGGCTGTCATTAAACTTGACGGTAATTCTCGAAGAACATGGCCATTATGGACAATTTTGTCCTTAAAACAAAAAACCCCTACCTTGTCCCTTCTTCCCCTAATCCTGACCATAACCCTTAACCTAACCCTGATAGTGCTAACACTAATTGAGGAGGGGTTCAACAAGGAGGGGCACGGCCATGGTCCTTCCAGGAGGGAGAGAGAGAGAGAGAGAGAGAGAGAGAGAGAGATGAGGAGGGAGGAGGGGAACATCTAGTAAGAGGGGAGAGATTGGCCAAGAGGGGTTCTGGGTAGTTTAGGATTAGAGTTAGTTTTGAACGTTTAGGTAGTAAGTTGTTAATGATGATACTTTTAGTGTAACAAGTTGCAAATCAGGATAGTTCAGGGTGTTTAGTTGCAAATTAACCATAGAACTATTAGTATCGTCATTTTTCATATTTTGTTCTAGATGATGCATCTCTAGCAGTAGAACCTTTGTGGATGTCTGGTAGAGGAAGAAGCTAGCAGATGAAGTTGACTTCTCACCAGCTTTCTCCTTCATATATAGGTCTTGGAACTAAGATACAAAGTACAATAGAAAGACTTGAAACCTATGCAACTCAAGGTTTTAAAATTTAGGAAAGTGTGAGAAATGTTATTCTCTTAAGCTACATGAAAGCAAGGTAGTCAAAGGCGCAAGGCGCATTTGAGGCACGCGTCCGAGCGAAGCGAGGCACAAATATAAAAAATAATAAAATATACATAGATAAATAAATACATTAGTAATGTAAGAAATAAAACCAAATAACATATTAAAACAAACAAAAATATGTTAAAGCATAACCAAGTGAACTAGCAGAGTAGCAGTAGCAGTCAACAGAATTAACAAGAGTTTGTATTATCCCTACCACGCTTTTAGTAAATTTGAGTTTTTCCAGTTAAATTTTAACCAACTACTTATACGAGGTAAGAGTTCTCTCCCTGCCTCAAATTTTTTTGTATAAATAAAAGAAACCATTAGACGCGCATTTTCTTGGTTGTGTCTTGCAGAAAGGCGCACCTAAGGCGCGCCTTTGGTGCGCCTGGAGAAAGAGGCCTTGCCTAGTGAGGTGCGAGGTGCAGCTGCTGCGCCTTGCTGCGAGGCGCGCCTTTGACTACCATGCATGAAAGATAATTGGTCAATTAAGAGTATTTTAAGAAGACATTATAAAACACTTATTAAGCTACAAAAGAGGGAGTCGGGGTCAAGAAAAGGCACAAGCAAACTTCTTGATGTATCCTGGTTCAGCCACCTCCTGTCCTATGTCCTGTCACAGTCATACTCACAACCTTCTTTCACTAAATCTGGATGCTTAGAATCTGAAATAAGGCTCTTCAATGCCATCAGCTTGTTTCACTAATCTGGATTGATGAATCCAAATAATGCTCGTGAATGCCATTGACTGACTCCTTCCCTTTCTAGTAAGGTGATGACCGAACCACACCAACAACAATATGTTTGTCACAGTTTCATGAGACTGTTATTTTCAAGAAAGGAAACATTGAAAACAGTATCTTGTTTTACCTTTGATCAATGGAGTGAAGGGGGTGCCAGGTGGGCCATGTGCCACACTGGGATTTTGGAGACTCTTAACTACTGGTTAACTAGGATTAATTATGCCCCTCTCCAAAGTGAAAAAAACCCCAAGTTCATCCTTAATGATACGTCACTTTAAAGAGATGGTTTTCACCCACTTTGTATTTCTTTATTCATGTAGCCGACTTCATTATTTTCGGGAGCTATTTAGTGAGGCAATTTTTTTCGGAAGAAGAATCTTTTGGACGCTACTATTTTAGGAGAGATTTCTAAATATCAGCAGTGGGTCCACCGCCAACTACCACCTGTATCTAAATCTTTTACTTAATTTTTTTTTTTAGATGCCTGGCGTAACACTCGGGACTTTGTGCATGCTGCATTGCATGCTCCCACCAAATAAATGGAAGGAATAATACGCCCCTGTGGCTTGATCCACTGATCTTCCACCATCCAGCCAGTATCTTATACCCCTCTCCGGTAACCACAAGGGTCACTCGAGTTCGGTCTTTTCAATTTCGTTTCATTTTCCCAATTACTCCTGTTTATTTTCCTATTTTTTGTAGCTTCTTTTTCATGTATGCACAACCAATACATCTTCTCCATTAGTCATTTTTTTTTGGATTCAACTTCATCATCTCTGTCTTATTTTTATTTACTCAACAAAAGAAAAGAAATTAATGAAGGATTTGAAGATACTAGAGAGGAAATCATGTTAGAGAAACAGATATAAGGATAATTCTCATAGAGTTCAATATTTGATTCAACTTCCCCGATAAAACATGTCACGACTCGCTCCCACTGGTTGGTTACGATACGTGCTACGTCCAGCATATACGTACTACCCCTACTAAGAGCTCCAAGCTCATATACTAAGTTGTCTATTTCCATCAAGTACAATATATAATCATAAGCATGTCATACATCCACAGAAACTATGGTCAGGAATTAAGGAATATAACAACATTAAAAGTCTCAAATGATTAAATAATCCAATAATTCTCCAAGATCAAATCTTCAAAATAACGTCACTATCTCGGGATCAAATTTGCCGAAATTACTAACTAAGCATCTAAGAAAAACAAAATTTTGTAGTAAAAACAACAACAAAAACAAGCAGCTCCAGACTATTGATCTCTGAAAGAAGGGTTGGGAACATGGTCATTAGTTATCACTTCCTCGTACCAAAAGATTCTTCCAAAAAAAGTTCTGTACAGAATAACTTCTGAAAATAATTAGGTCGGTTCCTTTAATAAAGAAATAACAAAGTTAGGAGAAAACCATTTCCTATAAGTGACTTTTTATTAAGGTGGCGTTTGGTTCAAGTTTTTGAGGCATGGGAATGGATTTTAGATTCCTTATCCCTGTTTGGTATGTGTAGGATTGGAAATTAGGAGAGAATAGGAGGGGCTTCATATTTCCATGGTTGTGGGAAAGTAATTCCCAAGGCCACCCTTGGGAATAATTTTGCTTTCTTAAGAATATTGCTTGAATATTTTGTTTGGACAATAACACCATCACTTTACTTTTAAAATTTTAACTTTTATCCCAAACATGTAAATTTTGGTAATAGAAGCATGAACGGGTATTTATGGAAAACTAAATAAATTAAGATTTTTTTTCTCATATTCCCAACCTAATATAACCAAACATGGGTATGGGAATGTTGAATTCCTTTCCCATGGGAATGAAATGGAAAATAATTTCTTAGGAATACAAAACCTTCATCCAAACGCGACCTAAGGGTGAATTTGGATTTTTTACTTTTCATGTGGGGCACTATTAATCCTAGTTAACTAGTAGTTAAGAGACGCTCAAAATTAAGGTGGGGGACACGTGCCCTACTTGCCCCAAGACCTTTCACTGTCATTGCACATGAATATAAAATAAAACTTTCTCCAGCACATTATGTAAGAAATAAATATGGAGAGATTCTACGAAAAATTACCAAAATCAAGGTCAAATTCAAAAGAGGCAACAAATTCTTCAAGCGGGATATTTCAAGCAAATATGGTTATTGATTCTAGTGGTCAAGAACAATAGTTCAATGAGGGTACGAATTGAAGTCAATCCAAAAGATCCTCCAACAGACCTTGGAATACATCCTTGAATTTCTAATTTTTATCCTAAGGACCGAGATCATGTTCGTAGACGTAGACTATATTTGCAAAGAGGTCCATGTCAACCTAGAGAACATAATTTTCCACATAAGATGATTGGAAGGAAGTTGGGACAGTTTAATTCCACGTGGTTTGATGAGTATTCTACATACATTAGAATACACTATTGAAAAAGACAATATACTATTTATATTGCCCTCTTTCCATAGTGGATAATCAATGACGAGGGATTGAGATTCGTTTGTTTATAAATGGTTTCAAAATTGATAGAAACCGGAACAACTCGTGACTCATATTGGAGCTATCAGAAGTGCCCATAATCATGCTCGCCGGAAATGTGATGCATTATTAAATGAAAAACAAAACGTTCGAAATTTAATTTTGCAAGCAATCTAATCCCAGTCGAAATGAGTACTACATTCGACTGAATACTTCCATTGATTGCATTAGGTTTTTCTTGAGACAAGGTTTGGCGTTCAGAGGCCACGTTGAATCTCTACGTTCAAAAAAATTAAGGAATGTTTTTGGAACTCTTGAAATTTCTTTTAGATCAAAACAAAGATATCAAAAGTGTTGTAATGTATAATACATATGAGAATCTTAGACTAATTGCTCCAGAAATTCAAAAATATATTGTCAATGTCACAATAACATAGTTTGTCGTATCGGCCGATACCGATCTGGTTTGGCATGTCCCGATCCAATATCGACCAATATCCGATACTAACAGATATCGACATTGGGGTTCTCTTTTTCAATCAATTTGGCAAAAAAATTGAACGAAAAAGACCAACAAGGGTGTAAAAGCATAGTAAGGTTGTAAAAACATATAAAAGAAGAAAACTTATCTACGCATGTTAACCAATCGACAATGGTGACTACTATTTCATTCAATTTCAAAACTGCTAAGAAACAACACTGGAAATACTTAAAGTTATGCCTAAATATATAAAATATATTTTCTAAAATGTTAATAATTTGTTAATAATTATTTGTTTTTTGGATAACAAAAAAATCAAATATTCTAATCTGAAACCGTCATACTGCCGATACCGCCGATCCCGATACTCATAGGAATGGTCCGATACCGATTTTAATACTGATATTGCAAACCTTGTAGATCGGATATTCCTCATATACTACATCAAATCATGAGACATCTTAAGTAAAAAATGGTCATTGTTTTACCTTTTGTGAATAAGCGAGAAAGTTATTGAACGGTTTTTGAGTTTTGTTGATTTTCAAGAACAACTTCAGCATCAATTAAGATAGCTATTAAATTTTTTTTTCCTTTCTATATGTCTTAAGTGTAGTAACGATACAAGATTAATGTTATGAAGTTGTTATTTACACGAGGGAGTTTAATGGCTTTAATTTAAAAAAAGAATGGATCGACATAGTTACAATTGGCACTAGTTGTTGCAAAAAATCATAATCATATTCCTTTGCTTTTTAATTATAGCTTTTATTGTAATGAATATGGTTTTGACCTTCTGCTTGTTTTAATCAAATTAGTTAAAAACATGTATATTGAAGTTACTCATATGTTGGAAAGCATAGTTTGAAGTATCGGCCGATACCGATCCGATACGTCAGATACAGATACAGTTTGGTATGGCCCGATCCGATACTCACCGATACTCGATACTGACCGGTACTGACATTAGAGGTCTCTTTTTCGGTCAATTCGGCAAAGAAAATTGAATTAAAAAGACCAATTAACAAGGGTGTAAAAGCATAGTAAGGTTGTAAAAGCATATAAAAGAGGAAAACTTATCTATCACATATAAATCAATCGACAAGGGTGACTACTATTTCATTCAATTTAAAAAATACTAAGAAACAACAGTGAAAATATTTTAAATTATGCATTAATTTTGAATATTGTTTTGACCGATCCTATTGAACTGGATCGTGAGACCACACCTGCTTGCTCTTCCATGACATTAAGTTTTTGCCAGTGTAGTCAAAGGCGAGCCTCAGGCGCGCCTAAGGCACGCCTTGCTCCTAGGCGCAGGGGCAGCGCCTCAGGGCACTCCAGGCAAGGCGCAATTCTTAAGGCGCATCTAAGGCGCGCCTATGTGCGCCTTTTTCGAGCGCCTTGGAATAGCTAAGGCGCGCCTAGGCGTGCCTTGAAAATCTTGTAAAAAAATAACATGTTTAGACTATTTTTTAATTGTTGTACTGTTTTTAGACTGTTTTTTGAATTGATGTACTTTTTTTTTATTGTTTTCTCTCACTCACTAAATTCAAAGTGATTGCAACCTAGACATGGGACAATTTGAAGCACACATGTTTATCAATGTAGAAATCCGATGTGAATATATATATATATATATATATATATATATATAAATTTTGCGCCTCGTGTCGCTCGGGCGCGCGCCTTAAGTGCACCTTGCGCCTCGGGCGATTTGGACCCTTTGCGCCTTGAGTGCCCCTTGTGTCACGTCCCGATCTCCCGCAGGCAATCGGCCGTTCCCGCTAGGCGGGAATCACCCTCGCCAGCGCTCCCGCGGAACGATCGCTTAACCCATCCGGACGTGATGCCGTACGAGCGTGATCCACGCCCGTGCAAGGCCATGGTTCATTGGCTGGCGGCAAGAGTTCTAAGTCACAGAGTCGCACAGATTGTCCGAGTGCAGCAGAGTTTAGGAACGCATAGCGATCGGTAACAGGTTCACTGAGTCGACAATATAGCGGAAGCATCGAAACAAGTAAAGTAATCTCTTTATTGATATGAAACATGTATTACAGGCGGCGTATAGCCGAGATTACAAGTCGCTCAAGCCTCTCTCTGATACAGTAAAAGCGTGCCAAATGGCTACAACTGTGGAATGATTGTACAGGCGATGTTCAGGCGATGTTCACAACTTATGTCTTGTATATGTGCTTCAGTCCCGGACGCACCGTTGCAAGGCTTCAGAGGAAAACTCCTGGCCTTAGCACGCACGTTGGAGGCGTCCGCACCGCACGAGGTTCTCCCGCACCCTGCATATCAAACTGGTGGATTATCAGTATATTGAATGCACCGGTGGGGAAGCTACTCGCCCGCTCGACAAATCCAAACACGTAATACAGGTTCCGTGCACAACTATTTAGTTGTCTTTCTAATTGCCTTAGGATCAGTTTCATGCAAATATTGAATAGCCTAACTCGTGTGGCAGGGCGCCGTGCGACATAAGAGAAAACACGGCGAGACTTACCAACTTACCATTTGTCCTTCCCTGTCCAAGGCAATTATTGTTAATTCATGCACGGGCAAGTATAAACATACAGGAGCATAGCATATACAAACATGAGGGTCATTATTTTCATATCGTTCAGGTGTTCAGTTCATTGATGCTATGCAATGACTCGCACGCGGATAGCCGCTAAGCGAGGATGACTTATCTATATGAACATAAGTCGCTGGCGTAGCCATTATGGACGGTTCACAGTCTCAAGACACAGAATGATATGCAACGCAGGTGGCGAGCCCCGCTGCATAACACCTTGCCCCATAACATACGACTGCTCATACGTCCCGTCCGGATCGGATCGGTCCCGGTGCCCCAGTGACCGTCCGCGGAACTCAACATAACATACCTTGTGCACAAGTTGTCCGCGACAATGCAGGTCAGGGTCTATCCATATTCCATAGCTTGACATGATAATCATGAAACTTAAACTTAATCTGAACGAGCATATTGCTCCACGAGCTGGGATTCCATCAGTACATAACACGATCCTCGTTCAGATGCATACATAGCATGATTATCATTCAAGGTGATTTACGTTCAGTATTCATTCTTGCTTAATGCATTCCCCTGGTTCGGGGATATGCCTTGGTGACCGTTACGGTCCCGGATACTTACAGGTTCATTCAGGCACGGAACGACTACGTAGTAGTCTCCCGGAGTTTGGATGAAAATACGGTAACATTCAAGCAGACAAGCATGCGTTTCTAGGGAACATAAACAGGCACGTTAGCTCGGACCCGAAGGTAAGCCGAGAGAGGAAACCGTTTAAGGGACTTAGCATGCGAGGGTCTGAATATAAGCATTATTTCATTTTCCATGTTCTAGCAAGCAATACAAGTTGGGATTATTCCCTTAGCTAGGTGCGTTGGATTTATTAGCATGCAGGGGGTTATCACCTAGCGACTAGCATGAATATTTCAGATTTTATGTGTGCTGGCTAAGCAAAGACAACTTCACCGTAGCCACCCACCTTAGCGATGATTCGCCTCGGTAGAGCGATACGTCTGAGCGAGCCTCTGAAAGTCCAAGCCGGATTCTTGTAGGGACAAGTCTGGATATCCTTTGCTTCTCCTTTGAGGCAAAGCGGGTCGGGACAGCTGCACGATTGCCGTTTGAGACGGCAGTCCGCTTCAACGGAACGGGGTGTTACATCCTACCCAACTTAGAAAAAGTCTCGTCCTCGAGACTTACTAAGGACAAGCAGTAATCTAGGGTTGAGGCAATCCTAGACAAGTCGTTGTACTTGTTCATTTGGATATTCACTTGCACAAGCATCGAAATCAGCATATCGCTTAGACTGGATCGTGCGCACCTTCGACATGCATTTCTAGTGTGAACACGTCAACCAGCTTAGTGATAGCGAAGTCTCAGCACTCGAGTTTCACCTTTTCTTAAGTCTTGGATGGTGCACTAGTTCAAGGCGTCCCTCGAATAGATGCATTCAACCAAACTTAGGGTTAGTGAAAATCGGACAAGCTACTAGCGATACTCTCAAGGGTTCGCACAGGTTGGCTCAAAGGCCACTCGCAGCATACAACCAGACAAGCAATCATATCAATCAAAACGCATTTTGAAAGTATTTAGACTTATTGTTGGAACATCCCATCGAGGCATTGAGAGAGAGCGTGCACATAACCCACGAACGAGCTTTCGAAACAGAGATATCGAATCGAAGTCCAAAGGCGTAGAAGCCAGGCTCTGATACCAACCTGTCACGCCCCGATCTCCCGCAGGCAATCGGCCGTTCCCGCTAGGCGGGAATCACCCTCGCCAGCGCTCCCGCGGAACGATCGCTTAACCCATCCGGGCGTGATGCCGCACGAGCGTGATCCACGCCCGTGCAAGGCCATGGTTCATTGGCTGGCGGCAAGAGTTCTAAGCCACAGAGTCGCACAGATTGTCCGAGTGCAGCAGAGTTTAGGAACGCATAGCGATCGGTAACAGGTTCACTGAGTCGACAATATAGCGGAAGCATCGAAACAAGTAAAGTAATCTCTTTATTGATATGAAACATGTATTACAGGCGGCGTATAGCCGAGATTACAAGTCGCTCAAGCCTCTCTCTGAAACAGTAAAAGCGTGCCAAATGGCTACAACTGTGGAATGATTGTACAGGCGATGTTCAGGCGATGTTCACAACTTATGTCTTGTATATGTGCTTCAGTCCCGGACGCACCGTTGCAAGGCTTCAGAGGAACTCCTGGCCTTAGCACGCACGTTGGAGGCGTCCGCACCGCACGAGGTTCTCCCGCACCCTGCATATCAAACTGGTGGATTATCAGTACATTGAATGCACTGGTGGGGAAGCTACTCGCCCGCTCGACAAATCCAAACACGTAATACAGGTTCCGTGCACAACTATTTAGTTGTCTTTCTAATTGCCTTAGGATCAGTTTCATGCAAATATTGAATAGCCTAACTCGTGTGGCAGGGCGCCGTGCGACATAAGAGGAAACACGGCGAGACTTACCAACTTACCATTTGTCCTTCCCTGTCCAAGGCAATTATTGTTAATTCATGCACGGACAAGTATAAACATACAGGAGCATAGCATATACAAACATGAGGGTCATTATTTTCAGATCGTTCAGGTGTTCAGTTCATTGATGCTATGCAATGACTCGCACGCGGATAGCCGCTAAGCGAGGATGACTTATCTATATGAACATAAGTCGCTGGCGTAGCCATTATGGACGGTTCACAGTCTCAAGACACAGAATGATATGCAACGCAGGTGGCGAGCCCCGCTGCATAACACCTTGTCCCATAACATACGACTGCTCATACGTCGCGTCCGGATCGGATCGGTCCCGGTGCCCCAGTGACCGTCCGCGGAACTCAACATAACATACCTTGTGCACAAGTTGTCCGCGACAATGCAGGTCAGGGTCTATCCATATTCCATAGCTTGACATGATAATCATGAAACTTAAACTTAATCTGAACGAGCATATTGCTCCACGAGCTGGGATTCCATCAGTACATAACACGATCCTCGTTCAGATGCATACATAGCATGATTATCATTCAAGGTGATTTACGTTCAGTATTCATTCTTGCTTAATGCATTCCCCTGGTTCGGGGATATGCCTTGGTGACCGTTACGGTCCCGGATACTTACAGGTTCATTCAGGCACGGAACGACTACGTAGTAGTCTCCCGGAGTTTGGATGAAAATACGGTAACATTCAAGCAGACAAGCATGCGTTTCTAAGGAACATAAACAGGCACGTTAGCTCGGACCCGAAGGTAAGCCGAGAGAGGAAACCGTTTAAGGGACTTAGCATGCGAGGGTCTGAATATAAGCATTATTTCATTTTCCATGTTCTAGCAAGCAATACAAGTTGGGATTATTCCCTTAGCTAGGTGCGTTGGATTTATTAGCATGCAGGGGGTTATCACCTAGCGACTAGCATGAATATTCCAGATTTTATGTGTGCTGGCTAAGCAAAGACAACTTCACCGTAGCCACCCACCTTAGCGATGATTCGCCTCGGTAGAGCGATACGTCTGAGCGAGCCTCTGAAAGTCCAAGCCGGATTCTTGTAGGGACAAGTCTGGATATCCTTTGCTTCTCCTTTGAGGCAAAGCGGGTCGGGACAGCTGCACGATTGCCGTTTGAGACGGCAGTCCGCTTCAACGGAACGGGGTGTTACACCTTGCGCCTTTGACTACCTTGGTTTTCGCCAATAAATATCGAATAGCTAGATGTAGACTATCTATCCGTAAGACTTGCACCTCTGTCAGCATCTGTAAAGCACTCAAGATGAGTATGTCCCTACTGATTCTCCATCCTAATTTTTTTCTCCAGATTTTGAGCTAGATAGCGTAGGATTATGAGAATTGCATGTTAATGCGGAATTCGTGGAGAAACCATAAATCTACTCGCAACACTTACAACAAAGGAAATGTCTGAACGAGTCATGACTGCCAAGTAGTTGAGTTATCCAACTACTCGACGATACTGTTCAGAAGTGGTCATCAATATCCCCTCACCGGGGAGTAACTTTACCCCTGGATCCATGTGTGAGATTTCTCCCTTAGTTTGCATTATTCCTGCTTCAGTTAGCATGTCAAGCACATATTTTCGTTGAAACATTACAAATGTCTTGCTTTTCCCTTGTGACTTCGATGCCCAAGAAGTACTTCAACGATCCCATATCTTTGGTTTGAAACTGTTCATCAAGAAACTTCTCCAGCCCTGCAATACTCTGAATGTCGTCTTCCATAATCACAATGTCATCAACATAAATACCAAGTAGTATTCGTCTAGCTACTGTCTGTCGGTAAAATACCGAATGATCCTTCCTTGATTGGCACATGCCAAATTGGGTAACAATATGTGTAAATCGACCAAATCAGACACGGGGTGATTGTTTGAGACCGTAGAGGGCCTTTCGCAGATGACATACTCTACTCTCCCTTGCAACGAACCTTGGAGGTCGCACTATATACACTTCCTCTTCAAGATCTCTATGGAGGAACATATTCTTCACATCCAATTGAAGTAGGGGCCAGTCATAGTGGACAACTAAGGATAGTAGCACGTGCACAGAGGTCATTCTGGCAAGTGGAGATGTCTCAAAATAAATTTTACCGTAGGTCTAAGAGTACCCTTTTGCCACAAGACGAGCTTTCAGACGATCAAGAGTGCCATCCGGTTTCACCTTGATTGTAAGCACCCCATTTGCAACCTATCGCCTTCTTACCAGTAGACAAATCCACCAAGTCCCATGTATGGTTCTCCCGAAGTGCTCACATCTTTTCTTCTATAGCATTGAGCCAACCAGGATAATTGAGTCACTCCTCTGCAGAGTTGGAGATCTGAATTCCATCAATAGTAGCTACCAAGGACTGAGTCCGACTCGCGAGCCCTTTGTAGTTATCAACATACAAAGGATGGTCGCGACATGCGCGACGGGGGCTATCTTCCAAACATCAACATCGTGTCAACTTGTTCGACTTCAAAACCAAAACATCGATACTAAATCCTCCGAGTCATTCTATATCTTTTAATCTGAGTTGCCCATGCGCGTTATCTTTCGTTCGCGCTATCGTTCTAATCGCACTAACTTCGATCGCCTCCTCGAGTATCCAATCTCAAACTTAAGTTTTGATCCATTTGAGTCAATCCGAAATCGCACGTACGATCCACTAAGTTTTCTCGACCAATATATCAATTTTGTTACTTTGAATAACTATCTGATACGCCCTTAACTTTCGCTTGACTCATCCTCAATCGCTCGAACCACTCTCGTTCGAGATACTTAAAATCACGACCAACTAAGTGACACACGTTCTAAGGCTTTGCATAATCACATCACTTGCTGATAGACTCGTTGCTACCCTGAAATCCTCGATTCGCTCGAACATTTCCAAAACGATCTATACACCCACTTAGGGTTCGAGCTACTTGACAAATTCTCAAAACTCACTCTATCCTCGAATCGATTACTTGTCCCCGAGGCTACCACATACACCACTCAGGGATCAATTCATCCAATTAAGTCCTCAATCGTGTTTGCATCGCTCGCTCGCATATCCATCTAATTCGTTTCTTAAAACTCATTCGCGATCCCCTTGCACCTGCCTCGATAATCTTAATCTCATATATACCTTTATCGATAGTCATCCACACAAACAATATTTTGATTCATAGCTTATCGACTCGAATAATCGTCCGAACCATTCCTAAGAATCCAGGTACGATCCTCTATATTCGCTTTAGCGATATATCGATAACGTCTTTATCGATTGACATTCTAAGTTCGACTTACCCTCGTTCGAACAATACTCAAATCTCGCTCGTAAACTTGCTCGCACCAAAGGGTCTAAGTGCACGATACTCGGTTTAACTTAGTCGAAAGACTGTGTGCATAGCTATCCCATCCGAACAATATTCAAGTCTCGTACACTAATCCGCTTAGTATTAGCGTAAGATTATTCTGGTCCGTTCGAAACTTGCTAACTCTAGCACGAATTACTCACATAAGGTCCGACACAGCTCGGCACAAAGGCCTTCGCATAACTATCACGGTTTAGCAGTCATCTGCATGAATTTCCAAAAATATTTAGACTCATTGTATGGAACTTCCTACGGGACATCGAGAGAGCGTTTGTACATAATCCACGAACAAAGTTCAAAGATAAGAAATTCGATACGAAACCAAGGACGTAAAGCCGTGCTCTGATACCAAAATGTCACGTCCCGGTCCCGCAGGACCGAACGTTCTCGCTTGAGCGTGATGCCGCGTAAGCCTAAGCTGCGCTCGCGCAAGGCAAGCAGAGCGTTTGTACATAACCTACGAACAAAGTTCAAAGATAAGAAAATTGATACGAAATCAAGGACGTAAAGCTGTGCTCTGATACTAAAATGTCGTCCCGGTCCCACAGGACCAAACGTTCTCGCTTGATGCCACGTGAGCCTAAGCTGCGCTCGCGCAAGACAAGCACCTGAAACGGCCGAAGAATGCTAAGCCACATAGTCGCAACCATAGTCCCCAATGCAGCAAAAGTTTGAACAAACGCAAGTATAAGTTAAAACCAAGCTCTTTAATTATTGATATGCATAAGTGTTACAAGTGGTGCTAGGTCGAGATTAAAAATCGCTCAAGCTCTCTCTCAAAACAATAAAATGTACCAAGCGGCTTACAATTTTGGGATGATACATAGGTGATGTTCCAATACATTACGTCCTGTATATGGTCTTCAGCTCCGTCCGTAACGCTCCAAGGCTCCAGAGTTAGCTCCACGCCTTAACGCGGACGAGAGAATTCCGCACCGAACGAGGTTCTTACGCACCCTGCAAGCAATCTAGTGGATTATTAGTACATTGAATGCACTGGTGGGGAGGCTTCTCACCAACTCAACAAAACCAAACACGTTAAATTAGTTACGTGCACATCTATTATGTTGTCTTTCTAGTTTTGCCTTAGGATCAGTTTCATGTCATGCGATATAAAGCCTATCGTGTGTTGCAGATATCATGTGTCGCATAAGATATGAATAATACGGCTCGGCTTACCTACTTACCATTCGATCTTCCCTGCCTACGATAACCCAAGTTAACCAAGCACAATATATGTAAAGAATCTATAAATCACATAAGAAAACACAAGTGTCGCGAGCGTGGTTCTGCTTCAAGTGAATGGCATACTCATATTACTTAGATGTGTTATATTCATATTGTTCTGATGTGTTATATTCGGATTGCTCAGATGTGTTATACTCAGATTATTTAGGTGTTCATATTTACTTGTTTCAATGCAATGACTCGCACGCGGATTGCAGCAACCGAGCCGACTTAATCTATATATGAAACAGGTTACTTGCATTTCAAGCCATTTAGGACAAACGGTAATCGGGTAGCCTTCTTGAGTGAGCGCGATTCATACTGACAGGGCCCGAATTACATACTATTGTGCAGCTTCCATGGTCGGTCGCACTCCCATGGCAAGGTCGCAATAGCTCGATTCCTCCTAGGCCGGATCCAATTCTGGTGTCCCGACGATCGTCCGAGGAATCCCATACCTCGTGCACGAGTTGTCCGTGACCATACAAGTCCTATTCTTTTCTCTTACTTAGCGGGCTCTCAGAGCCATTCTCTTATTTTACTTAACGGGCTCCCAGAGCCATATTCTTGTCTTAGTTAACGGGCTCCCAGAGCCATTTACTTCTCTTTCTTTCTTTCTTTCTATGTTTTATTATCATTATGCAGGTCCTGATACGGGCACTGCCTTGGCGATCCAACGGTCCCGAAGCCATTCTATCTTCTTCCATTACTTGACTCGGAACAATTATTTTGATAGTCTTCCTGCCTCAACTGAATGAATCATTTTCAAAGTTAAGTGCTTTAACCAATGACATAGTCTAAGTGAAGTGTATTGCAACCGTGCGCAGAATGATACTACTGAGGCACAATGAAATCTACTTGAACCATTTAAAAACAAGGCGATAATGCATTTTGTTCGGCCGGTTTACTTCTATGTTCTATACAAACATATAATGAGTAGTGGGATTATTCCCTTAGCTAGGTGCGCTGAATTCTCTTTTGATTAACATGCAATAGGTGATTCGCCTAGCGACTAGCATATATCGTCCATGTTATTAGGTGTGTAGGCTAAGCAAAAACAGGTTCATCGGAGCCACCCATCTTAGCGATGAATCGCATCGGCCGAGCGAGACTCCGAACGCGTCTTTGAAACTCTAAGTCTGAACTCCTTTGAAGGACTAAGTCCGAATGCCTTTGCATCAAACGAGTCATCTCGTCGAGCTAGACGGGACAAGTCGTCGCACTTGCGCCGTTTGAATCGGCTTTCTGAGTTGCACGGAGCGGGTAGTTACACCGGAGGATCCTGATGACGATGTCGACTCTACACATGTGGGCACAAGTGGTGATGCCTGTTCTAACGGAGCTGGTGTCTGCAAACCATGGAACAGTAAGATTGGCGATGTCGGTTCTGACTGAGTCAATGTGTGCGGACCATTGGATGGTAAGAGTGGTTCAGTAGGGGAGGACACCCTTACGAGGGACTGCTGTGTTTGAACTGGATAAAAAATGAAGTTCCCATCTGGGTAAACTTTCGAAACATAATTAGTAGTGGGAGGGTGTGGTGGACACTCGGTTTCAAAAAAGGTAATATCCCGAGACATAATATACCTCTTTAAAGGTGGGGAAAAACAACGATACCCTTTCCGATCATTCGGATACCCAAGGAAAATACACTTGATTGCCTTCAAATCCAATTTAGAAAGAGTAGGTCGAGTATCCCGAACATAACACAAGCAGCCAAAAATTTTGAGAGGTAGAGAAAACGGCACACGGTTGGGATATAACCGAGAAAAAGGAGTATTGCCATTGAAAATAGTAGATGTCATGCGATTGATCAGATAACAAGCTGTAAGGACCGCATCCGACCAATTTTTTTTTGGAATTATGTGTATGAAACATAAGAGCACGCGTTGTTTCCAAAATGTGACGATTTTTTCGTTCGGCCATTCCATTTTGTTGTGGTGTGTTAGGATAAAAAGTTTGGTGGATGATGCCATATCTAGCCAGATGGGAATTGAACGCACTAGATATATACTCACGACCATTGTCACTCCGAAGACATTTAATAGGAATCTCAAATTGGGTTTTGATCTCAGCATAAAAATTGCACCAAATATCAAATAATTCGGAACGATTTTTTTATCAAGTAGACAAAAGTGGCTCGTGAGTAGTCATTAACAAAAGAAACAAAATATTGGAACCCTATAACAGATTCAATAAGACATGGATCCCAAATATTAGAATGCACCAACTCAAAAGGAGATGATGCAGCTTTATTCAGACTCATTGGGTAGGGTACCCGATGATGCTTAGCCAAACTAAATGACACAATGAAAAGAAACTCGAAATATCTAGAGACAGACACATTTTCTGGAGAGCTTGGATAGATGAATGACCTAACCGACAGTGCAACTCAAACAGGTCGAGTGACACACGGACACAGGCAACATAAGATTTCATGTCAAACAGATATAAGCCTCCAGCCACATGCTCCATACCGATAGTCTTTTCACTTTTCAGGTCCTGAAAAACACAACCATCAGAAAAGAATGTTACCGAGTATTGCAAGTCACGAGTAATACGGCCAATAATTCATAATAAATTGAAAGAATTTTCAGGTGTGTAAAACTGAAGTGAGTGGCAGACCCGAAGAAAGACGGGTACTTCCTTTTTCACGAACTTTCAGTGAACTGTCATTCGCAACAGTAATATCGTTCATACGTCCCACGAATATATAATCACGCATCATACCTGCATCGACTATCATATGATCAGACGCACCCGAGTTAATCATCCATTGCTTTGACCTGACCACATACGTTGTTGAAAATCCGACTGTGGATCCAGATGTAAATGCTTCACCATAACGCCGAGCTTGAAATTCAGTGAATTCTGCATGTCTCTACAGTCATCTGCACGGATCGTCCTTCATCATCATGAGCATCCGATGCAACATTGACAGTAGAAGCTTTGGGACAATGCCATTGAAAATGGTCAGTTTGACCACAGTTGAAGCATGTCCGCGGTTGTCCTCCATTACATCCGCCATTGCCTTGTCCATCATTACGACCAGCATTCTGGCTACTACGTGTACCACCACGGGCCCTACAGAATCCACCACGAGCAGCACCCAAGACAGATCAATCGGGATGTGCATCACTTGTATCATTCCCTACTACTTTTATAGCTCATAGGACACGAAAGTCGCCATTGCCTCATCCACCATCACGACCAGCATTTCGGCCACCACGTTTACCACCACGGCCCCTACATAATCCACCACGAGCAGCACCCAAGACAGATCGATCAGCATGTGTATCATTTGTTTCATTTCCTACTTCTTTCGTAGCCCGTAGGATACGAAAGTAGACTTTCATCAGTGATGGAACCTCAGTCCCAGCAATAATCTGAGACCGTGCTGATTCTGCGTCAGAAAGTAGTGAGGCAAGATATGCCATGACATACAGTTGGTGACGTTGAGTTCTTGCTTTATTGATATATGTTGTCAGGGTAACACGTGATCCACCTCATCAGTCAGGGCCTTAAAGGCACGAAAGTAGTCTTTATAGGACTTGTCTCCTTGATCAGTTGTAGACACCGACAACTGAGTCATAAATGCGAGATAAATCGCGTTTTTCCTTAAACGCAGTTGCTAGAACCTCCCATAACTCCTTCATCGAATCTGTGTTCTAAACCATATCCTCGATCGATGGTTCCATTAAATTCATCAACTATGTGAACAATCTGCTATCATCAGTCTCCCCACTGTTCATAGGTGGGATCAATCTCTTTCGGAGGGTTGTCAGTCAGATGCTTGGACAACCGCATTCCCTGAAGCATCTTCCCAACCTGCTTGCGCTACGTAAAGTAGCTATTTGGACCATCTAGCCTCCGATCGACCAGTCGAATCGAAGATACCGTTGTACCAGTAATCGGTTCCCATCTTTGTGTTCCCGATACTGGTGCTACTAGCAGTGTTATTCGCCGCAGTGTTCATCACCTTCAGGTTCTTGATTTGACTGTCGTTGATCGTCCAATGCGCAATCAACGGTGTCAAAACTGGCTTGCACAATGTTGACAGAGATTCAAATGTGGATCACACAAGTCAGGACAGAGATTTACACAATTCATGTTGCTCTTTGTTAGATCTTGATGTGGATACCGGATCAGGAACAGAGATTTACGCAAATAATTAAGTTTGCTCTTTGTTAACTCCTGATGTCGTTGTCGAGGATCAAAGGTTCATGCAAACTATCATAGTTTACCCTTTAAAGATCTCAACTCTGATATTTTTCCCTCAAATCTGACCCTTTTTTTCAGATCTGACCTTTTTTTAGAAACTAGGGTTTGGGGATGCGGCTATGGCAGCTAGAGTTAGGGTTTGGGATTGAGGGTGGCGGCTAGGGATGATCATGGAGGTATTAGGGTTAGGGTTAGGGTTTGGGGTGGCCATGAGGAACGTGGACGGCTGTGAGGAGGTGGAGCACGGCAGCGGCAGCAGGGAGGTAGGGGCTGAGGAGAGGTGGAGCAGTGGCGCGGGTGGGGGTTGCAGGAGCGGTGGGGTGGCGGGTCGCAGCAGCAGGCGGCGGCGGCAGCAGCAGCAGCAGCAGAGAAGGCTGTGCAGGGAAGGGAAGGGAAGGGAAGGGAAGGGGGGGTTCTAGGATTAGGGTTAGGGTTTTGAGTGGAGAGAGAGAGGTGGATGGCGGCTAGAATTTTGACTTATAACATGTAGAATAAAATAATAGGATGATTTATTATTGAATGAGATTACATATATATAGGAGAGGACTAGCCTACTCCTTATTGTCTATCCGATGTAGGACTAAACAACTAATACTCAACATATGACATTCATGCCACCTTATGACAAGGTGGTCTGCATCTTGAGAAAATTTTAGCCTTAAATATCTTTTTTGAGCCTCCATTTGGAACCTTTTTAATCACCAGTTATTTTTAGCAATTTGCAAATTGTGATTTAAGACAACTTGGTTTTGATCCTGGTCATATGTGCCTGTCTTGTTGCTCAGCCTGTGACGGGGCAAAGTTGGTATTACTTGGACTATGTACCTCACCAGACAAGCAAAAGATTGTACATAAATGCAAGAAATTTGTTATATTTAGAAGCCTTTAAATGTTCAGTATGATTTATAAGTTATTACCTAATTAACCAATACCCTAGAACACATTATTCATTTAACTTCTGTGCATAAACATCAATGAAGATGCCAGAGTTCTTGTAAAGAAATCTGATGAGCTTACTGTTGCTTTTTCAGGGACGGAACTTGGATGAGCGATTCGAGGAACCTCATTTCATTGACTTGGAGATCCTTAGCTCCAGGAAGGAACTTTGCCTTTAGATATCAAAAAATCGACTCTGTTCAAGAAAAATATGGGACAACCAATTAGGATGTAACAGTTGCGGTCTTTATGGCTCGCTCTTTGGACTTGCAGGCATTTATTGTCCGTTCTCGTGTTCTTAAGCTGTATAGGCATGCTTTACGCATCACTCAACGGGCCCCTACCCATGCAAGAGGTGAAATTCTTGAGTTTACTAGTAACAAATGATAGTACTTTTTATGTGGGAACATTACATGAAATTACATTTTTTGTTTTTTGTTTTTTACTACTAACAAGACTTAACCTACTGATCTTCAAAGGGGAATTACAACTACTACTACTACAACAACAAAGCCTTCTTCTCAAATTTCAAAGGGGAATTACCACCCATGACAAATATCAGCCATATCTGTTGGTGTTTTCACGTCTTCTACCTTTTACCTGAATATCTTTGTATCTGAACTTCAGATACCCATCTAATAGGGTGATTAGTTGTCATGCTTGTGATCTTCTTGTAGTGTGAGCAAGGTAGTCAAAGGCGCAAGGCGCACTCAAGGCGCAAATGGTCCAAATCGCCCGAGGCGCAAGGCGCACTTAAGGCGCGCGCCCGAGCGACACAAGGCGCAAAAATTATATATATATATATATATATATATATATATATATTCACATCGGATTTCTACATAGATAAACATGTGCTTCAAATTCTCCCATGTCTAGCTTGCAATCACTTTGAATTGAGTGAGTGAGAGAGAAAACAATTAAAAAAAAGTACATCAGTTCAAAAAACAGTCTAAAAACAGTACAACAGTTAAAAAAATAGTCTAAACATGTTATTTTTTCACAAGATTTTCAAGGCGCGCCTTGGCTATTCCAAGGCGCTCGAAAAAGGCGCACCTAGGCGCGCCTTAGGTGCGCCTTAAGAATTGCGCCTCGCCTGGAGTGCCCTGAGACGCTGCTCCTGCGCCTAGGAACAAGGCGCGCCTGAGGCGCGCCTTTGACTACACTGAGTGTGAGTTGTTGTACAGACAAGTACAACCCTTAGGTGGTGTTTGGTTCAAGTTTTTGAGGCTTGAGAATGGGTTTTAGATTCCTTACCCTTGTTTTGTATGTGTGTAGGATTGGGAATTAGGGAGGAATATGAGGGGCTTCATATTCCCATGGTTGTGGGAAAGTAATTCCCAAGATCCCTCTTGGGAATAGTTTTGCTTTCCTAGGAATGTTGTTTGAATATTTTGTTTGAACAATAACACCCTCACTTTACTTTCAAAATTTTAACTTCTATCACAAACATGTAAATTTAGGTAATAGAAACATGAAAGGGTATATATGAAAAACTAAATAAATTAATTTTTTTTTCATATTTTCAACCTAATATAACCAAACATGGGTATGGGAATATTGAATTCCTTTCCCATAGGGAAGGAACGGAAAATAAATTCCTAGGAATACAAAACCTTCATCCAAACGAGCCCTTAATGGTAAGCATTGTCATTATCCTTTTGTACAATGATTCGTCTTTCAGAGAATTTTGGTTTGCTGCATGCGTGAGCTCAAATGCACCTCTACGTTTCCCAAATATCCTTCTAATATCATGGCAATTATCTCTCGCATTGTCCCAGAATGTGACAATAATTCATAAAGCGTCACATTTTGTGTTTTGTTTGCCATTTAAATCAAAAAGAGAACTGAAAGAACTGGATTTGATTAACAAACTAAGAAAAAGTACAAAGAAGTCCTAGAAGACAATCTAAGTACAAATTTGTTTTCTGAGGGTGACGATGGAGGGTTAGGAGTGTAGCAACTCTCTCTACTCCGTGGACGATATGATGCATAAGCTCTTCTCTCTTGTTCGAGTGTAGATCCGCAGATAGCCAGTCCGGTCCTTTGTATAGAGGTATCTTGCTATTTATAGCCGTCCTGTGGACGTGCTATGGATGTCACATATGTTCCTGCTTGGTGGCCGCATAGGATACTTCAACAGCATGTTGTTGTAACTGTGGCCGCATGTCACGGGGAAGCTGCCACGTGAATTTGGTTCAGATATGTTGTTAACGAGATGTCGGAGTTATCAACCCGTTGTGGGCATGACTTGGTCAGCTGGACACATAGTCAGCACCAACTGTGCGAAGATCTCTGTAGTTGTAACGGGAAGATCTTGTGAGCTGGAGGCCGCATAACTAGGCCGCATGATGACGAGGTCGCATGGGTCTTGTAGCCGCATACGTGCTCTTGTTTGGGCCTTGGTCGATTGGACACTGGCCGCATGTTGGCGAGGCCGCATGGGTCTTGTAGCCGCATACGAGGGAACACGTGGCATGACACGTTTATCGAAGCAATTAATGCGCTGATGTGACTCGTCTTTTTCTGAGCTGTCGTCTTCACGAGTCTCGAAGCATCTCAGAGTGATGAGTAATGTGTCAGAGCCTCTGGCAGACATCAAAATCTGTATCAGGGGGTCCTTTTGCGGCCTCCCTGCTCTGTAGTCATTCAGACCGCATATAGTATACTATGAGGCTTCTCCTGCGACTTGGTTGATCAGACCACATGAAGTTTATTATGCGGCTTCAGTATCTATCATGTTTTATGCGGCGTGAGCTCTATGCGGCCTGTAGTATTTTTATGCTTCTATAGTCTTATCTCATGTGATTTCGTTTGGCAAATTTTCACTAAAATATCTTGAACTTTGCCATTTTACTTTACTACGATGCCCTTTTCTGTTCAAATGACCACCATGGAATTTTCAAGTAATTTCACTTCGCTACCTCCTTCTGTCCACCATTAAATGCAACAAATTTAGTACCATCCTATCCCTAAAGATAAAAAAAAAATTACATCCTCGTATCAGCCAAACCCTAATCGGGACCAAGGTGGTGGTAGTGGGGGCTTGGTCATTATTGCAGGGAGAGAGTGCTGGTTAGCAATGAGGGCCGCAGGGTGGGGAGGGGAGGTAGAAGATGTTACTGGTGGGTTAGGATTTAGGTACGAGTGAGGAACAAAATGGTGGTGGTGGTAGTGGGTTAGGGTTTTAGGAACGAAGGAGGAAGAAGATTGTAGTGGGTGGATGCAGGGTGGGGTATAACTAGGGCTGCAAATGAGCCAAGTCGTTTGCGAGCTGCTTGAATCTCGACTCGATAAAAGCTCGTTTGAGCTCGGTTCGTTTACTAAACAAACCTGAGCTCAAGCTTCATCTTCGAGCTCGTTTAATAAACGAGTCAAGCTCAAGCTTAGAAGTACTCGGCTCGTTTGAGCTAGCGTTCTGGCTCGTTTACGAGCTTGTGAGCTGACTCGTATACTGGCTCGTTTAGGAGCTCGTTGCTGGCAGTCTACCAATTTGTTTTATTTTTTAAATTTAAATTTGTTCTTTTTTTTAGATGTCCGGCGTAACGCTTGGGACTTTGTGCGCGGTGCGTTGCATGTCTTTTGGGCCCACTGTCCCCAACTCCCCACAAATAAATGAAAGGAATAATACGTTCCCGTAGCTCGATCCATCGATCTTCCACCATAATTTGTTCTTTATTGAATTCTAATTTTATGTATGTTTGTTAACAATATGGTTGTGTGCATTATATATTTATATGTTCTTAATAATTGATATTAAGAAACTTTTAATTGAATTTTTATAAATAAATTGTTAATATTACTTGTAATTGAATTCAAGCATAACTAGCTTGAAATTGAGCTCTTTAAGCTTGAATCAAGCTCAGCTCTTTAAGCTTGAAATCAAGCTTAATGAGCTTGAAATAAAGCTGAACGAGCTTGATTTTGAGTTTATCAAGCTTGTTTATCAGGCTTGCTTATCAAGGCGAGCTCAAACCAAGCCAAGCTCAAGCTTAATATAAACAAGCTCGAGCCATGCTCAAGCTTTAAAATAAAAAAACTTGTCATGCTTGAGCTCGATTAATTCTAGACAAGCTCAGCTCGGCTTGGCTCATTTGCTGCCCTAGGTATAACCATTATTTTGTCTTTTCTGTTGATAATTTTATTGAGTTAATGGTAGTAAAATGACAAAAAAGAGTTAAATCATTTTGAACATAAAAAAGGCCATGATAGTGAATGAACAACATATGGCATATTTCAAGCTAGTTTAGTGAAAATTAGCCTTGCCTTTTTTTTATCTAATCTGGTAATGGCTTCTCCTGAAGATCTTGGGAATGTTGAGAGTTGAGACAGATCCATGTCTATTCCCTTGATGTTGCCTTTAGGGACTGTTTGCTTTGCGGATTTGAGGGAGTGAAGTGGCCTAAATTCGGACCGGATTTGGGACCACTTCACGTGTTTGGTTGGAGCATTTGTAGGCAAGCTTTACTGTGAAGTGACATGAACAGTAAATCTTGTCTGCCACTAAATTCTCATTTTGAAATCGGAGTTTTTTTTCTCCGAAATGGAGTGCGGAAGTGAGAAATTATCATTTCCACTTCGCACGTTTGGTTGGAGGACCACTTCCTCTCTACTTTAACACTTTCTAAAGCATAAGAACTACAAAAAGTTGCACTTTCCAACTCACTTCAACAGCCATCCAAACACCAAACTTTATGATTTTCTACTTCTTCAAAACACCCAAACAAATGAATTAGAAAAACATGCGTACACAAAATATTGAATTTTGGATTTTCCACTTTGCCAGATCCTATTAGTACCTTCTTTATGAAATCCAAATCAAGGTACCCTGTCCTTTTTGTAAGACTGACAGTAAGTCGTAAAAGTTCTCCATAGAGGTTTTGCCTATTAGGACTATTTTCCGCTACAAGTGATCCAATTTGTTGATAATGATGATCTTGGAGGTTGCTGCATAAACCTAAATGCTAATTTTGTTGGATATTTATTGCTATTGGATTTGTTGTCATTGTTGTTGTTCATGTTAACACGTATTACACTGACATCGCTATCATACGATTGATTGTCGTTTCTTGCTAAGGGTAAGGGGAAGGCCAAGAGCAAGGGGAAGGGACGTGCCGTTGTGAAGGACCCTCCGCCGTTCCCCGCCGACGTTCAGCCGCCGATCAAGGGTAGATCTTGAATGAGGAAGACGAACTGATTCTCCAAGCCACAGCGACACATGTGCACAGTTGGACGCATGGATTCATCTATGAGCCAACTTCTCACTGCCGCATGGGTAGCCGCATAGGCAACCCTGCCGCATGTGAAGCTATGCCGCATAGTGCCTTATGCCGCATAAGGGACCATGCCACATAGACTATAATTTCGCATAGTCGGCTCGACCGCGTAGGTGCCTGGGCCGCATATGTATATCCTTATGGAACACTTCTGACTAAAACTTTTTTGTGGTTCTTGCAGTGACTTTACCTGCTACACCGTCTGGCGAACTTGTCCTTGGACAGAACGTGCTACCTTTGAACCTGAATCTGAGGGACCTGGTTGCGACTGTCCAGAATCAGATTGATAACGATCTTCCGCCTGGGCGACAACAGAAGATTGGCGAGCAGAGTCCTTCCTTCCTTTTGAGCCAGATAAACGCAGGGGAGATCCCTGTGGGGGATGGCAGCGACACTTTTAAGAAGTCGTACTTTTTGTTCGGCGATGCGTTTGAGTCTTCTCAGTCTGGCATGGGTGCGACCAGAGAGAATTGGTCATTTACGTTCCGCGAGACGAATATGTCATTTTCCTTCTTTGAACGTCACCTCTCTTTATCAGACTTGAAGGTGATGATGATGTGTCAACGACGGATGGACTGGAACTTGACCCCTGAACCACAATGAGCGCTCCTCGACAATATCCGGTGTGGTGCCAGAAAGAACAAGGGGGAGTTTTATAGCACGAAGGAGTCACCCTCGTACTCCTTGCTGTGACTGAAGCCTCGTCTTGTTGGAAGTGAACTGGGACGAAACCTCAACATATACGCGACGGGCACCTTCCTTCATCGGGTCGCCAAGAAGGGAACTTACCTCTCGGAGCAGTTGCGGACTCTCAGCTGGGCTCATTATAATGTTTCCTGGTGTCGTCTGACCCAATAGATTCTGAAGAAGTTCGAGCGGGAGCTCAGGGTTGCAGACTTGTTTTTCGCTGTGAGGGGCACCTGCTACGGTTTGGAGATGAATCGTCCCTTATTTGTTGTCCTGTTGGAGTTGTACAATCTTCGTACGGGAAACTTTTTTACATCTGGCGGTGAGATAGGCCTGGCTTTGCATTGAGATGTATGCCGTCTCAAAGTTTCCTTAGGGCGACGAGCCCTACGAAGAGTATACCCCGAGCAATGAAAAACACGGAAAGTTAGAAGCGAAGAACCCCGAGATCCTGGCGGTGTACCAGGAACTGCTATGCCACCACGGCATTTGCCAGAGATCTTCGAAGAAGAAAAAATATACTGAGGGATCTTCTCCCCACATCACAACTTGGACTCGCTACCTCTTCCCGGAGCAGGAGTCCAATAAGGTTCATGTTCGGGCCCCACGGTCCAAGCAGGAAGTAGCTGATTCCATCTGGGAGGAGAGGGAACTGGCCCCCAAGGGTGAGGAAGCTGGAGGTTCCTCGGAGGAGGAGGACGAAGCCGTTGACGATTTGAGTAGCCTCGAGGAGGAGCTCAGTTACTTTTACATGGATACCCACAAGTTGTCATTAAAGGCCGTGTTGGCGGGATATCTGATGCTCTGGTTGCGCAATTGCGTAGTCCCGGACGGGTCTAGTACGACAGAGTGGATCAGTCGCACCCTCATTTTATCGGCTGTGAAGTTGGCCTTTGGCTACAAGCTGGCCCTCCTACCTGCCATGGTGTGCTGCATCCATCGTTGCCTCCGTACCTTTGCTGCGAAGTTCGAAGATCATCTTGGTAGAGGTCACTTCAACCGAATTGAGCTTCCGTACCATTACTTGATGGGGTGGCTTCTCTTGCATCACGGGTCTTTGATGAGCCCCGGGACTGACGACGACATGGTGGCTGCTGATGTCCTGATTCGCAAGTATCAGCTAATGAAGTGGAGATGCGATACCGTCCCTGCTGGTAGGAGGGAGCTCTCCTTCAGGAATGGCTGGACCTTCTTCACGTCCGAGCCAGAGTTTATCACGACGAACGAAACGTCGTTCACTATGATGACGGACCTCGAAATCTGTCTGGCTGGCTCTTTCGCTGGCTCCAAGCCATCCGTCCCTCCCACCTGGTGTACCAAAATAAGGCTGTTGTTTTCGTAGAGCCCTACTTGTCCAGCCGGTTTGTCCGTCAATTTGGCTATACTCAGCTCTTATTGGGCCACCCGAGTGCTTCCCTCGGATACACAATGGCAGCTTGCTTGATGGAGCCAGGGCCTGGAGTTACTATAATGCAACCGGCACCAAAGTTCAGTTCCAATTGCCAACAGCCGGGGTCGTGCCAAGAATACTGTATACGGCGGCTAAGTATTATTGTACGGCCAACGCCCCGCCGCCTAACTTTTACCCGGAGATGAGTTATATCGAGGGCACCATGCTGATGCCTCACGAGGCAAAGGGATGCAAAACGTCCAAGAAGGGTAAGGGGGTTGCTAGGCCCCTGCTTGTGGAGTTGGGCACATCAACCGGTGATAGGAAGACGTTTCCTTCTGATGATCCTCCGATTGTGAAGCGCAAACTGAAGGCTGGGACCCAGCATGCTCGCTACTCAATGAAGGCGAGGACCGATGTGGTCCCAGAGACGGGACCAGCGGCGAAGACAGCCCCCATTGAAGGGGATCGCAAGCGGAGAGGTAGGACCCCTTGCACTAATGGATCTTGAAGCAGGACCCTATTTAGATTGTATGGCGGTATTCGTAAATCCTCTTAGTTTGATTTTTACTGGTCATCTTTATAACTCTTCACTTCTGGAATGTTTGAAAATTTGCAGACACATGAGAAAAGGGGCCGTCCCCTGCGGACAACCGCTTCGGTGGTTTTCTACGCTGAACCGGAAGAGGAATCTCCCCCAGAGTTCGATGTAGGTGTCTCAGAACCAGCACCTTAGGCTTTGGGGGCTCGGAGCTTGGATGCGGTTTCAGCGGAGCAGCCTTATATCCCTTTGGAGCACATATCCGTGGACGACATAGAAGCCTTGGGGAAGGCTATGACTTCGCTGGACGAGTCATAACCTACGCCGCCTCCCTCTGGTATGTTATTTCATAACTTGACGAGAGATCAGATTTTCTGGCTTCAACTCTCGATTCTTCGAATAAAGCTGATTATCGGTTGTTTTGGTTCCGCAGACCCTATCTTTCCCTTGAAGGTTGTGGATGTGGCCGTCGAGGAGGGTATCGAAGAAGAACAAGGTGGTGGGCTTGTTCGGAGAAGGCCTGTCTCTCCCCTGCTATTTTGGAGGCGGAGGACACCTTGCGCGGTCTGTCCAGGACCCCTCAGACGTTGTGGGTTCTTCTGGTGCGGCGGTTATTCCTCCGGTTGTTGTTGTCGGGGACTCCGTGACTGAAGCTTCTCTGGATAGTAGGGTGGTGAGTCGTCGTGATAAGGTTCTCCCTCTTGAGGTTGCTGTGTCACCTCCCGAAGCCGTCGCGACACGATCTAGGGATAACGCACTGGATGGAGCCGATGTGGCGAGGCACCCCATTACTTTTATTCCCCGTCTTGGTAATACTCCGGCATCTGCGGCTCAGCTACCGGGCATCCAAGCTCTTCGTGCGTCTATCAAAGATTGGCTCGCAGACAGGACCGCTGGTTGCTCCTCTGCTGTTGTTTCGCCTTCGAGGTTTTTGAGCACCGTTGTGCCGCCTGCTGCGCCTGTGGCCTCTTCAATCCCGCCGTCCTTGACTCCGGCTACATTGGAAGAGATTGACGAGACCGTCAAACTTTCTATCCGGAGCTTCCACATGTTCTTGAAGAAGGGGATCGAGGGTGTGTTGGAGCGCAACAAATCTTTCGCCTGGACAAGGCACTTTGTTGAGGGCCAGGTCCATTCTCTGAGGGGTATCCCTGGTTTTGAGCAGACCAACTTTTTGGGCCATAAACTGCAGGAGGTGGAGAAATGCCTGACAGAGCTGCGGCAGTATCAGCAGACAGACATGGGAATGCTGATCTCCCAAGAATATAATGAGTTCTCAAAGAAGTTGGAGACGAAGAAGGCATTCTTTGCTTCATCTATGGAGTGCTTGCAGCGTAATCTCCGAATTTTGCGGGAGGCGTGACAGGCTGGGCGATCTCAGAGAGGAGTGCCTTTCCCGGCAAAAGGACCTGACCGAGCAGATTAGACGGCTCCAGATCGAGCTTGAACGTGGCTGGCGTTGAGGTTCTGATGCAACAACTAGAGGACAAACACGAGTCCTACCCTTGCTACGAGGATCCGGAGATTATGTCCCAAGAAGTTGAGCGCCGGGCTCGGAGGTGCCTGGATGGCCATATTGCTCGTCTCCATGAGCGGATAGCAGAGTTGTGCTCCGACTCATAGCACGAGTAGTTTTCTTTTGCTTTTTTGTGCCTTCATTTTGCCATCGGGCTTGGGATCTTGATAATCCCCTGAAATGTAGTTTTGCTTTTAATCTCTTTGCGGAGAAAAATAAAAGTTATCTGTTTTGCAATTCATTTGTGTTAGCTTTAGGTATCGTACTAGAGGTAATATGAACGTAGTACAATACCGTGGCTTTTTAAGGATATCCCGCTGGGGAATCTTTGGTGGACTTAGTACTTCTTGCGCACTAGGGTGCAAGTAATAAGTTCGAAATAGGCCTTGCCAGAGGTGGTATGGTCGTGGCAAGTTTGGTGGACTTAACACCCTTGGCGCACTTAAGTTTAAGAGCAGGTGATAAGTTGAGTTGACGACTGATGATAGTCATAGGGAGAGGTTTGCTCAGAGGTCACTTGGACATGACACTCTCGGTGGAGGATGTGAGGACTATAGCTCAGAGGTGACGTAGACGTGAGCTAATCAATAGCCATACTGAGAGGTTAGGTACGATCCTGGTGTTTTTGTGGAAGAAGGAAGCGCGCCAGAAGTAGTAGGGATGTGGCCGTTTACTTCTATCGAGGACATCTCACTGGGGGATTTTTTGTGGACTTATTATTTGTTGCGCACGTTGAGTGCAAATAATAAATTCGAGAACAATCTCTATCAGAGGTAATATGGACATGATAGGTTTTGTGGATAGTTAGGACATCCCACTGGGGTATCTTTGGTGGACCTATTACCCTTTTGCGCGCTAGGGGTGCAAGTAATATATTCGAAACAAGTCCCTATCAGAGGTAATACGGACGTGATAGGTTTTGTAGACCTATTACTTTTTGGTGCATGTTAGTTCAAGTAATATGTTTGAGACAAGTCCTGCCAGAGGTAATATGGACGTGGCAGTTTTTGTGGATTTAACACCGTTGGTGTACCTTGGTGAGCACGGGTGATAAGTGGGGATGGCAACCGATATCAGAGGTAATATGGACGTGATGATCGATAGCCAAAATCCGGGAGGTTTGCTCAAAGGTAATATGGACATGGCAAACTCAGCCGGGTAGAAATGTTAGGACAACAGTACAGAGGTAATATGGACGTGAACCAATGTCCGAAAAACTCACCGAGGAGTGATTTGTTGAGTGTGGTCTATCCGAACATGAGATAGACCTAAGGATCGCTCCGCTGGGGAGATTGGTGGATGATAGCTCAGAGGTAATATGGACATGGCTAGCGTCTAACGAGATTGATTTTTGAGTTGTCACTGCGGGAGTGTGCGAGTGGACCTGAGGATTGCTCCGCTGGAGAGACTTTGAGGATCCATCATCCGTTGCGTATCTGGGACTCCTGGATACAGATGATGGCTTTTACAAGAATTTGTAACGAAGGAAAAAATGTTACACATAGGCACTTGCTGGAGATGAGGGGAGTACAAGTCTAGTTTAGACGTAGTACTTTTTTAGGAACTTGCCGTTGATAGACATCATGAGCAAGTCACCGTTGAGTTTCACTAGCCGGTATGCGCCGTTGGAAAACACGGTTTCCACAATGAACGGGCATTCCTATTTAGGTTGGAATTTGCCGGTCGTCTTATGAATCATAATCATCGGTCTTCTTACTTTTAAGACGAGGTTACCCACTTGGAACGTTCTATGTTTTACCCGTTTGTTGAAGGCTCCAGAGAGGCGCGCTTGATACAGCTCTATGCGTTGTTGAGCTAAGAGTCGTTTCTCGTCGAGTGCTTCCAACTCCTGTAACCGTCGGCGGTAGTTGTCGTATGTGGTTAGCCGGTTGGAGAGAGCTACTCATAGTGAAAGGATCTGGATCTCGAGGGGGAGGACCGCTTCGCTTCCGTACACCAGAGAGAAATGCGTATTGCCAGTGGCTGTCCGGACTGTTGTACGGTAGGCCCAGAGACATTCACCCAGCTTCTCATTCCAGTTGCGTTTGTTGAAGACACGAATTTCTTGAGGAGCTTGATGATGGTCCTATTGAATGCTTCCGCCAGACCGTTTGCTGCTGGGTTGTAGGCAGTTGACGCTACATTCTGAATCAGATTTTTATCACAAAACCGGTAGAACGCATGGCTTGCAAACTGTGGACCATTGTCATGGACGATCCTTCGTAGCAGGCCGAAGTGGTATATGACGTGATGCTTGACGAAGTTAATCACGTTTGATGTTTTGAATTCAGCGAGCGGGACAGCTTTTGCCCACTTGGAGAAGTAGTCGGTAATCGCCAAGATGAACCGATGTCCTTTCGATGAAAGGGGACTGATTTGCCCGATATTCATTTCCCACGCCTCAAACGACCAAGATGCTACCGTTGGGTGTAGGAATTCAGATGGCTGGGGGATGAAGTCTGCGTGGACTTGGCATGCTTGGCACTTCCTCGCGTAATTAACAGCATCTGCTACCATCGTAGGCCAATAGTCACCCATTCTCCGAAGACGGTCTTGTAACTTCAGATCAAGACCGGGTTGATGCGTCCCGCAGACGCCGTCGTGAGCTTCGCGGAGGGCTTGTTTTGCCTCTGCGTTCGATAAGCATTGTAGCAGAAGACCGTCATAGGATCGACGATACAACATTTTGGTCTCCGTGTCGTAATAGAAACGAAGGGAGCGTCTCCTGATTGAAATCCCCTCCTTCGGATTCTCGGAAAGAATTCCGTAGACTGCATAGTCAACGAATGGAAGCCTCCAATCCTGAGTATCGGTATCGACCTCCGTTGCATAGCTGAGGCACAAGCATAGGTTATTCGTGGGACATACCGGCTCTTGGTCGATCACCTCGATTAGCTGATGGGTGTTGTTTGGTACCGCCCAGGAAGCAGCGAGTCCGGCTAAGACGTCAGCCTCGATGTTTTGCAAACGAGGGACATGCTCAATAAAGAACATCTCGAAGGTTGCAATAATACTAATTGCAGCTTGGTGGTAGGGGGATCAAGTCTTTATTTCGGACTTCATATACTCCCGGATCTGATTGACGATTAGCTAAGAATCGCCGTAGGCCTCCAGGTACTCTATTCCGACTTGCTTGGCGAGCAGGAGTCCGATGATTAGGGCGTTGTACTCTGCCACATTATTGGAGCATGTCTCCGTGAGAGAGTACGTACGATTGATGACGAGGCCGTATGGGGAGATTAATACTATCCCGACTCCAGCGATGATGCCGCCTTTGGGCCCTGCGTTAAAGAACATTCGCCAGACAATTTCGCGTGAAGTGACGTTGGCGTCCGCCACTTCGTCTGGAATTTCTTCATAGAGCTTTGAGGTTTCTGACCCCGGATGGGCTGCCAGAAAGTCGGCTAATGCTTGACCCTTGACGGCCTTCTGTGGGACGAATACCATATCATATGGGGATAGCCAAGCGGGAACTAAGTGCCCCAGGTTTGGTCATGAGGACCCTGAAGTTGGTTGACTCGCGAGATTACATGAATGGTCTGTCCAGTCACGTAATGTCAAGTCTTTTGGATGGCGAATACTAGAGCAAGACACTCCTTCTCAACGGCGGTATACCTAT
Source organism: Iris macrosiphon (assembly GCA_036927795.1). Classification (NCBI taxonomy): domain Eukaryota; kingdom Viridiplantae; phylum Streptophyta; class Magnoliopsida; order Asparagales; family Iridaceae; genus Iris; species Iris macrosiphon. The sequence goes on from JAYESA010000002.1 coordinate 61,912,843, forward strand.
GCTCTGGGCCGACCATCATCCGGCTGAGGTAGTATATGGCCTGCTCGTGGCCTGCATCACTATTCTGGGCTAACAGGGCACCGAGAGAGTGATCAATCGCGCGTACATAGAGCAGAAATGACTTTTCCATGACCGGAGCCACCAGCCCTGGAGGGTTTGATAGGTATTTTTTGATGTTGTCGAACGCTTGTTGGCATTATTCATTCTTGTCAATCCAAGCTCATGCTTATAAAAGCTTGGCTCAGCTTGGCTCATTTGCAGCCCTAGGTATAACCATTATTTTGTTTTTTTTGTTGATAATTTTATTGAGTTAATGGTAGTAAAATGACAAAAAAAGAGTTAAATCATTTTGAACATAAAAGGCCATGATAGTGAATGAACAACATATAGCAGATTTCAAGCTAGTTTAGTGAAAATTACCCTTGCCTTTTTTTATCCATTCTGGGAATGGCTTCTCCTGAAGATCTTGGGAACATTGAGACAGATCCATGTCTGTTCCCTTGATGTTGCCTTTAAGGGTTGTTTGCTTTGCGGATTTGAGGGAGTGAAGTGGCCTAAATTCGGACCGAATTTGGGACCACTTCACGTGTTTGGTTGGAGGATTTTTAGGCAAGCTTTACTGTTGGAGTGACATGAACAATAAATCTTGTCTGCCACTAAATTCTCATTTTGAAATCGGAGTTTTTCCTCCGAAGTAGAGTGCGGAAGTGAGAAATTATTATTCCCACTTCGCACGTTTGGTTGGAGGACCACTTCCTCTCTCTACTTTAACACTTTCCAAAGCATAAAAATTACAAAAAGTTGCACTTTCCAACTCACTTTAACAGTCATCCAAACACCAAACTTTAGGATTTTCTACTTTTTCAAAACACCCAAACAAATGAATTGGAAAAACATGCGTACACAAAATATTGAATTATGGATTTTCCACTTTGCCAGATCCTATTAGTACCTCCTTTCTGAAATCCCAAAAATCAAGGTACCCTCATTCCTTTTTGTAAGACTGACAGTAAGTCGTAAAAGTTCTCCATAGAGGTTTTGCCTATTAGGACTATTTTCCGCTGCAACTGATCCAATTTGTTGATAATGATGATCTTGGAGGTTGCTGCATAAAACTAAATGCTAATTTTGTTGGATATTTATTGCTATTGGATTTGTTGTCGTTGTTGTTGTTCATGTTAACGGCGTATTACACTGACATCGCTATCATATGATTGATTGTCGTTTCTTGCAGATGATTTGAGACGGACAGTGCGACAAGAAATGGAAAAGAACAGTCACTGTGATGACAAGCAGAGGATTCGTTTCTTGATCAGTGAAGGATTGCAGAGACTCAAGGAACTTGACGAGATGCTTGATATGCAGGGTCACTAGTGGCTGATTCTTCAGCCATTTGTTTGTTGTAATTTGGATAAACTGACTTCAATTTCTAGTTTGGGCACTCAAGACAATTTCTCAAGTCTTTTCCAAGGGTCATCACTTGTATGCTAGCCAAGGTTCGCAATATCGGAATCGGTATCAGACAATTCCTATGATTATCGGGATCTACGTATCGGCAATATCAACCATTTTGGATCGATATCGACCATTTTGGATCGGAGTATCGGATTTGTTGGTATCGGAAAGCAAATAATTATGAATAAATTTTTAACATTTTAGAAAATATATTTTATATATTTAGGCATAATTTTAAATATTTTAAGTGTTGTTTTTTTAGCAGTTTTGAAATTGAATGAAATAGTCGACATCATTGTCGATTGGTTTACATGCAATAGATAAGTTTTTTTTTCTTACATGTTTTTTACAATCTTACTATATTTTACACCCATGCTGATTGATCTTTTTTGTTTAATATTTTTTTTTTGTCGAATTGATCGAAAAAGACACTTCCAATATCGAAAGCGGACAATATCGAATATCGGTCGGTATTGGATTGGGCCATGCCAAACTGTATCGGTATTGGTCGATACTGAAGCTATGATGCTAGCCTATGGAAGTTTCACGTCGTATAGCATATATACCATTTTTGCTGAGTTTCATGTTGTATTCTACATCCTGCTCCACTTTGAGAGCGTTGAGCGAGTGTGTCCTCATTTTGTTCATTTTCTTTTCTTTACGAGAGAAAAGAAACATCTGATGCAACATTAGTGTAACTTTTGTTGAATATGCCTTTGAATTATGCATCGTATGAATGACATTTTGCTGCATTTGATATTCTAAGGACATGCTGCTGAAAGTCTTGTAATCACAATTTTTAATCTCAGTAAAAGAGAGAGCTGACGGTGTTTAGAGGAATGTCGTTGATATCAACACAACATTGAGAATTGTCTTGTTGCCACCCTACTTGTTAGGGTTATTATCAAGCCAAGCACAGTCAAAAGGAAGAACATAAGAAGGAAAAAGGAACTAAGATCATCTCCAAAGGGGATGTCTAAAATTGATTTTCTATCATATATGGCATTTATACTTTTAAGGAAATTTCTATCCTACTGGACAGTGTTTCTACTTTCTTCATTTCTATTATACGTGACGGTAAATGAAATGATCACTTTAATAATGTTGGATCCAATAATAATTGTAATGAGAATTGAAGAATTTCTATAAATCTTCAGAGAAAATTTTCATACTGCATCAATATCACGTAGAATAGAAATTGAGATAGAAATCACCATTGGAAGAACTTTTTTTTTCTTTCTAAAACTGATTCCTACAAAAGAAATAGGGGAGATAGAAACTCCAATTGAATTTACGTGCGTTGTATGTAAATAATTTCTTCTTCTTATGATATTAGTGTAAAATTATTTAAATATTTAAATATATTTGAATGAAAACGGGGTATGAGCCATAGGCTCATACTATTATATGAGCCATCCTACGTGGCTTTTATGTGGCCCAATAAAAATGAAGTGACATGGAAATTTTTTTTTATATAGATAGATATAAAAGATTTGATAAATAATAATGAGCAAAATCTTTTGCCTAGGAACTTACCAAATCTTTGCCTAAACTCTAGACTGGAACGATCAAAAGCGATAAAAAGATCAAAAACGACCAAAAACGACGACTAAAAACCACTAAACAGATCAAAAATGACTTAAAACGATCATAAGCGACTGAAAACTATCAAAACTGACAAAAACAACTAAAAATTATCAAAAACGACAAAAATGATTAAAATCGATCAAAAAGACAAAAAAAAAAATGACTAAAAAGATCAAACGAAAAAAATAAAAAAAAGCAAAAGCAAAAAAAAAAAAGATCAAAAAAAGAAAAAAACTTAAACAAAAATAAAAAATTGTCAAGGCAAAAAATATACCCACATATTCTTAAGGGATAGGATTTCTACGTTTCTTGGATAAATTATTTATCCGGATATTCGTAATTTATTTTCTTTAATTTTTAAGCAAGATATTTGAAATTTTTGAATTTTTTTTTTTATAGCCTAAACAAATATGCTAATAAATTTCATCCTAAACTTTTTCAAAAATAAAAATAATTATCTCATACCAAACATCCCCTAAAAGTTGATAGGGACAAAATTAGATAACAGAGAGCACACACATATACTCTCTCTAATAATTATCTCTGACGTCTATTTTTAACACAACTTTCTCTATTTCCAAAATAACTACATTTCCTCCCAAAACCCAAAAAATTAATCGAAACATTTAATAAACACAGAGAGAAGTAAAATTATCCAGATATGGCCATGAAACAACAACTTGGTCCAACCTCCAAACAAAAAATAATAATCCGAGAGAGACAAAACCTCATAATATCTCTTCTCTAGTAGCCAAGGCAAAGATTTGGTAAGTTCCTAGAAAAAAGATTTGGTAAGTTCCAAGGCAAAGATTTGGTAAGTTCCTAGGCAAAAGATTTTGCTCATTATTATTTATCAAATCTTTTATATCTATCTATATAATTTTTTTTTTCCATGTCACTTCATTTTTATTGGGCCACATAAAAGCCACGTAGGATGGCTCATATAATAGTATGAGCCTATGGCTCATACCCCGTTTTCCCATCATATATATATGTTAATTAGAATTTGTTATATATTTGACTATGTTTTAATTATAATTATTTATGGATATATTTTTTACTTTTCATAAAAAGTCTTAAAAACGGTTAGATACGTAATATTATCTAATTATAAACAAACATCTCTTCTAACTCGTGTGGTTCAGATGTGAGATATTCTTTATGGTTGGTTGAGTTCGAATTTGTATTATTTATAACAAATTTTAAAAAAATTCAATAATTTTTTATGTAATATTAATTTTTTAAACATAATTAATTGATGATATACATACGACTTAGACGGCTCACTTTCGAGTCGTTTTGAAGGCTCATCATATTATGTAAAATGGAAGATATAATCCAATTATTAGCCCTCCTTTCCTCCTTTCTTAACGTCAATGAGCATTATTGACTTCCTTTCTTGACATATTTCTTTTATTGACACCTCCCCTCCAAGGAAATTAATAGTGCAACACACAATGTCTGATATGGACTATCATATGTTAGGGGGTAACATAATTAAGTTAAAAAATTGTTAGGGGACAACAAACCATTTGTTAAAACCAACATACAAACACAACTCTCTTCTTTCCTCTAACTTCCTTTTTCTCTTTCAACATCTTCCTCCTCCTCCTCCTCCTCTTCTTCTTCTTCTTCTTCTAACTTCCTCTTCGTCTTTTAACATCTTCCTCTTCCTTAGAACATTTCAAATAAAATTGAACACATCATTTTTTTAGAATTTATTTTTTGATTTTTAGATTTCAATTAATGTATGTTGGGGTTTTATTATTTCGTACACCATTATTGATTGCTTCCAACCCCATTATAGGAGTTTGGAAGCTTTAGAAATCGTAACAGTCGAATTGAGGACGATGAAGGACCTATCAGAATTTTGGCAGTCCTAACAATAGTAAAGGCTGACAAAATTTTGGTAGTCCAAGACAAAAAATTCTTTGTCTTATAATTGCCATAATCATGGTAGTCCAAGATGGAAAAATGTGATAGTCCCTTACATTTTAAAAGAATAATTTGGGTATCAGAAAGTGATCATATTTTTTTACAAAATATGATAACATATATCACTTTTTGTGGCGCCTCTAGTAATTTTTTTCTCAAATTGATGATGGGTCATCATTACTTTGCCAACATAGTAATCATGTTGTTTCTTCATCTGTGATTTGCTAAAGAAATATGTAATTGCTCATTCGTAAAACTTTTTTTTACGAATAAAGTGGCAATCGATTTTATATGTTTCATTTGCTCATGAAAAACGAGATTGCTTGCAATTTTTGTGGCACTTTCATTACCCCATAACAATGAAGTAGGTGAAGGAGATGTGTAAACTCCCTCGACCAGATTCCAGCATTTTAGGATTTATTTTTAGCAATTTAGAATTTATTGCAATATTTTAATTTATTTTGCTTACATATCCTATTGATATGTGCACCTGTCCATCACCGAATTATTTGGAGCTTTACCCTGACTGTTAACCCCAAACAAAGTTCACATACCTGTCATAGACATGTTAGTCTATTTTCCTGTACTTTGTGCAACTCCCAGATACTTTACTTTGAGCCTCGTTTGAGACGCACAAATATCGTTACAAAGGTACGTATTTAAATTCCTAGATTTGTACCCATCCCTGTTCCAATAGAGATTTGAGGCCCAACATGCACATGTTTTGCCCAGACAAAAATACGTTATTTTTCTACACTGAGTATACTACATTTAGTATATTGACACCGTATTAAAATTATGACCCTACCTGCCTCTAAATAATTAGTAAACACCGTGTGCAGTATTTATTTATTAATTAATACGATGGCCCGTATCACCCAAGAAAATCAGGCCCAGTCCCTGCCAAGACTCACCCCCATCCCCCCAGGGCCCTCACACAGCAATTTTCTCCAGTTCTGTGCATTTTAGAATTTTCAGGAATCGGATGTTTTTCCCAGACAATTTCGTAAATTGTATAATTTCTCAAAATAGGACCTTTATGCAATTTATGAAATTACAGGGACTTTTCTACAAATTTCCCTGTGAGGTGTCACCCCCTCATTGACCGGTGAACCTGCACCGTCCATTTGGAGGCGGGACCCACCGAAAATATCCTGTAAATATCTATAGATATTTTACTTAAAATATCTAATTTAATTTCTATAAAAGAAATAAAAAATAAAAAGAAAACCAAATCCCTAACCCTGACCCGGCCGTCAGCCGACCCCACCCCTCGCCGGAGCGGCGAGCCGACCTCCCCCCCTCGTCGGAGCGGCGAGCCGACCCCCTCCCAGCGGCGAGTCAACCCCCCCGGCCTCGACTCCCCTACCCCCTCCCTGTTCTCCACCAACCCGATCTCCCCCTTCTCCTCCATCTCCACCGCCATCCCCCACCGGATCCACCCCTAGCTCCGGCCTGACTTCTCCCCCGCCACGGCTCCGAGCCACCTCCCCCCCCCCGACTGGCCGACCCCCCCACCCCGCAGCGACTGGCCACCCGACCCCCTGAGCTCCGCCCACGACTTCCCCGCTCGACTTACCCCGCTCGCCGGACCCCCTCGACTTCCCCACAACCTCCAGCTCGACCTCCTCCACCTCCTCCGCCACTCGCCATCCTCCACCACCAGCACCAACGCCACCACCAGCTTCCCTCTCCCCCTCCCAGCCCTTCCTTCCTTCCCCCGTCGATTTCCCCACCACCGCCAACACCATCATCTCCAGAGCCACTTCTCCCCTCGAGCTCGACGTCGTCCCCGAGCCCAGGCCGACTTCTTCCCCCCCTGGCCGAGACCACAGCCACTCCTCCTCCTCCTCACCGTGAACCCCCCATGGCCGAGACCAATCACCCCTCCTCCTCAGCCTCGATAACCCGAGCAGCACCGTACCCTGCCCGGACGTCCCGCTGACCGACGAGCTTCGCCTGAGCGCCTCCGGCGAAGCCCCGGAGAGTCTCCACTGGACTCAGACCGGACATAGCAGCCCGGACACGTCCAGGACACAAATCCTGTGTCGAATCGACACACAGACACGCTTAATTCAGTTTCCACGGAGCCATGTTCAGGTAACCCGTTCTATCTCCTCGTAGTTCCGTTTTTAATTCTGTCAGTTGTGACACATAGGCTATGTAACCCTCTCGATGCCCGTGCAACCCGCTCGGTGTATCGCGTCCTGTGGCGATCGCGAACCGCGATCCAAAAACAGGAAAAACAACGCCCCGTTTCACCCCGGAACTGAGTATGACCCGCCAAACGGGAAGACTTGGTCGCACGCGGTCTTTATCAAAACGTGCGCGCCGTTGATACGGACGTGCAAGATTTCGCAGAAGTTGATTTGGATGTGCGTACACACCAGAATCAACGCGTATCCGCCGACAACGCCCCGTATCTGTCTATTTTGGAACATGCTGCAAGTTTGTGTATACACGTCGGATCGAAACGAAACTTGCGCCATCGGACTCGTCGCAATATGCTGGTCCTGTGACCCAAGTTTGGTTCGATTCTGAGAACGTTGACAAAATCCCGTATCGTGGGCCCCACAGGCTCCACTTGACGGGCGATTTTGTGATCGGCACATCGGAATCCAGTTCTGGATATTCCGTTGGGTTCGTATCGACGTTCTGGACTTGTTGACACTAAGTTTGGCGAATTTGGAGACCTTTGACCCTGACACATTTTTCGGTGCAAAGCGGCCCACATGTGGACCCTGCTTTAACCGAAAACTGTCATTTTTGCCCCTGTGTCCAAATTGGACTTAAGAACAGGCATTTCTAGCTCTTTGATATTTTCTGAGACTGTTGGTGATGTTTATTTCAGCATCCGGAGACTTTTCTTCTGAGGCCATAGTTTCTAGCTTTTAGCATTTGACATCTGGACGTTATATTTTGCAGCTCTCTTGCCAGGCAAGTATACCTTGCCTTATTGTACTGTTTAAATTCAGTTATTGTTAGTTACATATTTATTTATTTTAAAAAATATAAATTTGCGCGTCCGAGAAAACTCGGGTGCAGTCAACGAAGGCGTTGACGTTAGGACTTGTGTCTGACCTAGTGTCTAGTAGACCCACCTAAAAGTTGTGAAGTTATTGATATAACTTCCCAGGCCTTGACACGTATCATTACACGTCACAGAGTGAGTTCATGTAGGGACGCGTGCCTCATGCGCGACTGGCCATCAGTGTGAGCAACACGTGTAACGATATGTAGCTTAGTTATTTATTTTATTGAGACTTGCATCATAGTAGGAGGTGTCCACGTCATTTTTATGACTTGTACATCTATATTGGACATGGAAGATACTAGTAGACATATGGGACATCCCCTCCTTGAGTCTTTTATCCTTCGTACCATGCTCCTCGGAGATGGTCGATTGTAGAGCTACCCGTGTGTCCGGGGGCATATGACACATATACTAGCCGGTCATGACGATTGGTGAATTACGTCAGCATATGTCAAGCTTACACATTCCCATGCGTACTACCAGGTCTTTAAATTGAATTCACTTAGATGGTTAGCACACCCCATTTATTTATTCAGTATTTACATACATGGCATGTTGTTTTTCTGTATCTTGTTATGTCCCTCTCAGGACCTGGTCCCTTTCCAGGTGTAGATGTTCATGAGTATTCGCAGGAGCGCAGATCCGGACATGTTACGTATTTTTCGAAGAGGTCTTCTCTTCGAGCCTCGTGATTGTTAGATGTTGTTCTTATATGGTGTGTATCTGGTTCATTTTATATTCTATTTCGGTAGTGGATTTATTTCCATCCGACTGTCATTCTTTAGATACTTATTATTGAGATCTAGTTATATGGTTATTTGGTTACTCATATTTGATTTCTGTGGATGAGATTTAGATTATACCCTGTGACTTGTGATAGTTTTACCACTTGTGAATTACTGTTCATTATACAGCGTACGCTTGTATTATGGTTTCCATATATTGGAGTTGCCATATATATAGGCAGCTGGCATGCTTACGTGTCCTAGTCCTACGTATTTTGGGACTGGGGCGTGACATATTTTTAGTGGTGGCCCATGCAGGTCAGAGCATATTGTCTCGGTTACGTTACTGTACCGAGCAAGCCTGCACCTAGGATTAGAATATAGGATCTCATCCATAATTGACTATGACTTATCTTCCTTCCAGTCTATCCTACTTACTTAATTGTATCTTGCTTGATTCATGTGCTTCCCTGATAATTCCTTGAGTATAGCCCATGCTAGAATATAGGAATCCCTGTTGATAGGATGATAATTAGGGTAGTATTCCTATTAAGAACACAACTAGGGCATTGACACATCATTAAGTTCAGACTACTAAATGAACCCTAGTCTTCCATACTACCTAATGAACCCTAGCATCACTACCTATAGATTAACTTACCATTGTTCCTTGACGTATTTATGTATGACTTGAGAGTAATATAAACACTACTAGGATTAGTTTGAGACTTGACCACAGTGTTGACCCTAGTCTTAAGGAACTAATAGAAATCCAAGGTTGAATACTAAGACTGAAACCTCATCCTATGTTTGGATAAACCCAGTTTTACGCCAGAACCCTTTACCCTTGTTGGCGTAAAAGCCAATTGACTCTTGTTTGCGTAAAAGCCAAACAAACTGCCTAGTTGGCGTAAAAGCCAAATGACTTTCTTGTTGGCATAAAAGCCAAATTATGCAGAAGATTGTCTCCTTTACGCTGCAGTTATAACAACTGCTACCCGCATTCCCTTAGTATTCCCTATCCTGCGTATGACACGTCATGAGAGCCACGTAGGTAACTGCCCTGCGTAAACCTGATGATTCATGAATAATAGATAACCAGCGTAGAGTAACCTGATTAGGCGTAACATAAGGATAGGATGTGAGCGTATTGTTATATCCTTAGCTTTCCCCTGGCATGACCAAATCTTGTGCATTAAAGGCAGAGATACGCCTCGAGCCCTGTGAAAAAAGAAACTGCTTTTGACAGGACATCTGGTTTTGTCTCACCTCGAGCGTAAAAATGACTTGTATCCAATAAAGTCACTAAAACGACAAACCTGGGTCCCCGTGCAAATTCACCATCACAACCGTCCACTCGATCGTTGTGCAAGTACTTTTGTCAGATATCAGGATTCACTAATTTTGACTGACAAACTCATGAGTTTCTCGTACAACTTTACGCTGCAACGAATGCTAGACTTTACGCAGGAGATATTTACTCGCAGATTTTACGCATACTTTTTACGCTGGCAGATTTTACGCAAACCTTTTTGGCAAGACTTTACGCAGGCAGACTTTTGTACAAACTTTACGCACGCTAATTTTATGCGCAGATTTTAGCGCAAAACTTTTACGCTCAGACTTTCACACAGACTCTTACGCGCAGACTTTTTACGCAGACAACCTCGAATCCCTACTTTACGCCAATCATCCTTGAATCTCTGTTTTATGCGGACAACCTATAGTATTTATTAATATTGTAGAACTTAGAAGGCCATACCTCTTTTTGGTCAACTAGCAACTTAGACAAGGAGTTAGAATAATAACTGTAGAGATTGTAGAGTCTTGTCTTTTTGTGAATTTAAATTATTTTGTAATTTCTCATATCGTAATCTAGTGTACTTATATTTACTGTACTACCTTGACTTATACTGCTATTATAGCCTAGTTTTGCAAGCTTATTCTTTATCAAGCTTGTTCATGATATATGTATTATTGGAGTACTACACTAATACATTTCAGAATCAGTGTATTACGGTCTGATCAACCATAGTGCACTTGGTTCGTCCTTCGCTTAACTACTTTACGTGGATTGAGATATATAGTGATTAGTAGACGGATGTACTTACCCTCTAGATATGTTTGAGCATATCGTATCAGCTACATAACTGTGCTAATACGAATATATGAATAGGGATTACCAGAATAGGATTTCAATCCACAACTGTCTTGACAATTCCCATTAGAATTCTTTAAACGCCTTGAATCCCCACACTTATAAATCTATTACCTCCCCCTTGAACTCTTGATTATTGTTTTCCGTCTTCCCTTATTTCGGAAAGACGAAACCTCGTGCTTAGTATAAGTACGATAAGTGTATTGTTTCTGTAACCATTTCTGTTTGTTTCTTGGGTAATTACCAAACCCTATTATTAGATTAGATTGCAGTTTAAAACTGTGCTATTTTTTTTAGAATGACCTTCGCTACCTACCTAACGTTTTATTACGTTCCTGATGTGTGCATCACTATGACAGCATGAAATTTTTATTTTTGCCTCGTAACTTGGGTCAAGTTCAGAACCCAAGTATTACGATAAAAAAAGTATCATTTTGCTGTCAGAGATCTAAATGGATTTCACCTGGATGAACAATTGACTGACTCCTGAATGGATAGCAGCACCTATGACTAGGTTGACTTGTAAGGATTAAGAATTCCTATGGACCGACTCACCAAGTCAGCACATTTCTTACCTTTAGAGTTGGCCAGTCTGTAGAAGCTTTAGCTAACTTATATATGAGACAAATCATAAGATTGTACGGCATACCAGTCAGCATTGTACCAGACAAGGATTCGCGTGACCGGAATTGGTGGTCAACACCGTAGAGACAGTTAAGTAAGTGCAAGGACACTGGCGAGCAGTGCAAGACAGACAGAAGTAGTGGGCAGACCGTCATCATCGTCCCTTGGAATTCAAAGAGGACGATTATGTCATATCGCCCACTAGAGACACCATTCGATTCGGAGGACGCAGCAAGTTGAGTCCAAGGTATGTTGGACCATTGACGTACAAGAAAGAGTAGGAGTAGTGGCATATCAACTTGCGCTACCACCTTTAATTGAGGAAATACTTGATGTATTCCATGTGTCGTAACTCAGGCGATATGTGACAGGCAGCAGCCATGTTCCCGACCATTCGAAGATCACCATTAGGCCGAGCTTATCATACCAAGAGCAACCCGTGGAAATCTTTGATCGTCGAGAAAAAGTATTGAGGAACCAGTCTATTCCCTTGGTCCGCGTGGCATGGAAGTATGGCGCGCCAGGAGAATCTACTTGGAAGCGTGTGGACGACATGCATAAACGTTTTTCGAACCTATTCGTAAACCAAGATATAAATTACTTTGTTAAATTATACCTTATGCCGTCTTTGACTTCTACCGTGGCTTAGTTTTAATTTCGAGGACGAAATTCTTATAAGTTGGGTAGATTGTAAACTCCCTCGACCAGATTCCAACATTTTAGGATTTATTTTTAGCAATTTAGGATTTATTGCAATATTTTAATTTATTTTGCTTACATATCCTATTGATATGTGCACCTGTCCATCACCGAATTATTTGGAGCTTTACCCTGACTGTTAACCCCAAACAAAGTTCACATACCTGTCCTAGACATGTTAGTCTATTTTCCTGCACTTTGTGCAACTCCTAGATACTTTACTTTGAGCCTCGTTTGAGACGCACAAATATCGTTACAAATGTACGTATTTAAATTCCTAGATCTGTACCCATCCCTGTTCCAATAGAGATTTGAGGCCCAACATGCACCTGTTTTGCCCAGACAAAAATACGTTATTTTTCTACACTGAGTATACTACATTTAGTATATTGACACCGTATTAAAATTATGACCCTACATGCCTCTAAATAATTAGTAAACACCGTGCGCAATATTTATTTATTAATTAATACGATGGCCCGTATCACCCAAGAAAATCAGGCCCAGTCCCTGCCCAGACTCACCCCCATCCCCCCAGGGCCCTCACACAGCAATTTCCTTCAGTTCTGTGCATTTTAGAATTTTCAGGAATCAGGTGTTTTTTTAGACAATTTTGTAAATTGCGTAATTTTTCAAAATAGGACCTTTATGCAATTTATAAAATTACAGGGACTTTTCTGCAAATTTCCCTGTTAGTTGTCACCCCCTCATTGGCCGGTGAACCTGCACCGACCATTTGGAGGCGGGACCCACCCGAAAATATCCTGTAAATATCTATAGATATTTTACTTAAAATATCTAATTTAATTTCTATAAAAGAAATAAAAAAGAAAAAGAAAACCAAATCCCTAACCCTGACCCGACCGTCAGCCGACCCCCCCCTCGCCGGAGCGGCGAGCCGACCCCCTCCCAGCGGCGAGCCGACCCCCTCCCCGCGGAGAGTCAACCCCCCCCCCCCCCCCGCCGGCCTCGACTCCCCTACCCCCTCCCTGTTCTCTACCAACCCGATCTCCCCCTTCTCCTCCATCTCCACCGCCATCCCCCACTGGATCCATCCCTAGCTTCGGCCTGACTTCTCCCCCGCCACGGCTCCGAGCCACCTCCCCCCCCCCCCCCGACCGGCCGACCCGGCGACCCCCCGCACCCCGCAGCGACTGGCCACCCGACCCCCTGAGCTCCGCCCACGACTTCCCCGCTCGACTTCCCCCGCTCGCCGGACCCCCTCGACTTCCCCACAACCTCCAGCTCGACCTCCTCCACCTCCTCCGCCACTCTCCATACTCCACCACCAGCACCAACACCGCCACTAGCTTCCCTCTCCCCCTCCCAGCCCTTCCTTCCTTCCCCCGTCGATTTCCCCACCACCGCCAACACCACTATCTCCAGAGCCACTTCTCCCCTCGAGCTCGACGTCGTCCCCGAGCCCAGGCCGACTTCTTCCCCCCCTGGCCGAGACCACAGCCACTCCTCCTCCTCCTCACCGTGAACCCCCCCATGGCCGAGACCAATCACCCCTCCTCCTTCTCAGCCTCGACAACCCGAGCAGCACCGTGCCCTGCCCGGACGTCCCGCTGACCGACGAGCTTCGCCTGAGCGCCTCCGATGAAGCCCCGGCGAGTCTCCACTGGACTCAGACCGGACACAGCAGCCCGGACACGTCCAGGACACAAATCCTGTGTCGAAAATCGACACACGGACACGCGCAATTCAGTTTTTACGGAGCCCTATTCAGGTAACCCGTTCTATCTCCTCGTAGTTCCATTTTTAATTCTGTCAGTTGTGACACGTAGGCTATGTAACCCTCTCGATGCCCGTGCAACCCGCTCGGTGCATCGTGTCCTGTGGCGATCGCGAACCGCGATCCAAAAACAGGAAAAACAACGTCCCATTTCACCCCGGAACTGAGTACGCCCCTCCAAACGGGACGACTTGGTCGCACGCGGTCTTTAACAAAACGTGCGCGCCGTTGATACGGACGTGCGGAATTTCGCAGAAGTTGATTTGGATGTGCGTGCACACCGGAATCAACGTGTATCCGCCGACAACGCCCCGTATCCGCCTGTTCTGGAATATGCTGCAACTTTGTGTATACACGTCGGATTGAAACGAAACTTGCGCCATCTGACTCGTAGCAATACGCTGGTCCTGTGACCCAAGTTTAGTTCGATTCTGAGAATGTTGACAAAATTCCGTATCGTGGGCCCCACAAGCTCCACTTGACGGGCGATTTTGTGATCGACACATCAGAATCCAGTTCTGGACATTCTGTTGGGTTCGTATCGACGTTTTGGACTTGTTGACACTAAGTTTGGCGAATTTGGAGACCTTTGATCCTGACACGTTTTTCGGTGCAAAACGGCCCACATGTGGACCCCGCTTTAACCGAAAACTGTCATTTTTTCCCCTGTGTCCAAATTAGACTTAAGGACAAGCGTTTTTAGCTATTTGATATTTTCTGAGACTGTTGGTGATGTTTATTTCAGCATCCGGAGACTTTCCTTCTGAGGCCATAGTTTCTGGCTTTTAGCATTTGACATCTGGACGTTATATTTTGCAGCTCTCTTGCTAGGCAAGTATACCTTGCCTTGTTGTACTGTTTAAATTCAGTTATTGTTAGTTACATGTTTATTTATTTTAAAAAATATAAATGTGCGCGTCCGAGAAAACTCGAGTGCAGTCAACGAAGGCGTTGACGTTAGGACTTGTGTCTGACCTAGTGTCTAGTAGACCCACCTAAAAGTTGTGAAGTTATTGATATAACTTCCCAGGCCTTGACACGTATCATTACACGTCACAGAGTAAGTTCATGTAGGGACGCGTGTCTCATGCGCGACTGGCCATCAGTGTGAGCAACACGTGTAACGATATGTAGCTTAGTTATTTATTTTATTGAGACTTGCATCATAGTAGGAGGTGTCCACGTCGTTTTTACGACTTGTACATCTATATTGGACGGGGAAGATACTAGTAGACGTATGGGACACCCCCTCCTTGAGTCTTTTATCCTTCGTACCATGCTCCTCGGAGATGGTCGATTGCAAAGCTACCCGTGTGTCCGGGGGCATATGACACATATACTAGCCGGTCGTGACGATTGGTGAATTACGTCAGCATATGTCAAGCTTACACATTCCCATGCGTACTACCAGGTCTTTAAATTGTATTCACTTAGATGGTTAGCACACCCCATTTATTTATTCAGTATTTACATACATGGCATGTTATTTTTCTGTATCTTATTATGTCCCTCTGAGGACCTGGTCCCTTTCCAGGTGTAGATGTTCATGAGTATTCGCAGGAGCGCAGATCCGAACATGTTACGTATTTTCCGAAGAGGTCTTCTCTTCGAGCCTCGTGATTGTCAGATGCTGTTCTTATATGGTGTGTATCTGGTTTATTTTATATTCTATTTCGGCAGTGGATTTGTTTCCATCCGACTGTCATTCTTTAGATACTTATTATTGAGATCTAGTTATATGGTTATTTGGTTATTCATATTTGATTTCTGTGGATGAGATTTAGACTATACCCTGTGACTTGTGATAGTTTTACCACTTGTGAATTATTGTTCATTATACAGCGTACACTTGTATTATGGTTTCCATATATTGGAGTTGCCATATATACAGGCGGTTGGCATGCTTACGTGTCCTAGTCCTACGTATTTTGGGACTGGGACGTGACAAGATGAAAATCCAAAGTCACTCGAGAGATGACAGAGTCGGACAACTTTCTCTCATGTTGTGACATTGCTCGATATTCTACCTCAGCAGACAGTTGCTTGCTTTTTGGATTTCCAAGAAAGTAAAGAATTTCCAAGAAAAATATAATACTCTATTGTGGAACAACCATTATATTTGTAACCAACATAATCAGTGTCAGAGAAAGCATGTAGCTTCACATAACAGTTGAAAGGTAAGATAAGCCCAAGGTTGAAGTAGATGGAAGATAATGGATAATGCATTGAACTGCAATTAAGTGTAGCCAGGATTAGAAACAAATTGACTCACCAGGTGTACAACATGAGCAATGTCGAGTCATATGATAGTAAGATAAACTAAACTACCAATAATCCACCGGTAAAGTGTTGGATAAGGAATAAGCTCTCAATCTGTGCCGACAAATTTAACATTTAACTCAACAGGTGTATCAATGATCTTATCATCATCATAGAAGGCATTGTGAAGTTGGTTGTCTAGTTCTAAACAATGCACTTGACGATGTCTTCACATCCATGTCATCAATTATGAATAAAAAATATGCTTAATTTAAACTTGAAATCTTAAACTTTAAAATTAGATAACTTGATATCTCAACTATAATTGTACAACTTAATACCATATCAGTGTTAACAAAAAAAATGCTAAATGACCACAATAACCAAATCATCTCCCCACTCTCCTCAGTAGCAGTCGCGGCGGTGGAGGCAACATGGGGGAAGTGGGGGAATCATGGGGGTAGCGGAGGGGGTAGCGGGAGGTGGGGGGTGTAATTTAGTTGAGGGGAGGGGGGGGATTATTTAGTTAATATATTTTTTTAACGGGAAACCTAACCCCTAACTGAGAGGGGGTACCAAGTTAAAAATATTCAACAATTGATGATATCAAGTTGTCTATTTTTAAAGTATAGGGTATCAAGTTTAAAAACTAGAATGGTTGAGGGTATCAAGTTGAAATTTAGCCTAAAAATATTTAGTAAAAGGGAAGAATATGAGAAGTTATCTTGTAAGAATCTCAATACTTTTGCATTAGAGAATATTTTTCTACTCAATTGTCTTTTGTGAATAAAGTTTTGCCCCCCAGAAAATATATTGTCTTGTGTCTCATGTCACATAGGAATCATAACACATTACAAGACTATAGGATTGGAGATGCTCTTATAAATTAAAGATAATTGTGATAGTCCATTTTAAAAATCCATAAATATTGTAAAAGCTTCCATGTCGATTACAGATCCCTAATTTTAAGAGCAATAGAAGAGTGATGTCATGCATTGGTATTGGTCTAAGTCATCTTTTGGGTCCCGTGAGGCAAACTACATTGTGACTATAAACCAACCAAAATGTTACCACAAAATATTGGATGATACCATCTATCATTATGAGACAGCTGACATGACAAAATTTAATATTAATTTTAACATTAAAATTAAAATTAATATTAATATTAAAAAAATTTGGTGATGAATTTTTTGGATTAAAATATGACATGTCAACTGCGAGATGCCACATAATGGTAGTTGACATGACAGCTGACATAACAACTTTTAGCCAAAAAAAATTAATCATCCAAATTTTTTAATATTAATTTTAATGTTAATATTAAAATTTACCATATCAACTGTTATGTCAGATGTCACATAATGAGAAATGGTATCAACAAAAATGTCGAATTTATGTAGTAGAATTGTAAAGAGTTTTTATAAAGGCACTGTAAAAGTTACTTGAGACTGTCCATTATTTTTTTATTTACAAATTTACTACTCAAAAATCTACTCGGGACTATACAAGTTTTTTTTTCCGATGGCGGGAGGGGGCCGAGGTCTTCGTGTGGGTCACCACCGCCACCGTTGCAGGTACAGGATCGTATCGTGGGAGGGCGGAAGGGGGCCGAGGTCGCCACGGGGACGGGAGAAGGAGGATGGGCGGAAGCCGACGGAGGATTTCTTCTCTTTCTCTCTCATGTTTGGGTTTGGAGGCGATGTGGGGAGATGGACAGCCCTGTTAAGTAATGTGATGCCTTGTTCCACAATATTGGGCTTGGACTTGGCCAAACTTTTGTAGTGTCTCGATAAATATTCAGAATATTGTAATCCAACCCTAGGTCAATCTAGAAATCTCTCGTCAAAATGCACAGGCGACCTAAATAAAACGCGTTTACAGATCTATATAGTTAGCCCACCAAACAAAACAAAGAGAACAAGAAGGGAAGGGTGAGGGAGGGAGGGAGGGAGGGAGGAGGACGATGGGCAGCAGCAGCAGAAGCATCGAGTACCGGTGCGGGGAGTGCGGAGCGGACCTGAACCTGAGCCCCTCGTACCTGTTCCCGGCTGGGGCCTACTTCGAGGCCGGGAACAAGGGGAGCCTGTCCTTCTCGTGGGCGGACGAGTCGAGGCTGAAGCTGAGAAAGGAGGACAAGGTCCGCCCCTTCTTCGAGACCGTCAACTACTGGGGCCTCCAGAGGAGGAGGACCAGGATCCAGTGCCAGTCCTGCGCCGCCCTCCTCGGCCACGTCTACGACGACGGACCCCCCCTCGCCATGCGGGGCACGGGCCAGTTCGGCATGGGACCCAGCCAGGTCATACCTAGGTGCCCCAGGTACAGGTTCAAGATCAAGAAGCTCAATATCGTCAACCTCACCCCACCACCACCTTCTCCTCTCTCTCTCTCTCCTCCCAAGTAATTATTCCCAACACTTTTGTTTTCAGCTATTGCTTGGATTGGGATGATCATCTTTTGTACATAAAACTCCATCTATCTGTGTACGATGGTGTTGAATAAAAGTTTTGATTACACAAAGATTATGATATTATCGGCAAACATTAAATGGGAGATGGTTGGGGCTCTATTGTTTATTTTGATACCAGAGAACAATCCCCTGTGTTCATGATAGAGAATTGAGCTTTAAAAAAAATTCTCTCCATACAAAATGAAAAGGTAGGAAGAGAGAGGACATCCCTGCCGAAGGCCTCGCCGAAATGTTTTTGAGGGAGAGCCATTGAGAAGGATCATGGGATTTACCATTAATGCCAAATCCCTTGAGCACTTGACTAAGGAAAGGCCAACTGACACGATCATAGGCTTTCGACATGTCTAGTTTGAGTGCTAAGCTGCTTTTTGAATTTGGGAATTTGGCAATCAAGCGAAACATTTTCTGGGCTAAAATAACTGGTTTGGTCAAGATGTCTATTTCTAAGGATGAGATTGATTCAATTCAACAATCTTTGACTATATCTTTGAAGAAGATTGAGTTTGATCTTTGATCATATCTTTGAAGAAGAACAAATTTTTTTTCAAGGTCGAGATATGAAAAAAGATATATTTGACCATTTCTTTTGAAGAAGATTGACTTTAATCTTTGACCAAATCTTTGACAAGAATAATATTGGATTCCTAAGCCTACATAATATTGGATTCCTATTTCTACATAATGTTGAATTTTTATGTATAGACATATAACATCTATTCTACTATATAATGCCAAAAGTAAGCTTCATCGTGGAAGTTTTCTTTCCAAAAATGCCCTTCAATATATTTACTAATTAAAAGAATACCTACAATAAATTCCACTGATAATCATTTAAGAGATTCATTAATATATTACGGAAATCGAAGGGTTCATACTACTTGTTAAATCTTCTAAGATGTTCCCACGGAATTTGAAGGGTTGAATTCTTAACCTATATAATTAAAAACAACAAAGTTAAATCAACTCATTAACATCATCCACTCCAAGATACGTGCAAAGCACGTGCATATATACTAGTGCTATATAAAGGGGCCAAAGATTCCTTCAAAAGTATCTCAAAAGTGCTAATGTAAGTTGTTGAATAAGTTCAACATAAGATTATCTCTCAAATTGTACTAAATGATTGTTGAAGCAAAATTTGAGAAATACTCGTGTTGAATTTATTCAACAACTTATATGAGCACTCTTGAGATACTCTTGGAGAAACATTTGGCCCTTTATATAGCATGCCATATGTCTATAGATAGAAATCCAACATTATGTAGGAATACAAATCTCTCTCTCAAATTGTGCTATTGGAGAAACCTTTGGCCATATGAAGGAAAATATATTTGACCATATCTTTGAAGAAGATTGAATTTGATCTTTGACCATATCTTTGAAAAAGAATAAATCTTTTGACAAGGTCGAGATACGAAGAAAGATATATTTGACCATTTCTTTTGAAGAAAATTGACTTTATCCTTTGACCAAATCTTTGACAAGAATAATATTGGATTCCTAAGCTATTCCTACATAATGTTGGATTTTTATGTATAGACATATGACATGCTATATAAAGGGGCCAAAGGTTTCTCCAAAAGTATCTCAAGAGTGCTCATGTAAGTTGTTGAATAAGTTCAACACAAGAGTATCTCTCAAATTGTGCTAAATGATTGTTGAAGCAAAATTTGAGAAATACTCGTGTTGAATTTATTCAACAACTTATATAAGCACTCTTGAGATACTCTTGGAGAAACCTTTGGCCCCTTTATATAGCATGCCATATGTCTATAGATAGAAATCCAACATTATGTAGGAATAGAAATCCATCTCTCAAATTGTGCTCTTGGAGAAACCTTTGGCCATATGAAGGAAAATATATTTGACCATATCTTTGAAGAAGATTGACTTTGATCTTTGACCGTATTTTTGAAGAAGAACAAATCTTTGACAAGGTCGAGTTATGAAGAAAGATATATTTGACAATTTCTTTTGAAGAAGATTGACTTTAACCTTTGACTGACAAGAATAATATTAGATTCCTAAGCCTACATAATATTGGATTCATATTCCTACATAATGTTGGATTTCTATGTATAGACATATGACATGCTTAAAGGGGCCAAAGGTTTCTCCAAAAGTATATTAAGAGTGCTCATGTAAGTTGTTGAATAAGTTCAATACAAGAGTATATCTCAAATTGTGCTAAATGATTGTTGAAGCAAAATTTGAGAAATACTCGTGTTGAATTTATTCAACAACTTATATGAGCACTATTGAGATACTCTTGGAGAAACCTTTGGCCTCTTTATATAGCATGCCATATGTCTGTAGATAGAAATCCAACATTATGTAGGAATAGAAATCTCTCTCTCAAATTGTGCTCTTGGAGAAACCTTTGGCCATATGAAGGAAAATATATTTGACCATATCTTTGAAAAAGATTGACTTTGATCTTTGATCATATCTTTGAAGAAGAACAAATCTTTTGACAAGGTCAAGATATGAAGAAAGATATATTTAACCATTTATTTTGAAGAAGATTGACTTTAACCTTTGACCAAATATTTGATAAGAATAATATTGGATTCCTAAACCTACATAATATTGAATTCATATTCCTACATAATGTTGGATTTCTATGTATAGACATATACTAGTGCTATATAAAGGGGCCAAAGATTCCTTCAAAAGTATCTCAAAAGTGCTAATGTAAGTTGTTGAATAAGTTCAACATAAGATTATCTCTCAAATTGTGCTAAATGATTGTTGAAGCAAAATTTGAGAAATACTCGTGTTGAATTTATTCAACAACTTATATGAGCACTCTTGAGATACTCTTGGAGAAACCTTTGGCCCTTTATATAGCATGCCATATGTCTATAGATAGAAATCCAACATTATGTTGGAATAGAAATCCATCTTTCAAATTGTGTTCTTGGAGAAACCTTTGGCCATATGAAGAAAATATATTTGACCATATCTTTGAAGAAGATTGACTTTGATCTTTGACCATATCTTTGAAGAAGTACAAATCTTTGACAATGTCAAAATATGAAGAAAGATATATTTGACCATATCTTTTGAAGAAGATTGACTTTGACCTTTGACCATTGACCAAATCTTTGATAAGAATAATATTGGATTGCTAAGCCTACATAATATTGGATTCATATTTCTACATAATGTTGGATTTCTATGTATAGACATATGACATGCTATATAAAGGGGACAAATGTTTCTCCAAGAGTATCTCAAGAGTGCTCATGTAAGTTGTTGAATAAGTTCAATACAAGAGTATCTCTCAGACTGTGCTCAATGATTGTAGAATAAGTTCGACATAAGAGAGCAAAAAATTGTTGAATAAGTTCAACACAAAAGTTTCGAAAGATAGTTTTTGTAGAGAGTTTTTGAGAGCAAGAGAGCAATTGTAATTCTTTTCTTCTTCTTCATAGTGTAATTGAATCACTCCCATCTGTGGAAGTAGGCATCTTGGTCGAACCACGTAAATTCTTATTTTTGTGGTTGTGAACTTTCTTTGAGGTGTTCTCTGATTTTTTTGGATTTATTTTCGCTGTGTGACCAACAATAACATTATCAGTTATTTGACTATTAGGTACAAAAGCATTCTGGAAAGGAGAAATAATAGAGCTCAGAAACGGTTTATCATTTTTGTCAAGATTTTTGTGATGATTTTATATATGACATTACATAATAAAATAGGCCTGAAGTCAGGATGGAGTTGTAGGTACATGTTTCTTAGGAATAAGTGCAATAAATGTATGATTCAAATAGGGAGGCATATAGTTTTGATTAAAGAAGTTTCGGACTAGTTTATTTACCTTCCCTCCAACAAATTCCCAGCTTTTGTGATAAAAGTTTGTTGGAAATCTATCTGGACCCAGAGACTTGTGTGGATTAATCTCAAATTCAGTGTTTCGAATCTCATCCTTATAACAAATATTGAATCATTGGAGTTGTTGTCAATACTGGGAAGAGTGTTCAGAATGTATGCTACGATGTCACAAGGAGTTGACTCTTGAAAGAGGTTTGAAAAGTGCTCAACCAGAGTATCAGTGATCTTATCTTGTCCTTCAATCCAAAATCCATCCTTTGCTTGTAGGCTTGATATAGTATTTTTTTCGTTTTTTGTTCAACGCATATTAATGGAGAAACCTGGTGTTCCGATCTCCACTGTGGATCCAGTTCAGTCTGGAACGCTGATGCCAATGTAGCTCTTCTTGATGCTGGAGTTTATTAAGGGAAGTTTGTGTTTCCTTCTCTTCTTGTAGGATTTTCATCAGTAGGAGTCGTACTTTTGATGTCCAAGACTTGAGTTCCAAATTTTTGATGGCAGTAGTGTAGCAATGCACTCTTGATTTGGCCCAAGTTTTAAGTACAAGAAGGACTTTGTGTAGATGGTTTGGAAGACGTGGATCGTCATTATTAACCCAAGCATCTTTGAGGATGTTGAAGACAACTCTTGAAGGAAATGAATAGAGTGCAGCAGAATAATTATCTAATAAAAGTAAAGTTAATTATCAACTAATAATTTAACAAGAAATATAGTAAGTATATGGAAAGTAAATGGAGTTCAGAAAGCACAAACGCTAACACCGCGATGTACACTGGTTTCTCTCGTGAAGGACTAATCCAGTTTCGAGAATTCTTGCTCGGAGTTAAATCCACTATTAGATAAATAACGTACACACATGCTTTGATCCGAAGGACATGCCAACTGCTTACAACACGAGCTTTGATCCAAAGTGCTCGTCGACTTTTTGCAACCACAAGCTTTGATCCGAAGAGCTTGCCGACTTCAAACAAAATTGGAACTCAAGCTTTACAACTCGAACATACTTCTAACCGAGATCGCACTTGGCACTAGAAGTCTGGGAGTTGATCTTGGGAATAGGAATGTTTAAAGATCAGAATAGATTAAGTTTGAAAGTGAGAGATGAATCAAATGAATGTAATTCAACATTTATTTATAGGATTTTTTTGGACCGAGCTCGGACAGAGTTCGGTCCCGTAACGTTCAAAAATCCTAACGTTGGACCCTGGTCTTCAGGAAAGAACAGACTGACTAGGGTTTCTAGTTTGGGCTGACCGGGCTTGGGCAGAGTTCGGACATAACTCGATCCGAGTTCGGTCATCCAAAATCCAGAATGTTGGTTTAGGTTTTGGGGCTATTTTGAGTGGACTAAGTTCTGGTTTAGTATGAGTTTGAGATCCCAAGTGCCAACTGTGAACCCGATGTACATTTGTCCTATAAAATAAAATAAAAATAACATAACAAATGATAAAACCATGAGCACTTTGCCGACGCCAAATTTCTGACATTTGAGCAGACTGAAGACGCCTTTTTTCTTGACGACAGTTGTCCAAAGATACACAGTTTTAGAAATCTTCTGGTATAATGCCGTCTTTGGCTCATCATGTTTTCTTCGTTGCATATGTCCATGATTATCTTGTTTATTACTTTTCTACAAATAAATGTTAGACGAACAAAACAATATACAATAGTAAATATGATAATATTTAATACATATTTGGACAATGTTAAGTTTAAGTAGAAGTTACTATAGTGGTTGTATTCTAAACTTAATCGATTAGCCATATTTAAAAATTCAACTTAATCATTGGTCTAACAGATGTCCGTGTAGTCTGGTTCTCTTAACCAGGCAGACCCAAACCTCATTGGAAATTTCCTATTCTTTCTTACAATGTCACACTTCAAAAAGATTGGGTTGTGATCATTATTAATGCAAGGTAAATGATAGACCCCTGCATTTGGGAACAACACCCTCCAATGTGTATCCACTAGTAGTCTATCCAGTCTTTCAGCAATAATTTGAGAGGCTAACCTTCTGTTAGGCCATGTGAAAGCAGGTCCCAAGTAACCAAGGTCCATAAGGCTTGTGTTCTTAAATTAGTTGATAAAAGCCCTTGAGTTGGAGTTTGATATAATAGATATGCCTTATTTTCTGATGTAGTTAGTATCGAGTTAAAATCTCCAATGCAAAACCAAGGATCGGTAATAGTAGCAGTAATTTGGCCAAGGGAAGACCAAAAAGGAGAGCGTCCTGCCACTTTTGGAGGGCTATAGATACACAATATGTTAATTCGAGGAGATGGAACACCTTGGGATGATATATGAATGTGATCTCGAGAGTTGGACACGATGGACACACTGGTATTGGAAGACCACCACAGAGAAATACCACCTGAATTACCTCTAGCCGAGATTGCAAAACAATCCTAAAATCCCAACTTCCTAGCTATCACAGAGGCTTAATTCGAAGAACATCGTGTTTCTGAAAGGAAGACAAATGACGGCCTTGTCGACCGAAGAAACGATCGTGGGCTACGAATTGTTGGGACGTTTCTCAACTCCCGATAATTCCAGGCAAGGATCATTGATATAGTTCTCAGAAATAACCACCTTTTTAGTGTTCGATCAACTAGTTATACATCTGAGTCTGTCTTCGAACGTTCTAACAATCTCTTGGAGCCGATGCTTATAGTATTAGAATTTTTAGAGTGCTTCTGAGAACGATGCAATTTCTTCCAGCTTTTCTTGTGAATCGGAGCAGTCGTCAATTTGAAAGAAGCCAGCTTCCGATTATCAACTAGTGAGGAAAGAGTATTAGTTAGTATAGGATCAGTAGGATTGGGTAATGTTTCCATGTTATTATTATATTTTTTTTATTAGAGAAACGGAAGAATGGGACTCTAGAACTATACTGGAGATATGCGAGCCTTCATAAACATCAAGGATCGGTTGAGTGAATGAGTCATTTGATTTAGATAAAGGGAGTGGGTGGCCGAGTGATGGAATTTTGTGGAGATATGGTGATGTTGTTGTTAAAAGGATAAAATGCAGAAGATTTTGCAATATGTGGAATCTGGTGAGTGTCACGTCCCGACCCGCAGGGCTGTTCGTCCTCGCATGGACGTGATGTCGGGCGAGTCTAAGTTGCGCCCACGTACGGCCAGGCATAGAACGGACGGTAAGATAACTAGTTTGCAAGGTCGATATAGCGGAAGCATAGAACGAACATAAGTATTATAAAAAAAAACTAGCTCTTTATTGATTCTGAATAAGTATTACAAGCGGCGCTAGGCCGAGATTACAAGTCGCTCAAGCTCTCTTTCTCGAAACAATAAAGGCGTGCCAAGTGGCTTACAACATAGAATAATACATAGGCGATGTTCTAACATTATGTCCTGTATATGTGCTTCAGCTCCGGACGCAACACTCCAAGGCTCCAGAGCGAACTCCACGCCTTAGCACGCACGAAGGAGACTCTCTGCACCGAACGAGGTTCTCCCGCACCCTGCACACAATCTGGTGGGTTATCAGTACATTGAATGCACTGGTGGGGAGGCTTCTCGCCCGCTCAACAAATCCAACACTTTCAATTAGTTATGTGCACTCTATCGTTGTTGTCCTTCTAGTCTTTTCTTAGAATCAGTTTCATGGAAAAGATGTAAAGCCTAACTCGTATGGCAGTGCATCATGCGTTATAAGTGTAATACGGCGATATTTACCAACTTACCATTTGTTCTTCCTTGTGTCACGCCCCGATTCCAGTCGAATCGATAGTCTTCCCTCGGGCGTGATGTCGTAGGTGCCTAGGTTGCGCAACACACTCTATCATTTTTGTCTTTCTAGTCTTTCCTTATAATCCGATCCAAACGGATCTTTTGTACGGTTTGTTATACGAGCTCCGGGCCAAGAATTTGTCGTTCACCAACTTTATCCCAACAGATAGGGGATCTACACTTCCGTCCATACAACGCCTCATACGGCGCCATTTGAATGCTGGATTGATAGCTATTATTGTATACAAATTCGGCTAACGGTAGATGCATGTCTCAATTTGACTTCAAGTCCAAGGCGCAGAGCCGTAGCATGTCTTCGAGGATCTGGTTTACCCGCTCGGTCTGGCCGTCTGTCTGAGGATGGTTGACGGAGCTAAACTTCAACTTCGTCCCCATTGCTGATTGAAGGCTCTCCCAGAAGCGTGATAAGAATCGACCATCTCGATCAGAGACAATGGATATGGGTACACCGTGGAGTTGAACGATCTCATTGAGGTAGATATGCACCAGACGGTCGACACTCCAAGCAACTTTGATAGGAAGAAAGTGAGATAATTTGGTGAGTCGATCGACGATGACCCAGACGGCATCATTTTTCCGTTGCGTCTTTGGCAAACCAACAATAAAATCTATTGTTATGTGTTCCCATTTTTACTCCGGTATAGCAAGGTTCTGTATCTCCCCGCCCGACTTCTAGTGCTCGGCCTTTACTCACTGACAGGCCATGCATTGCGACACAAACAGCGCTATATTCCTCTTCATGTCGTGCCACCAAAATATCGTGCGGAGTTCTCGATACATCTTTGTGCTTCCTGGATGTGAAGTGTAACTCGTATAGTAGGCTTTAGTGAGTTTCTCTTTTCTATGGTTTGCATCGTTAGGAACACATAATCTTTCCTTCACCCGCATCATTCCATCCGTGCCTACCGCAAAGTCGGTCGTCTTTCCTGCTGAGTAAGATCACGCATCTTCTCTAGGAACAGATCGTCATTCTGAGCGGACTTGACCTTCTTTAATAGGTCGGGTTCGAGGCACAACTGAGTCGCATGTGTCCATTTGTATCTGATTTGGAGTGTAACGTCCAAACTTTCCAAATCCCTTCGCAACCTGTCATCGATAGCTAAGATCCCTGCAAACACTCGACTAAGTGCATCAGCTACAACTTGTCCTTGTCCGGTGTATATCTGATCATCAAGTCAAACTCGCTAAGGAATTCAAGCCAATGTCGTTGTCGTAAATTCAGATCATTTTGGGTATAGAGGTACTTGAGACTTTTGTGATCCGTAAATTTTTTATACGGTACGCCATAAAGGTAATGTCGCCATACTTCAACGCGAACACACCGCTGCCAGTTCCAGATCGTGCGTTGGATAGTTCCTTTCGTGAGGATTTAACTGCCTTGACGCAAAGGCTATCACCTTATCCCTCTGAATAAGGACGCATCCCAAACCCTTGCCTGAAGCGTCGCTATAAATCTTAAATTCATCGGCCCATCTGGTAGAGTAAAAATCGGTGCTGAGACGAATCGTTGATTTAATTCCATAAATAAAGCTTCACAGTCATCCGACCACGCGAACATTACTCCTTTTCGAGTGAGATGAGTCAGAGGCGAAGCGATCCTTGATTTTTTTTATGAATCTCCTGTAGTAGCCCGCTAGACCAAGGAAGCTCCAAATATCGCTGGTCGACTCAGGTCTCTTCCACTCCACGATGGCTTCAACTTTCTTTGGGTCGACTGAGATGCCCACCACAGAAATAATGTGTCCGAGGAAAGATATAATGTCCAACAAGAATTCGCAGTTACTTATCTTTGCGAATAACTTATTGTCTCGAAGAGTTTGAAGCACCATCCGCAGGTGTCCTGCGTGTTTATCCTAATTCTTCAAGTACACTAAGATGTCGTCTATGAATACCACCACAAACTTATCAAGGAATGGTCGGAACACACGGTTCATCAAATCCATGAATGCAGCAGGAGCATTCATTAGTCTGAACGGTATAACAGAAAACTCATAGTGGCCATAGAGGGTACGAAATATGGGCTTCGGCATATCCTTTGGCTTGATCTTTAATTAGTGGTAGCCAGAACGAAGGTCTATCTTCGAAAATACCGACATCCCTTGCAGCTGATCAAAGATGTCGTCGATCCTGGGCATGGGATACTTGTTTCGGATAATAACCTTATTTAGCTCCCGATAGTCTATGCAGAGTCGCAATGTCCCATCTTTCTTCTTCACAAACAGTACAGGCGCGCCCCAAGAAGACATTCTCGGATGAATGTACCCACGGTCAAGCAGTTCTTGCAGTTGGCACTTTAACTCCTTTAGTTCAGTAGGGGCCATTCGGTACGGAGCCTTGGAAATCGGTTGGATATTTGGGAAGGTATCGATGGTGAACTCGATTTCTCGGTCGGATGGCATGCCAGGTAGTTCGATCAGAAACACATCAGGGAGTTCCACCACAACGAAAGAAGACTCAACGTTTGCATAATCCCGCTACGTATCCCAAACTGATGCTAAGTAACCCTCACATCCAGAGTGTAGCATATGTCGAGCTGACATCGCAGAAATCACCATGCAGGTCTCCGATGCTTCTGCTGCTGAACCACTCGTGTAGCAGAATTTGGCCTCTCCTGGTAGACGAAAGACAACCCATTTTTTTGCACATTCGATAGTTGTCGAACAAGTGCCGAGCCAATCCATGATGATGTCGTAATCCCGAATATCTAGGACTAATACATCGAGCGATAGTTTTCTTCCTCCAATACAGACATGATCACCCTGGCATACTGATCGAACATGTATTTTTGTGCCCGATGGTATGCTAACACTAAGGTCTAGATATAACGGTGTCATCATTATCTTGTTTTTCACGATAAAATTTATGGATTTAAAGATATGCGTAGCACCAGAATTAAATAGCACGCGAGCAGGTACATTATTGAAAAGCAATATACCTGACACAATGGTGTCCGAAGCGAGGGTCTCTTCCTATGTCAAAGTATACACCTAGCCTTGAGCTTGATGACGCTCTTGTTGCGACGCGGCTTGGTTGGCTTGATGCGCCGGAGCAGGATTTGGATGTTGAGGGCGACGATCAGAGTGGCACAGATAGTCACGAATTCTATAGTTGGATCACCACAAGCGAGGTATAACCCGTGCTTCTTGCAACATTCGTTGATGGTGTACCCTGGCTTCTTACAGAAGAAATATGGTTGCCCTGGATTTTCTTTTTGCTGACCGCCGTTATGAGGATGCTTTGAAGCATTATTTTCTCCCGTATTGCTAGGGTGCTTGTAATTGGAAGTATGCACAGCGCTGGCTGCAACCGAAGGATACTGTTGTTCAAGAGAAAGGGCATGACTGAGAACTTCCTGTATAGTCAGATATTAGGGAACGACTGTCACGCCCCGATCCCGAAAGGGTCAATCGTCCTGCTGGATCCTTCACGGAACCGATTCGTCCTCGCTGGGGCGTGATGCCGTACGAGCCTGGAGTTGCGCTCGTACAAGGCAAGAACTTGCAGTTATAGGAACCCACTTTGAAACACAATTTAGAAAACACATTCACAGATAATTGAACACAAGTGCAGGAAGAAATATGCTTTTTCATTGATAATTCAGAGTAATTTACATAGAGTCTACATTGATGCGCCTTCTCGGCTACTTGAATTACATTAGAAAAGATAACTCAAAATGCAGGGCGCGCTCCATCAGATAGTCCCCGTCGTCCATACATTACGCCCTTGTATAGGTTGAAAGTCCAAGCCTCCAAAATGATCTGACTTCAACTATACTTCAAAATAGAGGTGCTCCTAACGCTTCTTCGTCGATCCACTAGCGTTGCACCGTCTGAGTGCCTGAAATAGTTACCCACAACGTGGGTCAGTACTCAACTTGTACTGGTGAGCGGGATGAACCCACTCGACTAAATTGACACTAGCTTATTAGGGGCGAGCATGCATTAAGATGACTTCTATAAAGAAGCAAGTGAATTCAATTCATATCAGTTGTATGTTTTGATAGAAATGAAAAATAGCATTGAATCCAACCAGTGCATCGATTGCTTACTCAACCGATGCACGCCTTCCCTGCAACGAAACATAAGTATACTTACCATCTGCATAAGACAATAAATTAGTATATGTTCTATTCTATGCGGTCATTGGTGTGATCGACACCTTAGGGACTTATTCCAAGCATTAACGGCGTGCCCTATCAGCCCGGGTAGCAAGCCCCGCTGGAGGTCCCGTAATGCATCGTGATGAACACGAATCAATATTTCCCTCCGGATCGATACGGTTCCAGTGCCCCAGAAAGCCGTTTCGAGGAAATGATAAACCTTGTGCACAAGTTGTCCCAGACCATGCAAATGCATGAACATTTTATATCTCACACAATGTATCGAATTAAACAGATGAAGTAAAGCAGCAATATATATCTTATGCAACAGTTCATATTTTCTCAATGCGGTATTCCGATTTTGATATCCCATGGGTCCAAACTCTATCCGAGGCACCAGCCCGTAACCAACAACCAAATTCCTATTCCAACCAACTCAAGTTATAAGGTGTGCAAGCATATAGTAAAATTAGTCTACAATTCCCATGTTTCTTTCTTAGTGGCTGGCATGCATTATGGCTAAGCATTTCCTAGGCGTCCAATCGGGCATCATCGAGTGAACGTTTGAAACATTAGAGATGTTGGCATGAAGAAGTAGGAAAGAAGGGACCAAACCACTCACTGGTTAAGGGAAAGTTGCTGAAACAAGGAATCCCGTCTAGCAACGATCAAACGTCAGTTACGCAGACCTGCAACAGTACGAGCACCGAGTTAGAATTCTTGCCTATCCTTCCTTGCCGAACTTCCCAAAATTCAAGCTCCAATCAATAAAACCAACAGCGAAAACCAAGCAACTCGAAAGCAACACCAAATTAAATCCCAAAGCGGCAATCAAGAAAACCAAGCAACCAAACACGAAAACTATTGGACTCGTTTCAATAGAGGCCTTTTCATGAGTTGGAAAGGATCATCGCATTTCGTCCGTGGCAATAAGATGCCGAAGATCTAAGCATACTCTGACGGACTAGCCACAAGCCCAATTATATAGTGCACATCCCGGTCGGATCGGGATTTGAGGCACTACATAATATACCACTAAGAAAAAGTTTCGTCCCGAAACTTAAGAACAAGGACCTACCTCCGACTGAATGAACAACGAAGGATATTTCTCCTTCATCTCCGATTCCATCTCCGATTCCATCTCCCAAGTTGATTCTCCAACTGAATGGTTCCGCCATAGCATGCGAACCAAGGACATCGTACGGTTGCAAAGTACTTTTTCCTTACGATCCAGAATCTGCACCGGCTCCTCTGAGTATGATAAATCTGTGCTCAGTTCCAATTGTTCGAAGCTAACCACATGACTCGGGTCATGCACATACTTCCGAAGTTAAGAAACATGGAATACGTCATGCACTTCAGCCAAGGCAGGAGGTAGTGCAATCCGGTATGCCACAACTGCCACTCGTTCCAGTATCTCGAAGGGGCCAACAAACCTGGGACTCAGTTTGCCCTTCACGCCGAAACGCATCACCCCACGCATCGGCGTCACTTTTAAGAATACATGATCCTCGACCACGAACTCCAAAGGTCTACGATGAGCATCGACATAACTTTTCTGTCGGCTCTGTGCCGTGCGGAGTCTTTCCCGAATCAAGCGAACTTTCTCAACTACCTGTTCTACCATCTCTGGCCCGAGTACTTGCCGCTCGCCGACTTCGTCCTAACAAATTGGAGATCGACACTTGTGCCCATAAAGTGCTTCGTACGGTGCCATCTGGATGCTCGATTGGTAGCTGTTGTTGTACGCAAACTCCGCCAACGTGAGATGCGTGTCTCAACTAGTCTTCAAATCGATTGCAGACAGCCGTAACATATCTTCAAATCGATTGCAGACAGCCGTAACATATCTTCAAGTATCTGATTTGTCCTTTCTGTCTGGCCATCAGTCTGGGGGTGGTATGCAGTACTGAACTGTAGCTTGGTTCCCAAAGCAGACTGTAGGCTTGTCCAAAAATGAGATAAGAAGCGTCCGTCACGGTCAGAGACGATTGAGGAAGGTACTCCGTGTAATCGAACAATCTCGTCTATGTAAATCTGTGCTAACCGATCGACGCTCCAAGTAACTTTTATAGGCAGAAAGTGGGCTGATTTGGTCAAACGATCAACTATGACCCAAATCGCATCATGCCCCCGTGGCGTCTTCGGAAATCCCACAATGAAATCCATAGTGATGTTGTCCCATTTCCACTCAGGAATAGCGAGGTTCTGCAGCTCCCCGCCGGGCCTCTGATGTTCAGCTTTCACCTGTTGACAGGCCATGCACTGTGACACAAAGGTCGCCACATCCCGCTTCATACCTTGCCACCAGAAGGTTCTGCGTAAGTCCATGTACATCTTAGTGCTCCCCGGATGCAAGGAATATTTCGCATAGTGTGCTTCTGCCATAATTTCCCTTCGGAGTTCTGGGTCGTTAGGAACATATAGCCTTTCTTTCATTTGTAAGGTCCCATCTTCGCCTGCCACAAAGTCAGACATCTTCCCCGCCAAAATCAGTCCGCGTACCTTCGCTAGGAACTGATCGCCCTCCTGAGCTGATTTGATTCTATCACGCAAACTCGGTTCAAGATGGAGTGATGCCAGCTGCACTCCTTGATGCTGAACCCGAAGCTCGATGCCCATCGCCTCAAGATCTCGAAGTAAATGGTTGTTTATGGATAACAAGCCCACGTACTTCCGACTCAGAGCATCAGCAACGACGTTTCCCTTGCCCGGTGTGTAAGCGATCGTCAAATCATAGTCCTTAATCAGTTCTAGCCAACGCCGTTGTCGTAGGTTCAGTTCTCGTTGTGTGAATAGATACTTGAGGCTCTTGTGATCTGTGAAAATTTTGCAAGCAACACTATAAAGATAATGCCTCCACAACTTCAGTGCAAATACAATTGCCGTCAATTCTAAGTCGTGCGTCGGGTAGTTTTTCTCGTGCGGCTTCAGTTGCCTGGAGGCGTACGATATTACCTTATCCCTCTGCATGAGCACACATCCCAAACCGAGTCCTGATGCATCACTGTATATCTGAAACTCCTCTACCCCATCTGGAAGAGCAAGGATCGGAGCTGAAACAAGACGCTGCTTAAGTTCTCGAAAGCTGGCTTCGCAGTCATCACCCCATTTGTATACAATCTCTTTTTGAGTAAGGCGTGTCAAAGGCGAGGCCAGTTTAGAAAAATCCTTTACGAACCTACGGTAGTATCCCGCTAGGCCCAGAAAGCTTCGAACTTCGCTGGCTGATGTAGGTTGCTTCCAATCCACCACCGCCTCTATTTTCTTCGGGTCTACGGCGATGCCTTCTGCCGAGACAACATGACCCAGGAATGCTACGCTGTTCAACCAAAACTCACACTTGCTGAGCTTAGCGAACAACTGATGCTCTCGTAATATTTGCAGCACGGTCTTTAGGTGTTCCTTGTGTTCCGCCTCGTTCTTGGAATATATTAGAATGTCGTCGATGAACACGACCACAAACTTGTCTACATACGGCCGAAACACGCGGTTCATCAGATCCATGAAGGTTGCAGGGGCGTTCGTCAAGCCGAACGACATCACAAGAAATTCGTAGTGTCCGTATCGGGTCCTGAATGCAGATTTTTGAACATCATCTGGTTTGATTTTCAACTGGTGATATCCTGACCTGAGATCAATTTTAGAGAAAACTGTTGCACCTTGCAGCTGATCAAATAAGTCATCTATCCTTGGCAATGGGTACTGGTTCCGCACGGTCGCCTTATTTAGTTCTCGGTAGTCAATACATAGCCGCATGGATCCATCCTTTTTCTTCACGAACAGCACCGGAGCACCCCATGGAGAAATGCTTGGACGAATGTATCCTCGGTCCAATAGGTCTTGTAACTGAATCTTAAGTTCCTTCAGCTCTGCTGGGGCCATTCGATAAGGTGCTTTCGATATCGGTCGCGCATCCGGAAATGTGTCGATGCTGAATTCGATCTCACGATCAGGAGGCATTCCAGGCAGCTCGTCCGGGAACACGTCGAGAAAATCTGCTATAACATCAGCCTGAGCTGCATTTGTACTTTCCTGCCGGGTGTCTCGAACTGAAGCTAAGTACCCTTCACAACCCGAATGCAGCATACGCCTAGCCAAAATTGCTGATATCATCATTGCCGTCTTTGGTGCAGCGCTGCACGAATAGTAAAAGTCTGCCTCGCCGGGTAGACGGAATACGACTCGCTTCTCCGCGCACTCAATTGTTGCATGACAAGCACCTAACCAATCCATCCCGAGAATAATATCGTAATCCTTAATGTCTAATACAATGACATCTAAGGAAAGCTTCCTGCCTCCGATGCAAATATAACCATCCTTACAGATCGCATGGGCGGGCATGTCGACTCCCGAGGGTGTGCTCATGCAAAGATTCATATTTAAGGGAGTAGAAGCTAATTTATGCTCAATAGTAAAATTAGCAGATATGAAACTATGCGTAGCACCTGAATCGAATAAGACTCTAGCGGGCAAATCTCTGAAAAGTAATGTACCTGTCACGACAGTTTCAGAGATGGATGCCTCATCCCGAGTCAGTGCATAGACTCGTCCTTGAGCACCCTGGCGTCGTGGGTTCAACGCCACAGCATTGGCATCACTTGCTGGAGGCCCCCTGTTGTGATTCCCGTGGTTCTGATTCCCGTGGTGCTGATTCCCATTGTTATGATTCCCATTGTTCTGATTCGGTTTTGGCTCACGACAGTTGAAATGCTTGTGGTTCAGACGACCACATTTAAAACATCCAGTAACTCGGCATTCCTCCGCTCGATGCCCTAACCTGCCGCACCTATTGCAGTATGGTGCACGGGACGGGCCCCTATGCTCAGATGTGTGTGGACGCTTTTGTGCTCCAGACCCTCCCATTTCCTGAGGTCGCTTATTATTGTTGGTATGGGAGGTTTGCACATCGGCCTTTGGTGGACAGCGCCCAAAGATCCGCTCGCTGTTCAGGGCAGCTTCATAATATTCCCTGTATGTTTGACACTTTTTGTTGATGACGTCCCTACGCAAATCGTCATTCAAACCCTTCTGAAAGCGGTAGCACCACGCCTGCTGGTTAGGCAAGAAGTGTCCAACAAACTTAGCCAGTTTAGCGAACGCCGAGTCATAATCGTCGACAGACATACTTTCTTGCACCAGATTGCTGAAGTCGTCTTCTTTTTGTTGCCGCATGGCCCGGGGAATATATTGTTCAATGAAGGCAGATTTGAACATTTCCCAGATAATTTTGCAGTTGGGATTGGCATCATAAATCCCTTGCTTAGTGGCTTCCCACCAATCATGCGCACGTAGCTCCAGTTGAACTGATGCACAGGCCACTCTTTTGGATCCCCTAATGCCGACCAGATTGAAGAGTCCCTCCAGCTTTGCAATCCATCCCATCACCATGTCCGGTTCTGCTCGTCCGTTGAATGTTGGTGGATGCATCTTTGTGAACTCTGCCGCACGGCAGGTGTTCCTTGCTGGATGCTGTGTTTCTTCGGACTCATCCTCTACCGCCACAGCCGACGGTGTAGCAGGTGTCACTGTAGCTCCCCCGTTGTTGGATACTAAGGATGCAATCAGTTGCATCATGGTATCCATCTGCTTTTGTTGAGCAGCAAACTGTGCCTGTTGAGAGATGGCTTGTTGTTGCTGCACCTCCATGAGATGTATAAGCCGTTCGGACATATCCATTGAACCCGCTCCTCCGGATTCTCCAGAACTTGTCGGATCGTTCTGGACGGGCTGAGCACTGCTTGCAGCGGCAGTATTTTTCTTAGCCATTGCTACAAAAGAGAGTAGCTTGTTAACACCTCAAAAATGAAAGATTTTTGTATCTATGGGCTCATTGTATAGGCGACTCATCTCATGCAGCGGACGCCGAATGCAACTCAACCGAGAGGCGCATCAAACTCCTTTATAATCTTTTAAAATCCCAAGGACGTAAAGCCTAAGCTCTGATACCAATATGTCATGCCCCGATCCCGAAAGGGTCAATCGTCCTCGCTGGATCCTTCACGAAACCGATTCGTCCTCGCTGGGGCGTGATGTCGTACGAGCCTGGAGTTGCGCTCGTACAAGGCAAGAACTTGCAGTTATAGGAACCCACTTTGAAACACAATTTAGAAAACACATTCACAGATAATTGAACACAAGTGCAGGAAGAAATATGCTTTTTCATTGATAATTCAGAGTAATTTACATAGAGTCTACATTGATGCGCCTTCTCGGCTACTTGAATTACATTAGAAAAGATAACTCAAAATACAGGGCGCGCTCCATCAGATAGTCCCCGTCGTCCATACATTACGCCCTTGTATAGGTTGAAAGTCCAAGCCTCCAAAATGATCTGACTTCAACTATACTTCAAAATAGAGGTGCTCCTAACGCCTCTTCGTCTATCCACTAGCGTTGCACCGTCTGAGTGCCTGAAATAGTTGCCCACAACGTGGGTCAGTACTCAACTTGTACTGGTGAGCGGGATGAACCCACTCGACTAAATCGACACTAGCTTATTAGGGGCGAGCATGCATTAAGATGACTTCTATAAAGAAGCAAGTGAATTCAATTCATATCAGTTGCATATTTTGATAGAAATAAAAAATAGCATTGAATCCAACCAGTGCATCGATTGCTTACTCAACCGATGCACGCCTTTCCTGCAACAAAATACAAGTATACTTACCATCTGCATAAGACAATAAATTAGTATGTGTTCTATTCTATGCGGTCATTGGTGTGATCGACACCTTAGGGACTTATTCCAAGCATTAACGGCGTGCCCTATCAGCCCGGGTAGCAAGCCCCGCTGGAGGTCCCGCAATGCATCGTGACGAACACGAATCAATATTTCCCTCCGGATCGATACGGTTCCAGTGCCCCGGAAAGCCGTTTCGAGGAAATGATAAACCTTGTGCACAAGTTGTCCCAGACCATGCAAATGCATGAACATTTTATATCTCACACAATGCATCGAATTAAACAGATAAAGTAAAGCAGCAATATATATCTTATGTAACAGTTCATATTTTCTTAATACGGTATTCCGATTTTGATATCCCATGGGTCCAAACTCTATCCGAGGCACCAGGCCGTAACCAACAACCAAATTCCCATTCCAACCAACTCAAGTTATAAGGTGTGCAAGTATATAATAAAATTAGTCTACAATTCCCATGTTCCTTTCTTAGTGGCTGGCATGCATTGTGGCTAAGTATTTCCTAGGTGTCCAACCGGGCATCATCGAGTGAACGTTTGAAACATTAGAGATGTTGGCGTAAAGAAGTAGGAAAGAAGGGACCAAACCACTCACTGGTTAAGGGAAAAGTTGCTGAAACAAGGAATCCCGCCTAGCGATGATCAAACGTCAGTTACGCGGACCTGCAACAGCACGAGCATCGAGTTAGAATTCTTGCCTATCCTTCCTTGCCGAACTCCCCAAAATTCAAGCTCCAATCAATAAAACCAACAGCGAAAACCAAGCAACTCGAAAGCAACACCAAATCAAATCCCAAAGCGGCAATCAAGAAAACCAAGCAACCAAACACGAAAACTATTGGACTCGTTTCAATAGAGGCCTTTCCATGAGTTGGAAAGGATCATCGTATTTCGTCCGTGGCAATAAGATGCCGAAGATCTAAGCATACTCTGACGGACTAGCCACAAGCCCAATTATATAGTGCACATCCCGGTCGGATCGGGATTTGAGGCACTACAACGACTACGTGCGCATCGATGGCAGGTCGCAGGGTGCCTTCGAATCATCTTGCACGACTCGCTGCATCAGGTATATAGGAGCTTGCAAATTTGGTGAGCCGATTAAACTCGACAGAGTACTGCTTCACGGTTATATTGCCTTGCCGAAGCTGTACAAACTCATTCTCCTTTTGCGGAAGCACGGAAGGTGGTATGAACTCCTCTTCAAACACGCTACGGAAGGTAGCCACGTGATCGTCTCCTCTTCATCGCTAACGGAGAGAGATCTTCGATGCACGTCCCACCAATCGTGCATGTTCAAACGGAGTTGTAGTTGGGCACACGCAACATGCTTCTCCTCAGGTACCTCTAGCAATTTAAAGTGGTCCTCAAGATCTGCCAGCCAATTTAGAGCCACGACTGGATCTTCAGTCCTCCGAAAAGGCGTGTTGCAGACCTTCTTGAAGTCGGCAAAGTCGAAGGTAGTCAGTTCCTTCTTTTTTGGAGTTTGAGACGTTTCGACTTCAGGCGCTAGTTGCTCCACCGGTGTTGTTACTATCGTTGCGGAATGGTTGGAGGCTAAGGTCTGAAAGAGCTACTGCAGGGCATCTACCTGCTTTTGTTGGACTGCAAATCGGGCTTCAAGATTGATTTCAACCTGCTCTGACGATCTTTCGCCCGCTCCTCGGCTCGCTCATGACGAGCCTCATTCCTCTGCTGGCTCACTTCAAGCATCCACATTATTCGTTCAATTGGATCGACATGGGGCATAGCTCGCTGGCTTTCGAAACTTTTCGAGGTGTCGAAACTACTTTCCTAGGCTTGTACCTCTTCTTGTGGTAGCGCTGATTCTTGCGCTTGAGTCATTCCTTTAAAAAAAATAACTTGCATCAGGCTCATAATATATTATGGACACTCACTGTTTGGAACGTATCTCATTTTGGCCAAACGAGTTCAAGAGTTCGCATTGGGAATAGATCGTTAAAGGAACTTTTCTGATACGAGGGTCAAGGAACTTGAAGTTGTGCTCTGATACCAATATGTCATGCCCCAATTCTGGTGGAATCGATAGTCGTCCCCCGGGCATGATGTTTTACGTGCATAGGTTGCGTAACAAACAAGGCCAAGGTATTTTATATAACGAGAACATATTCAGAGTACGCAGATAATTGAACACAATATTGATACAAGGAAAAGTTCTCTTTATTGATAATGAACAGCTTTTACAAACTCTTAAACAAGTCAGATATTGCCGCACAAGCTTACAAAAGTGGACGCAAAATGAGATAGTCGTCCGGTACATTACATCATTTTACTAAAACTTTAAAATCTATAAACACCTTCGGGCGAAGCTATCGCCTTGCCACAGAGCTCCATAGGGTATATGCACGAGCTCCTGGAAATTCAAACACGCTTCAAAAGTCACGGACAGGGTGTGCCGGTAGGTGGACTGGATTGGAAAGATGCCTTAACTCCTTGCAGGGTCGCCTTGGCGCAGAGAACCTGTTGCAACGAGGGTCACATCAAAATACACTAGTGAAGGTGAGCTAAACCAACTATACCAATCAATATGTTGTTTATGTAAAACATGCAAGTTATTATGTAGTCTTTATATCTTGCCTTAGTTCAATTTACAAGAAAGCAATATATATGGAAAATATACTGAAATAAATATGCCACCGCTTGGTGACTTTTACCTGCCCGTCTGAACCACCTGCACAATACTTACCATGACCTTCTCTGCCACGAAGACATAGTTAGCTTGCACAGTTTAAATATATGTGTGGATTACTGACATGATGCCATAGTGGACGCGTTATACTCATTGACGAGGATGATATGCAACGAAAGTACACGAGACGCTACAAACTATCCCGTCCAGCATACAAGACTAGCATGAAGTTCCGTCCGGATCGATGTCGGTGCCCCAGCGATTGTCCGTAGAAACTAAGACCTTGTGCACAAGTTGTTCATAATCAATCGACGTCTAATACTAAGTTATCAAATAATGCAGTACAAGGCAATATGAGCACGAGATAAATAACATGGCATAATCTGTTTTGCATAGTCTTCCTGATCATTTTATTGGATAGTAAAGTATGTTCTATACATAGCACAAATATAGAAGAAGTATATATTCTAACTAGAATTGAAACACGATGAAAGAATATTCTAAGCAAACTAGCATTCAACAAGGTAACCGTTCACAAATTTATTGACAAGCAAAAAAGTAATCTAAGTCTATTCCTTTTTATCTTGACATCTTTTAGTTATTAAGGTATCGTCTGATCGGAACAATCAAGAAGGCAAGGTTTTTAGATGTGAAGACTTGGAAGAAGGATCAACTAATCAAAGTATAGCCACTAACAAGTTGGTGGAGAGAGAAAATGAAAGAGGTGCTTCAAGACTTCGCTCGTACGACGTCTACTGTACGATCACCTGCATTGCCACAAACAGATGATCAATACCTCTTCTCTCTTTTCCAAGATCGAAACAAAAAATAAATTTAACGGACGAAAGCAATGAAATCTATAAAAATCGTTCAAGAAAATGCAAATCCGAAAATAACTCAAAAGTATGAAAGCAACAAGGCGACAGTGAAAACTAGGCAAGAAAACTTGCAGCGGAGAGGTCCCTCTTGACTTTGCCGCTAAGTCCGTCCTTGGAGCACGGTCCACTGAATATGGAAATCGATTCTGAAGAAGCCAATCCATAACGAGGAAAAGATCTTGATTCAATCTATCTCGATCGAACGATACCGAAAGTATTTCTTAGCCGTGCTCCCCAAAAAGGGGGAACGGGGTACCACACCTTGTCCAAGGTAAACCAAGTTAAACCGAGAATGCTCTCTCTCTCTCTCTCTCTATATATATATATATATATATATATATATATATATATATATATATATGAAATCCAAGGAAATCTCATAAGCAAACACAAGTGTCACGGGCGTGTTTCTAACTCAGGTGCACGAATTACACGGATTACTCAGAAGTGTTGCAGAAGATTGCTAAGGTGTTCAAATATGTACAAAAGTCTAATACTCATATCCGTTCAGATATTCCAGATTAGCAGATGCGATACAATGACTCGCACGCGGATTATCGCTAAGCGAGAATGACTTTATCTATACGAACATGAGTCGCTGGCATAGCCATAATGGACCGTGATATAGTCTTGAGCAAGAATGGTATGCAACTCAAAGAACATGAGACGTTACATGCCATCATGTCCGCACATAAGACTACCAGTCTTAGAGCAAGAATGATGCGAGGAACATGAAACACTACACGCCATCCTACCCGCACATGAAAAAGACAGCGAGAAGTTCCATCCGGATCGGATCGGCCCCAGTTCCCCGGATACCGTCCACAGAACGAGATTCAAAAATCTCCCTTATGCACAAAGTTGTCCGCGACTATGCAAGTCTTAGGTCTACAAATTCACGACATGACATGTTAATTTTTGATTCATGTTTTGAACGAGTATTGCTCCACGAGCTGTAATTCTTGCTTTACTTGATATGATGCAATCCCCTAGCTCGGGAACTACCTTGGCGACCTAACGGTCCCGAATACTTTCAGGTTCAAACTTGCACGAAATGACTATTCAATAGTTTTTTGGCTAACTAGATGAATGCAAGACATGATAGTATTACAAGGTCGTGGCATGAATCTTACAAGATAAGCATAACGATTTTGTAAAGCAGACAATCATTGGAATAATATGAATATAACTTTAAGGAAACATGCGGCATAGCCTTAATTTCAAACATAAGCGATTACGCTAGTACGAGTTTAAAGAGGTAGTACGATGAACTAACAATAAACCAAGTTTCTTTCCATATTCTATGCAAGTAATATAAGATAGGATTATTCTCTTAGCTAGGTGCGTTCACTTATTTTATTAGCATGCAAGGGTTATCGTACAGCGATCTAGCATGTATATTCCAAGTTCTTAGGTGTGCTGGCCAAGCAAAGACAAGTTCATCGTAGCTACCCACCTGAACGAGGGCTTGCCTCGGCGAAGCGAGACTCCGAGTGAACCGCTGAAAACTCCAAGTCCAAGTGCTGATATGCCGTTTGAGTCATCTTGCAGATGAGTGAAGTGGGATGTTACATAATACACCACTTAAAAGATGTTTTGTCCTCGAAACTTACTAAGATAGAACTCATCCAAGAACAACACTTCTATTCCAAACTTGAATATATCACATTTATCTTCAAATCCTCGAGTACACTTATCGTTCCTTTATCCATTCTAAATTCGACTATATCCTTGCAGTCTATCAAATCCTTGCCTCAATCTCTACTGCGCCTAGCGCAGTGTTGCACTACTCAAACATAGGGGTATGTTATAACTTGCTCACACAAGGGACAAACTAGAATTAGGTCAAACCACTCGATGTTCTATCACTTAACTTCTGAGTCATGAATACGTCCCAACAATCACTTGGTATCGCCTGACTAAATCTAGTGTTACGTCTAACAAACATCCCAAAAATTCTTAGAATTTGAACTTCAATATCCACCAATTCCTTGTATGTGACATTTCTCAATTCTAGATCCAATCGTATTAGATACGTAATCCTCTATCCCGAGCCATCGCTCAACCACGCTAGAAATCTTGCACTATCTTCCAAGTTTATCACTTGACGTCCACACGTTTTATCTTCCAAAAAATTATTCATCGAACAAGACCTAGCTAATCCCTTATTCATACATTATGCATATAACAATTATACTCTTCCAAACACGATATACATTCCGATGATATCGTCTGCATCCTAACTAAGTCAAAATTCACGTTTATTCAATCTTCTAGAATGATCTTCAACTTACTTCCATCCTGACACATATCGACTTATATCCAATCCATTTATCAATAATTCCTTTATGTTTCTAATCAATACTTGTTATGACACGATTCATCATCAATTATCTCTTGCCTTATGAAATTACCATGATACCACGAGCGGAGTCGATCAAAATCTAAGTCAATTCCAATTTGATTTCAAATCCTTAGTATTGCACTACCATCGAGAACATCTTCCAAGCACACATTTTTTATTCATATTCAATGTGTCATCCAAGTTTTTTATGATTTATTTCATACGTTCATTACTAACATGAATCCGACAAGTTCTCGATATTAACTTATAATTTTGCTTGCATGATCCATTCGATTTCAAGTAATTCTACTGACAATTTTCTAATTTCCATCATTTGTTCCAATCATGTCGAACACTAACTCTTCTAAGGCACATATCTGAAAACCACATCCTAATTCTAACTATTTCTACCCCAGTACTGACGTCTTACCTAGACAAATTCTAAGGTTGATCACACCAATTCAAATCTCATCAAGGGGTCGTCTGCCTAACCATTATGTCAGCTCACCAGGTCATAGTTACAATCTCGATCACCATCCATAATGTGCAAATCCAGAGTACTACGCTCATCCAAAACTAAGGCCAAACCATTGTTCTTTCATATAGGGTATTCTACCCAAGCTTGCATCACTCAGATTTCAAACATCAGGCATATATCATCCTACCGAAAAAATATCTCAAGCCAGGGATACGAGTCCGTTCAACAAGGCCTTCCTAAGGTAAAATCTATTACAACACAATCCTCGATGCATCATGTGATATTGCAGGTCAAACCAACCAATTCGCATAGTCTGTCTCCTCAGAAGTATCCGCTAAAGTCTACTTATTCATCTATCCAAGTCAAGTTCACCAAGTCACGATTCAATCTCTAAACCATAATTCTCATATCGTATTCTCTAAATTGTTCGACATAATTCACATATTCGTTCACAAAACCATCAAGCACTACTTGCATCAATTTCTAAGCTAACTTATCCTCGACTTTGATTCATTCTCCGACCATGTACTATAGTAATCCTCAAACTCATCGAGCTATCCCTTGTTATGCGTTCATGTCATCCAAGTCACAATTTATATCAAATCTCTTTCTAAACATCAATCTCGTTGCATCGATCTAAGATTTGTCTTCAAGCATTTATTTTGTCAAGTTCGCGTTGATCACAAGTCTATCATTCTTCAATTAGAGAATCCTTGAGCCAATGTCTACCAATCTTTATTACGTTCTATTTTATCGAGTTTGTCCATATAACTATCAAAAATTCCTTTGTACTATATCGCATCGTTCAACCGATTATTAACGTCTAAGGAATACACAAGATCAATTTCTTATCGTCATTTGCGTATCATCAAACCAACTTGATTTCCATATCTAACCTTAAATTTGATTAATCAATTCTTCCAAATTATTGCATATCATCCAATCTGAATTCTCTTTTCGTGCTAACTCTTTCTCGCACTATCGCTTGATTAAGTTATCTTTCAATTGCACTAGTTCAATTCATATATAATCATATTCACCTGTGGCTGCATTCAAGTTTTGCATACCGCTGAGTCTGGATCGTACACAAATTTGAGGCGTACCCTAAGTGTATGTATTTCAACCAAGCTTAGCGATAGCGAAGATGGTTCGAGTGCAGCATATCGCTGAGTCTGGATCGTACACATATTTAAGGAGTCCCCAAAATATATGTATTTCAACCAGCTTAGCGATAGCGAAGTCGGTCAGGCTACGGTGAAGGTACCATAAATTCT
Organism: Iris macrosiphon; assembly: GCA_036927795.1. NCBI lineage: Eukaryota > Viridiplantae > Streptophyta > Magnoliopsida > Asparagales > Iridaceae > Iris > Iris macrosiphon. The sequence continues at coordinate 61,957,563 of JAYESA010000002.1, forward strand.
ATAAAACTTGTAATCCTCGACAGGAAGTTCATATATTTGATTCAATTCTCACGTATCACATAATCTCTTCTGATTTCCTTATTCTTTCTCGACCACGTCATTCGTTTCAAATCCATATCCGACATCATCCCAACTTCTACATAATTTCTATAGAACCTTTTGAGTAATTCTTGTACGAGACACATGATACCAATCTTACTAGGCTACACATGTTCTAAGGCTTTGCACTGATCTCTTGCATAACTTTGCATTGTTGACGAGCTCGTTGCTATCCCGAAATCCATGATCCAAAGAACGTTTCTCCAAGTTTTCCCATACACCACTCCGGTTCAAGCAACACAAAAAATCTTTGAAACCATGTTCGCATCTCTAAACATCCAACCGATATGATCCTTAAAATCTAAGCACGATCCTCAATTTCGTATCAACGGTATCATCTTTCCCAAAATCAGCTTCATTGATAGATATCTCTCAATTTCGTGTTTTGAATCCAACTTATCACATCCGAACGATATTCTAATCTTGCACACAAATATGCTAGCACCAAACAAGTCAAGTATGTAACACCCATCGCTCAGCCCACAATATCTTCTGTATAGTTGTCTTGATCAAGCAAAAATACCCATATGAGATCCATTCAAATAGCTAGACTTATTGTATGGAATATCCTGAGGAATATTGAGAGAGAGCATCTAACGTATTACCCACGAACGAAGTTTCAAGCAGAGAAAATCGATACGAGATCAAGGACGTAAAGTCGAGCTCTAATACCAATATGTCACGCCCCGGCCCCGCATGGCCGTTCGTCCTCGCATGGGCGTGATGCCGCACGAGCCTAAGGTGTGCCCGCGTAAGGCCATGCATAGAACGGGCGGTAAGATAACTAGTTTGCAAGGTCGATATAGCGGAAGCATTGAATAACACAAGTATGATACAAAAACCCGCTCTTTATTGATTCTGAAAAAGTATTACAAGCGACGCTAGGACGAGATTATAAGTCGCTCAAACTCTCTCTCTCTCTCTCAAAACAATAAAGACGTGCTAAGTGGCTGACAACATGGCATGATACATAGGCGATATTCCAACATTATGTCCTATATATGTGCATCAGCTCCAAATGCAACACTCCAATGCTCCAGAGCGAACTCCACACCTTAGCGCCCACGAAGGGGACTCTCTTCACCGAACGGGGTTCTCCCGCTCCCTACACATAATCTGGTGGGTTACTAGAATGGTAGGAGGCTTCTCTCCCACTCAATAAATCCATCACTTTCAATTAGTTATGTGCACTCTATCATTGTTGTCTTTCTAGTCTTTCCTTAGAATCAGTTTTATGGCAAAGATGTAAAGCCTAACTCGTATAGCAGTACACCGTGTGATATAAGAGTAACACGGCGATACTTAGCAACTTACCATTTGTCTTTTTCTGTCCAAGGTAAATCAAGTTAAACTGAAAACAAAATATATATATGAAATCCAAGGAAATCGCATAAGCAAACACAAGTGTCACGGGCATATTTCTAATTCAGGTGCACGAGTTACACAAATTACTCAGAAGTGTTACAGAAGATTACTCAGGTGTTCAAATATTTATAAAAGTCTAATACTCATATCAGTTCAGGTGTTCCAGATTACCAGATGCGATACAATGACTCGTCGCTGATTGCCGCTAAGCGAGGATGACTTAACATATATAAACAGGAGTCGCTGGCATAGCTATAATGGACCGTGATGTAGTCTTGAGCGAGAATGGTATGCAACTCAAAGAACATGAGGTGTTATATGCCATCCTGCCCAAACATGAGACTACCAGTCTTAGAGTGAGAATGGTGTGAGGAACATAAAATGTTACAGGCCATCCTGCCAGCACATGAAAAAGACTGCAAGAGGTTCCATCTGGATCGGATCGGCCCTAGTGCCCCGGAGACCATCCGCGGAACAAGATTCGAATATCTCCCTTATGTACCAAGTTGTCCACGACTATGCAAGTCTTGGATCTACAGATTCACGATATGACATGTTATTTCTTTATTCTTGTTCTGAACGAGTATTGATCCACGAGCTGTGGTTCTTGTTTTACTTGACATAATGCAATCCCCAATTTCGGGAACTGCCTTAGCGACCTAACGGTCCTGAATACTTTATGGTTCAAACTTGCACTAAATGACTATTCAATAGTCTTCCGTCTAACTAGATGAATGCAAGACAGGATAGTGTTACAGTGTCATGGTATGAATCTTACAAGATAAGCATAGAGATTTTGTAAAGCAGACAAGTATTAGAACATTATGAATATAACTTTAAGGAAACATGCGACATAGCCTTACTTGCAAACATAAGCGATTACACTAGTACGAGTCTAAAGAGGTAGTACGAGAAACTGTAACCATCACTTTTCAAGATATGGATATTTTAGTCATTTTGGTATTATTATTATTGATATATTTTATTACATAATAATTTATGTGGTTATATATATATATATATATATATATATATAATATAGATGATTGCGTGTTAGCCCTTAGTTAGACGAGTTGCTAATGAACCCAACTAGGCTTGAACCCAACTAGACTTGTCATGACCATTAGTGCACCAATTAGTTTAGTCATGGTTGATTAATTTAATTAGAGAGAATTATCAATAACCCCTTGTAATTAAATTAGAAATCCTTTTAGTTAAACCCCCATTTATTAAATAACTCTTTATGACAACATGGAGAGAATTTTGGACATTGTGCCTTAGCCAACCCTAACCCTAGTGGCCGACCCTATAAGGAGGGGGGGGGGGAGCCTCCATCTTCTTTATTATTGTTCGTGAAGAAACCCTAAGTTTAGTTCTTCCCTCCAAGCATTCATTCCTCCACCAAATTTCTCAAAATCAACCCCAATCCCTCTCATTTTCATCCCATATAGAGCTAAAAGCTTGAGGATTACAAGAGACTACAAGAAGAGGAGCATTGCTAGAAGTTGGAGTCCATTTCTCATCCTTGTGCTCATTGGAAGAAACCACATTGGGAATCCATCTCCCAATAGGTAAAATCTTATTTTCCTTATCATTTTCATACTATAATGGTGTAATAGACCCATAGGAACCTTTCTTTGGCTTAGGTATACCCATAGGAAGAAGAACTAGGTCCATAGGAGGCCATTGGAGAAAGTTACATAGAGTTTTGTGGCCAATTAGAGAAAACTCTGAGGTGGCACACCAAGTATTTGATGGAATACCTAATGGGTTATTCCTTATTATTTTATATTGTATTTGGTATATTAGATTATGTGTGATGCATATTAGGTAGTGGTATCACATGGAATAGGCTTTTGGAGGATGTATCATAGGTATCTTGATGATGCACATGATGTGTTTGCTTAATTGCCATGCTAGGTGTCCATATAGTATATGCATATCTATGTGTATAGATAATAGTATATTGATGTGTATTTTGTGTGTATATATATATATATATATATATATATATATATATATATATATATATATATATATATATATATTGACATATGGGATTTGTTGTGAGTGTGTATTGGGGTGTGTAGTACTGTGGTCGAGTGACAGGTGTATAGTTCATGTGTGTGTGTGTGTGTGTGTGTGTGTGTGCGTCTTATGTGTGTATAACTATGATATAAATGAGGGGTGTCCTGCATATGAGAGAGGGGTCAAGGTAGAGGGTGATATATGTAATTCAGTAGTGTGCAATTGATCCTATAAAACTAATGCATCAGTAAAATAAGGATGGGTGTGTTATATATATATATATATGAATTTGGAAGAGTGAATGTGGTATGTAGCAGATGTGTCTATAGGAGTGTGTTAGAAGTGTCAGTGTGTTATTGTGGTATGAAAATGGGTGAATGGGCAGTATGTGATTGAGGGATCAGGTTGCTTGTGCATATGGGGTTTGGGGAGCATCACGTGAGTGTTACCAGTGTCTAGGATACTCGAGCAGTATGATATACACGAGAGCAATTACAGGCAAGGTGTGCAGTTCCCTTGCATTTGAACTGCAGATATGGCAATGGGGTATATGTAACAGATGCTTTGTGAGGGGTTGTGTGTGCTGGGGTGTGTGCAACAATTGGTGTAGTGACTGATGTTGAAACTAAGTTGAGGGTGCAGGATCTGATACTTAGTATCAGTAGTATAAGTGAGGGTGAAGATAATAGGAGTGTGGAGGTTGGGCTAAATGAGGTTTTGAGAGAATAGGGTAGTAAAATGTGTGAGTATGTGAATTAGAGTGTGAGGTTGTAGCAACAATAGAGATTAGCTAATAGTGAGAGGAGAGTATACATGTGGTATCAGTGATCTAGTGGGGATGTGATCAGTGTGTAAGTAATTATGCCAGGAAGGAGAGGGTATCAGCAAGTAGTGCATTAGTGTGCCTGTGCACATGTTTAGGGAGAGTGATGTTGCAGTGCATTGGGAGTGAGGTAGGGAATTAAGTAGTAGCAGCAGTGGGCCTTAGAGTGTATCAGTGTAATAGGTTAGAGTGTTAGTATCAGGCTTTAGAGTGACTAGCGGGAATGTGTGCATTTGATAGTGTGACAGTAGGTTGCTGTGGTCACAGCAAGTGACAAGGGGGAGTTGATCACTGAAGGGAATGCAGTGCTAAGTGAGAGGGACCTGATATCTGTGCCAAGAAGAGAGGGTACTGCAAAGTGCAAGGGGTGCAAGGGTTTGGGGGCTCGGGTCTGGGGTATTACAGCAATTGATGCATATCACTATGCAGTCGTATTAAAGGATTGAGTATCTGTGAATAGGGTATGGAATAGTAACTAAGGTATTAAGATATCATATATATAGATACCAAGTTGTTATATATAGGCCAAGGTATTAAGATATAATGATACAAATTAGATGAGGGTTGTAGGCAATGGGTTGTAGTGGGTTGAGTGTTAGTTAAGGTAATAAGTTGAACCAATTTATATATATTAAGTGATAAATTAGATACTAAGGTAATGTTAAGTATTATAAGTGTTAGTAGTATGGTATTGAGTTACCTTAAGATATTGAGGTATATATAGATATTGAAGGTAGTCTCATATATAAATTAGAATACCTACTAGAATGACCTAAAAACCTAGGTACAACCCAATGTTGACTAGTTTGACTCCAAAAGTCAACCTTTGACCTAGTTTGACCCTGTTTGACCAAAGTGACCTAGTTTGACCTAGAAATCACCAATTTTATTTATTTAAACTCCTTTCTCTTCCATTACACCTAGTAACCTGCAAAGTCTTACATAGGTTTCTCTAACACCAGTTCGGATACCGTTCCACCTTATTTGCTCAGGATCTCAGGCGAGTACATTTTTTATTAGTTTTCAGTACTTGATAGTGTATATATCATATGTTCTAGATCTGTTTACTTGATTCTGATACCATGTTACACGGGCTGGTTCTATATAGATCGAATCAGGAGATGTTATTTATTTGACGTGTATATTGGATACTTCTTACACATGTACTTTATCGTGTGCTTCGGGTATTCTTTGTGCTCATATATATCGTGTGCTCCGGGTGCTCATATTATATTCGTGTGCGTAACGTGTCGTGATTTGATCCATGAATATTAGTCAGGGCAGGGGGAGTAGGAGTTGATTATGTGATCAAACCCTTAGTGTATTCGTGTGTATGTCAATTATACCCTATACGTGTAATTGAGTTACCGTAGAATATTCGTGTGCAACCTAAACCGATCATATAATGAACTTGTACTCTAAGGCACTAGTTAGTATCATTAGTTATCTTATTTACAGTTCTCTTATTGCAAGTTCACACTATGTTGCTTGTATTTACTCTTCCAGTTATATTTCTACTTCCTAGTTACCTGTGCATATTGTATTCATTGTTATTGTTGTTATATATTCTCTACCATGTATATGAAACTGCTTTAGAGTTTTATACTTTGCTCCTTTCTTGATTGGATATTTTTTTCCATATGACTGTTTAGAGGACTGGTGTCCTACCTACTACGACCCACAGGATGGAGAGCCAGCTGAGGTAGATCCCTTAGTCCAGGATGATCTGATTCCAGCTGTCGAGGAGACACACCTAGCTATAGCAGACCAGTAGCTAGTATCTTTTATTTGTACTGGATATGTTTCCAGCTTAGACCTTGGCATATTATTTATATTGAGTCTATTTGTGCTATTTGCTAAACTCTAGACTTGGATATTGTGATAACTTATTATTTTCCTTCTTTTATGACATCGCGCCATTATCTATCTCTAGTTTGTTTGATTGAGTATTGATGTTATATATATTCATCTTGTCCACCTTTTGGAGTGAGTTACCATTGACAGGATATACATATATCATTGCATGAGTTTGTTAGATGGTATTGTGGACCTTTACAGCGTTCTACCACTGATGCTGCGGTGCAGGCTGGACTTACCCACGACTCATGCCTAATTTCCCGGGTACGGTCATGACAGAAACTATCAATAATACAAGTTTCTTTCTATGTTCTATGTAAGTAATATAAGATATGATTATTCCCTTAGCTAGGTGCATTTACTTCTTTTATTAGCATGCAAGGGTAATCAACTAGCGATCTAGCATTTATATTCCAAGTTCTTTGGTGTGTTGGCCAAGCAAAGACAGGTTCATTGTAGCCACCCACCTGAACGAGCGCTTGCCTCGGCCAAGCGAGACTCCGAGTGAACCGCTAAAAACTCCAAGTCCAAGTGCTGATATGTCGTTTGAGTCATCTTGCAGAAATGAGCGAAGTGGGTTGTTACAGTGAGAAGGATGAGAAACAGAGAGTGTAAAGGGGTTAAGTATTTTATCTTCACATAGTGAAGGAATAGAGCTTGCAGGATGTTTTGTGGAAGGGATATCAGGAGTACAATGAGGTTGTTTTGACTTTATGGCCTTAGTTTTTGGGTTCTTAGAAGTGAGGACCAATGGAGGACTAGGAGGTGGAGTTGATATGGTTTGGCCCAAAATATAAGAAGGTTTTGGGGAATCTTTTAAAAGTTAGTTATGGACTTCAGGGATTTGTGTAGGGGCCTCTAGATAATTAGGGTGAATGATATGATCTGGAGTTGTTGGTGGGTGGGATAGGTAGTTAGCATGATTTATGGAGGTGAGAGGAAGTTACGATGAAAGGTGAGTCAGAATCTTCAGAGGATGGGTTAGGTGCACCAGATATAGATAATGGCTTGAGTGATATGTGATCATGATCCTTTAGGGTGACACTCATTTTTAATTAGTCGGTCGGGGTAATTACAGCTAGCTGGAGATCTTCCTCCATTGTTTCAGATATTTTAATTGCCAGTCTTTCAGACTGGTTCGCAGTAAATTTCTTAAGCAATCTTGGATATCTTCTTCACTACTTCCCTTATTGAGAGATTTTATGTTATCATCAGTATGGACTTGCTCCCTGTTGGCGATATACCTACTTGAATAGTTGACAATAATTGAGTCATCCAATCTCGATTCTAGCAGTTCCATAATGGAATTCTTATCCTCAGTAGACTAATTCTCTTTGATTGAGGATTTGTATTTATCCAACAATCAACAAGATAATTACATATTATGACCCATAATACCACAGAATCAGTAAAATGCAGGCATCCTTTCATATTTTAATTTTGATGACACATTAGAATCTCCCATGGGATACCTCACTTCATGAACTAGTGTCACGACCAGTACCCGAAATTTGGGCATGAGTCGTGGGTACGTCCAGCCTATGCCACAGCATCGACGGTAGAACACTGTCTATGTCACAATACTATCTATCACAGCTCACAATAATATATAACCTGTCAATAATCTCAACTCCATAAGGAGGACAAGATGAATATAAATATGACGACAATATCAATACTCAATCTCATAATTATATAAAAAAGAGAGGAATGGCACGATAATTCTATAAAGGAAAGAAAAGTCTAAAAAAATATACATCACCACATCAATGAGTCTAGAGTCTAACTATCTCAATAACAATATAAGTCTCCAAATAAAATATACAGCTCAGAGTATCTCAAAGTTTAATAATCCAACTACAAGATGAATGCTAGACTCTAAGTCTCTACTGATGGATCCAATACTGGAATGGGATCCTCCTGATGCTCCTGGGTGTAATTCTTGCATATTTCAGGTCCATAATAAGTGGGGCAGAAAGCCTCGAGATCCTCTGAAAAATGTTATCCCGTCAGGATTGGGGAGAAGCACATAAACTAACAGCAGTTCCATTAATTTAACTAAGACTAAAACAGTAAGCAATAAAAATACAAAATAGAAGAAATATTGGATAATAAAAAAATGATACGCAGATAATTATCTCACAGGTAATAGTGAATTATAAATAAACGAGGAATAGCTGTATTAGCAGGTATAAATTGGAACAAAAATAAATAACTACTAAGTGCCTTGAAATGTTAATTATTATGTGATCGGCTTGGGACGGATCAGGCTCTACCATATATGATTGGCTATGCACAAGTACAATAAGGGATCAGGTCAATCATATATGGGAAGCTATGGGTAAGTAATAAGATCAGGCTACACCCTCGTGTATTGATGGTGAGCTATGCACAAGTAGGTGGTGTATGATCACATAATCAACTAATACTTTTCCATCCCCGGCTAGTACAATAGATCCAATCATGACTCCTCATGACCGGTATCTATGATACTAACCCGCGTATCCACTATGTCAAAAATCAAGCATAACACTACATAGTAGAATCATAGTAATTATCAAAATAAGGAAACTGTCAGAGAAAGTACTCGCCTCTGGTCCTAAGAAAAAGGTACGACTCGGTATCCGAGATGGTGTTACACAATCCTAGATAGGAAATATCATGTCAAATGGTGTAATGAATGAGAAATGAGTTGAAGAATGTATTAATATAATTTTCTAGGCCATTTCTAGGCCACTCTAGCTAAACTAGGTCTACTCTAGTCAAACTAGTCAAACTTGGTCAAACTAACTATTTTTTGGTTGTATGAGCCTATATCTAGGTTATTGGGTCCATACCTTACTTATCTAGGCCATACTAGCTGTATTAGGATATTATAGTATCAATACTATATAGTATCAAAAGATACACAATATATATATATATATATATATATATATATATATATATATATATATATATATATATATTCCTTAGCTAATATAAGATAATATATTAATTAACTTGGCTTTGAGCAATCTTCGTATCACTACCTATCTACCCTCTTGACACTTACTAACAATACCTAGAGGTAAAGTCATTACCTTAGTGTATCACAAGGTAATTACTAGAACTAACATTAAACTCATATTAATACATAACTAAGTAGTATATATATATACCAAAATAATTTACTAACTCATATATAATAACTCATACTAACATATGATATTCTAACTTATACTAACATACATAAATACTAATACATAACTGATATTAACAATTAACTTACTAACAATCTCGCTCTTCTATTTTTTTCTGGCATATTCCAGAAATTCCTAACTAAATAACTAACAGACATCTAATTCTAACATATACATGTATCAACTAATACTAACATTCATATCAAAATCAGTACTTTAACTTCTAACTTATCATACCACTAATAACTAACAGGGATATCTAACATAATAACATATAACTAAACTTACTAAACCATACTAACTAACCAATGACCTACTTGCTGCTGCAGCACCTACATGTTGTGCACAAAGTGTACAGCCCACTGTGTAGCAGACCTCCACTCGACTGCTTACTGTTGGCAGCTCGACCTGCTGTGGTGCCTTACATGTTGTGCACAATTGTGTGCACACAACCCACTTGCACTATCACAATGTTGTGGTGTTCGCCCTCTCCAAATTGCTGTTGTACTGAGCCTATATCTTACTACTTATGAGCATGAGAGAACCCACATTCCCTCCATAACAGTCCAACTACCAAAACTGAACACTAACTATATATACTTACACACATACATATATACATAAACATAGAACTTAACATTGAGTTATAAACCCATATATATATATATATATATATATATATATATATATATATATACATATATATATAACATACCACCCTAAAATAGATATAAAATATCACTAATTAGAGTATAAGACAATTCATCAAACATGTGGAGTGCATCGCCCCGTATCACACTAAATCTATGATACGCTTGCGATACGACCCCAACACAACACCAAATGCATCACAAATAATATGAGAAAGTCTAGAATCATATTTATGAGTAATACAAAGTGCTAGCTACTCCACTACGTGCTCGTGGCAAAATATAACATGTGCAAACCTCCGTGTCAAAGGAAAACCCCCAAATCAACCCGTATCACCAAATTGTCATGATACGACCTACTCGTATCCAATTGTGGACACAAAAATACTCTCATATAACCAATCTAACTCTAATTAGGTCTACCAAACCTAATGACAAACACTTGGTATTCCATTCTCGGATTTTCTCTAAAATGGATACCAAACACAATATATAAATCACAAATAGGGCCATTAGGAGTTCAAAATCCTCCATATGGGTAGCCCTAATGCATGGGTACATTCTATATGTTCTAAAATACTAAATGGAAATAATTAGAGAGGAATTTCAGAATTTATCTATTGGAAGATGGTTTTCCAATGAAAGCTCACTAGGATACGAATTGGACACAAGCACCAAGCTCAGCTCATTCTTCTCCAAGCTCCTTGCAACCACTAACTTCTAGTCTCCTTAGATGGCGATGATGAGTGAATTTGATAAATTTCGGATGGATTTGATGGAGAAATAAAGGAATTTGGGGAGGAACTAAATTAGGAAGTATGGAGTAAAGTAATGAGAGGAGAGAGAGAGAGAGAGAGTCCCCTCTTCCTCCTTCCTCAAGCAATATAAAATGATACCTATGTCCCTATTGGGTTGTCATAAAAAATTAATTAGTTAGGAAGCTTTTCTTCCTAATGTAGGTTAATTTAAATCCTTATTTTAGGGAAGTGGTTAGCTAGTTGGGTCTAAACGGACTAGTCTAACTAATTGGTTAAATTATCATGTCAAGTTGGTTAGGTCCACTAGGGTCTTGTCTAATTAAATAATATATTCACTAACCAATACTAATATTAGTCACAAAATATGGCATACACATTTATATAAAATTTAACCATATTATTTATAATAATACATGACGACAAAAATATTCTTATTCTAGAAATATGGTAGTGACAAGTCTAGCCTCCTCAAAATAATTTTGTCCTCGAAATTAAAACTAAACTAGCACAAGAAACAACAAAACAAGAAGAACTATACCTCAAGGCTTGAAGAGATATGGGTACTGCTCGCACATTTTATCCTTCCTCTCCCAAGTTGACTCACCTGGAGAGTGATGCTTCCACGCTACATGAACCAAGAGATTAGTCAGGTTCCGCAATACCTTCTTCTTTCTTCGATCCAAAATCTCCACTGGCTACTCTGGATAGCTGAAAGTCGGACCAACCTCGATCTTTGAGTGATCTAGTACGTGACTAGGATCTTCCATGTACCATCTTAGCTATGACACATGGAACACGTCAAGTACTCCTTCTAGAGCAGACGACAAGTCTAGTCTGTAGGTCTCTGCACCGACCCTCGCAAGAACACCAAAGGGTCCAATATACCATGGATTAAGCTTTCTCCCTCCACCAAAATAAATCGTGTCCCGTGTAGAAGAAATCCTCATAAATTCCAAATCGTCCACCTAAAACAAATAAAATCTTAACACGCAATCTAAAACAAAGGAATCACAAGAAATACAAAACAAAACCTATACCTCAAACTCCAAAGGTCTCCAGTGGCTGTCCTCCAATGTCGTTGTCTGTCCCGCGCCACCCGAAGTCTATCTCTAATCATATTGACCTTCTTAGCTGCATCCATGACCATCTCTGGTCCCAACAAGGCTCTCTCACTGACATCATCCTAAGATAACAGAGTGCGATATCTCCGTCGATATAAAGCCTCAAATGGTGACATCTCAATGTTCGCCTGGTAACTGTTATTGTAAGAAAAATCTACCAGGTGCAGATGATCCTTCCAAGAACCTCCGAGATCCAAAACACAAGTATGAAGCATATCCTCGAGAGTCTGATTAGTCCTCTCTGGCTGCCCGTCTGTTTGGGGGTAATTTGCGATACTGAACTTGAGCTGAGTGCACAAGCTAGCCTGCAAACTCCTCCAAAAGTAGGAAGTGAAACGACTATCCCGATCTGAGACGATGCTCACAGAAACTCCATGCAATATGATAATATGTCATACGTACATCTCCACTAGCTTCTCCATAGACGTACCCACTTTAAATGGTAAGAAGTGGGCTGATTTGGTCAACCTGTCTACGATGACCCGAATCGCGTATTTCCCTCCTGGACAACGCGAAAGTCCCGAAACAAAATCCATAGTCACATGCTCCCACTTCCACTCTGGAATGGGTCAAGGCTGAAACAATCTACTTGGCCTCTGTCTATCTACCTTTACCTGCTGGCATACCAGATATCTGGATAAAAAGCTCGCTACCTCCCGCTTTATACCATACCACTATATATGCTCTCTCAGATCCTGATACATCTTGTTGGCACTTGGATGCATCGAGTACTGAGAGCGATGCACCTCCTACAGAACCTCCTTGCATAACTCTCCACTCGGCACACATAATCTAGTACCATACCGCAATGATACATCATCAGCGATGGTAAAATCCTCCGATAATTCTATCTGAATCTGTTCTCTGATACTTCTCAGAGTCTCATCATCAAACTGCATGGCCCTGATCTTGTCCATCAGCTCAGACTGTATCTGTAATTCCTATATCTGCATCTCTATACCTGGAACTAGCACCTCAATCTTCAAACTCTCATGATCGGCCAACAAGTGTCTGTCTGTCGTCAAGTACATAACCACCGGATACCTTCTCAAGGCATCGTCGACTACGTTCGCCTTCCCTGGATGGTACTACAATGATATGCCGAAGTCCTTTATCAACTCCAACCACCTTCTCTGTCTCATGTTTAGCTCTTTCTGTGTGAACATATACTTCAAGCTCTTATGGTCTGTAAAGATCTCTATACGCTCTCCCTACAGATAGTATTTCCATAGCTTTAGAGCAAAGATGACCGCTGCCAACTCCAAATCATGGGTGGGTTAGTTCTTCTTATGATAACGTAATTGTCTGAAAGTGTCATGCCCCAGTCCTAAAATACCTAGGACTAGGAATACGTAAGTATGCCAGCCGTATGTATATGGCAACTCCAATATATGGATACCATAATACACACGTACGCTGTAATATGAATGTTAACTCATATGTGGTATATATATTATCACAAGTCATAGGGCATAACTAAATCTCATCCACAGAATCAAATAGAAATAAATAACCAATCAACTATATAACTGAATCTCAATTTGAAGTATTAAGGAATGATAGTCGGGTGGAAACAAATCTACTGCCAAACTAGAATATAAGAAAAATCACATAAGAACATCTAATGAACGATGAGACTCGAAGTGAAGACCTCCTCGAAAGAGATAAATAGCAAGTCCTGATCCATGCTCCTACGAATAGTCAAGATCATCTATACCTGAAAAGGGACCAGGTTCTCAGATGGACGTAACAAGATACATAGAAGCATGCCAATTGAATACAGTAAACATGCATAATAGACAAAAAATATATAAGTACGTTGTACAAGACAATCTATATGAATATACATAATGAGGACAACTTTTCAACGTATAGGCATGGGTAGGCTACTCTATCTAATCTCACAACTCATACACGTCAGGAATATCAGAAATCGACATACCTCAAGGGTAGCGACCAGCGCGACACCAGAAATCGACATACCTCGAGGGTAGCAACCAGCGCGACACAACTACCGTAGTGCATGCTACTATGATTTACCAGAGTAGTTTTAGCCTATACGCCTACTGATTTTCCTCCCCTCCCATGATACTATGTGTCAAGTGTGTGTCAACATATATATAGTATATAATTATGACTGAAAGAAAATACACATGCAATGAATATATAAAATATAATAAGCATGCAAAAGTACTGTAAGCAATTTGACAAGGTATCTTGCCTGGTCTGAAAAAAAGGATAAAGTCCAACTCAAGGCGTCGTCCGATCTACCCGTCACATAAATTAAACAAGTTAGGTTACAAAAGTGGGTGAATAGTTTTTGCCATTTTAATCTATTTTAACTCTAAAAAAAATAATCTAAAATATTATTTTAATCTTATAATCTAATTTTATTGTTAAACCCTAATTTCGGTCCAAATAAAGTCAACTTTAAGAATTTGTGATCCGTGGCACGCAAATCGAGGTAATCAATTGACCAAAAAATCAACCGATTCAAATTCTAGATTTAGATGTGGAATTATATAGATTTCAATGCTACATGAATACCAGAATCAATGGTTTCATAAAATTATAAGTCGGTAAAGAGTTATGTCCATAAGGGTGCACAGATGACAGTTTTCGATAGTTTTCTATTTACGTCTACGTTGCAAGAATTTTATAGTAGACTAAACTTGTATATTAAATTCTAGAAAAATAATTTTATAGAATTTTATCATGTCATATTTTTGAAACTTTAAACGGCTCGTAATTCCGAGTTCGGGATCTTTGAAAATCTTAAAAATACGAAAACACGTCTGATTTTGGACAACTGACACTTTTAGAATTTTCTAGAAAAGTAGGTTCATAATTATTAAAATAATTTATATATTTATAAAACTAACCTTGATATGGTTCTAACAAAAAAATTTGGAGGGTGTTTGGAGTTCGGAGCTAGGAGATATCGTATTTTTAATTCGTCATAACTACTAAAAAATGAGGCTGAATTTATGACGAATTTTGACTCTTTTTGGACGAAAAAGAGAGAAATTTGGGGAAGAAAAGTATGAAGGATGAGTTTATTCCATAAGTCTAATAGGTATTTATAATGGTTGAGACTACTTAATTGAATACGATTAGGATTGGCTAATTTGGATATGATTAGGATCAGTTTAAATAAGAATATGATATGCATGAAGTTGCTTTCCTAGTAGGCTCAGGATTTGAATTAATTTAAAATAGAGTTTGAGTTTATCTCAATAATTTATAATCTTAAATAAAATTAAAGATAATACAAATAATTTATATATAATCTTGTTAATATATATTAACACTAAATTAGCATCTATATAATATTAAGCCTATATATATCCAAATAAATCCTAAATAATTTCAAAAATCCAAATAAATTTCTTAAATTCTAAATAAAATACAAAAAAATATAATTATATATTTTAACCTAAAATAAATATTTGGTAGAAATAATATGCAAGTATGGTATCATAGTAAATCAGGAAAGTCCTAGAAATTTACGTTTTTGATATTTTAATTACCCAAAAATTCTAGAAAAATATCTAAAATCTAAAATAGTCTAAAAATTATTCTAAATAAATATTTATATAAGTAAATATTTCAAAAAATTTATTTTCTAATTAACTAAGAGAATACTCTAAAGAAATTTAATATTTAAAATAATCTATAATAAATATAATAATATAAAATATACACAAAATATCTATTTTGGGTGAGGGGGTTTACAATCTACCCAACTTACAAAAATTTTGTCCTCAAAATTAAAAAATAAGGCATGATTTGCTAAATTCTTTATATTTGTATATAAGGCAAGTCAATCGCAATCGCTTCCAAAAATTTAAATAACAAAATTTATTCAAATCTATCGCAATCACTTCAAAATTAAGATAATCACTATTCAAATCAAAATTCAACCTACTGTAATCTCTTCTCACTTTTTCAAATCATCAACATCCAAATTTAAATTGAATCCATATAACATCATCAAGATTTAAATAACCCACATCAATTTTTATATCACGATCTTCAACTATCATAATCTTCTCTAGATTTTAAATAATAACAATTCTAATCAAATCTTATTCCTATTCTCAACGTATGAATTTTGTACTCTTTCAAATTTTAAATTTAATTTCCATCATCAATATTTTAAATGGGTGATCCAACAATCAAAATTCAACTTTTAATTCAAATCGTCAAATTATAAAAAATTTAAATCTAATTCACTAATTGTTCAAGTCTAAATTTCTATATTTTTCCTCAAACTTTAAATTAATGATTCAACCTTCAATATTCAAAATTTAAATCATGTGCTCAAAGTATAAATATTTGGTCCTCAATATCAAGATATCAAATTTTATTAAATCCTCATCATCTTAATCATTCTTCAAAAAAATTCTCAAAATTTAAAATGACTTAAATATCTCAATCTAATCTTACTTGATCACAATCTAAAAGAAATTTACCTCGAGTTATCAATGCGACTTCTACCCAACTTAGAATTTATCCATCTATCACATAAGGCTATATATTTAAAAAATATTCCTCAAATTATTTTATCATTTTATTCAATGCTCAAAATTTTTAACACCAAATATATCCCCTATGATATGCCCTTAATTACGAAATTAGTCACCAAGTAATGTGATTGACCTATGGGGTATATCAAGTACTCTATGTGTATCAAACTTATACCAAGCACGAGCGTTCGTCTTTCCAAAATAGGGGAAGACGGAAAACAACAATAAAGAATTCAAGAAGGAGGTGATAGAATACAAGTACGGGGTTCAAGGCAATTTTAAGAATTCAAAAGAGAGTTGTCAAGGTAGTTGTGGATTGAAATCTTTTTTTTTTTTTTTTGGTAAATTTTTATTCACATATTCATATCATAACAGTTATGTACCTGATATGATATGCTCTGACTTGTTTAGAGGGCAAGTATATTCATCTAACAAGTTGAGTCAACTATATATCTCAATCCACATAAGGTAGTCGTGCGAAGAGCGAACCAAGCGCACTAAGATTGATCAGACCATAATACACTGATTCTAAATAGACAATTGTATTAGTGTGTGCACCCAATAATACATATGTCATAAAAAAGCTCGATAAAAGAATAAGCTTACAAAACTAGGCTATAATAGCAGCATAAGTCGAGGTAGTTCATAAAATATAAGTATGCTAAATTATGATGAAAGAAGGTACAAAAATAATTCAAGTTCACCAAGAAGATCGGTGTTGTGCCTCTACAGTTGCTATACTAACTTCTTATCTAAGTCTTTGGTCGACCAAATGGGGGTATGGCCTCTAAGTTCTACAGTCTGGATAAACATTATCTTCTTATGCAATTCTATAGTTGGTGTCATTCAATTATAATTCATTAATGGGTTAAAATAACTATATGATACTAGGTTATAAGACATACTAACCAACTTACAAGAATTTAACTAATAGTATTATTGAACAATATAGTGTATATACCTAGTACAAGTCACCTTCCTAACCCCTATCAAGCACGAAAGAAAAGATAAGATTGACGTTGTGAAAGAATCAAGCAAGATGCAATACGAACAATCAAATAAGAATGCGAAATGAAATCAAGGACGATGATTAAATAAGTGGATGAGATCCTATACTCTAATCCTATGAGCAGGCTTGCTCGGTACAATAACGTAACCGAGACAATATGCTCTCGACCTGCATGGGCCATCATAAAAATATGTCATATCCCAGTCCCAAAATACGTAGGACTAGAAATACATAAGTATGCCAGCCGTATGTATATGGCAACTCTAATATATGGATACCATAATACACACGTATGCTATAATATAAAAATTAACTCACATGTGGTATATATATTATCACAAGTCACAGGGCATAACTAAATCTCATCCACAGAATCAAATAGAAATAAATAACCAATCTACTATATAACTGAATCTCAATATGAAGTATTAAAGAATGATAGTTGAGTGGAAACAAATTTACTGCCAAACTAGAATATAAGAGAAATCATATAAGAACATCTAATGAACAATGAGACTCGAAGAGAATACCTTCTCGAAAGAGATAAGTAGCAAGTCCTGATCCGTGCTCCTGCGAATAATCAAGATCGTCTACACTTGAAAAGGGACCAGGTCCTCAGAGGGACGTAACAGGATACATAGAAGCATGCCAATTGAATACAGTAAATATGCATAATAGACAAAAAATATATAAGTACGCTGTACAAGACAATCTATATGAACATGCATAATGAGGACAATTTTTTAACCTATAGACATGGGTAGGCTACTCTATCTAATCTCACAACTCACACACACGTCACGAACATCAAAAATCGACATACCTCAAGGGTAGCAACCAGGACGACACCAAAAATTGACATACCTCGAGGGTAGCGATCAGCGTGACATAACTACCGTAGTGCATGCTAGTTACTACGGTTTACCAGAGTGGTTTTAGCCCATACGCCTACTGATTGTCCTTCCTTCCCATGATACTATATGTCAAGTGTGTGTCAACATATATATAGTATATAATTATGACTGAAAGAAAACACACATGCAATGAATATATAAAATATAATAAGCATGCAAAATTACTGTAAGCAATTTGGTAAGGTATCTTGCCTGGTCTGAAAAAAGGATGAAGTCCCAACTTAAGGCGTCGTCCGATCTACCTGTCACATAAATTAAACAAGTTAGGTTACAAAAGTGGGTGAATAGTTTTTGCCATTTTAAACTATTTTAACTCTGAATAAAATAACCTAAAATAGTATTTTGATCTTATTAAAATGTGACTTTATTGTTAAACCCTAATTTCGTCCAAAGAAAGTCAACTTTACGAATTTATGATCCGTGACACGCAAATCGAGGCAATCTGTTGACCAAAAAGTCAACTGATTCAAATCTTGGATTTGTATATGGAATTCTATAGATTTCAATGCTACATGAACACCAGAATCAATGGTTTCATAAAATCACAAGTCGGTAAAGAGTTATGTCCATAAGGGCGCACATATGACAGTTTTCGGTGGTTTTCTATTTACGTCTACGTTGCATAAATTTATAGTAGACTAAACTTGCATGTTAAATTCTAAAAAAATAATTTTATGGAAGTTCATTATGTCAAATTTTCGAAACTTTAAACGGCTCGTAATTCCGAGTTCGAGATCTCCCAAAATCTCAAAAACACGAAAACACGTATGATTTCGGACAACTGGCACGTTTAGAATTTTTGGAAAAATAGGTTCATAAATTATTAAAATAGTTTATATATTCAAAAAACTAACCTTGATATGGTTCTAACAAAACAAATGGAGCGCATTTGGAGTCTGGAGCTAGGAGATATCGTCTTTTTAAGTCGTCATAACTACTAGAAAATGAGGCTAAATTTATGACGAATTTTGACTCTTTTTGGAGGAAAAGGAGGAGAATTTGGGGAAGAAAAGTATGAAGGATGAGTTTATTCCATAAGTCTAATAGGTATTTATAATGGTTGAGACTACTTAATTGAATACGACTAGGATTGACAAATTTGGATATGATTAGGATTAGTTTAAATAAGAATATGATATGCACGAAGTTGCTTTCCTAGTAGGCTCGGAATTTAAATTAATTTAAAATAGAGTTTGAGTTTATCTCAATAATTTATAATCTTAAATAGAATTAAAGATGATACAAATAATTTATATATAATCTTATTAATATCTATTAACACTAAATTAGCATCTATCTAATATTAAGACTATATATATCCAAATAAATCCTAAATAATTTCAAAAATCCAAATAAATTTCTTAAATTCTAAATAAAATACATAAAAATATAATTATATATTTTAACCTAAAATAAATATTTGGTAGGAATAATATGCAAGTATGGTCTCATAGTAAATCAGGAAAGTCCTAAAAATTTATGTTTCCTATGTTTTAATTACCCAAAAATTCTAGAAAAATCTCCAAAATCTAAAATAGTCTAAAAATGATTCTAAATAAATATTTATATAACTAAATATATCAAAAAATTTATTTTCTAATAAACTAAGAGAATACTATATAGAAATTTAATATTTAAAATAATTTATAATAAATATAATAATATAAAATACACTCAAAATATCTATTTTGGGTGAGGGGGTTTACAGGAAGCATAGGCACTCACGTTCCTGTGCTGCTGAAGAACACAACCCAAACCTTCCCTAAAGTATCACTATAGATAGTAAATCCGCTTGACCCTGATGGCAACGTCAACACCGGAGCTGTCGTCAATCACTCTTCAGCTCATCAAATGCGGCTTGACAATCCTCTGTCCAGACAAACTCCATATCCTTCCTGGTCAGCCTAGTCATCGGCTCTACAATCCAGGAAACTCCTGATCTTTGCCTCTGAACTCGGAGTAGCCCACAACTCCACTATTATGATCTTTTTTGGGTCCACAGAGATCCCGTCACCTGTCATCACATGCCCAAAGAATTTAACCTTGTTAAGGAAGAATTCATAATTTAAAAGCATCCTGTAAAGCTCCTCCTTTCTAAGAGTCTAAAACTATCCTCAGGTGCTCCTCATGCTCCTCTGGTGTCTTCGAATACATAAGAATGTCATCAATGAAAACTACCATAAACTTGTCAAGGTACTGGTGGAATACCTTGTTCATCAGCTTCATGAATACCGTCGGGGCATTAGTTAACCGAAACATCATCACCATGAACTCAAACTGGCCATACCATGTCCGAAAAGCTGTCTTTAGAATCTCTTCCTTTTTTACCTTCACCTGTTGGTAACATGACCTCAAGTCTATCTTCAAAAATATCTTCACTCCGCTCAACTGATCGAAGAGATCATCTATCCTCGGCATCGGATATTTGTTCTTGATAGTGAGGTTGTTCAGAGCCTATAGTTGATACACATGCATACTGACCCATCCTTCTTTGGTACAAACAATATTGGAGCACCCCACGGTAATGAACTAGATCTGATAAAGCCCTTGTCCTGCAAGTCATCAACTTGCTTCTTCAACTCTGCCAGTTCGTTATTTTTTAACCTATAGACGTGATGTGATATTGGCTCTGTGCCTGGCACCAAGTCTATAGAGAAAACAATATCTCTATCTGGTGGAAATCCCGGTAACTCCTCTAGAAATACATCCAAAAACTCCGCTATCAAAGGATGTGGCAGCTCCTTCTCTTCCACCATGGCTCCACAAAAGATGCCCTTGTTCTGCTCAGCTGCTCCTCTGGAAATCTCGAACTCTGGCTCTCCTGGTGGTCAAAATATCACTCTGCCTCCACAATAATCTATATTAGCATGGTGCCTACTCAACCAATCCATCCCGAGTACAATATCATATCCCAGAAATAGTATTTTGAGTAAGAACGCACTCAACTCCCGGCCTCCCAATAAAACTCTCTGATCCTTAAAAAAATTACTGACTAGGATAATGCCTCCCCCAGTCATGATCTTGTAATTCATAGCCAAGGGTTCAACCTCTAAACAATGCTTAAGAGCAACAGATACAGATACAAAGCTATGTAAAGCACCAAAATCGAATAAAGCAAATACTGGAATATAATCGAGAAGAAATGAACCTGTAATCATGTCTCCCTCTGGCTCGGTCTCCTCAACCGTCATAGCGAAAGCTCTCCCCTGAGGTGCACCTCTTTGCTGCTCCTGGTGCTAAGAGAACCTCTGCTGCTATGACGAAAGTAGAGGTCCCCGATGCTGAACTGCGGGTGGCCTCGTTGGTGCTCCCTGAACCGATGCTCTAGCTGGTCCTTCCTGAGATGAACGAGCTAGACAATCTCTCAGCTGGTGGCCGGGTTATCCACAGAAAAGGCACACTCCCAACCTCTTCCGATAAACCCCCTAGTATGTCCTAGCTTTCCATATAATACACAATGAACGGCCTGTTGTGCCTGTCTCGGTGGTTGCTGCTGGTGATGACCACGAGCTGGTGCCTGGTGCTGCAGGTAATGGTGCTCTCTGCTGCTGCTGAAAGTGGGGAAGCTTGGTCGGTCCTGCCCTACCACTCGTTCCTCCAGAAACATCATATCATCTCTTGGGCCCAAGGTCCAGATCAACCTCAGCAATTTAGGCATCCATCAGAATGCCCTTAAAGGTAGCAGTACGACATCAAGAAGTACGAGACTTGATCTCTCTCGTCAGCCCCTTCGCGAACTTTCGGGCTCGATCTCATGGGTCTCGAATTATCGACGGTGCAAAATAACTCAAGCGATAAAACTCTGCGACATACTCGTCAACCGACATGTTCCCTTGGACCAAGTCATGAAACTGACTCTCCAAGGCTCCCAAGACACGTCGGGAAAGAAATTCTCCTTGAAACGCTCCTTGAAAGCCTCCCAAGTAATTCCTTGAGCAGTAAGTCTCTGCTCCGTAAGATACCACATGAGTGCGATATCGAACAACTGGCTGGCGGCTGCCTCGATTTGTAGGCTCTCTGGAATCTGAGCCAAACGTAAGTTCCCCTCTATGTCCTCCAAACAGTCGTTGATATAGAGTATCCCCTTGATACCCTTGAACTCCAGAGGTATCATCCTCTTTAAGTCCCTATAGTGCCTGGCCTCTGCTGCTGCGACTGGCAATGGTGCGGCTATGCGACTCTCTCCACTTCTTGGTGAGCCACCTGGTGAGCATTCTCCATGCTTTCCCTCATCATCTCAGTCTGAGCTTGGTGAACCTCTTCTTGTACCCTCTGTGCCTCAGCCTGAACTCGTTGAGCGTCTGCCGACATCCTCTGAGCATCCAGCATGCATTGGATCAAGGCAAATATCTGTGCCCCGTCAGCAGGCACACCTCCTGAAAATAGAATATGTGGTGGTGGTGGAAGGTCCTCTGTAAAAGCCGGAACAACCCTCGTGACAGGTGGGGGAGAAGGAATCCTGAAGGTTGCTAAAACTCCTACATGAACAGGTAAAGTAGGAGGAGCAACTCCAGCTGTCTGGGTGGCAGGTCGAGAGGTGGCAGACCTCTCGGAAGCTGCGGGCCCTGATCTCTGTGACCTAGTCTTTGGCAGCATCATAAAGATAGATCGAAATAAGAAGAAGTCAACTAAGGCTAAAGATACGATATTATCAAAGAAGGACAGTAAACTTTAAAGGAAGCAATTATTCAGAATGATAAGAATTTCAAAATTTAATAAACTATAATTTTTTTAGTTGTGATTGAGTATACTCTCATCCAATATCATTTATCCTATAGCAGGATCGTAATAGTACTCTAAGTCTGAGCACTACTATGATATCGTACTAGTTGCGACTTCGATACTCGAAGACCTGTATGAGCCACAATAAAAACGTGTCATACCCAAAATTGGGTTTGAGCCATGGGTACGTCCAGCCTATGCCGCATCATCGACGGTATAATACTGTATAGGTCACAATACTATCTTTCATATCTCACAATAATATATAACCTATCAATGATCTCAACTCCATAAGGAGGACAAGATGAATATAAATATAACGATAATATCAATACTCAATCACATAATTCTATAAGGAAGAGGAATGGCACGATAATGATATAAAGGAAAGAGAAGTAAAAAAAATATACAGCATATATCATATACATAATATACCACCCTAAAATAGATATAAAACATTACTAATTAGAGTATAAGATAATTCATCAAACATGTGGAGTGCATCACACCCGTATTACACTAAATCTATGATACGCTTGCGATAAGATCCCAACTTAATACCAAATGCATCATAAATGATATAAGCAAGTCTAGAATCATATTTATGAGTAATACAAAGTGCTATCTACTCCACTATATGCTCGTGGCAAAATATAACATGTGCAAACCCCCGTGTCGAAGAAAAATCCCCAAAATAACCCGTATCACCAAATTGTCATGATACAGCCTACTCGTTTTCAATTGTGGACACGAAACTACTCCCACATGACCAATCTAACTCTAATTAGGTCTACCAAACCTAATAACAACACTTAGTGTCCTATTCTCAAATTTTCCCCAAAATGGATACCAAACTCAATATAGAAATCATAAATAGGGTCAATTGGAGTTTAAACTCCTTCCTATGGGTAGCCCTAATGTATGAGTACATTCTATAAGTTCTAAAACACTAAATAGAACTAATTAGAGAGAGAAATTTTAGAATTTATCTATTGGGAGATGGTTTTCCAATGAAAGCTCACTATGACACGAATTGGACACAAGCACTAAGCTCAACTTTTTCTTCTCCAAGCTTTTTGCAACCACTAGCTTCTAGTCTTCTTAGATTGTAAGGATGAGTGAATGAGGAATTTAGGGTAGATTTGATGGAGAAATAAAGGAATTTGGAGAGGAACTAAATTAGAATATATGGAGTAAAGTAATGAGAGGAGAGAGAGAGAGAGAGAGAGAGAGAGAGAGAGAGAGAGAGAGAGTCCCCTCTCTAAATTAGGGTCGGCCCTCTCTTCCTCCTTCCTCAAGCAATGCAAAATGAAACATATGCCCCTATTGGGTTATCATAAAGAATTAATTAGTTAGGAAGTTTCTCTTCCTAATGAAGTTTAATTCAAATCCTTATTTAAGGGAAGTGGTTAGCTAGTTGGGTCTAAATGGACTAGTCTAACTAATTGGTTAAATTGTCATGTCAAGTTGGTTAGGTCCACTAGGGTCTTGTCTAATTAAATAATCTACTCACTAACTAATACTAATATTAGTCACAAAATATGGGCATGCACATTTATATAATCTAACCACATTATTTATAAAAATACACAATGACAAAAATATTCATATTCTAAAAATGTGGTAGTGGCAACTAGAGTCTTCATAACATCCAGTGATACTTTAGCCCTATCAAATAAAGACCAAGTATCAATGTTGGCTTGTGTTATCGGACATACTTTGCCAAGGATCGAGGCAAGAAAAGTGATGAAGTATACTGTTAGGAGATTAATAGGTAAACCATTGAATTGGATCCAAAACTTCACCATATTGAACATATATTGATTCAGAGCCTTGTTCGCCATGTAGCGCTCCAAAATGATAAGATTATCTTTCATTTTCTAGGGACCATTAGATAGAACAAAGTTGACATTGTCCATGCAATCAAAGTTAGCCGAAAAGGATCTATTGTGGTATTCAGAAACTTTGAATCTAGCCTGAGTTTTTCCAAATCTTTGGCATCACAACCTTCATCATTACCTGGACAATAGGCTATTTTGGATCATGAACCTTGAAGAAGATAAACTTTTTTCCAATCATCATTGCTGAGATTGGACACAGTTATGGACATGGAGGATGAGATAAGAGGCTCTCTAGGAACTAATAGGTTACAGAGTTTCCTATATACTTTCTTAACTTCTTGATTGGACTTAAGCATTATAGTTGGCAAAAAAAGGGGGGGAGGGAAAGATGAAGATAGGATTAGGCGAAGGAGAAAGAGGAGGAGGATAAGGAGGGAAGAGAGATTTGAAACACTTTCATTGGAAAAACCATAGGGAAAGTCACCCGGGCATGAGGGGAAGTTTGAAGATCTCTAAATGGATTTGTTTATTTATTGTGCTTGAAAGTGGCAATTAGTTCCAAGGGAAAGTTGATTTTTTATTTTAGAAAAATATAATTTTATTTATTGATAATGGTAAGTTACAACATAATCATAGGTAAGATCATACATCCTTAACTCTTTTTATGTCATACAGTTGACATCGTACTCAATGTTATGCAAGATTCCTATTAGGGAGGGGTTCATCGCTTCAAATATATGCTTATTCCTCTATCTTCATATATGCCATATGTTGGCAGCGACCATCCTGATACGAGGTTGTTTGTACCACTGGATGCCCCTATTTTGATGATTAAAAATATGCTTAATCTAAGCTCGCAAGCCTCTCGATGTACCTGCCACTATATTCAGCTTGAGGCATTGATCATTCCAAATATCCCATGTATAGTCACATTTGAAGAATAAGTATAAAGATGTTATTTATTATGTACACATATCTTGCATCCATGCCCTTGCAATTGAATTCCAAATCTGGCTAGTCAATCCAGGGTTAATGATCTTCCTCGAATTATTTTGAGCATATTTAGTTGCATCTTGTTTACAAGCCCTTTAACCCAGATTGGTTCCATTTGATGGGAAGACAAAGAATCCACACGGATATGATCATATGCCGAGCGAAAGTTAAACTTTTCCTTTGAAGAACCCTACTAAACCCATACATTACTTTCTTTGTTTGGAGCCATGTGGACATTGGTGATATTGGCTTGAATTAACCATCCAATCGGATGATGACCCATGTCCCAGGTGTCCCCTCGAATTAAGCTACTAACCTTCTGGTTACATCCTATGGTAACAAATATATCCGAGCCCATTCGCTCTACGAGACTATGGTGATCTAGCCACGGATCAAACCAAAGATGTATATCGGCTCCATTGCCGATTTGTCAAATAATTAATGACTTAATTTTACTTTTGTAAGACATAATAGATTTATATGTAACCAAGAAGTTATTCAGAGCATCTACCAAAAAAAATTATTTCTTCAAATATCGATTATGCATCCATGTAGCCCATAATGATCTCCCTTCAAGGAGGTTCCAAGTAAGTTTTAGTCCTGCAGCATCCCGAAGTATGAATAATGATCTAAGTCCCACTCCTCCTTCTATTTTTGGATGATATAGGTCTCTCCATGCAATAAAGTGTAGTCCTCCTCGCCAAATAAAGTCAGCATTGTAGAAGCATGAAAAATATGCATCCATGCATCCAACAACCATGCGCCCCAAAGTAAAGCTCATAAAAGATTGGGCCACAGAATCATCATGCGGCCCAATAAGGCGACATACATGTGTTACATGCATCTCTGGCCCCATGCATCTTATACACCGTGCATTCCATGCGTCTCTGTCCCCATGCACCCCAGACTCCATGTGTTCCATGCTCTAGCCCTATACGTCCCAGACTCTATGCGTTACATGCATCTCTAACCCCATGCGTCCCAGGATCCATGCGTTCCATGCGTCTCTGGCCCCATGCGTCACAGACTCCATGCGTCCCATGAGTCTCTGACCACATATGTTTCAGACTCCACGAAGACCAAATCTTGTTGTTACGGTAGGAGTAATTCTCTCCAACCAAGTGTGAACCATGTGTCAAGCTGACCAAGTCACATCCAAAAAGGATGAGAACCAACCAGACCTTCAGCAACAAAAAATTTCAACAAGCGCCCACGTGACAGCCTGGCCCACTCGTGATTATAGCTGCACCCTGTTAAGGAGGCACATGTGGCACCCTCTAGCATCCATGCGGCCCAATATATGTGCACCCAAGGATGACTATATATACCCAGATGGTCTGCCCAAACAAAGGGGACGGAGACACATGGGTCGCCAAACAGAGAGAGAACATATAGAGACGAGTAAAGAGAGAACATAAGCTTCTTTACTCTGCATCGGATCGTCAACGGAGCAAAAGAGTCGCTATACTTTTCAACCTCCATCGTCACACCCCAGATCAAAATATTGTACTTAGATAATTCTGTTTAGGATTTTTCTACTCTTTTTTGTTCCTTAAATACAAAGTTTACAAGAACTCATTTAATGGCGAACAAGATGGCGACTCTGCTGGGGACTTCTTTCTCCTCTGATGAGAAAGTTGTGATGCAGTCTGACGTAACCAAGCTCAGATCAACTCATAGGATGCTAGTGGTCCGCTTAGACCAATAGGCTTTCGAGGAGATGCTCTCGGAGGGAAGCGCTAGTCCGTCGTCAAGGCTTACAAAGCCCAAGGAGACCAGTAGGACGTGGGTAGCAAAGGCCACTGTGCCTTATCCTACTATAGTGCACTCCCTGTCTGTCTCTATCTTTCTTTCTCTCTCTCTCTGATACTGAAGATGCACATCATGCTTCCACTCAGGCTATCCCCGCTCATACGGCCTCCTTGCCTGAAAAGGAGAATGCTCAGCACCCAAACTCTAGCAGAGGAAAACAATATGATGCCAAGAGTTTCGGGGTTGATACACAGCCCATGTGGCCGTAACGATGGATGCAGAGAAGAAAGCAGTAAGGGGCTTCCAGCTCAGTCTCATGCGTCTCTGACACCCTCAGAAGCTCTGTCTTTGACAGAATCTCATCCGGCCGTGCTTCCATGCAACTCTTTGAGGAAAAGTCAAAACTTGGACTCTTCGTACTATGCGCTAGTGCGTACTAAGTCAAAGAAGTCTAGGGAAGTTTGTTCGTCAAGCTCAAATAACTGTCCATTTGGCTGACCGTCATCGGGTATCGCTAACCGTCATGCGGGTCCCTAATGGAAAGCTATATAAGACCGTCCTGTGTGTCTAGCCCGTAGCGGCAAATGGATAGGGTCTGTCTCAAAAGTCTTTCACTTATGATCTGGGAAAAGTTCTTGTATGAACTTAGATCAGGGAGCAAAGGCAGCACCCACATACCAGTGTGCTTGGTCTACCCGTCCTCACAAAAAGGGTACAAAGGTGAATCATCCCTCGCCTGACTTACGCAACATAATCAATCACAAGCGCAAGATAAGGGATACAACTATGACACATGAAGTATCCTCCTTAGGACATCATTGTGCAAAAATTATTATCAATTACTGCTGCAACAAAGTAGCAGTACCCACAAACAGACAGTCGATATTCCAATGACTGCATCCGAAGGCACCTAACCGGCAATAACCCAAAAATATGTGCAAACACCAGAGGAGGGGGAGCTACCATTCGCCTCATATTAATTTACTCGGAATGACCCTTCCACCATGCGAGAAAGGAAGCCCAACACATCCAGTCCATCACTCTCAACCAGCGCATTGAGAAGGCGACTACCAGGAGAACCAGCAGCGGGACCTGCGAAAGGTGTTTTCCAAGATACCCGATCGAATAAAAAACTATCAACCGCTGGGGGTAGTTCTTCCTCAGGACCCCTGGTGGTTACATAAGCTAGGGATAGTAATACCCCAGACCTATATAGCAACCCGGCATTCTGAGAAGATGGTGATTCCCAAGGAATAGGCTCCGAGATCCCTGGGGGTGGCCACCCTCATCAAGATGATGTAGCCTCCTATGCTGGGGTAGTAATCTCTCATAATTCGAGGAGGAGGTGACGCTACCTGATGACTACTTCCGGCAAGAATCTGAGACGGAAAGTGCGGCATCCACTGCCCCGTCAATCTTTCCCCATGTGAGGACTGTATATATGGCAGGGGACGATTACGAAGCCCTTAGCGACCAATATTGCCTCGAGACTCTTGAGTCCATGATACAGACGATAAGTTCATCAATGCAAGCCTTAACCCAGGCAATGCTGGAAATTAAAGCAAACATAGTTTTTCAACCAGCAAGGGCTTCTGGACAAGCAAGCTTGGACCCTGGGACCAACGGTGACTCTGACGCAACTGCTCCATCGATAGGTGGTAGTCACCCCTGCCTGGCCCATTTGTCCCTTGTGCAGGAGATGAAGCTAGAGAAGCAATTAGGGAAATCTGGGAACTCCGGGCTCGCCTAGATTCCATGGACAACCGGGACTCTCTGCACAAGCTCAGAATACGACAACCATACCCCCGCGAGTGGAGAGAAGTGTCGTACCCACCCAAGTACAATCCCTTAAACTTGAACCCATTCGACGAGAAGACTTTCTCCCATCAATATATGAGTTATTTTGAGACTACAACATGGCACCTACCTTGCAGTGACACACTCCTCACCAAGATCTTTGTATGAGTATTGTCCGAGGTAGCATTCTTCTTGTTTTGCATCCTACAAGATAACTGTATCTCGTCGTTTGATGACCTAAAGAGTCATTTTCTCAAAACATTCTATGACAGAGGAAGCGACATAACGATGTCCTCCCTGATGGATGTTACCCAAGGGGAAAGTGAACTCGTCCAAAATTATATCGAGTGTTTCCGCCAAGCAGCACTGAGGTTGCCCCAGTCAATCATGAGTCGACATTGATAAAAATGTATCTCAGAAACTTACTTCCAGCAGTCATGTTCTGGATGGGCGACGGTCAGTTTAAAGACTGGACGACATTTATCATAAGTGTTGTCAGCACTGAGAAGAAGGTCAAGGACGTCCGTCTCTTGGAAATACAAATCTATGTCATCGATGATAGGGGAAATGTCCCAACAATAACAACAGCGGGAACAACAGCCACGATGGAAAAGGGAAGCAGGCTCTGGTGGCCAACTTAACCAAGAAGCCCGAGCAAAAGTCGGGTGAGATTCCAAAGCCCAAGGAGACTTACTCCTTTGAAGATGACAATGTCATGACCATCTTCGATATACTGATGAAGGGTGGTAAGCTCTGGCTCCCCGACGTCAAATGCCCTGATGAGGCAGTCAACGTAAATAACCCAAAGTACTGCCACTTTTATCGAAATATCCACCATGCAACGCGGGATTCCTACACACTCAAGCGATAAATCCAGCGCCTTCTTGACACTAAGTCCCTCACCTTGGACTTCGACGACAAAATCTTTACCGCCAATAAGGTGTCCCTCCAATTCGGTAACTTCTCGGCAACGGAGGCACATGACAGAGTAATCTCTATTCCTAGAGCAACAATGGAGGTTGTTAACCTCCCACCAGCTCGTGATCAAACATTCGGGCTGATACCTGTCATCACATCATAAGGGGAGGTTATGTGGACTCATCCAGACCTTGCGCCAGACGTAATGCAGCAAGTAACACCTTCCGCCACCAAGTCCAAGGGCAAGAAGTCCAAGTCCTGCTACTCAGTTTCCCTCCCATATGAGGAAGCTATAGTAGAAACAACGAGGTCAGGCTTGTCATACTGACGATGGTGTACTCCCGACTATTATACCGACCTCCTCTGATCCGGGTCCATCCCAGTCTCTGCAAGCAGACAAGTCTAAGTAAAAGGAAGTTTACTTTGATAAACTGCTGCGGAAGGATACAACTCTGGGGTTGGAAAAATCATATAACTTTGATATCTTGGCTAACTGGCTAACACTCCAGCAAAGATGTCACTATTCGAGCCTCTGCGGCTCTCCAGAGACAGTTGGGACACTCTGAATGAGGCATTGCAGAATGTCTACATCTACCTGGTGTAGGTCAAACCGTCTGCTGAGGATCCGGCTGCTTGCCCCTACTGCAATGATATCATGGAGGCAATACCCAATATTACATTCTCGTAGTAGAACATGTTGCTAAAGAATAACAATGCACATTGATTCTGGTTCGTCAATTAGTATCATCCTATGGATTCTACTTTAGACCTTGGGTATTCTGATGCATCGCCTGATAGCCACTAATACTGCCATTATTAGCTTTAACATAGGAATGAGCTACCCTCTGGGCAAGATTTACTTGAAATGCCAGATCGACGACTTAAAAGAAGAGGTCACTTGCTATGTCATTGACGTAGATGTATCCTACAATGTCTTGCTCGGACGCCCATGGATACATGAATATATAATCGTGCCGTCGACCCTACACTAGTGCCTGAAGTACGTCGACAAAAACAGAACGGTCAAAACAGAGTTTGTTGATGTCAATCCGTTCAAAGGGATCGAAGCCTATTATTCTGATTTGATCCTTTACAAACAGGTCTACCAAGATGAAGGTGGCAATGACATCAATGATGAGGCAGAGACTGGGACAACACTAGAAGAGCCCTTAAGAGTCCGTCTAAAGGCACGCGCTCCCGACACAACCTCTTCCCTCATTATAAAACTACACGGGAAGGCATCCGAACCTTTAGTCGTCCACCTTTTTAGGACAGATCGATCGTCGAAGGAAGGCCCGACACCATCCACCACGTCCGAACCTCTGGTCGTTCGCCTTCACATACCGAGTCAACCACCGAAGGATGCTCCACTGCCTCCACCACGTTCGAACTGCTGGTAGTAAAGCTATACAGGAAACCTCCAAAATTATCGCTGGCACTAGGGTAGATCTCAGAAAGGACGAGCTGGAGGAGTACGTAGTTGCTCACGCAAATGCCCCTTCTTTTGACGATATAATTCCTAAAGAAAAGATACCATATTTTATGAATAGAGGGCTATCTTTGAACTAATATAAAGTTACACACATAAGCACACTGTATTCCATAGAGCACGGTCTGGACCTGCACCTACAGACACAGGTGACTACCACCTATGCTGTAAACTAGATTCTTCCTAACCAAAACTCTTACTTCCTAGTTCCAGCTAGGAAGAGGGAAAACAGACGCATCATCTTCGATAGAGTAGAATTCTCCCAATCTTTCTTCCTAGAAGAACTAGATCCAGAATCCGATGTCGGCAAAATGCAACTCTACCGGTTCAGTGGTCAAGCCAAACACCTCATCAGGAAGATGGGTTATGATCTTAAAAGCAACTGAGGTATGAATTAAGGCAAAGGTCAATGACTGCCCTTATGCCTCACTGCTCCTGCAGGCAAGTCCGAGGACTACTACCCTAAGACCAAGCATGGATTACGTTATGCCTCCTACAACCCCCGAAGGCTCGGATGAAGAAGATGAGTTACGCTCTCACTCTTCTGAGTCTTCCTCTTGGGACTTCAATGTCAGTATCAGGGAGATGCTCAAGCAAACATTGTCTGCCAATATGGTATCAGCTGACCCTGAGGAAGATGATGAAGATACACCGAAACTCTTTAAAGTAGAACCATGGGCCCAACGGTGATACACACAATGGGAGATATAGTTCGCACAATGAGAACCTTCTACCAAGGATAAAGTCGTACAAGTCAATCAGGGTAATGAATCCTTCCCTAAATCTATCTTCATTAGCAAGAGTCTGACTGATGAGAATTGGGAATCCCTGGTACAGCTTGTTAGGGAAAACATTAATGTTTTTGCCTGGAGCTACGAAGATATGCCAGGGCTGGACCCCCAAATCATGATCCACAAGCTCAATATCTTGCCAAACGCTAAGCCTGTCATGCAGCAACAACGATGGTTTTGGCCGGACATTATGATGCCATCGAAGTTGAAGTCAACAAACTAATAGCTAGCGGCTTCGTCCGCAAAGAACATCATCCAGATTGGGTACCCGACAATGTGCCCATTGTCAAAAAGAATAGAAAGATTTGAATCTGCATTGACTTTCGTGATCTAAATATAGCCTGTCCTAAGGACAAATTTTTCCTTCCAATCACAGACATAATGATCGACAACACATGAGGATTTGAGCGCATGTCCTTCATGGACGGATTCTCAGGCTATAATCAAATCAATATGTCTCCTGATGATCAGAAGCATACATCATTCCGAACGTCGATAGGAGTATACTGCTACATAGTCATGCCCTTCATCTAAAAAATGTGGGTGCTACATACCAACGAGCTATGAGCACCATCTTCCGTGAGCATCATGACGGTCGAGTGTTATATTGATAATATCACCGTTAAGAGTCGCTCCAAAGTTGATTACCTTAGGGACTGGAAGACTGTGTTCGACCTCATGCGTATGCACCAGCTTAAGATGAACCCTACTAAATCTTTCCTAGGAGTCTCCAGCGACAGATTCCTGGGTTTCATCCTAACTTCATAGACCCTGACAAGACCAAAACGATGCTTGAAATGCGCCCACCAAAGAACCTCAGAAAACTTTGTGTCCTTCAAGGAAGACTAACATATATCAGGAGGTTCATATCAAACCTCTCTGGACGTTGTCAACCATTCACGCAACTCATGAATTAGGGAGTCTCCTTTGTCTGGAATAAAGAATGCCAATGCACCTTCGACGATATCAAGGAATACCTCATGAGCCCTCCAGTATTTTTAGCCCCAGTTATGGGGAAGACTTTTCTGCTCTATGTACGAGCAATAGATTACTCTTTTGGCACTCCGCTAGACCAGAAGAGTGATATAGGTCACGAACGGGCCATCTACTATCTTAGTAGGATAATGGTCAATGCGGAGCATAGATACAACCCCGTCAATAAAGAGTTCCTTCCTCTAGTCTTCACTATTCAGAAGACCTGACACTATATGGCAGGGCAAATGATCTATGTGATCTCTCGGGTCAACCCCTTCAGGGTCCTCATGACCAAGTCTGGGGCACTCAACTCTCTCCTGGCTACGTGGGCAAAACTTTTATCACCATACGATATGGCATTGTTCCACAAAAAGTTGTCAAGGGCCAAGCATTAGCTGACTTTCTGGACGCCCACCCGGTGCTAAAAAATTTAAAACTCTACGAGGAGATCCCCGACGAAGTCGCAGACTCCAACACCATCACGAAAGCAGAAGTTGTTTGGCGAATGTTCTTCGATGGTGCTTCGAGAACAGGGCCCAAAGGCGATATCGTCGCTGAAGTCGGGATAGTGTTGATCTCTCTATATGATCTGGTTATCAACTGTGCCTACTCCCTCACTGAGTCGTGCTCCAATAATATGGAAAAATACAACGCTCTCATCATTGGACTCCAACTTGCTAAACAAGTAGGAGTTGACCACCTGGAAGCCAGCGGTAATTCCATAATGATAATCAACCAAGTCCGAGGCGAGTATGAAGTCTGGAACGAGGACTTTATTCCCTACCACCAAGCCGCGGTTAGATTAATCACCACCTTCGAGGGGTTCTTCATAGAGCACATCCCTCGACTGTGAAACATTAAGACTGACACCCTAGTCAGCCTCGCAGCCTCTCTAGATGTTCCAATCAGTATTAACGAACTGGTCATCGTGATCGATCAAGAGCTGGTTTGCTCGAAGAACAATCTCTCTCTATGCTGGAGCTACTCAGTAGAGATGAGCGCTGACTCACAAGACTAGAGACTTCCATTCATCGACTACGCAGTCTATGAAATTCTTTTCGAGAACCGAAAGGAAGCTACTTCGATCAGAAGACGTTCCCTCCAGTTATATTATGATACGGCTACCAAAATGCTGTATCGTCGCTCCTATGACGGTCTTCTGCTACGATGCCTATCGAATACAGAAGTGAAACAAGATCTCCATGAGGCTCACGATGGGGTTTATGGTGCCCAACAGCCAGGGCCTAAGCTACAGGACTACCTTCATAGAATGGGTTATTATTGGTCGACAATGGTAGCAGACGTCGTTGACTACACAAGGAAGTGCCAAGCGTGCCAAATCCATGCTGACTTCATCTACCGACCCTCGAAGTTTTTATACCCAACTGTGGCATCCTGGCCGTTCGAAGCCTGGGGTATGGATATCATATGGCCGATCAGTCCGCCTTTGGCTAAGGGACATCGGTTCATCTTGGCTATCACCGACTACTTCTCCAAGTAGGCAGAATCTGTACCACTTGCTAAAGTTAAGACGTCCAACATGATCATCTTAGTTAAGCATCACGTTATATACAACTTTGACTTACCACAAAAGATCATTCATGACAACGGTCCACAGTTCGTAAGTCACGAGTTCTACCGATTTTGCGACAAAAACTGGATTCAGAATGTAGCATCAACTTCCTATAACCCGACAGCAAATGGTCTGGCAGAAGCCTTCAACAAGACCATCATAAAGCTACTTAAAAAGTTTGTGTCATCCAACAAACGTGACTGGAATGAGAAGCTGGGTGAATGTCTCTGGGCCTACCGTACAATGATCCGAACAGCTACTGGCAATACGCCTTTCTTTCTAGTATACGGAAGCGAAGCGGTCCTCCCGCCCGAGATATAAATTCCTTCACTCCACCGAGATACAAATTCCTTCACTCCGAGTGGATCTCTCCAACCAATTAACTGTCGACGACATTCACCGTTGACGGTTACAAGAGTTAGAAGAACTCAACGAGAAATGTCTCTTAGCTCAACGGTGTATTATGCTATACCAAGCGCATCTATCGGGAGCCTTCAATAAACGGGTGAAGAAGAGGACCTACCAAGTTGATGATCTCATCCTGACCGTAAGGAGGCCGATGGTTATGACCCACAAGATGGACAACAAATTCTAACCCAAATAGGAAGGCATGTTCGTCGTAGAATAGGTATTCTCTAACGGCGTCTACCGGCTCGCGAAACCCAACGGTGACTTTCTCAAGATGCCTATCAACGGCAAGTTCCTAAAAAAGTACTATGTCTAAGCTAGACTTATACTCCCCTTATCCCCACCCAAAAATCAATATGTACAGTCTTTACACTCTTAGTTGTTCATCCCCAACAAGGGCCTATGTACAACATATCCCCTTCGTTAAAAATTTCTTTAAAAGACATTATCTGTATCTAGGAGTCCTAGATACGTAACAGATGATGAATCCTCAAAGTCTCCTAATTGAGCAGTTCTTAGGTCTACCTGCATACTCCAGCATGGACCACCCAAAACCCAGTCTCGTTAGACTCTAGTATCCCCAGCAGAGCAATCCTCAGGCCTATCTTCATTCTCGGATAGACCATACTCAACAAAGCAATCCTCGGCGTGTTTCTTGGATATTGTTTTATGTCCATATTACCTCTGAACTATCGTCCTAATATTCTACCTCGGCTGAGTTTGCCATATCCATATTACCTCTGAGCAAACCTTCTGGGTCTTGGCTATCGATCATTACATCCATATTACCTCTGATATCGGTTGTCATCTTCACTTATCACCCGTACTTACCAAGGTACGACACTAGTGTTAAGTCCACAAAATTTGCCATGTCCATATCACATATGGTAGGGCTTGTTCTAAATCTATTACTTGCATTCAAGTGTTCAAGAAGTAATAGGTCCACAAAACTAATCACGTCCATATTACCTCTGATAGGGATTATTTTTGAACTTATTATTTGTATATAACGTGCACAACAAATAATAGGTCCACCAAAGTCCCCCAGTGGGACATCCTAGATAGGCTGCGATATTGTGCTATGTCCATATTACCTCTGGTATGGTACCAAATCTCATACAAACAATCGCAAACGAATGGAATAACTTTTTTCATTCCACGGAGAGAGATTGAAAGCAAAACTACATTCGAGGGATTGTCAAGATCCTAAGCTCGAAGGCAAAATAGGAACACAAAAGAGGAAAAAAAGAACTACTGGTGCTATGAGTCAAAGCATAACTCTGTTATCCGCTCATGGAGACGGGCAATATGGCCATCCCGACACACTTGGGCCCGACGTTGAACCTCTTGGGCCATAATATCAGGATCCTCATAGCGAGTGTAAGACTCATGTTGGTCCTCTAGATTTTGTACCAGAACCTCAACGCCAGTCGTGTTTTGCGCTACTTGGCTCGTCTCAGTTCGGATAACCTCGTCTTCCTGCTGGGCCTCCCGCAGCCTATTCTCCAGCACATCAAGCTTGACCTGGAGCCATCTAATTTGCTCAGTCAGGCCCTTTTGTCGGGAGAGGCACTCTTCTCTGAGATCGCCCAGCCGATTATGCCACTCCTGTAAATTCTAAAGATCTGCTCCAAATTGAAACAAATATGTCAGTTAATACAGAAGTGACGGCCTGGAAGTGCTCATCCATGCAGTCTGCGACCAATTGGTCCCAATGTCCATGCGACACAATATCCATGCGACCAAAGTACTTTTCCTCCATGCTTCTTATTCAAAGTATTTTAAACTTGTTAGTTTGAAAACTTTAAAGGGGGTCTTGTAGAAACATAAAAAATATGCATCCATGCATCCAAGAACCACGCACCCCAAAGTAAAGCTCAGAAAAGATTGGGCCACAGAATCACCCTGCGGCCCAATAAGGCAATATCCATGCATTCTATCTGTCTCTGGTCCCATGCTTTCCATATGTCTCTGGCCCCATGTGTCCCATACTCTGTGTTCCATGCGTCTCTGGCCACATGCATCCCAGACTCCATGTGTTTCATGCGTCTCTAGCCCTATGCGTCCTAGACTTCATGTGTTTCATATATCTCTGACCCCATGCATCCCAGGCTCCAAGCATTCCATGTGTCTCTGGTCCCATGCATCCCAGACTCCATGTGTCACATGTGTCTCTGACCACATGTGTTTCAAACTCTACGAAGACCAAATATTATTGTTATGATAGGAGTGATTCTCTCTAACCAAGTATGGACCATGTGTCAAGCTGACCATGTCACGTCCACAAAGGACGAGAACCACCCAGATCTTCAGCAACAAAAAATCTCAACAAGCGCCCACGTGACAGTCTGGCCCGCTCACGGTTATAGCTGCACCCTGTTAAGAAGACACATGTGGCACCCTCTAGCATCCAAGCGGCCCTACATATATGTGCCCAAGGATGACTATATATACCCGGGTGCCCTGTCCAAACAAAGGGGACGGAGACACAGGGGTTGCCAACACAGAGAGAGAATATACAGAGACAAGCAAAGAGAGAACATAAGCTTCTTCACCCTGCATCGGATTGTCAACGGAGTAAAAGAATAGCTGCACTTCTCAACCTCCATCGTCACACCCCAGATCAAAATATTGTACTTAGATAATTTTGTTTAAGATTCTTTGTACTCTTTTTCGTTCCTTCAATAAAAAGTTTGTAAGAAATCATTTAATGGCGAACAAGCACATATTTTTTGAATAGTGGCCGCAAGAAGCATAATAGTTTAAAATCATAAGAGTAGTAATAGTTGTGACTATAGATCTCACTAGTTCGATTATTTCCCCAAATGACAATATTTGGGCTTTCCACCCTTCAATTATTTTCTTGACATACTCCGGTACAGAATGACATTCATGTGCACGTGCATAATTTACCGACAATGGTAGACCTAAATATTTTACAGGTAGGCCCTCTTTCAATTTGGAGTATTTCTTCGAGTTCCGCTTGATAGTGGCAATGCTTGTTGAAATAAATGTTGCTATTATCTATGTTAAGCTGAAGCCTCGACAACTTGCCAAATTTAGTCAAGAGTTGTATCAAGCTATGTAGCCCTTGTTAGTAGGTGTTGTCATCACAAAATCAAAAGTTTTGCTATTTTTTATTTAGTAAGTTACAACGAAGAAAGTATAAAAGAATCCTAACACTGAGAATTCTAAGTACAGAGATAAAAGAATCTTGGAAAGTGTGATGATGGAGATCGAGTTATGTAGCTAACTCCTTTACTTCGTTGACGGTCGACCAACGAAGGAAAATTGCTAAGTCTCTACTCACTGGCAAGAAGGGCAGCAATTGGACTCTAATTCTCCTACTTTTGATCACTGAGAAGCACATGTCCCTGCTATTTATAGCCATTTGCACTGAAATGGTCATACAAGTACATATCCTAAAAATTTATCTATTTTTAATCTATGCATGCAGAATTTGGATTGTCATAAGTGCGATTGTAATTGTGCACACATATCACGGTTCAGCTGCCACATGGTATGAGTTAGGGGAAACTGCTGCTGGAATCTTCGATGGCACCCATGTAATCTGGGTTGTTATACCCGTTACACGCATGACCTTGTCAACTTGATGTATGGCATACGTTATCTGTTAGGGATCCCACGAGGACTCTGTTGTATGAAGGTTCATAGGAATGTTGCCACATGAAGGCCCACGGGAACGCTGCCCCATAAAGGCTCTGTCATATGAAGGAACATAGGAACGATGTCGTATGAAGACTTGTCATTTCATAGACATGTGGCACTGTATGTCTGTGACTAAAAAAAGTAATTATAATGATGGTGTAAGCACTGACTTCCGTCGTCTGCACCAATTATGAAGCGCTCAGAGCAATTATTGCTCTATCGGAGTAATGTATGTGGCTGATTTGCCTTTGCTGCATGATTTCAGGGTTGCTGCCTATGTCACATAGATGAAGACTGATTCCTTTTGGTTTGGATGCTGCATGAGTTTCATGCCGCATAGCTATTTGAACCTTGAGTGTATGTGGCATGACCCCTTTGAATACGACTATTGTTGTTTGGGCGCATGGACTTGAGTTTTTTTATGCTTCTACAAAACCCCTACAAACTTTTCTAAACTTGAATAAGTTTTAAAATACTTTAAAAAGAAGTATGGATGGAAAGTTGTTCATCGCATAGACGTTCTTGTCGCATAGACGAAGTTGCCACATAGACAAAGTTGCCAGGCTGTCAAATCTTTGTGGATAAAATCTACCTCAATTCCTGAACTGAAAAAGTCCCGAAGCACACGTTACAGGATCTGAAGCATCGGTTCATTTGTTAAATGCTTTCTATTTTGATTCTCGATATGCAGGTTCATCCTAATAAATGCCAGGTTCATCCTTAGATTTTGGGCCTAACTTCTCAGGAATCGAAGGGTCATCTGTGGCTGACTTCGCCTATAAATAAAGAAGGTCGAGAAGAGAGAAAAATTCTACTTTCTCCTTCCCATGATGCCTCTACTCTCCCTCACGCAGAAGTCTGATATGGGTAGCCCCGTCGAGCACTTCATCGATCTTCTGAAGTGCACATTACAGGATTTGAAGCATTGGTTCGCTTGGTAACTGCTTTATATTATGATTCATGAGATGCAGGTTCATCCTAATAAATGCTAGGCTCATCCTTCGGTTTTGGACCTGACTTCTTGGGAATCAAAGGGTCATCTGTGGCTGACTTCGCCTATAAATAGAAAGGGTCGAGCAGAGAGAGGAATTCTACTTTCTTCTTCCCATGATGCCTCTACTCTCCCTCATGCAGAAGTCTGATACGGACAGCCCCGTCGAGCACTTCATCGATCCCCTGCCTTTGATAGTCAACCACTCTATTATGTCCTTTCTGACTTAAGGTAGAGGGGATGCTCTTACCTTCTTACATCAGAGGCTAAAGAGACGAGGGTCTTCACTCGTTCGTCCAAACACAGGGACACAAACACACAGTCTTTCGCATGAATGAGAAATTGTCAAGAACATGCATAGACGAAAACTCACTGCTTGATCTGTATGGTCGTTGCTGAAAGGCTTTGACATGAAGATGCACTGATGGAAAAACTTTCTGTTACGCGCATAGATGCAGCTGTCTTTGGACGCTTATCATGGACATGTGCTAAAAATCTAAGTACGACCACTCTTCGCATGGATGCGGCTGTCTGTCTGAGGTACCACATCTTGAACATGCACTATGGTCAACATGCGCATCTGTCGAAGACTTTTATCTGTGTGCAAAGCTTCTTCATGCGTATGAGTAGCCATTTTCTTTAAGAAAAGTTACTTTGGCCGAGTGCACCCAACTCTGCTCATGCATATTCTTGTGTTC
This sequence comes from Iris macrosiphon, assembly GCA_036927795.1. Lineage (NCBI taxonomy): Eukaryota > Viridiplantae > Streptophyta > Magnoliopsida > Asparagales > Iridaceae > Iris > Iris macrosiphon. Next base: position 61,998,515 of record JAYESA010000002.1, read on the forward strand.
GTACATATTGCAAGTATTCTGACTTTGTGTGTTTATCGTGCAGGGATCGCCTTAAGTCGCTTCGGTCTCGATGGAGCATAAAAAAATATCATAAGTCCGTTGTTCATGATGAACATACATATTATCGCAAAGACTTCCCGCTGTATTCAAACCTTACTCACAGTAGGTGCCCGCCAAACATGGTCTCCATATTGATTATAGAGTTGGGATTAAGTCCCAACCAAAACTCTGTCGACGGCGCATCCATATGGCAGAGGTGGGTCCGTGCATATTTTGAATAATATATGTTGGTCAAGTTCTGTGTTGCACCCTCCTTTGTTATCCATCAATATAGATTATTTTCTATGTATTGAGGTTTGCATTGAGGAGAGATGATCCATAATGCATTATTCCCTCTCTATTGCCAGTTTACTTACGTCGGTAGCAAAAACAACATGGAGGGGCGCTTTGATGGAGAAAGTTCCAAATATAATAAAGTTTAATCAAATGTACTCATGATCTTGAATATCAATGAAAACTCTTTTCTTTTTAGAACTCATTTACCATATATTATGAATTTGAATATTATATTAGAGGGAATGTGGATATAGTATAATAACGTAGCTGTTAGGGACATTCTATTGGGAAATTTTTAGTGGACTCCTTATCTATGGCATACTTAATAATTAAGTACATATAATAAGTTTGAGGTAAAACCCTATCAGAGGTGATATAGACATTATAAGATAAGATAATTCTGCTGGAGAATTTTTATGGACTTATCATCCCTGGTGTACTTAGAGCTAAGTACATATGATAGGTTGAAACGATAGACACCATCAGAGGTGACTGTAGAAAGAATGTTTGCTCACAGGTAATATAGTCCTGACAAACTTTCTTAACTTAGGATTTCGCTAAAAATATCTTGTTCAGAGGTAATGTGGATATGATAAGATATAACTCTGTGAGAATGGAGAAAATAATACAGAGGTTATGTGGACATGATCATTTTCTTTTGATAATAAATTCACTCTATTGGGGAGAGTGAATCGATAGTAGTTCAAATATAATATGGACGTGAACTACTGTTTGTGGTGACTTCATCCTAACCGAGGAAGAAATCTCCGAGAAGAGAGCATCTCCGATCATGACTGGGGATTGCAAATAAGATATTCTTGAAGTAACTTGTAAACCCCCTCAATTATTACTTTTATAGATAGACTGCTTTTGGTTAGAAATTTTGGTTTAGCATAAGGTGTTTGAGGTTTAGAATTTATGTTGCAGTTGTCTGATTATTTATTTAAACCCTTGGTGCACCCTACCGTTGTTACAATATTCGGAGCCCAATAATAGCCCATAATCTCCAACAAATTATTGCACTCTTGACTTGACAAGCTAACCTAGGCAATGAACTTTTTTGTCACTCACAATCGCAATCCCTTGTGCTCTAATTTAATTGCACAACTTTCTGGTCCCAAAATTTATTCTTTAATCCTGTTTCATGTACCTCTGTCGTTGCCATCCATTTTGGGACACAAACTCAACCCGTTTAGCTGGACCAATTAAAGGATCCAAGACTGACACCAAGCCTACACCGTTTATGACCTTTGTGTCACTCCAAATTGAGACCCCATGTGCCCCCATTTAATTTAAGAGCACATAATATTTTATTTTAATTAAATTGGGGATACCAACTTTGACAAATCCTAATTTAACCCTAATTTAACCCAATACCCCATTCATTAAGCTCATGCAAAACACACAACACCCCCTCACCCTACATAATACCAAACACCACTTTCCATACCAAATTATTTTTTATGCATGTGCAATTACCCAAAAGTTAAGGGGCTTATTTGGAAATATGGAAATAGGTATCACCACCCCATTGGTCCAAGCCAATGAAGAAACCCTCTCCCTCATCTCTTGACCGGTCAAATCAATCTCCTTCTCCCCTTTTGTTGTACATTTCTTTCATAAAGAATCTGGGCCCTCCATTCAAATTTAAGACTCATCCTCACCACACACTCACCTATATAATCTCTCCTTCTTCCCCTTTCCCAATGCCGGCCCTAATCCCAAGGAGCATAGAAAACTACCCCCCTCTCTCTCTCCTTCCCCTTCCTATATCAGCCGAACACCACCCCTCCTCCATTCTTTATTTTCTTCTTCTCTTCTTCTTCTTCCTCTTCATATCTTTTTTCCTTCCCCACAAGCCCAACCGCCTCTCACCATTTATTCTCCGGCGAGCTACTACTGCAGTCGCCATTAACCTGTTGCTGCCACCTCGGCCAAATACCAACGTCATCTCCACGAGCTGCTGTCGTCCTTCTTCGACCACCACCGTATCTCCTCCTCCATCACTTCCTCCACCAACCACCTACACCTATACCGGCCACCCTCTGCTGCATCCTCCGCAGCCGACGTCCACCTCGAGCCTCCCTCTACCGACCTCTACAGTGCCGCTGTCGATCCACCATCACCCCTCTACCTCCGGCGAGCTGCTGCTACCATCCCCCTCAACCACCTCGAGCCATTCTCTGGCCACCCGTACCTCCATGACCCGCGTCGACTTCATCATCATCATCACCATCCATCGTTGCTACCAACAACTCCACCTTGCTGTCAACCACCCTCCGGCCAAGCAACCACCATGAACCATCGCCTCTACTTCCCGTAACCTCCGCAGCGTCAACGCTGCCACCACACGCCGCCACCGAGGTAACCTCTCCCCCATCTCCTTGTGTAGTATAGTATTATTAATTGTTACATATAACCTAGTTAAGGTTGTGAATGATATATATATTGAGTTTAGGGTTTATGAATGCCATATGAGATTTTAGGGTTTATTCATTTATTATATACATTTTTGATGGCTATTGAGGAGCAGGATTAATTGTTGTGAAACGGTGTGTGATATCAAAACATTGGTTGTTATTGAGTTTTAGGGTTGGTAAATAATACTTTGAGTTTTATGGTTTATGTTATATGCATTCTTGGTAGGTATCGAAGAGTTTGTTTATGTTTAGGAAATGTGTTTTGATATCGTAAGTTGTTCATTGGTTGAAGACTTGATAACTAATAATGAAATAAAAGAGGAGTAGCTATGTATATGTGAAAGGATATTCAAATAATAAAATAACATTTTTAAGGGTTTAATAAATAATAATTAATTTATTTAAGGATGATATATATAAATGTGCATGATAACGTCTGTGAATACCAGGAGGAATCTGAGGATTGATCATGGCTCAAACTACTGATAAACACCATGATGAATAGTAAGATTGAGGTTTGGGTTTGATGATATTGTACGAGTGATTAATCATATTAGATGTAACGTACTTCTAGTCAACCATGGTCAACCCTCTAGTTTAGTGTCTATGTGAGCTTGTAACAATAATTGAAGCCTATGCTAAACGTGTGCCACCTCTTATTTTAGCATCGTGATAGTTTATTGATTGAGCTTGTATCTCGTCTCTAGGTACTACGGGACCCGCAGAATTGGACGTTGTACTGGAGCCCCATCTTCAGCATTCGGATCCAGGCAAGTGTACCTTGCCACCCTGTATTTCAGTTACCAGATTTCTATTTATTTATTATATGCATTATGCACGCTTTGGATCATAATCGTTACCTCGCGTCTAGGGCATAACCGGGTACAGACGTTCATCGGTAATATCCGATAACGATTGATAGATGTTTGCAATACCTTGATGTACATACTTGGTTATATCATAACCCTAGGACACATTTAGACACCGTCATCGTGGCAGATTTCCTGTATCCTGATACTGTCAGTATGACTGAAAACTGGGATGACTTTAGGGTCATGATTGTTAATAGATACTTCAGTATGACGAGGCTGCTAGATAGAGGTTCAGGTTCAGCGCACACTCGTTGACCGCTTTGGGAGGGGAAGACAATTACTAGACGTTTGGGCTCCGCTGTACGCGCTATATATATGTATATGTTCTATTTATATAGTGTTCCTGTATCCGGAGAAGTAGTATCACCCGTGTGACTCTTTGCCCGGAGCTGCGGAACGTCCCATGTGTCTCCGTGTCCGGCGCTATAATTTTATTTTGGACAACCCACGCATCGAACATTGTCTTCAAACTGTGTCTCACTTAGGTGGTTATGGTAGATTACACCGGCGTTGCACTTATTTCTTTCTGTTATACTATAGCATGATGTATTTTTGTACCTTGTTACGTCCCTCTGAGGACCTGGTTCCCTTCCAGGCTTAGGCGAGGAGGATTACCCGGAGGAGTATAGACTAGGTGCATATCCAGGAGCAGGACCTGTCGCAGAGGATGAGATCATTCTCGAGGACTTTGTTTGATCTCTGGTAGTGACTTCACCTTGGGACGGCATTACTATCTAGCTTTCAGATATCGTTCCTAGTTATCTTACTGCTTTCCTTCATTTCAGTATTTGCACTAGCTGGGTTTGTTCCCGTGTGACTCTTCTAGTATTTGTACTAGGATATATTTCCCGCATTATTTTCCTTCTGCACATTAGTAGTTATGATTTCCTCTATGTGCTCTATATATCTGTTGTCTGTGGATGAGATTTAATTTTACTGTCTTTGTGTCATGTGCTGGATTTTATCATTATACTTTACAGCTTAGGTGCACTCCGTCGGGTCCATTAGATTAGAATATCCGTCGAAGTGTACCCGCTGGTCATTGCTACATGGCTCAGTTCCTTATATTTGGACTGGGGCATGACATAACTGGGCTCCGAGGACATGTTTATTTGCTTGAGGGGATCAATTTTGGGTGGTCTCAACGAGAGCGTTTCGTTGGACTTGAGGACTGCTCCGTTGAGAAACTTTGGCGGTCCATTATGTATAACGTAAGCAAGACACTTGAATACAGATAATATATTTTATGACACATTGTGGGGAATAAATGTTACGATGTACATTTACCTTACTGGGGATAGAATAGGTAAATATAAATACTGTACATTTACAAATAACCCGCTGGGGATGGAGAAGTACAAGCCTAGCTTAGACATAATACTTTTTAAAGAATTTGTTATTGATCGACATCTTTAGCAAGTCTTTGTTAGGCTTTCCGAGCCTGTATGTACCGTTGGAACACAATGATTCCACCAAGAAAGGGCCTTCCCACTTAGCTTAGAACTTCTCCATTGTCTTGTGCGTCATAACCATAAGTCTTCTCACTGTTAAGACGAGGTCACCGACTCGGAACACTCTTTTCTTGACCCTTTTGTTGAAGGCTTCGAAAATACGTGCTTGATATAGCTTAATACGTTATGAGTCAGAAGGTGTTTCTCATCAAGTGCGTCCAACTTTTGTAATCACAAGCGATGATTGACTTCGGCTGTCAACTGGTTGGTGAGGGCTACCAGGAGGGATAAAATTTGGATTTCCAAATGGAGAACTGTTTTGCTCCCATAAACCGAGAAGAATGATGTGCTGCCAGTTAAGTTCGGACCATTGTGCGGCAGGCCCAGAGACATTCATTAAGCTTCTCGTTCCAATCGCACTTGTGGGATAAAACAAACTTCTTGAGTAACTTGATGATCATTTTGTCGAACGCTTTTGCTAATCCGTTCGCTGCTGGATTATATGATATGGAAGCTATATTTTGGATCTGATTTTTATCGCAAAATCGATAAAAAGTGTGGCTTGTGAATTGCAGACCGTTGTCATGTATAATCCTTCGAGGCAAACCAAAGTGGTAGATGACGTGATGTTTGACAAAACTGATCACGTTTGATGCATTTACTTCAATGAGCATTATAACTTTCGCCCATTTAGAGAAGTAGTCGGTTATAGAAAGAATGAACTGATTCCCTCTGGATAACGGTAGACTAATTGGGCCGATGATGTCCATACCCCATGCTTCAAATGGCCAAGATGTGACTGTTGGGTATAGAAACTCTAAAGGTTGGTGGATGAATTTAGCATGGATCTGACACAACTTGTATTTTCTGGCATAATCTACAACATCTACTAATATTGTTGTTTCGGATAAAATAAACGAAAGGTAAAAATACGAGAAATGACAAGGTTCTTTATTTTAAAGAAAACCCCGCTCTTCTTCGTCGGTGTTTTACAAACAAGATTGTACAATTTTGATCCTACACGAGGAATATCGAAGTACAATTTATTTAATCTGGGTAAATATTGCTATGGGTGTCTGATCTGCAGTCGATCACTTTAGCCCTTGGACCACACGATGATGAAGAAGTGTCGTAGAAGACAGAAAGCAGCTTCGGAGGTTGCCAAAGAGGGTGGATGCCCGATGCCAAAGTCGTCGATCCCTTCTCTTTGCCTGAGCTCTGGATTCTTCTCTCTCTCTCTCTCGACCATTTTCTCCCCCAATTGTCGACCTTGGATCTGATACTTGATTCCTTGACCAATCTCCGATCGTTCGATCTTCAATTTTACGACCTCCTCTTTTTCGACCCTCCGCCCTTTTTGACCTTGGACCTCTGTTGATAGAGGTCTCTATTTATAGAGTTTTTAGTGACAGTGACCACTCAGTCGGCGTAGAAACCGAATAGTAGAAAGTACAGCATCCTTTTACACGACGGTTTAAAATAACCAATGCCTGCGTATAGATGACCTTTTGAGTGAGCATGTGACGCGTGTCCAACTAAGGGACAAAATGCGTATATCTGCTGCGAAGATCACGACGTAGAAGCCACGTAGGTAGTTATCCCTTGTGTAGAAGAGGTTGGCGTAGAAGCCAATAACTGTCACCATGGCATAGAAGCCAAGTAGGCATAGAAGCCGAGTAGGAGTAGAAGCCAAGTAGGCATAGAAGCCGAGTAGGCGTAGAAGCCGAGTGGTCATAGAGGTCGAGTGGGCATAGAAGCCGAGCAGGCGTAGAAGCCGAGTGGGCATAGAAGCCGAGAGGGCATAGAAGCCGAGATGATGTGGACGTTTTAGCCGGAATTACGGCTCTTGGAGATATAATCAAATCTCTTGCATTAAATGCAGAGATCTGCCCCCATCCTGCGCATTAAATACTGAGACTTGTCTTTAAGATTTGCCATCATCCTACACATTAAATGCAGATACGCGCCTCGAACTCTGTACGAAGAGTAACTGCTGAGGTGGTGTAAGCCCCCTGATGTTCAGGAATTATTAATTTGGACTTTTCATAATTTTCTGGAATTTTTCAGGATTTTTCTGTAATTAAAACCTAGGCTCTTGGTAATTAAATAATTTTTATTTGCTGTTAATTACTATTGAAATATTATGAAAATAAGATTTTATGGTGTAAAATAAAAAACTAGATTTAGGGTAATTTTTCTGGAATTTATTTGGCCCCGGACCTATTTTTAAATCACCTAAAAACAATTATCATTTATTTATTTATTTATTTAATTAATTAATTATTAACCCTAAAAACCAACCCAAACCCAAGCCCATCGGCCCAAGCCCGCGGCCCAAACCCAACCGGCCCAGCCCACCGCCTTAACGGGTCGGGTCGGGTCCACCCGAACCCGACCCGCCGCCCGACCCGCCAGCACCTAGCTCCCCTCCCGCACGAACCGGTCGCCCCCCCCCCCGCGTCCGCCGGCCGCGCCGCCCGCCGTTCCGCCCGGCCCACGCCCACGACCCTCGCTACGACCTCCCCTCCTCCGCCTCACCCGCCGTCTAGCTCGGCCGACCCCCTCGCCCTCTCTCCCTATAAAACCCCTCTCCCCCAGCCCCTCCGATCATCTCCTCCGCCTCCCCCTTCAGGCCATCGCCGCCCCGCCCTATCCCCCTCGCCGGTGTCGTCGCTCCGCCTCGCCTCCTTCCCACAGTTGGCCGTCGCCCGTCGACGCCGCAGGCCGGAACCCCAGCAGCAGCAGCCAGCAGCGGCCGCCCCGACCGCCTCCGGCCGCCTTGCCCGCAGCGCCGTCCCCCGCCCGCTCCGGCGCGCCACCCGCGCCGCTCCTCCGGCCCGCCTCCGGCCTCAGCGCCTCAGCTCCGCCTCCGGTAGCCCCAAACCCTAACCCTAGTTCTCTCTCTCGTGTCGGACACGAGTCGGACACGACACGGATACGAGAAACGCTATTTTTCAAGCCCTGTTCAGGTACGTGTATCTTCCTGCTCGTTTACCCGTTTCTGATTCCGTCTTTTGCATCACGAAGCCTGAGTGACCCTCTCGGTGCCCGTGCAACCCGCTCGGGGCATCGCGTCCTGTGGCGATCGTGAACCGCTATCCAAAAACAGGAAAAATAATGACCCGATTCACCCCGGAACTGGGTACGCCCCACCAAACGGGACGACTTGGTCGCGCGCGGTCTTCATAGATACGTGCGCGCCGTCGATACGGACGTGTGGGATTTTGCAGAAGTCAATTCGGGTGTGCATGCACACCGGGATCAACGCGTATCCGCGGACAACGCCCCGTATTTGACTTTTCTGGATCATGCCCTAACTTTGTGTACACACGTCGGATTGAAATAAAACTTGCGCCATCGGACTCGTAGCGATACGCTGGTCCCGTGACCCAAGTTTGGTTCGATTCTGAGAACATTGACGAAATCGCGTGTTGTGGGTCCCATAGGCCCCGCTCGACGGGCGATTTTGTGATCGGCTCATCGGAATCCAATTCTGGAAGTTCCGTTGGGTTCGTATCATCGTTCCTGACCTGTTGACACTAAGTTTGGTGAATTTGGAGACCTTTGACCCTGACACATTTTTCGGTACAAAGCGGGCCCACATGTGGATCCCGTTTTGACCCGAAATTGCCGTTTTTGCCCTTGTCTCCAAATTGGACTCAAGGACAGGCATTTCTAGCTATTTGATATCTTCTGAGAATGATGGTAATATTTATTTCAGCATCCGAAGATATTTCTGGAAATTTCCCGAGGACAGAACCGTAGTTGGGATCCAAACCTCAGGCAAGTACCTGCACTTCAAGTTTAATCTTTATATTGTGATAATTAGTTCCTTGCTCTACTAGTACTATTGGATGATTACACTTAGTGTTAGGATTTGGAGTTCATGTCTTGCTTGTCGTGTCGGGAGGGAGAATACTAGGAGGCATGTAGTTTACCCTTCCCCCTGTCCTGACTGCTAGCTGTTGGTACGCGACTGTACCATCAGCCTGATACTCGATTATTCCTGACTAATAGCTGTCTATGACGTGCCTGATTAGCCTTATAAACTCCTACATGCCAACTATGTATTCTAGATACACAATTACACACACATAGTTTCTTTGTCTTGTTGTAGTTCCATTTTTCTTGTCTCATTATCATCCTGTTTTACTCATATCCCTGATTTATAGCAATTAACCCTTAGTTAATTTTACTACTTATTATGCATATTCTTATCGTGATGCTTAGTCAGTTTTTACTACTTGTCATAAATATTTAGTTTAAGCTTTGTTGTGTATTGGTACTTTGCTCCTTTCCTGACTGGATCCGTTGATATTAGGCGATGATGAGGACTATGCCCCCACCTTTTATGGCCCATATGACGTAGCAGATGATACATTTAAGGAGCCGGTTCCTACTCAGGAGACTACTTTTGAGGAGTAGTTAGCCAGTTAGTTAGTATTTTCTTTCAGCATAGTACTCGGGTTTGTCCCCGATTTATCTTCTGGTTCTGTATTAAACTGTGGATTTGGATGTCACAAATTTGTTTTATGAAATCTTAGCATTCCTATTTCCTGTTATTATCCTTGCCTATTTATTCTTGTGAATGAGCTAGATTTTAAATTACCTGTGAATATGATCTAGACAGCGTACTACCGCCGACACTGCGGCGTAGGCTGGACGTACTCGCGAACCGGTGCCCGATTCATCTGGGTGCGGGTCATGACACGTTTTTATGGTGGCCCATGCAGGTCAACGACTAAATTGTTCGGTTTCAACTTAGGGACTGAACAAGCCTGCAGTAAGAATAGGATAAGTTTTAGGATCTCATCCACTTGCTTGAATCGTTCTTGACGTCTATCTCGGATTCGAATTAATTTCTTAACTTGCATCCTGCCTTGATTCCTGTGTGCCTCTTATTGTTTATTTTGATGCAGAGTAATGGATCTACCAGCAAGCGACGAGATTCCTACAAGATCACCACGAGATGCTGTGATAAACCAACAAGCTCTACCAACACCCGAACCGAGACCACCCTGGTACCACAAGCAGCACTCTTCCAACAGGCCCAGCAGCAGCAGAGGAATCCACCACAAGGACGCGGACAAGCTTTCGCGATGACCGTGGAGAGCGCGCAGACTCTTGGAGTAGCTAATGCGCGTAAGTGATTTGTAGCTGCCGTTTTTAGTCTTATTTTAGCTCGTGCCTATTGGTTCGTGACCTGTAAACTCTCTCGACCAGATTTCAGTAATTTAGGATTAGTTTTGACTAATTAGAATTTTGACAACTTTTTAAAAATTTATTTATTATAATTAATTGGGCACCTGTTCATTATACAATTAATTAGGGCATTACGCTAGCTGTTAACCCTAAACATAGTCCATATACCTGCTCTAGACATATTAGACTACTTTTTCTGTATTTTGTACAACTCCCAGAAACCTCGTTTGGTACTTCGTTTTAGTCGCACAAATATCGTTGCAGACGTACGTATTTATTTCTTATTTTAAATTTTTGCTCTTTACCTATCTCTGTACCCTAGGGATTTGAGGACCAGTAGGCACCTGTTTTTGCCAAACAAAAATACTATAATAATCTACTCTAATTATACTACAATTAGTGTTTAGACACCATAGAGAAATTATGACCCTAACTGTCTCTAATTAATTAGTGAACATCGTGCGCAGTATTTATTAATTAATAAATACGAGGATCTGTATCACTCAGAAATCAGGCCCTGCCTCTGCCTAGACTCACCCCCACACTTCCCAAGACATTTCCCCAGCTGTTTCCCTCATTTCTGTACAATTCAGAATTTCGGGGAATCAGTATTTTAAATCAGGTAAATTGTGAAATTACGCATGTAGAAGCATAAAAAATACGCTGGGAAGAGCTACGCAGCCTCTTGATACAGAGCAGCGTAAGCAGAGGCCTTCAGAGCCATCAGGCGTACAACAGAGTTTTTTCCGCTAAAATACAGCGTGAAGAATAAAGCTCAAAGGACCATCCGCATAAGTGCAGTACGTCCAGGCCGCTCCAGCATAAAAAGAGTTCTCCATCGCCTCTATGGCGTAAAACTCATCCGCTCTCGAAGCAGCGTTATAGCGTATGAGGAACGCTTCGTCTTCCCCGAAATGAACTTGTCAAGTCACGCAGTGAATCTGACCTCTGACTCCAGACAAAAAGTGCTGCACGACCACCCAGACAACGACTGGAAACGACGGTAGGCCCCTCGGGACGCGCACCATAGAATGATGGCGGATCTCTGCATTTAATGCAGAGGATTTAGTTAAAAGATCACCGAACCGTCGCTTACTGGAGTCCCCTCCGCATAAACCGCTCTTCTGCGTACAAGGGAATACGCTGCCCTGTTTTACACAGGCAAACATGAGCGGTTTTACGATCCGCAGCGGACAAACCGCCTGCCACGTCAAAAGCCGCACTTCGTACAGGATTCGAGGCACGTCTCCACGTCTAATTGCACAGAGCGGTGACAGTTTCTCTCAAGGCACGTCTCTGCGATAGGTGCACAGAAGGGGTGCAGACCTCCAAAACACGCCTCCGTATTTAATACATAAAATGATGGCAAATCTCTGCAAGAGATTTGATTATATCTTCAAAAGCCGTAATTCCGGCTGAAGGCGTCCACATCAGCACGGTACGCAGCGGCTTCTACGCCCATTCAGGATCTGTGCCCATCCGGCTTCAACGCCCTCTCGGCCTCTATGACCGCTCGGTTTCTACGCCCATCCGGCCTCTAGGACCACTCGACTTCTACGCCCATCCGGCTTTAACGCCCTCTCGGCCTCTATGACCGCTCGGTTTCTACGCCCATCCGGCCTCTAAAACCACTCGGCTTCAACGCCCATCCGGCTTCAACGCCCTCTCAGTCTCTACGACTACCCGGCTTCCATGCCAACTCGGCTTCTATGCCTGTTCGGCTTATATGCCTGCTCGGCTTCTATGCCATGGTGACGGACATTTGGCTTCTACGCCAACCTCTTTTACACAATGGATACCTACCTACGTGGCTTTTACGCGGTAATCTTAGTAGCAATTGTACGCGTTGTGTCCCCTTAGTTGGACCCGCGTCACCCGCTCATTCAAAAGATCATCTATACGTAGGCATTGGTTACTTTAACCGTTGTGTAATAGGGTGCTGTACTTTCCACTCCTCGGTTGCTACACCAACGGAGTGGTCACTGTCACCAAAGACTCTATAAATAGAGGCCCCTCTCAATGGGGAACAAGGTCGAAAAACTTCAAACTTGAAGATCGAACCAGGTCGACAAAAATTGGAAGATCGAACCCGAGAGAGAGAGAGAGAGAGAGAGAGAGCACCCAGAGCTCAAGCAAAGAGTAGGGATCGACGACTTTGGTATCGTGCATCCACCCTCTCCTGCAACCTTCGAAGCTGCTTTCTGTCTTTTACGGCACTTCTTCAACATCGTGTGGTCCAAGGGCTAAAGTGATTGACTGCAGATCAGACACCTATAGCAATATTTACCTCGATTAAATAAATTGTACTCCCATATCCTCGTATAGGATCAAATTGTACAAGTTTGTTTATAAACCAAAGAAGGCGGGTTCTGTGTAAACGCCATATTGAATACATCTTCATTCTTTCGTTTAATACCGCAAACAAGATGGCGACTCTGCTGGGGACATCTTTCTCTTCTGACGAGGAAGAAATTGCTCAACACGATGCGGTATCCGTGGGATCCGTGAATAAGACACTGGTCGTCCAATTCGACCAGTCTGTCTATGAAGACATGCTTCGGACTGGGGGTAGCTCTCACTCTCTCTCCGTCCAAGACAACAGGAAGCTGCGCAAAGTGTGGATGCCCAAGACATCCTCTGCCGTTCCTGTGGACTCTCCGATCTCTCCTATCTCTCCGATCTCTCCGACCAATGAGGTGGTAGCACCGCTCCCTCCGTGCCCTGCACGTAAAAATCAGTCTCCCGCTACGCGCGGTACAGACAAAACTTCGGGCAAAGCCTAAGCGCTGACCCAGAAGTATCTACTGTGCTTTACGCGTAGGAATCAGTCTTTCGCTACGCGCGATACAAACAAAACTTTGGGCAAAGCCTCAGCGCTGACCCAGAAGTATCCACTGCGCTTTACGCGTAGGAATCAGTCTTCCGCTACGCGCAGTACAGACAAAACTTTGGGCAAAGCCTCAGCGCTAACCCAGAAGTATCCACCGTGCCCTGTACGTAAAAATCAGTCTCCCTCTACGCGCGGTACAGACAAAACTTCGGGCAAAGCCTCAGCGCTAACCCAGAAGTATCCACTGCGCTCTACGCGTAGAAATCAGTCTCCCGCTATGCGAGGTACAGACCAAACTTCTGATGATGCCTCAGCACCAAATCGGAAGTATAAATCACGCTCCGTGCGCAAGACAACATCTGACCTCTACGGGGAACCAGATGAGCGCTGTGATCTCCGCAAGTGCAACGACAAGTCTGGGGGTAGTCTCCCTCGACAAAACCGAGCAACATCCAAAGCTGGGGGTAGAATTCCCTCAGAATCCGAAGAGGATGCAATGATGACGATCTTCCCAGAAGACCATAGAACTCAAGCATCAGGAGCCCGAAGGCCAAAAGGGACTTTCTCCTTCAATGAAGATGACATCAGTAAAATCTTCGATACGTTGATGAAGGAAAACAAACTTCAGCTACCCAACATCAGATACCCTGAGAGAGCTGGCAAAGACGATGACCCAGATTATTGTCTCTTTCATCAGTACATTCATCATCCTACAAAGGCGTGCTATATACTAAAAAGGAGAATTCAGGAGTTGATCGATGCCAAGGTCATCACGTTGCATCTATAAACGAGGAGACAATCACTGCAAATTGGTTTCACTTTAACGTGACAATTTGCTCCCTCAAGAAAGCGCCAGATGTATGCCTCTATCCCCGATAGAGTCACAACCTAGGGAGTTTGTCATGTTCATATTACCTCTGAACAAACCTTCCTAAATTCGGCCATCGATTATCATGTCCATATTACCTCTGATATCGATTGTCATCTCAACTTAGCACCCGTACTTAACTCTAAGTACGCCAGTGGTGTTGAGTCCACAAAAACTGCCATGTCCATATTACCTCTGAGCAGATGTATGCCTCTATCCCCGATAGAGTCACAACCCAGGGAGTTTGTCATGTTCATATTACCTCTGAACAAACCTTCCTAAAATCGGCCATCGATTATCATGTCCATATTACCTCTGGTATCGATTGTCATCTCAACTTAGCACCCGTACTTAACTCTAAGTACGCCAGTGGTGTTGAGTCCACAAAAACTGCCATGTCCATATTACCTCTGAGCAGATGTATGCCTCTATCCCCGATAGAGTCACAACCCAGGGAGTTTGTCATATTACCTCTGAACAAACCTTCATAAATCGACCATCGATTATCATGTCCATATTACCTCTGATATCGATTGTTATCTCAACTTAGCACCTGTACTTAACTCTAAGTACGCCAGTGGTGTTAAGTCCACAATACCTATCACGTCCATGCTACCTCTGATAGGGTTTATTTTGAACTTATTATTTGCACTTAATGTGCGCAACAAATAATAGGTCCATTAAAAATCCCCCAGTGGGATGTCCTCAATAAATACGGTATCGTACTACGTCAGCCTATCATTCAGAGAAGGCGGATAGTCAGCGAATTCGAAAAGTTTTTCGCGCAAAGTAGTTCAGCGGTTCCTACGCTAAATGAGCTTTCTATGCTCGACAGTAACAGATCTACGGTTTTACGCTCGCAAGCTATCAGTCTATGGTTTTATGCCCGGATGCCTTTGTACTCAGTAGCTTTTGCGCTCGAGAGGCAACAAACCTACAACTTTACGCTCAGCAGATACCAAATCAATGATCTTACGCTCGGTGGCGCTCAGTTTACGCTCAGAAGCAACAGATCTGCAAACTTCACGCTCAGAGAAATTTTCTTTTCAGGAGCTATAGATCTACAGTTCTACGCTAAGGAGCTTTCTACGCTCGACAGCTACGAATCTACGGCTTTACGTTCGACAGCTATCAGTCTATGGTTTTATGCCCGGATGCCTTTGTGCTCAGTAGCTTTTACGCTCGAGAGGCTACAAACCTACGACTTCACGCTCAGGAACTACAAGTCGATGATCTTATGCTCAGAAGCTGCAGACTAATGATTGCACGCTCCACGACTTCCCGCACATCTGAAGAATACGTCGGCCAGATCACGCGTACATCTGAACGGTCCTCAAAAGCGGTTCATGCTTCATTCAAAGCGTTTCAAATTCCGAGGGATTTAAAAGCTTTGAAGGGGGTCTTGTAGAAGCATAAAAAATACGCTGGAAAGAGCTACGCAGCCTCTTGATACAGAGCAGCATAAGCAGAGGCCTTCAGAGCCATCAGTCGTACAATAGAGTTTTCTCCGCTAAAATACAGCGTGAAGAATAAAGCTCAAAGGACCATCCGCATAAGTGCAGTACGTCCAGGCCGCTCCAGCATAAAAAGAGTTCTCCATCGCCTCTATGGCGTAAAACTCATCCGCTCTCGAAGCAGCGTTATAACGTACGAGGAACGCTTCGTCTTCCCCGAAATGAACTTGTCAAGTCACGCAGTGAATCTGACCTCTGACTCCTGACAAAAAGTGCTGCACGACTACCCAGACGACGACTGGAAACGATGGCAGGCCCCTCGGGACGCGTACCACAGAATGATGGCGGATCTCTGCATTTAATGCAGAGGATTTAGTTAAAAGATCACTGAACCGTCGCTTACTGGAGTCCCCTCCGCATAAACCGCTCTTCTGCGTACAAGGGAATACGCTGCCCTATTTTACACAGGCAAACATGAGCGGTTTTACGATCCGCAGCGGACAAACCGCCTGCCACGTCAAAAGCCGCACTTCGTACAGGATTCGAGGCACGTCTCCACGTCTAATTGCACATAGCGGTGGCAGTTTCTTTCAAGGCATGTCTCTACGACAGGTGCACAGAAGGGGTGCAGACCTCCAAAACACGCCTCCGTATTTAATTCATAAGATGATGGCAAATCTCTGCAAGAGATTTGATTATATCTTCAAAAGTTGTAATTCTGGCTGAAGGCGTCCATATCAGCACGCTACGCAGCGGCTTCTATGCCCATTCAGGATCTGTGCCCATCCGGCTTCAACGCCCTCTCGGCCTCTATGACCGCTCGGTTTCTACGCCCATCCGGCCTCTAGGACAACTCGGCTTCTACGCCCATCCGGCTTCAACGCCCTCTCGGCCTCTATGACCGCTCGGTTTCTACGCCCATCCGGCCTTTAGGACCACTCGGCTTCAACGCCCATCCGGCTTCAACGCCCTCTCAGTCTCTACGACTACCCGGCTTCCATGCCAACTCGGCTTCTATGCCTGTTCGGCTTCTATGCCTGCTCGGCTTCTATGCTATGGTGACGGACATTTGGCTTCTACGCCAACCCCTTTTACACAATGGATACCTACCTACGTGGCTTTTATGCCGTGATCTTAGTAGCAATTGTACGCGTTGTGTCCTCTTAGTTGGACCCGCGTCACCCGCTCATTCAAAAGATCATCTATACGTAGGCATTGGTTACTTTAACCGTTGTGTAATAGGGTGCTGTACTTTCCACTCCTCGGTTGCTACACCAACGAAGTGGTCACTGTCACCAAAGACTCTATAAATAGAGGCCCCTCTCAATGGGGAACAAGGTCGAAAAACTTCAAACTTGAAGATCGAACCAGGTCGACAAAAATTGGAAGATCGAACCCGAGAGAGAGAGAGCACCCGGAGCTCAGGCAAAGAGTAGGGATCGACGACTTTGGCATCGTGCATCCACCCTCTCCTGCAACCTTCGAAGCTGCTTTCTGTCTTCTACGGCACTTCTTCAACATCGTGTGGTCCAAGGGCTAAAGTGATCGACTGCAGATCAGATACCTATAGCAATATTTACCCAGATTAAATAAATTGTACTCCCATATTCTCGTATAGGATCAAATTGTACAAGTTTGTTTGTAAACCAAAGAAGGCGGGTTCTGTGTAAACGCCATATTGAATACATCTTCATTCTTTCGTTTAATACCACAAACAACGCAAAATACCAAAAATAGGTTTTTATGCAAATTGTGAAAGTTAGGGGTTTTTATGCAAAAGTGCATGTAAGGTGGCATAACCTCATTGGTTAGACAATAGGTGGCATGGGACCCACCCAAAATATCCAGAAAAATCAGAGAAAAATATTCCAAAAATCAATTACCTAAATGCCCTAGACTTTCCCCTTATTTACAATTATGCCATTGGCCAAACTCCTATATAAACCCTAACCCTCTCCCTTACAAACCCCCACAGCCACTTCCCTCTGCCACCACCGGCCACCCAACTCCGGCGAAGCCTCCGCTCTGACCCCCTCTCCCCTCCGGCCAAGCCCCACCATCCCCGGCCATCCCCTCCGCCGTGAGCAACCCCCGCAACCCCATCTCCCCAACACCCTCAACCACAGCCACCACCACCCGAACCACCCCCACCACCGTCTCCGGCCACCGTGCACCGCCACCACCTCCACCATTCGACTCGCCACCCTCTCCTCCACCGGACCACCACCCCCTCACCGCCTCACGACGCTCCCTCCGGCCGCCCTCACCCCCGCAGCGTTCTTCCCCACACCCGCACAGCAGTCCCTCCCTCACCTCCGACCGCCTCTAGCCGCCACCACCGCCATCGTGGACCACCTCCACCACCACCACCAGTCTGCTCGCCACCTTCCCCTCCGTCGAACCCTCCGCCTGCACCACCGCCTCCGCCACTCCTCCGCCGCCGGCAGCCCACGCAAGCAGCTACTGCTGCTGCTGCTGCTAGCAGCCACTGCTGCTGTTGCTGCTCCTCCGGCCACCTCCGACCGTCTCCGCCGCCGTCCTCCCACCGTCGACGACAAGTGGGACCCCCCTGTCAGTGGGTATACCCCCTAACCCTAGTATATATGTATATATATATAAATACCTATATGTGTGTATACATGTATATATATATGTTTATATATATGTATATCTATATATATATAAATATTATATATACTGTATAGATACAGTATATTAAATACAGCATATGTATATTATATAAATATATTATTATTATTATATATATATAATGTATATATAAGTATATATACATATATATGTATATCTATATGTATATAGTTATATATAACATATTATTTATATGTTATATATTATTTAAAATATTAATATGTATATATGCATTTTAATTCTGTTTTACTTATTTAAATATATATATGTAATATATATAAATATATGTATACATATATTTATATGTATATGATATTATATATAATTATTATCATAGTACTGGATATACAGTACATATATTATATATATTTATATTACCTGTGCTGGATAATACAGCCTACCTATATATGTACATTTACATTTCTCGCAATGTCAATTCATTTTTGTTATATTATTATATATCAGTGGATATACCCTGATAATATTATATTATTATATATCAGTGGATACACCCTGATAATATTATATTATTATATATTAGTGGATACACCCTGATAATACTATATTATTATATGTCAGTGGATATACACTGCTAATATATATATATTTACATTCCTGCATTTTCTTTGCTTTATATATATACTAAATATATACTACTATTATATATTATATCGATATATATATATATATATATATATATATATATATATATATATATATATATATATATATATATATATATATATATATATATATATACACTATATATATATATATGTGTATCCTATATATATATATTATACATAAGTATGTATATACTTTTATATTATACCCTGATAATCACAAACTTGTATGTTTTAACAGAACCCAACTCCAGCACAACCAGTGACCCCCTGTCACAAACACCTTCAAACCTGACTGTGAGATCAGGTTATCAACACTATCAGGGAGTAGGCAAGTATACCTTGCCAAGTTTACTGTTTAAATTCAAATATTGTTATATGCTCTTGTTTCTGAATCTCATATAACTATGAGTACCTGAGACTACCTCAGGTACAGTCAACTGATACGTTGACAATTAGTATAATTAACTTAGTCTTACAGACTCACCAACAATTGTGAGAGTATCCTAATATTCTCCTAGACCCTGTCATGGGAACACGCAACAAGGTTGCAATACATATTGGGATGCGAGCTACGTATTTGATTAGCTACTAGTACGTGTGACCCGCATCACGGCTTAGTATAAACTCAGAAAAAGTATGACTTAGCATTTAGAACATTGGGCGGGGAAGATAACTAGTGGACGTATGGGACACCCCTCCATGAGTCTTTTATCCTTCGTACCATGCTCCTCGGAGATGGTCGATTGCAGAGCTACCCGTGTGTCCGGGGGCATATGACACATATACTAGCCAGTCAATACGATTGGTGAATTAAGTCAGCATATGTCAAGCCTACACTTTCCCATGCGTACTACAAGGTCTTTACTTGTATTTCACTTAGATGGTTAGCACCCTGTATTTATTTATTTATTCAGTATTTATATGGCATGTCATTTTTCTATATCTTGTTACGTCCCACTGAGGACCTAGTTCCCTGCCAGATCTAGATGAAGCCTTCTACCCCACTGTGTACGGCCCTGATTAGGAGGCTAGATGTGCTACCGAGGAGGAGCTAGAGGAGACACCCTCAGAGTAGGCCTGATACTAGAAGCTTGCCACCTGGAGATGGAGATGTTTTCATCAGATAGACGCTACTTAGTCTATCTGATTTTTATGTGCTATTATTAGTTTTGTAGTGGGCTTGTATCCACCAGTGTGTACTTTGACATTATCAGACTCAGTTTTTATATATATTCAGCACTTGTTTCCCTGTCATTTTATTGTGGATGAGATAGATTTATCTGTTTATTACTTATTTTAGGACAGCGTAGCACGTTCCTTTGGGTCCATTCAAAATGGGTTAAGCCCTTAGTGACGTGTCAGCTGGCCAGTGACACGTGGCCTAGTTCCTGACATTTTGGGACTGGGGCGTGACATAGTTTTAGTGGTGGCCCATGCAGGTCAAATTTATTGCTAGTGGTATGATGACATGCCCAGCAAGCCTGCAATAGAATAGGAATACTAGGTCTCATCCACACTGACACTATCCTCAAAATATATTTTTTATCGCATCCTGCTTGATTATCTTTTCTTTCATGCTTTTCTAATTATTCTATTTTCTTCAGAAATATGGACATACCCGGGAAATATACGATTGATGGGGCTGACCAAGCAACAGACCCCTCGCCAAATGTCCAAGGAACCCCGACTACCCCACGAGACCAATCCCCGAGAAGGATGCTGGTCTATCCACCGACTCCATACCTTCACCAGGATCCTGCCCAGACAGGAATACCAGCTTAACATGAAGGGCAAACATCAACACCGCAGGCGGAGACACCTTTGCCTCCACCTCCCATCTTCCCTGCCCAGATGCCGCAGCTTGAGGGACAAACTCAAATGTTCCAGTTCCTCCAAGCTATGATGCAAACTCAGTGGCAGCAGACTGAAGCCCTGAGACAATCTCAGTGGCAACAGACTGAGGCCTTGAGACAGACGTTGATGACGGCCTTGGAGAGAACCACTGCCCCGGCACCAGTACCTGTCCAGCCAGTAGGCACAGTCCGAGGTTTCCGCCAGATGAGCCCAAAAACCTTTAAAGGCAGCGAAACCCCAGAGGATATCTCCGACTGGATCTCCAACACAGAGATGCTACTGGAAGGATCGTAACTTACCCCCGACCTATGGATGACCGCTGTGAGGGCCCAACTCCTCGGCAACGCCCATCACTGGTGGGAATCCATAGAGCATAGCATCGGCAAAGACCAGACTTGGGAACAATTCTTGGAGCACTTCAATGCCAAGTACTTCCCCGCAACAGTCCATGTCACGCCCCAGTCCCAAAATATCGAGGGACTGGTCACGTGGCAATGGCCAGCAACACGCACCGATGGATAACCTAATTTAATAGAGCCATCAGGGCGTACTTAAGCTATAACGAAGGTCTACTACAACAAATCACACTAATCTCATCCATAAAGATAAAGAAATAAACTGCATAATGAAATAGAAATAAGTAGCAACAACAAGTTAGTTGGGGAAACAATCCGACTTATGTCTGAATACACTGGCTCAATAGGCCAGGAACAAAAGAGATAAACATAAAGAAAATACTGAGTACGGGATCAGGTACTCAGGAGAAGTCTTCGGCAGTCACCTCGTCTGCAAGGTTCAGTTCTGCTCCAGTATCAAGTCCAGCAATAGTCTCAGCTCCTGTCCCGTATATCTCGGGGTACTGCTCCTCAGCTAAACCTGGGGACATAATCTATTTCAGGTCCTCAGGGGACATAGCAAGGTACAGAAAATACAAGCCAAATAAATGCAGTGCAAATAAATAAATGAAACAGCAGGGTAAACTATGTAACCATCTATGTGATATGCAAATGAGAGCAACACTAGTACTCAGGCTGAGACCGCTACAAGCTCTGTGTCGGTGAGCCGGTAGCAGTAATAACACGTAAAGGGTCTAGCTCTGCTGGAGAGTCTACAACCTCACAATAATAGTAGTTATATATATAGAACAGCCTGTAGCCTGTGTGTCTCTCCCCACCCAATGTAATCACACAAACCATGACCATAACGTCTCATGTCCATGTCAGCGGGATTATAACTAATGAAACAAGTCATACTGTCTATAACTAAAAGATCTCTGTCAAGTCCTGTATCCTATACAGAATCACCATGAATATCTCAGGAAGATTCTGTCCATGCATGGTGTCAAGTGTCCTGGGTTGTAGGATACTTGATATGTCAAGTACAAAAGTAAAGGGTATCGTAAATCCATCTCTAAATGACGAACCCAACATCGCATACGGTGTTGGCACCCGACTAGGATCGGACACTAGGTACGTCATACGTTTCCTAGGTTAAGCAGTTTAAACAAGTTTATATAAATTTACATAAGACATCCAGCAAAGTATTATTACAGGAAATATGAAGATAAAGACTGCAAATTTGGCAAGGTGCACTTGCCTGATGTTTGGATTCCACTTAGGTCCTGTTCTCGAAAATTTCCAGAGATATCTTCTAAAGCTGAAATAAACAGTACCATCACGCTCAGAAGGTGTCAAATAGCTAGAAACGCCTGTCCTTGGGTCCAATTTGGAGACAAGGGCAAAAACGGTAATTTCGGGCCAAAACGGGGTCTACCGGTGGGCCCGCTTTGCACCGAAAAATGTGTCAGGGTCAACGGTCTCAAAATTCACCAAACTTAGTGTCAACAAGTCAGGAACGTTGATACGAACCCAACGGAACTTTCAGATTTGAATTTCGATGAGCCGATCACAAAATCGCCCGTCGAGTGGGGCCTATGGGGTCCACGACACGCGATTTCGTCAACGTTCTCAGAATCGAACCAAACTTGACCCACAGGACCAGCGTATCGCTACGAGTCCGATGGCGCAAGTTTTGTCTCAATCCGACGTGTGTGCACAAAGTTAGGGTGAATTGCAGAAAAGTCGGATATGGGGCGATGTCCGCGGATACGCGTTGATTTCGGTGTGCACGCACACCCGAATCAGCTTCCGTGAAATCTCACAAGTCCGTATCGACGATGCGCACGAATCTGTGAAGACCGCACGCGACCAAGTCGTCCCGTTTGGCGGGGCGTACTCAGTTCCGGGATGAAACAGGGTCTGGTTTTTCCTGTTTTTGGATCGCGGTGTGCGATCACCACAGGACGCGATGCCCCGAGCGGTTTGTCCGGGCACCGAGAGGGTCATACAGGCTTCGCAACGCAATTTACGGAATCGAAATCTGAGCTACGAGCAAGAAGATAAACGCACCTGAACGGGGCCCGAAAACCGGGGTTCGAATTGTGTCCGACACGTGTCCGGACACAAAGGGAAATTAGGGTTAGGGTTTGGGGGCTGCCGGAGAACCGCGGCTGGCCGGGGCGGCTCGCGGCGGGGGAGGCTGGCCGGAGGGGCTCGGGCGGTCGGGGGCTTCGTCGGAGGCGGCGCTGGCGGCTCGGGGAGGCGGCGCAGGCGGCCGCTGCTGCTGCTGATTGCTGCGGCTGCTGGTGCTCGACGGCGAGAGGAGGAGGGAGGTGGGGAGGAGCCGTCGACGGGGCACGGCGAGCGGGACGGTGGCGCCGGAGGCGGTGGCAGCGGCCTGGAGGCGGGGAGCGGGGTGGCTAGGGCGGTGGGGGAATCGGAGGAGGGCTTTTATAGGCGGGGAGAGAGAGGGAGTCGGCCGAGCGGGGCGACGGGGATGGCGGAGAAGGCGGGGGTCGTGGCGTGGGGCTCACGTGGAGCGGGGCCGGACGACGCGGGCGGCCAGGCGACGTGGCCGGCGCTCCGCCGGAAATCGCGCAGGTGGGGAAGGAACCGGTCGCGCGGGTCGGGTCTCGGGCGGTTCGGGTCTGGCCGACCCGACCCGACCCGCTAGCCTTCGCGGGCTGGGTCGGTTGGGCCCAATTGGGCCGGAAAAAAATAATAATAATAATAAAATAATTAATTAATTAATTAATTATCTTAAATAGTTTTTAGGCATTTAAAAATAGGTCTGAGGCCCAATTAAATCCAGAAAAATTACCCTAAGTCCGGTTTTCTATTTTACACCATAAAATTATATTTTCATTACATTTTAATATTAGTTATTAGCAATTAAAAATTATAAAATCACCACAGCACCTATGTAAATTCCTGAAAAATTGCAGAAAAATCCCAAAAATTGATTTTAAAAAAATCTAAAAATTTTAGGGTGATTACAATCTACCCCCCTTAAGAGGATTGCGTCCTCGCAATCGAAGGGTAAACTACAAAGGCACGAATTTACAGAATTAAAAAATACTTAGATTTTACCTGCATCTGCAAATAAGTGTGGATAACGCTGACGCATAATATCCTCTCGTTCCCAGATCGATTCGCCCGGAGAATGTTGTTTCCAAGCTACCCGAACCAGTCTGATTGTCTGCCCTCGCAGTGTCTTCTCACTGGTGTCGAGTATACCCACTGGTTGTTCCTCATATCTCAGGCTAGGTCCCACCAAAATCTCAGAATGATCAACTATATGGCTTGGGTCAGTCACGTATCGCCTCAGCTGTGAGACGTGGAATACATCATGCACTCCCTCTAAGGATGGAGGTAATGCAAGACGATAAGCCACCTCACCAATGCGCTCCAAGATATCAAATGGCCCAATATACCTTGGGCTTAACTTGCCTCTGCTGCCAAATCTGATAGTACCTCTAGTGGGCGAGATCCTCAAAATACATGCTCTCCTTCCTTGAACTCCAGGGGACGTCTGTGCGCATCGGCCCAATGCTTCTGTCTATCCTGGGCTGCACGGAGATGATTCTGAATCTGCCTTACTTTCTCCACTGTCTCCGTTACCAACTCTGAACCCAGTAATTAACGTTCGCCAATGTCACTCTAGCATATCGGCGATCTGCACTTCCTTCCGTATAACGCCTCGAAAGGTGCCATCTGAATGCTTGCCTGATAGCTGTTGTTGTAGGAGAACTCCACTAAGTGCAGATGATCTTCCCAAGATCCTCCGAAGTCCAGTATACATGATCGCAGCATATCTTCCAAGATCTGAATTGTGCGCTCTGATTGGCCATCTATCTGAGGATGATAGGCAGTACTGAATTTGAGCCTGGTGCCGAGACTCTCTTGCATGCTTCGCCAGAAGTGGGATATAAATCTCGAGTCTCGATCTGATACAATACTAACCGGTACTCCATTTAATTTTATGATCTGTCGCATATACATGTCGGCTAGTACTTCCGTGGATTGTCCGACTCTGAATGGCAAGAAGTGAGCCGACTTAGTGAGCCGATCCACGATGACCCATACCGCATCCTTTCCACTAGGGCTTCTTAGAAATCCAGTGACGAAGTCCATGGTAATATGCTCCCACTTCCATTCAGGTATGGGAAGTGGCTGCAACATACCTGCAGTCCTTTGGTGCTCGGCCTTCACCTGCTGGCAGACTAAACATTTTGCCACAAATCGGGCAATCTTCCTTTTCATTCCATGCCACCAGTAATATTGTCTTAAGTCCCGGTACATCTTGGTTCCTCCAGGATGAACCGAGTATACGGAGCTATGTGCTTCAGTCATCAACTCCTGTCTTAATTCTCCATTTGGAACATATAGGCGATTTCTGCACCTTAATGTCCCGTCCTCGTGGATGCGAAGTCCCGTTTGCATGCCTGCTTCGGTTCTCTCTTTCAGCCTTCGGAATCTGGCATCATTAGGCAAAGCTTCTTTGTTTCTCTCCACCAGCGACGACTTAACTTCGAGGTTAGCCAGCAAACCATTTTTGTCACGCCCCAGTCCCAAAATGCCGAGGGACTGAGCACGTGGGCAATGGCCAGCAGCACGCACCGATGGACAACCCAATTTAATGGATCCATCAGGGCATGCTTAAGCTGTAGTCTAACAGGAAAATGTTACAAGTCTCAGGTATTTCTAATCTCATCCACAGAACAACACAGATTAATTACCAGAAATAATGTAATAAAAATAAATAAGCAATAAATAAGATTATCTCGGGAAACTATCCGAGAATTAGTCTGTTACATTCAGAGAAAATAGACAGGAAATAAAATACTGGAAATGGAAATACTGCGTAGATGAAGCCGGTGCTCAGGAGAAATCTTCGGCCAATATCTCGTTCTCTGTTCCGGGTTCTGCTCCAAGGAGTGCTCATGTACCTACACCTCGGGGTAGTACTCCTCAGCTATACCTGGGGACATAGTCCATTCCAGGTCCTTAGGGGACATAACAAGGTACAGAAAATACAAACCAAAATATATACAGTGCAGCAATAATGAAACAGCAGGGTAAATATGTAAACCAGCTTAGTGATATGCAAGTGAGAGTTTTAGTCATACTCAGGCTGAGACTACTACATGATCAGTGTCGAAGAAACCATAGCAGTATTTTCTCGAAGGGCCCGTAAGGTACCAAAGCTCTGTATCAGAGTCTAAGGCACCGCCAGATAACAGTATTTATATTATAATATATTCAGGCTTGATATGATAATACTCTCCCTACCCCATGAAACCTCACGTCACAGTTCCAGAAAATATCAGGTACAAGTCACGCAAGTTTGAACTAATACAATGAGTCAGGATAGAATCTAAGCATGTAAACTGTATATGTCATGAAAATGTAACCTATACGGAATCACCAGGTATATCTCAGGCAATTCCGTCACATAAATAGTGTCAGGTGTTCTGGGTTGAGCAGTTAAACAAGTTTTCATATGAATCTACAAGAAATCAAGTAAAATACTATAACCAGAATATCTGAGAATTGGCAAGCTTTACTTGCCCACTGATGTATAACTAAGTCCAGGAAATAGGTAGCAGAGTTGCAAGTTTTGGCGAGGTACACTTGCCTGCGGTTCCGGCTCTGATTTCGGCTCTGGCTTCAGTTGGATTTGCAGGCGGTACTCCGGTTGCTGAAACAAACATCACCATCAGATCCAGAAAATATCAATCAGCTAGAAATGCCTGTCCTTGAGTCCAATTTGGAGACAAGGGCAAAAACGTCAGTTTTGGGTCAAAACGGGGTCCACATGCGGGCCCATTTTGCACCGAAAAATGTGTTCGGATCAAAGGTCTCTAAATTCACCAAATTTAGTGTCAACAAGTCAGGAACGATGATACGAACCCAACAGAACTTCCAAAATTGGATTCCGATGAGCCGATCGCAAAATCGCCCGTCGAGCGGGGCCTGTGGGGCCCAAGACACGCGATTTCGTCAACGTTCTTAGAATCGAACCAAACTTGACCCACAGGACCAGCGTATTGCTACGAGTCTGATGGCGCAAGTTTCGTTTCAATCCGGCATATGTACACAAAGTTAGGGCGCGTTCCAGAAAGTACGGATACGGGACGATGCCCGCGGATACGCGTTGATTCCGGTGTGCATGCACACCCGAATCAGCTTTCACAAAATCCCACACGTCCGTATCGACGACGCGCACGAATCTGTGAAGACTGCACGCGACCAAGTCGTCCCGTTTGGCGAGACGTACTCAGTTTCGGGGTGAAACAGGGTCTGGTTTTCCTGTTTTTGGATCGCGGTGTGCGATCACCACAGGACGCGATGCCCCGAACGGTTTGTCCGGGCACCGAGAGGGTCATACATGCTTCGTAACGTAATTTATAGAATCAAAATTCGAGCTACGAGAAAGATGATACACGCACCTTAACGGGGCCCGAAAACCGGGGTCGAATCGTGTTCGACACGTGTCCGACACGTGTCGGATTCGAAAAAATCGAATCTAGGGTTAGGGTTAGGGGTTGCTGGCCGGCGGAGCTCCGGCGAGGCACGCAGCGGCTCGGCCTGAGGCGGAGGGGACGCGGGGGTGGCCGGAGGCGCGCTGGGCTCGGGTGCTGGCCGGCGGAGGCGGCGCTGGCGGCGAGGCGGCGGCGTGGCTGGGCTCGGCTGGGCGCTGTCGGGGCTGCGCTGGGTTGGGGGAGGCCGGCTAGGCGGAGGAGGTCGCCGGGGGCTCGGTGGAGGCGAGGCGGAGCTAGGCGGAGGGCACGACGGTGCTGGGGGACGGCGAGGGGGTCTGACCGGAGCAGATGCGGCCGGGGGGGGGTTTATAAAGGGGAAGGGGAGCCGAGCGGGGCGGAGAGGGTGGCGGACAAGGCGGAGCGGCCAGGGTCGTGGGCCGGGCAGCGCGGAGTGGACGACGACGTGGCCGGCCGAGGCGCGGAGGGCGGCGGAAGAAGCGGGCGGCCGCCGGAGGAATCGGGTTCGTGGGGGAGAGAGAGGGGTTCGGGTTGCGGGCATGGGCGGGTCTGGTGGCTGACAGACCCGACCCGACCCGGTTGGGGCTGGGCTGGGTTCGGGTTCGGGTTCGGGGCTGGGCCCGATGGGCCGGGTCCAGCGGGCCGCGGGCTGGGTTTAAATAAAAATATAATAATAATAATAATTATTATTATTAATCAGTAATTATTTAATAAATAATTAAATAATTAAATAAATAAATTTAGGTGTTTTAAAAATAGGTCCGGGGTCCGATAAATTCCAGAAAAATTGCCCTAAGTCCAGTTTTTCATTTTACACCCAAAAATATTATTTTCATAATATTTTAATATTGTTTATTATTATTTAAAAATCAATTAATAATTAAAACCCTGTTTTTAAATTACAGAAAATTCCCAGAAAATTCCAGAAAATTGTGAAAAATCCAGTTTTGAAAATTTTGAAAAATCAGGGGGTTTACATTCTACCCCGCTTAAGAGGATTGCGTCCTCGCAATCAAAGATTAACCGATCAACAAAGATGACGTGGTCGCAAGCATCGTTTGAAAACACATCACAAGATACCTAGGGAAATATCGTTTTCCTAACAATGAAAGTTATGCACTTCCAGAGAAAATCTAGTTAAAGTAAAAGAACTACAACTTTTATAAAAATCAGGTTATTATTAACAAGTTGCAATTTACTAGGTTGGGGCTGAGGTCACGAACCAAATAGGCATGAGATACAAGAAGACTAGAAACGGATAAATACGAATCACTTACTCGCATCAGCGTCCTGCACAGTCATCGCGTAAGCTTGCCCTCGTCCTTGAGGTAGATTCCTCGGCTACTGCTGAGCTTGCTGGTAGGGTGCTGCTCGAGGCGCTGGTGGAGTTTGCTGGTTTGTCCTTGGTGCTCCTTCTCTACGCTCAGGACAGTCTCTTACTGCATGTTGTCTGGATCCGCAGCCTAAGCATAGTCCGAGTTTACGTCTACACTCCTTCTCGACATGGCCTATCTTGCCGCAGTGGTAACAAGTAGGAAGGTAGAAGGCTTTTGGTGCTGCTCTTGGTGGCGGGCTTATTTGTTGACGCTTTGCAGACTCCTCTTGTGCTGCTCTGGTTGGTGCGGATGTGGAGGGCCGCTTCAGACTGGTCTCTCTCTTGGTGACGCGCTCCATGCGTCGAGCCACAGCAAGTACGTCCGAGTATGATGTTGGTGCGACGGACCCAATTAGTTTCTGTAGCTCAATATTCAGTCCGTCGAAGAATTTCTCGGCCTTCTCTTCCTCTGTCGGGATCAGGGTGGGGGCGAAGCGGCTCAGACGAATAAATTCTGCATTGTATTCTTCCACCGTCATAGAGTCCTGAGTGAGACGATTGAACCTGTCCCGCAGTTCTGATCGAGCGATGGCTGGAATGTACATCTCCTGGAAGAGTCTGGAGAACTCCTCCCAAGTGACTCGGTCTGGTCCGAGTCGCGTCTCCTCGGATAGCCACCAGTGATGAGCATTATCCGTCAATTGCATTCTGACGGCAGTCATCCAACGTTCCCGTGGAAGCTCAGCTGCTTCAAGTTGATGTCGTATGTTGGTGAGCCACTCATGAACTTCTGTGGGCTCCTCTTTTTCAGAAAAAGTACGGGACTTCAGTTGGCGGAAGTCAGTGATTGAGCCTGTCGCTGGCCGTCGAGTTGGTAGGTTGGCCTGCTCCAGTGTAGTTACCATGCTGTCCCTTAAGAAATTAGCTTCGCGACGCTGAGCCTCGTGTTGGACTTGTTGCTGAGCTTGCATCATCGCATAGATCATTTGGAATATCTGTTGCCCATCAATCGGCTGTCCTTGTGGGAACACGGGCATTGGTGGGATGAACTAAGGCGGAGGTGGGATCTCATCCCGCCGGAATCTGGAGGTAGGTTGGCCTGCCTGCTGGCTCAGTTGAGTTGATGGAACTCCTCCGACTGGTGTTACTTCGTCCTCATAGGTGACACCTGTAGCTTGTGGTGTTCCGGCGGGAGTCTCGTTGCATCTTTGTGGGTCCATTTTCCTGTATCCAAATGACCAATAAGAGGCGCACAGGAATCAAGGCAAGATGCAAGTCAAAATTAGTTCGAGTACGATACAGATATCAAAAATGATTCAAGCAAGTGGATGAGATCCTAAAAACTTATCCTATTCTTTATTGCAGGCCTGTTCGGTCCCTAAGTTGAAACCGAACAATTTGGTCGCAGACCTGCATGGGCCACCACAAAAACCATGTCACGCCCCAGTCCCAAAATGCCGAGGGACTGAGCACGTAGGCAATGGCCAGCAGCATGCACCGATGGACAACCCAATTTAATGGATCCATCAGGGCATGCTTAAGCTGTAGTCTAACAGGAAAATGTTACAAGTCTCAGGTATTTCTAATCTCATCCACAGAACAACACAGATTAATTACCAGAAATAATGCAATAGAAATAAATAAGCAATAAATAAGATTATCTCGGGAAACTATCCGAGAATTAGTCTGTTACATTCAGAGGAAATAGACAGGAAATAAAATACTGGAAATGGAAATACTGCGTAGATGAAGCCGGTGCTCAGGAGAAATCTTTGGCCAATATCTCGTTCTCTGTTCCGGGTTCTGCTCCAAGGAGTGCTCCTGTACCGTACACCTCGGGGTAGTACTCCTCAGCTATACCTGGGGACATAGTCCATTCCAGGTCCTCAGGGGACATAACAAGGTACAGAAAATACAAGCCAAAATATATGCAGTGTAGCAATAATGAAACAGCAGGGTAAATATGTAAACCAGCTAAGTGATATGCAAGTGAGAGTTTTAGTCATACTCAGGCTGAGACTACTACAGGATCAGTGTCGAAGAAACCATAGCAGTATTTTCTTGAAGGGCCCGTAAGGTACCAAAGCTCTGTATCAGAGTCTAAGGCACCGCCAGATAACAGTATTTATATTATAATATATTCAGCCTTGATATGATAATACTCTCCCCACCCCATGAAACCTCACGTCACAGTTCCAGAAAATATCAGGTACAAGTCACGCAAGTTTGAACTAATGCAATGAGTCAGGATAGAATCTAAGCATGTAAACTGTATATGTCATGAAAATGTAACCTATACGGAATCACCAGGTATATCTCAGGCAATTCTGTCACATGAATAGTGTCAGGTGTCCTGGGTTGAGCAGTTAAACAAGTTTTCATATGAATCTACAAGAAATCAAGTAAAATACTATAACCAGAATATCTGAGAATTGGCAAACTTTACTTGCCCACTGATGTATAACTAAGTCTAGAAAATAGGTAGCAGAGCTGCAAGTTTTGGCGAGGTACACTTGCCTGCGGTTCCGGCTCTGATTTTGGCTCTGGCTTCAGTTGGATTTGCAGGCGGTACTCCGGTTGCTGAAACAAATATCACCATCAGATCCAGAAAATATCAATCAGCTAGAAACGCCTATCCTTGAGTCCAATTTGGAGACAAGGACAAAAATGTCAGTTTCGGGTCAAAACGGGGTCCACATGCGGGCCCGCTTTGCACCGAAAAAAGTGTCCGGGTCAAAGGTCTCCAAATTCACCAAACTTAGTGTCAACAGGTCAGGAACGATGATATGAACCCAACGGAACTTTCAGAATTGGATTTTGATGAGCCGATCGCAAAATCGCCCGTCGAGCGGGGCCTTTGGGGCCCACGACACACGATTTCGTCAACGTTCTCAAAATCGAAACAAACTTGACCCACAGGACCAGCGTATTGCTACGAGTCTGATGGCGCAAGTTTCGTTTCAATCCGACGTGTGTACACAAAGTTAGGGCACGTTCCAGAAAGTACGGATATGGGGCGATGTCCGCGGATACGCGTTGATTCCGGTGTGCACGCACACCCGAATCAGCTTTCGCGAAATCCCACACGTCCGTATCGACGACGCGCACGAATCTGTGAAGACTGCACGCGACCAAGTCGTCCCGTTTGGCGGGGCGTACTCAGTTTCGGGGTAAAACAGGGTCTGGTTTTTCCTATTTTTGGATCGCGGTGTACGATCACCACAGGACGCGATGCCCCGAACGGTTTGTCCGGGCACCGAGAGGGTCATACAGGCTTCGCAACGCAATTTACGGAATCAAAATTTGAGCTACGAGCAAGAAGATACACGCACCTGAACGGGGCCCGAAAACCGGGGTCGAATCGTGTTCGACACGTGTCCGGACACAAAAGGAAATTAGGGTTAGGGTTTGGGGGCTGCCAGAGAACCGCGGCTGGCCGGGGCGGCTTGCGGCGGGGGAGGCTGGCCGGAGGGGCTCGGGCGGTCGGGGGCTTCGCCGGAGGTGGCGCTGGCGGCTCGGGGAGGCGGCGCAAGCGGCCGCTGCTGCTGCTGATTGCTGCGGCTGCCGGTGCTCGACGGCGAGAGGATGAGGGAGGTGGGGAGGAGCCATCGACGGGGCACGGCGAGCGGGACTGTGGCGCCGGAGGCGATGGCAGCGGCCTGGAGGCGGGGAGCGGGGTGGCTAGGGCGGTGGGGGAATCGGAGGAGGAGGAGGGCTTTTATAGGCGTGGAGAGAGAGGGAGTCGGCCGAGCGGGGCGGCGGGGATGGCGTAGAAGGCGTGGGTCGTGGCGCGAGGCTCAAGCAGAGTGGGGCCGGACGACGCGGGCGGCCAGGCGACGTGGCCGGCGCTCCGCCGAAAATTGCCCGGGTGGGGAAGGAACCGGTCGCGCGGGTCGGGTCTCGGGCGGTTCGGGTCTGGCCGACCCGACCCGACCCGCTAGACTTCGCGGGCTGGGTCGGTTGGGCCCAATTGGGCCAAAAATAATAATAATAATAATAAAACAATTAATTAATTAATTAATTACCTTAAATAGTTTTTAGGCATTTAAAAATAGGTCTGAGGCCCAATTAAATTCAGAAAAATTACCCTAAGTCCGGTTTTCTATTTTACACCATAAAATCATATTTTTATTACATTTTAATATTAGTTATTAGCAATTAAAAATTATAAAATAACTACAGCACCTATGTAAATTCCTAAAAAATTGCAAAAATTTCCAAAAATTGATTTTAAAAAAATCTAAAAATTTTAGGGTGATTACAGTCCAAGATGCCCTATATTCCCAGTTCCTGCACCTGGAACAAAGGAACATGTCCGTTGATGCCTACGATGCAGAGTTCTGCCGATTGAATCGATTCGGTGCCAATCTGTTACCGAACGAGCTGGAGAAGGCCAAGAGATTCCATCGCGGTCTCACCCTAGAGCTCCAGAGATATACGACGGCACAGTCAAGGATCTCCTACGAGGAGGTTCTTACAGAAGCAAGGTTGCAAGAAGCAATTGGTCGAGGAACAAGACGCCCGAATCCAATCTTCTCGGCCAAAAACCAGCAAGGAGCAGGAGGACCTATGCGTCGTCCATAACATCAGACGCAGCAGACAACGGGGCCTTACCAGAAGAAGGAGCTCCCGACTTGTCACTTTTGTGGCAAGAAGGGGCATTATATCAATGACTGCAGAAAGAAGCTAGGATTATGCCTAGTATGTGGAGCAAGCCAGCATATGGCCAGAGACTGCCCACAACGCAAAGATACAGCATCTCAGCACGGACAGAAGCCAGGAGCACAAGCCCAGAAGATGCTACCCTCAACATCTGGGGGATATCAAAGAGGAGCACCCCTGGCCACTTAGGAGGCTCAATTCAACAAAGCTAGACAACAATCTGGAGGACAAAGGCACGGGCAGGCCTTTGCTTTAGCTGCAGTTGCCGGAGAACCCGAAGGTGAAACCATCACAGGTACCATTTTAGTTGCATCATTACCTGCAACTGCATTATTTGATTCTGGCGTAATCCTGTCATTCATATCTAGTAATTTCATAGCCATGCACAAACTAGCCACTTCTCCACTACCTAAGTGCTGGAAAATTCTTACTGGAGGAGGTATTGTTCCAGTTACCAACATTATTGAAACATGTTCAATAGTTGTTTATAGTAGAGAACTAAGAGCGCGATTTCTGGTACTCCCTATGCCAAATTTTGACGTCGTCTTAGGCATGGACTGGTTAATCCAGAACAATGCTATCCTAGACTGCCGAAAAGGTAGTATCATCTTTAGACCCCCAGGACACCCGGAGTTTGAATATGTACGAGGTACCATCGAGCAAGGAGTAGGCCAGACTCCTAGAGCTTATATGGCGATGGAGAAAGAACCCCCAGCAATCATTGCAGAATTCAAAGACGTATTCCCGAAGGAATTGCCAGGCCTACCGCCTGACAGAGAAGTAGAATTCACTATTGAGCTAATACCCGGAGCTGCACCGGTATCCTCAAATGTGTACCGACTGGCGAAGAAAGAACTTGACGAGCTGAAGCTGCAACTGGAGGAATTACAGATCAAGGGATTTGTTCGTCCTAGTGCATCACCCTGGGGAGCACCAGTGCTGTTTGTACCAAAGAAGGATGGGACATATTGAATGTGTATTGATTACAGAGCTCTCAATGCTTTGACAATCAAAAATAAATACCCCTTGCCGCGAATTGACGACCTATTCGACCAACTGATGGGAGCTGTGGTATTCTCAAAAATAAACTTGAGATCAGGCTATCATCAGGTCAAAGTACGGAGAGAAGATATTCCAAAGACAACATTCAGAACTCGTTATGGTCATTACGAGTTCCTGGTGATGCCTTTTGGACTTACTAATGCACCTGCCGTATTCATGAACCTGATGAACAGAGTCTTCCACCAATATCTGGACCAGTTCGTGGTAGTCTTTATCAACGACATTCTGGTATATTCAAAGAGCCACAAGGAGCATGAAGAGCACTTAAGATTGGTGCTAGAGACGCTGAGATAAGAGAGCCTTTATGCTAAAATGAGCAAGTATGAGTTCTTCCTTGATCGTGTCACTTTTCTTGGACACGTTATCACAGGAGAAGGCATCTCGGTGGACCCAGCAAAGATCTCATCTGTCGAGACGTGGCCAACCCCTACCAACGTCTCAGAGGTGAGAAGCTTTCTAGGACTTGCGGATATTACCGGAGGTTTGTAGAAAACTTTGCACGAATCGCGGAACCAATAACCCGGTTGACCCGCAAGGATCAGGAGTTCATCTGGTCTGAGGAATGCCAGACAACTTTTGATGAGTTAAAGAAACGTCTGACTACTGCCCCCATCTTGACTATACCATCTGGATCCGGAGGTTTCGTAATCTATAGCGATGCATCCGGAAAAAAGATTGGGTTGTGTCTTAATGCAACATGGGAAGGTTGTAGCTTATGCCTCAAGACAACTGAGGACTCATGAGAAGAATTACCCCACTCACGACCTGGAGCTTGCCGCAGTCATCTTCGCCCTGAAACTATGGAGACATTATCTATACGGCGAACGAGTGGAGATATTCACCGATCACAAGAGCCTGAAATACGTCTACACCCAGAAGGACCTAAATCTGAGACAAAGACGATGGCTCAAAGTGATGACAGATTTCGAGATCGATTTGCAGTACCATCCAGGGAAGGCAAATGTAGTAGCTGATGCTCTAAGCAGAAGACCCTCGGCATTCTTTATGATCAACCAACCAGGTCTATTGAGAGATCTAGAAAAGTTAGGAATAGAGGTCATTATGCCAGGAATTGACGGCCAATTATCAAACTATCAGCTACAATCAACATTGGTCGAAAGAATCAAAGCTGCTCTACCAACAGATGCAAGATTTCAGAGGCTTCGCCAAAGAACAGAGGCTGGAATCCAGACAGGATGTCGCATACACGAAGATGGGACCTTAAGATGTGGTGATCGTCTTTATGTTCCAAATGGAGAACTTCGTGAGGAGCTGATGTCAGAAGCTCATAGGTCAACATACTCTATACATCCAGGAGGCACAAAGATGTACAGAGATCTGCGACAATATTACTGGTGGCATGGAATGAAGCGAGAGATAGCACGCTTTATGGCTAAATGCCTGGTGTGTCAGCAAGTCAAGGCTGAACATCAGAGATCTGCCGGTCTACTTCAACCCCTCCCAATACCCGAGTGGAAATGGGAGCACATTACGATGGACTTTGTTACGGGCTTCCCAAGAAGTTCCAGTGGTCCTAATGCTGTATGGGTAATCGTAGATAGACTCACAAAGGCTGTACATTTCTTACCTTTTAGAGTCAGACAATCTACAGAAATCTTGGCAGACATGTACATGAAAGAGATAGTGCGTCTGCATGGAGTACCAGTCAGCATAGTATCTGATAGAGATACGAGGTTTCATCTTACTTCTGGCAAAGTATGCAAGAAAGTCTTGGTACCCGCCTCAAGTTCAGCACCTCGTATCACCCACAGACAGATGGCCAATCAGAACGCACCATCCAGACACTTGAAGATATGCTGAGAGCCTGCATGCTTGATTTTAGCGGATCATGGGAAGATCATCTACACCTGGTGGAATTTTCCTACAACAATAGCTATCAAGCGAGCATTCAAATGGCTCCCTTTGAAGCTTTGTATGGCAGGAAATATCGTTTCCCAGTATGCTAGAGCGATGTAGGCGAGAGACAGATCTTGGGACCAGAATTGATTATTCGTACGGTGGAGAAAGTAAAAAAGATCCAGGGACACCTACGAGCTGCACAAGACAGACAGAAGCACTGGGCCAACGTACATCGACGACCTCTAGAGTTCCAAGTGGGAGAGCATATGTTCTTGAAGATCTCACCCACCCGAGGTACTATCAGATTTGGAGGAAAAGGAAAACTGAGTCCAAGGTACATTGGACCCTTCGATGTGCTGGATCGCGTCGGAGAAGTTGCTTACAGACTAGCTCTACCTCAGACCTTAGAAGGAGTGCATGACGTCTTCCACGTATCTCAGCTGAGGAGATACATTCCAGACCCAAGTCATGTACTGGACCATTCAGAGATCACCGTCGGCCCAAGCCTATCGTACTAGGAGGAACCTGTAGAGATCTTAGACCGTAGCGAGAAGGTATTGCGAGGCCAGACTATCCCTCTAGTTCGTGTTGCATGGAGGCATCATGCACCAGGTGAATCAACCTGGGAACGGGAAGAGGATATTCGACAGCGTTATCCCCACCTATTTCCAAACCAGGGTATGTCCAATATTTCAAACTCAATCTTAAGTAATCATTTTATGTCCTAAATCAATCTTTCATTCTCATTACATGTTTGTTTTTATTTCGAGGACGAAATATTCTAAGGAGGGTAGATTGTAAACTCCCTCGACCAGATTTTAGTAATTTAGGATTAGTTTTGACTAATTAGAATTTTGACTAATTAGAATTTTGATAATTTTTAAAAATTTATTTATTATAATTAATTGGGCACCTGTTCATTATACAATTAATTAGGGCATTACGCTAGCTGTTAACCCTAAACATAGTCCACATACCTGCTCTAGACATGTTAGACTACTTTTTTTGTATTTTGTACAACTCCCAGAAACCTCGTTTGGTGCTTCGTTTTAGTCGCACAAATATTATTGCAGACGTACGTATTTATTTCCTATTTTAAATTTCTGCTCTTTACCCATCTCTGTACCCTAGGAATTTGAGGACCAGTAGGCACCTGTTTTTGCCAAACAAAAATACGATAATAATCTACTCTAATTATACTACAATTAGTGTTTAGACACCATAGAGAAATTATGACTCTAACTGCCTCTAATTAATTAGTGAACATCGTGAGCAGTATTTATTAATTAATAAATACGAGGATCTGTATCACTCAGAAATCAGGCCCTGCCTCTACCTAGACTCACCCCCACACTTCCCAAGATATTTCCCCAGCTGTTTCCCTCATTTCTGTACAATTCAGAATTTCGGGAATCAGTATTTTAAATCAGGTAAATTACGAAATTACGCAAAATACCAAAAATAGGTTTTTATGCAAATTGTAAAAGTTAGGGGTTTTTATGCAAAAGTGCATGTAAGGTGACATAACCTCATTGGCTAGACAATAGGTGGCATGGGACCCACCAAAAACATGCAGAAAAATCAGGGAAAATATCCCAAAAATCAATTACCTAAATGCCCTAGACTTTCCCCTTATTTACAATTATGCCATTGGCCAAACTCCTATATAAACCCTAACCCTCTCCCTTACAAACCCCCATAGCCACTTCCCTCCGCCACCATCGGCCACCCAACTCCAGCGAAGCCTCCGCCCTGACCCCCTCTCCCCTCCGGCCAAGCCCCACCGTCCCCGGCCATCCCCTCCGCCGTTAGCAGCCCCCGCAACCCCATCTCCCCAACACCCTCAACCACAGCCACCACCACCCGAACCACCCCCACCACCGTCTCCGGCCACCGTGCACCGCCACCACCTCCACCATTCGACTCGCCACCCTCCCCTCCACCGGACCACCACCCCCTCACCGCCTCACGACGCTCCCTCCGGCCACTTGCATTTCACTTAGATGGTTAGCACCCTGTATTTATTTATTTATTCAGTATTTATATGGCATGTCATTTTTCTGTATCTTGTTACGTCCCACTGAGGACCTAGTTCCCTGCCAGATCTAGACGAAGCCTTCTACCCCACTGTGTACGGCCCTGATTAGGAGGCTAGATGTGCTACCGAGGAGGAGCTAGAGGAGACACCCTCAGAGTAGGCCTGATACTAGAAGCTTGCCAACTGGAGACGGAGATGTTTTTATCAGATAGACGCTACTTAGTCTATCTGATTTTTATGTGCTATTATTAGTTTTGTAGTGGGCTTGTACCCACCAGTGTGTACTTTGACATTATCAGACTCAGTTTTTATATATATTTAGCACTTGTTTCCCTGTCATTTTATTGTGGATGAGATAGATTTACCTGTTTATTACTTATTTTAGGACAGCGTAGCACGTTTCTTTGGGTCCATTCAAAATGGGTTAAGCCTTTAGTGACATGTCAGCTGGCCAGTGACACGTGGCCTAGTTCTTGACATTTTGGGACTGGGGCGTGACATGACCTCAGCCCCAACCTAGTAATTTTGAACTTGCTAATAACCTGGTATGCTTTTATATTTGATAACTGTAGAGATTGTAGAGTCTTTTATTAATGATGCTTATTTTGTTTTTGTTTTGTGAACTTGAATAATTTGTACCTCCTTTCATCATCATCTAGCGTACTTAATTTTGCTGTACTTGACTTATGCTGCTATTCTTTAGCCTAGTTTTGCAAGCTTACTCTTTATCGGGCTTGTTTATGACATATGTGTTATTGGGGCCTGATCAACTGCACTAATACAAGTGTCTATTCAGAATCAGTGTATTACGGTCTGATCAACCTTAGTGCATTTTGGTTCGCACTTTGCACGACTACTTTACGTGGATTGAGATATATAGTTGGCTAGTATACTTGTCCTCTAGATATGTCCGAGCATATCGTATCCGTTACATAACTGTACTAATACGAGCAGGCGAACAAAGGATTACCAAAATAGGATTTCAATCCACAACTGCTTTGACATTTCCCAATTGAATTCTTTAAATGCCTTGATTCCGATACTTCTAATCTATTACCTCGCCCTTGAAACTCTTTATTATTGATCTCCGTCTTCTATTATTTCGGAAAGACGAAACCTTGTGCTTGGTATAAGTTTGATACACGGAGAGTACTAGATATACCTCATAGGCCGATCACATATTTGAGGATTATTCTTCCGTAATTAAGGACATATCATATGTAATATGATCGGCGTTGAAGTTTCGAGGATTGAAGGACATGAGTAAACAAATTAAGGAATATTTTCTTAAGGTATATAGCCTTATGTGGTAGATGGGTAAATTCTAAGTTGGGTAGCAGTGCATTGTCAACTCGAGAGGAATTTCTTTTGGATTGTGATCGAGTAAAGCTTAAATTGAGAGAGGTTCAAGCCAATTCAATTTTGAGAATTTTAGAAGAATGACTAAGATGATGAGGATTAATGAACTTCAAAATTCTTGATATTGAGGACCCAATATTTATACCTTAGGTACATGATTTAAATTTGGAATAATGAAGGTAAAATCATCAATTTGAATTTAGAGGATAAAAATATAGAATTTCAGACTTGAACATTGGTGGATTGCATTTAAATTATTTTTAATTTGATGATTGGAATTAAGAATTTAAATTTTGATGGTTGGACTACCTATTTGAAACGTTGAGAATGTGAATGGAGTTAAAAAAGTCGAAGCATATGGGAATAATATTGGACTCGGATTACTTCTAGAGGAGATTATGATAGTTAGAGATCGGGAGGTAAAATTTACATGCTTATTTAAATTTTGAAGATGTTATAAGAATTTAATTTAAATTTGGATATGGATATGGATAATTTGAGAAAGTGAGAAAAGATAATCATAGGTGGAAATTTTGATTGGAACAGTGGTCATCTTAACCTTGAAGTGATTGCAATGGATATGATTAGAATTTTGATTATCGCAAGAAGATTGCGATTGACTTGCCTTATGTACATAAAGGATTAATAGATTATGCCATATTTTAATTTTGAGGACGAAATTGTTATAAATTGGGTAGATTGTAAGCCCCCTGATGTTCAGGAATTATTAATTTGGACTTTTCACAATTTTCTGGAATTTTTTGGGATTTTTCTGTAATTAAAACCTAGGCTCTTGGTAATTAAATGATTTTTATTTGCTATTAATTAATATTAAAATATTATGAAAATAAGATTTTATGGTGTAAAATGAAAAACTGGACTTAGGGTAATTTTTCTAGAATTTATTTGGCCCCGGACCTATTTTTAAATCACCTAAAAACAATTATCATTTATTTATTTATTTAATTATTAACCCTAAAAACCAACCCAAACCCAAGCCCATCGGCCCAAGCCCGCGGCCCAAACCCAACCGGCCCAGCCCACCGCCTTAACGGGTCGGGTCGGGTCCACCCGAACCCGACCCGCCAGCACCCAGCTCCCCTCCCGTACGACCCGGTCCCCCCCCCCCGCGTCCGCCGGCCACGCCGTCCGCCGCTCCGCCCGGCCCACGCCCCACAACCCTCGCCACGACCTCCCCTCCTCCGCCTCACCTGCCGCCTAGCTCGGCCGACCCCCTCGCCCACTCTCCCTATAAAACCCCTCTCCCCCAGCCCCTCCGATCATCTCCTCCGCCTCCCCCTTCAGGCCATCGCCGCCCCGCCCTATCCCCCTCGCCGGCGCCGTCACTCCACCTCGCCTCCTTCCCACAGTTGGCCGCCGCCCCTCGACGCCGCAGGCCGGAACCCCAGCAGCAGCAGCCAGCAGCGGCCGCCCCGACAGCCTCCGGCCGCCGTGCCCAAAGAGCCGTCCCCCGCCCGCTTCGGCGCGCCACCCGTGCTGCTCCTCCGGCCAACTTTCGGCCTCAGCACCTCAGCTTCGCCTCCGGCAGCCCCAAACCCTAACCCTAGTTCTCTCTCTCGTGTCGGACACGTGTCAGACACGACACGGATACGAGAAACGCTGTTTTTCAAGCCCTGTTCAGGTACGCGTATCTCCCTGCTCGTTTACCCGTTTTTGATTCCGTCTTTTGCATCACGAAGCCTGAGTGACCCTCTCGGTGCCCGTGCAACCCGCTCGGGGCATCGCGTCCTGTGGCGATCATGAACCCCGATCCAAAAACAGGAAAAATAACGACCCGATTCACCCCGGAACTGGGTACGCCCCTACATACGGGACGACTTGGTCGCGCACGGTCTTCACAGATACGTGCGCGCCGTCGATATGGACGTGTGGGATTTCGCAGAAGTCGATTCGGGTGTGCATGCACACCGAAATCAACGCGTATCCGCGGACAACGCCCCGTATCCGACTTTTCTGGATCACGCCCTAACTTTGTGTACATACGTCAGATTGAAACAAAACTTGCGCCATCGGACTCGTAGCGATACGCTGGTCCTGTGACCCAAGTTTGGTTCGATTCCCAGAACGTTGACGAAATCGCGTGTCGTGGGTCCCACAGGCCCCGCTCGACGGGCGATTTTGTGATCGGCTCATCGAAATCCAATTCTGGAAGTTCCGTTGGGTTCGTATCATCGTTCCTGACCTGTTGTCATGACCCGCACCCGGGGTAAGGGTACTAGTCGGAAACAACGCCCAGCCTACGCCGCAGAATCGGCGGTAGAACGCTGTCTAGAAAGTCTATCTAATATAATAAACCACCAAAAGATAGTGTACTCAATCACAGAACTAAGATAGAATAAACACGAATCAGATAAGAATAGAATAGTCATCAACTCATGAGTTTAAAATAATACATCAATGAGTCTGAAGAGTAACAAAAATAAGCTGAAGACAAA
The DNA here is from genome assembly GCA_036927795.1 of Iris macrosiphon. NCBI lineage: Eukaryota > Viridiplantae > Streptophyta > Magnoliopsida > Asparagales > Iridaceae > Iris > Iris macrosiphon. The sequence goes on from JAYESA010000002.1 coordinate 62,040,670, forward strand.
TCCAGTACAAAAGAATACTATCATACTACAAGCTACACTCCAGGGTCAACTGTCTCAGTTGGGATAAGTCCCTCTTGAGCCAGGGTCTCCGAATCTAAACCCACAACATCCTGGGGTCCATAATAGGTAGGGTACTCCTCAGTGTCATCTGAAAAAATATATCCAGTCAGGAAAGGAGCAGAGTACATCTCTAACAGCAATTCTAATCCATGATAAAAACTATGTAACAGTAAATAGCTGTAGATAAACAAGATGCACAAAATAGATACAAGAGATATATAGACAATAAGGAAATACTGGAAAGAAATACAATAATGAATAATATGCCAATGAAACAATAATACTAATGACTAAGTGTGTGAGTACTAGCTTAACATGTGATCGGCTTGGGCAAGATACAATGCGGCCTGGCTAATCATACGTACGGTGCATGATCAAAACTATTCGCTTACCAATACTTTATTCAATAGGGATTTGATCACATATCTATACTAATACTCCCCACCCCCAACTGGTATAATAGATCCAACCACGGTATGCTATGGCACCAGATTCTCCAAGAAGATAGCTAGTCTCCCCGAGAATCGGTGTCTGTACATGTACAAGATAATCAATGAAACAATACTTGCACCATATACACCATATACCAAGGAATAACATCTCATGACGAGATCCGGATATACCAATCCGTGTAACCATAGTGTCGAGAGAAACATGTAAATCTATACTAGATACAACGAACATAGAGGATATCATAAATGAGAAACTATCAGAGAATGTACTCGCCTGAAGTCCAATGAACAGTCTCAAAGATGTCTGACTCGGTACCTCGAAGACCTAGATATGGAATACCACATTAATACAAGGTCCCGGAAAGAGAACAAGTCAAACTAGTCAACTTCTAGGTCAATAAATAAATTCTAAGTCAAAAGTCAACTATGGTCAACTCTAAAGTCAACTAAAGTCAAACATGGTCAAACCAAGGTCATCCTCACAAGACATTTATATAAATAATATAGAAAATAAAATACAATAATTTAGGAATCAAAATTAGATCCCAATTGATACCCACACAAGTATACTAATAATAAAATATTATACACTCTAAATAATGTATATACAAACCAATATTTATACAAATAAAATAATATATTATTATTAGTATTATACCTCACAAAAACACCTATATATATACACATATATATATATACACAATAATAATATATAAAATATAATTTAAAACTGTCAAAGCGTCACTGAAAACAGTGAACAAAATAAGATAAAATAAAAACAGGTTTAATAGTGACAGTCTTGACTGTCACTGAAAATTCGTCGCAGAAACTCCATATACAAAACCGCTGCTAACTCGGATCGCTGACAGTTAAAACTGTCGGAGAAACTGTCGCGGAAACTGCTGCTTAATAAACCCGCCCACTGCATTTAATGACAGAACTGTCATTAAATGCCCTGTCGCCAAAGCTATATATATATAATCTATATATTAATAACTATAAATCAATATAAATATATATATATATATATATATACATATATAAAATAATTTAATAAATATATATACTTATATATATACACACATAAACTTACACATTCAAATACTAATAGTTACAAAACACAATGCCCATATTAATGTACGTATTTTACATGGCTAGAAGCACACATAAAAATACATTCATTAAATTAACAATTAAATATATAATAATTATAAATAATATAATTACACAATTAAACACATAAATATATTTTATAAAATATTTATGTATAATTTATACTATTAACATAAGTACATATATAATTACATGCAAGAAAGCTACATATTATATTTGTACATCATATTAGCACACACAAAAATATATAGATCTATGCTACAATAATTACTATAATAAATACACAAAATAAATATATAATATCTATATATATTTACTAATTATAATTAAGAATTTAAACCGTAAATAATTAGATCTATTCAAAAATCCACACAATTGGAGAATATCACACCGTATCCCACTAGATCTAGGATACGCATGTGACACGAGTCCAACACACAACCAATTGCACCCCGAAGGATACAAACAAATCACAAATAATATTTATGAATAAATCAAAGTGTCAAAAGTAGATCTATGTGTCCGTGTCAAAATACGACATGTTCAAAGCCCCGTGTCGGAGGGAAAACCCCCAAAATGACACGTATCACCAAATAGTTGGGATACGAACCACATGTACCAAATTATGGATACGACACTAGCCCCAAACACATAAGCACATGCCCAATTGATCTATAGGATCAATTGATACACACAACAAAATATAAATTCGGAATTCCAACAAAATTAACACAAAAAGTACCATAACTTTCTCCATGGGTCTCCTATGAACACAAAACAAAGTCCTATGGGTAGTACATACATATAGGTTGATTTTACATGATTAAATCTCAGATTTAGAAGCTATTTAAATGGGAAAATTTGAATTATACCTATTGGGAGATGGATTCCCAATGAAACCTTCAATTGAGAAGAACTTGCTTCCAAATTGTAGATCCTTGCTCCTCTTTGTAGATCCTTGCTTCCTTCTTCTAGATCCTTGCTTCCTCCTTCTCTAATGGTGAATTGGGAAGAATTTGGAATGAATTTGGTAGGGAATTGGAATGGGAATGGAGGGAATTTGGGAGTGGGAAATTCTAGATCTAGATTTGGAATGAGAATGAGAGGAGAGAGAAATTTCCCCCCTCTTTTAATAGGCCGGCCTTGCCCCTCTCCCAAGCAATTGTAAAATGTCCAATGTACCCCTTGGGGCCTCTCATAAAGAAATAATTAAGGAAGGAAGCTTCTAGTCTAATCACTTAATTAATTTAATCAATCTCCTTAACTATGGGCTTTCTAAATGGGCCAAATCTAACTATTTAATTCATGTTGGTCCATGGGTCCAAACTACACTAGTTGGGTCCACTAAAATAAGTCCAAAATAATTAAATAACATCCAACAACAATTAAATAATACAATAAAATTATTTACCATGCACAATATTTATTTAAATAGAAAATGACTAAAATACCCTTTTTCCTAAAATGTGGTAGTGACAAGTCTACCCTCCTTAAAATAATTTCGTCCTCGAAATTCAAAGATGAAAACTACCCCCAGAAAATCACAGAACAGAACTAAAGAATCACAACTAACTAATGAACAGAACATAACAATGAACAGAACATAACTAGAAATAACATACCTCAAGGTACAAACAAATATGGATAACGCTCTCGCATGTCATCCTCTCTCTCCCAGGTAGACTCCCCCGGAGAGTGATGCCTCCATGCGACGCGCACCAAAGGAATAGTCTGGTTCCTCAGCACCTTCTCTTTCCGATCCAGAATCTCAACTGGCTGCTCTGGATAGCTAAGAGTAGGGCCCACCTCTATCTCCGAGTGATCCAATACATGACTAGGATCTGCCATGTATCGTCTTAACTGCGATACATGAAACACGTTGTGCACTCCCTCCAATGCAAGTGGCAAGTCTAGTCTATAAGCAACTGCACCGACCCTCTCTAGAATAGTGAAAGGTCCGATGAATCGCGGACTAAGCTTTCTGCCTCCACCGAAGCGAATCGTGCCTCGTGTCAGAGAAATCCTCAGAAACACCAAACCACCCACCTAGAACAAAATACCATCTTAAGAACTTAATCTATAACAAACAAGAACAAGCACAAACAAAATCTAAACTATACCTCAAACTCCAAAGGTCTCCGATGGCTATCGGCCCAATGCCGCTGTCTGTCCTGCGCCAATCGAAGTCTGTCTCTGATCAAATGAACCTTCTCCGCTGCATCCACAACCATCTCTGGCCCAAGCAAAATTCTCTCTCCAACATCGTCCTAAGACAAAGGAGTACGACACCTCCGACCATATAGAGCTTTAAAAGGTGACATCTCTATACTGGCCTGGTAACTGTTATTGTAAGCAAACTCTACCAAATGGAGATGGTCCTCCCAAGAACCCCCAAAATCTAGTACACAAGTGCACAACATATCCTCGAGAGTCTGGATAGTCCGCTCAGACTGTCCATCTGTCTGGGGATGATATGCAGTACTGAACTTGAGCTGAGTGCCCAAACTCTCCTGCAAACTCCTCCAGAAATGAGAAGTGAAACGACTATCTCGATCTGAGACTATGCTGACGGGAACTCCGTATATCCTAACGATCTGCCTCACATACATCTCTGCCAGCTTCTCCGTAGATAAACCCACTTTGAAAGGCAAAAAGTGGGCCGACTTGGTCAATCTATCAACAATGACCCAAATCGCGTCTTTCCCTCCTAGAGATCGTGGAAGTCCGGACACAAAATCTATAGTAATGTGTTCCCACTTCCACTCTGGAATGGGTAATGGCTGAAGTAACCCTCCTGGCCTCTGCCTCTCGGCTTTCACCTGCTGGCACACTAAGCATCTGGATACAAACTGTGCCACTTCCCTCTTCATGCCATACCACCACACACTCTCTCGCATATCCCGATACATCTTGTTAGCACCTGGATGTATGAAATACTGAGAGCGATGCGCTTCCTGCAATACCTCCTCACTCAACTCCCCACTAGGCACACACAATCTAACTCCATGCCTCAAGGATCCATCCTCTGCAATAGTGAAATCATCCTCCAATCCTGCTCTCACCTGAGCTCTGATACTCCTCAAAGATACATCATCATACTGTGCTGCCTTGATCCTGTCCATCAAATCTGAGTGTATCTGCAATCCCTACATCTGCATAGCACACCCAGGAACAATCACCTCAATGCCCAAGCTCTCCAAGTCCTCCAACAGATATCGATCCTGCGTCAAGAACATAGCTACCGGATACCTGCTCAAAGCATCGACAACTATATTGGCTTTCCCAGGATGATATTGCAAAGAGATATCAAAATCCTTCATCAATTCCAACCACCGACGCTGCCTCATGTTCAACTCCTTCTGCGTGAAAACGTACTTCAAGCTTTTGTGGTCTGTAAAGATCTCCACACGCTCTCCGTACAAATAATGTTTTCACAACTTCAGGGCGAATATGACAGCTGCCAACTCCAAATCATGGGTAGGATAGTTCTTTTCATGAGGACGCAATTGCCTGGATGCATAGGCAATCACTTTCCCATGCTGCTGAAGAACACAACCTAAACCCTTCCCCAATGCATCACTATAAATAGTGAAACCTCCGGACCCTGATGGCAACGTCAAAATAGGAGCAGACGTCAACCTCTTCTTCAACTCCTCAAAAGCAACCTAACAATCCTCCGTCCAAACAAACTCCACATCCTTCCTTGTGAGTCTGGTCATCGGCTCGGCAATCCTCGAAAAATCTTGCACAAACTTCCTGTAGTAGCCTGCCAATCCCAAGAAACTCCTGATCTCTGCTATCGAACTCAGAGTTTTCCAAGATTCCACTGCTGAAATCTTCTTCGGATCCACTGAAATACCATCACCAGTCACAATATGCCCCAAGAATTCTACTTTGTCCAAGAAAAACTCACATTTGGACGACTTCCCATACAGCTTCTCCTTCCTCAGCACATCCAACACAATCCTCAAATGCTCCTCATGCTCCTCCGGTGTCCTCGAGTATATGAGTATGTCGTCGATGAACACCACCACGAACTTGTCAAGGTACTGGTGGAACACCTTGTTCATCAAGTTCATAAATACCGCCGGTGCATTAGTCAAACCAAACGGCATCACCATAAACTCGTACTGACCATACTGAGTTCTAAAAGCAGTCTTCGGTATGTCCTCTGGCTTCACCTTCACCTGATGGTAGCCTGATCTCAAATCTATCTTAGAAAATACCTTCGCACCACTCAACTAATCAAACAGATCATCAATCCGTGGCAAAGGATACTTATTCTTGATAGTGAGATTATTCAAAGCCCTGTAATTAATGCACATACGCACCGATCCATCCTTCTTCGGTACAAACAATACCGGGGCTCCCCATGGTGAAGAACTCGATCTGATAAACCCCTTATCCTGTAATTCGTCCACCTGCTTCTTCAACTCGACCAGCTCACTGTTGTTTACTCTATAGACATGCTGTGAAATTGGTTCTGCACCTGGCACCAAGTCTATAGAAAATTCAACATCTCGATCTGGTAGAAATCTTGGCAATTCCTCAGGAAATACATCCAAGAATTCTGCTATCAATGGATGCGGCAACTCCTTGTCTTCTACCATAGCTCCACAAATAATGCCTTTCCCCTGCTCCGCAGCTCCTCTAGCAAACTCGAACTCTGGCTCTCCTGGCGAACCAAACAAAACTCTACCTCCTCTACAGTCTATGCTAGCACGGTGCCTACTCAACCAATCCATCCCAAGTACAATGTCGTAGCTCGAAAGTGGCATTACAAGTAGACACGCACTCAGCTCCCGGCCTCCCAGAGTAACTCTCCGATCCTTGCAAATATCATTAACCAGGATAATGCCCCCCCCGGTCATGATCTTGCAAGTCCTAAGCAAAGACTCAGCTACCAAACCATGCTTCAGAGCAAAAAAAATAGATACAAAACTATGGGAAGCACCACTATCAAACAAAGCTAAAGCTGGAATAGAATCAAGAAGAATAGAATCAATATAGCACAAGATGTAAGACATCAAGGAAAGGACAGTTTAAGGGATCAAGTATCAATGTCAAAGGAAAATAGTTGAATCAAAAGAATTTTCCTAGATGTGATTGAGTATCTCAGCCTATATCCTATATCCTATTGCAGGCTCACAGTAGTACAACTAAGTTGTCGCACTACCACAACATCATATACTTGTGAAGCTAGACCTGCATGGGCCACCACCAAAAACGTGTCACGACCCGCACCCGGGGTAAGGGTACTAGTCGGAAATAACGCCCAGCCTACGCCGCAGAATCGGCGGTAGAACGCTGTCTAGAAAGTCTATCTAATATAATGAACCACCAAAAGATAGTGTACTCAATCACAGAACTAAGATAGAATGAACACGAATCAGATAAGAATAGAATAGTCATCAAGTCATGAGTTTAAAATAATACATCAATGAGTCTGAAGAGTAACAAAAATAAGCTGAAGACAAATCCAGTACAAAAGAATACTATCATACTACAAGCTACACTCCAGGGTCAACTGTCTCAGTTGGGATAAGTCCCTCTTGAGCCAGGGTCTCCGAATCTAAACCCACAACATCCTGGGGTCCATAATAGGTAGGGTACTCCTCAGTGTCATCTGGAAAAATATATCCAGTCAGGAAAGGAGCAGAGTACATCTCTAACAACAATTCTAATCCATGATAAAAACTATGTAACAGTAAATAGCTGTGGATAAACAAGATGCACAAAATAGATACAAGAGATATATAGACAATAAGGAAATACTGGAAAGAAATACAATAATGAACAATATGCCAATGAAACAATAATACTAATGACTAAGTGTGTGAGTACTAGCTTAACATGTGATCGGCTTGGGCAAGATACAATACAGCCTGACTAATCATACGTGCGGTACATGATCAACACTATTCGCTTACCAATACTTTATTCAATAGGGATTTGATCACATATCTATACTAATACTCTCCACCCCCAACTGGTATAATAGATCCAACCACGGTATGCTATGGCACTAGATTCCCCAAGAAGATAGCTAGTCTCCTCGAGAATCGGTGTTTGTACATATACAAGATAACCAATGAAACAATACTTGCACCATATACACCATATACCAAGGAATAACATCTCATGACGAGATCCGGATATACCAATCCGTGTAACCATAGTGTCGAGAGAAACATATAAATCTACACTAGATACAACGAACATAGAGGATATCATAAATGAAAAACTATCAGAGAATATACTCGCCTGAAGTCCAATGAACAGTCTCACAGATGTCTGACTCGGTACCTCAAAGACCTAGATATGGAATACCACATTAATACAAGGTCCCGAAAAGAGAACAAGTCAAACTAGTCAACTTCTAGGTCAATAAATAAATTCTAAGTCAAAAGTCAACTATGGTCAACTCTAAAGTCAACTAAAGTCAAACATGGTCAAACCAAGGTCATCCTCACAAGACATCTATATAAATAATATAGAAAATAAAATACAACAATTTAGGAATCAAAATTAGATCCCAATTGATACCCACACAAGTATACTAATAATACAATATTATACACTCTAAATAATGTATATACAAACCAATATTTATACAAATAAAATAATATATTATTATTAGTATTATACCTCACAAAAACATCTATATATATACACATATATATATATACAATAATAATATATAAAATATAATTTAAAACTGTCAAAGCGTCACTGAAAACAGTGAACAAAACAAGATAAAATAAAAACAGGTTTAATAGTGACAGTCTTGACTGTCACTGAAAATTCGTCGCAGAAACTCCATATACAAAACCGCTGCTGACTCGGATCGCTGACAGTTAAAACTGTCGCAGAAACTGTCGCGGAAACTGTTGCTTAATAAACCCGCCCACTGCATTTAATGACAGAACTGTCATTAAATGCCCTATTAATGCTACAGCGGCTGCTGTTTTAATGACAGGATTCTGTCATTAAATGCCCTGTCGCCAAAGCTATATATATATAATCTATATATTAATAACTATAAATCAATATAAATATATATATATATATATATAAAACAATTTAATAAATATATATACTTATATATATATACACATAAACTTACACATTCAAATACTAATAGTTACAAAACACAATGCCCATATTAATGTACGTATTTTACATGGCTAGAAGCACACATAAAAATACATTCATTAAATTAACAATTAAATATATAATAATTATAAATAATATAATTACACAATTAAACACATAAATATATTTTATAAAACATTTATGTATAATTTATACTATTAACATAAGTACATATATAATTACATGCAAGAAAGCTACATATTATATTTGTACATCATATTAGCACACACAAAAATATATAGATCTATGCAACAATAATTACTATAATAAATACACAAAATAAATATATAATATCTATATATATTTACTAATTATAATTGAAGAATTTAAACCGTACATAATTAGATCTATTCAAAAATCCACACAATTGGAGAATATCACACCGTATCCCACTAGATCTAGGATACGCATGTGACACGAGTCCAACACACAACCAATTGTACCCCGAAGGATACAAACAAATCACAAATAATATTTATGAATAAATCAAAGTGTCAAAAGTAGATCTATGTGTCCGTGTCAAAATACGACATGTTCAAAGCCCCGTGTCGGAGGGAAAACCCCCAAAATGACACGTATCACCAAATAGTTGGGATACGAACCACATGTACCAAATTATGGATACGACACTAGCCCCAAACACATAAGCACATGCCCAATTGATCTATAGGATCAATTGACACACACAACAAAATATAAATTCGGAATTCCAACAAAATTAACACAAAAAGCACCATAACTTTCTCCATGGGTCTCCTATGAACACAAAACAAAGTCCTATGGGTAGTACATACATATAGGTTGATTTTACATGATTAAATCTCAGATTTAGAAGCTATTTAAATAGGAAAATCTGAATTATACCTATTAGGAGATGGATTCCCAATGAAACCTCCAATTGAGAAGAACTTGCTTCCAAATTGTAGATCCTTGCTCCTCTTTGTAGATCCTTGCTTCCTTCTTCTAGATCCTTGCTTCCTCCTTCTCTAATGGTGAATTGGGAAGAATTTGGAATAAATTTGGTAGGGAATTGGAATGGGAATGGAGGGAATTTGGGAGTGGGAAATTCTAGATCTAGATTTGGAATGAGAATGAGAGAAGAGAGAAATTTCCCCCCTCTTTTAATAGGCCGGCCTTGCCCCTCTCCCAAGCAATTATAAAATGTCCAATGTACCCCTTGGGGCCTCTCATGAAGAAATAATTAAGGAAGGAAGCTTCTAGTCTAATCACTTAATTAATTTAATCCATCTCCTTAACTATGGGCTTTCTAAATGGGCCAAATCTAACTATTTAATTCATATTGGTCCATGGGTCCAAACTACACTAGTTGGGTCCACTAAAATAAGTCCAAAATAATTAAATAACATCCAACAATAATTAAATAATACAACAAAATTATTTACCATGCACAATATTTATTTAAATAGGAAATTACTAAAATACCCTTTTTCCTAAAATGTGGTAGTGACACCTGTTGACACTAAGTTTGGTGAATTTGGAGACCTTTGACCCTGACACATTTTTCGGTGCAAAGTGGCCCCACATGTGGACCCCATTTTGACCCAAAATTGCCGTTTTTGCCCTTGTCTCCAAATTGGACTCAAGGACAGACATTTCTAGCTATTTGATATCTTCTGAGCATGATGGTAATATTTATTTCAGCATCCGGAGACATTTCTGGAAATTTCCCGAGGACAGAACCGTAGTTGGAATCCAAACCTCAGGCAAGTACCTGCACTTCAAGTTTAATCTTTATATTGTGATAATTAGTTTCTTGCTCTACTAGTACTATTGGATGATTACACTTAGTGTTAGGATTTGGAGTTCATGTCTTGCTTGTCGTGTCGGGAGGGAGAATACTAGGAGGCATGTAGTTTACCCTTCTCCCTGTCCTGACTGCTAGCTGTTGGTACGCGATTGTACCATCAGCCTGATACTCGATTATTCCTGACTAATAGCCGTCTATGACGTGCCTGATTAGCCTTATAAACCCCTACATGCCAACTATGTATTCTAGATACATAATTACACACACATAGTTTCTTTGTCTTGTTGCAGTTCCATTTTTCTTGTCTCATTATCATCTTGTTTTACTCATATCCCTGATTTATAGCAATTAACCCTTAGTTAATTTTACTACTTATTATGCATATTCTTATCGTGATGCTTAGTCAGTTTTTACTACTTGTCATAAATATTTAGTTTAAGCTTTGTTGTGTATTGGTACTTTGCTCCTTTCCTGACTGGATCCGTTGATATTAGGCGATGATGAGGACTATGCCCCCACCTTTTATGGCGCATATGACGTAGCAGATGATACATTTAAGGAGCCGGTTCCTACTCAGGAGACTACTTTTGAGGAGTAGTTAGCCAGTTAGTTAGTATTTTCTTTCAGCATAGTACTCGGGTTTGTCCCCGATTTATCTTCTGGTTCTGTATTAAACTGTGGATTTGGATGTCACAAATTTGTTTTATGAAATCTTAGCATTCCTATTTCCTGTTATTATCCTTGCCTATTTATTCTTGTGAATGAGCTAGATTTTAAATTACCTGTGAATATGATCTAGACAGCGTACTACCGCCGACACTGCGGCATAGGCTGGACGTACTCGCGAACCGGTGCCCGATTCATCTGGGTGCGGGTCGTGACAGGTGGCGGTCTATTGGCCTTCCGTGGAGCGTAGAAAGCTCACGTCTGCCAGTGTAAAACTGGGCAGCGTATCCTCTTGTATGAGTTAGAGCAGTTTAAGCAAAGGGAATGTCACTAGACGACGGTTCGGTGATATTTAATCAAATCTCCTGCATTAAATGCAGAGATCCGCCATTATCTTGTGCATTAAATGCAGAGATCCGCCATTATCTTGTTTTGAAGGTCTGCCACCCTTCTGCGCATAAAATGCAGAGACGTGCCTCGGACATCTGTCAGTATTCGGCACATTAAATGCAGAGACGTGCCTTGAGAATCTGTCACCGCTCTGCGCATTAAATGCAGAGACGTGCCTCGAGCCCTGTATGTAAGCCCCCTGATTTTTCAAAAAATTTTAAATTGGATTTTTCATAATTTTTCAGAATTTTCAGGAATTTTCTGTAATTAAAAACCTAAGTATTTCTAATTAAATGATTTTTAATTTCTATTAATTAATATTAAAATATTATAGAAATAATATTTTATGGTGTAAAATGGAAAACCGGACATAGGATAATTTTTGGTAAATTTATTGGACTCCGAAAACCCGTTTAAAGCCCTAAAAACCAATGTAAATGAACCCTAATTAAAACCCCTTAAATAAACTGGGGTTATTCCAATTAAACCAAACCAAACCAAACAAGACTAAACCGAACCAGGCCAAACCCAGCATAGTGGGTCGGGTTGGGTCGGATCTGAGATAAACCCGACCCGCGGACCCAAACCCGGAACCAGCCAAACCCTAAAACCTAACGGGTCAGAAATACTATTCCGACCCGACGGCGCGGGTATTTAAACCCCCTCGGGATCCGTGCAGCCGCAACCCTAATGTCATCCTCCGCCGCCGCCGCCTTTTACCAGTTCCACCGCCGCCGAGCCCCTAAACTGAACCCTAAGCCCTTTCTTCCGCGGCCACAAATCCGCCGCCACCTCGCCTCGCTCCTCATCCTCCACGCCGCCGCAGCCCCGACCTGAACCCTAGGCCCTCGTCGACGACTCCTTCCTCCGCCACCCAGCAACTCAGCCCCGCCGCTCAAACCTCTCGACCATCACCTCAGCCCCGCCTCCGCCTCATCTTCCTCCTCCCCTAGCCGTGCCCAAGCACCACCACCAACCTCGGCAAGCCCCCAGCGGCCAGACACCCTGTCACCCTTCCTCCGTTCTCCCCGCTCCACCCAAGTCCGCCGCAACAACCCTCGACGACGATCCCCTCGACGACCCGTGCCCTAGCCTCCACAGCCAGCCTCGCCGTCCTCCACCTAGCACCGGCCGCCCTCTCATCCTCCTTCCTCCTCCTCCAGCAAGCTCTAGCAGCAGCTCCGAGCATCCCCACCTCACCGCCGACTCCGGCCAGCGCCTCCCCCGAGCCGCCCGGCCTCCCCGCTGTGCAGTGCCGTTCCGCCGACGAGCCAGCCCCGAGCCGCCGCCTCCGGCCGGCAGAGCCACGCCCTAACCCTAGTTTCTGTGGACACAGCACTGGGTTGTGTCGTGTCGAACTCGACACGCGGACACGAGTAAACGCAGTTTCTGGAGCCCTGTTCAGGTACCCATTCCTCTTACCTCGTGATTCTGTTTTCGATTCCGTCAGTTGCATCGCGTAGACTGTATAACCCTCTCGGTGCCCGTGCAATCCGCTCGGTGCATCGCGTCCTGTGGTGATTGCAAACCACGATCCAAAAACAGGAAAACCAACGCCCTGTTTTACCCCGGAACTGAGTGCGCTCCGCCAAACGGGATGACTTGGTCGTATACGGTCTTTACCGAAACGTGCGCGTTGTTGATATAAACGTGTAGGATTTCGCAGAAGTCGATTCGGATGTGCGTACACACCGGAATCAACGCGTATCCGCGGACACCGTCTCGTATCCGTCAATTCTGGAATACGCTGTAACTTTGTGTACACACGTCGGATCGAGACGAAACTTGCGCCATCAGACTCTTAGCAATACGCTAATCTGTGACCCAAGTTTGGTTCAATTCTGAGAACGTTAACAAAATCGCGTATCGTGGACCCCACAGGCTCCACTTGACGGGCGATTTTGTGATCGGCTCATCGGAATCCAATTCTGAAAGTTTCGTTGTGTTCGTATCATCGTTCCTGACCTGAGGACACTAAGTTTGGCAAATTTGGAGGCCTTTGACCCTGACACACTTTTCGGTGCCGTGGTCCACATGTGGACTCCACTTTGGCCCGGAAATGTCATTTTTGCCCCTATGTCCAAATAAGACTTAAGGACAGGCGTTTCTAGCTATTTGATATTTTCTGAATCTAATGGTCATGTTTATTTCAGCAACCAGAGTAGTACATGTAGATCACACTGAGACCAGAGCTACAGTTGGAGCCAGGACCCTAGGCAAGTGTACCTTGCCAAATCCTGCAGTCTTGCTACTTATTCCTTGATTTAGTTATACATCAGTAGGCAAGTGTACCTTGCCAACTTTGCAGTCTTGTTACATATTTTTCTTGATTCATTTATATTGTTGTGCATGCTTAACCTAGGACCGTGTGACGTACTTAGCGTCCGATTATTAGTCGGGTGCCAACACTGTACGTGGTGTTGGGTACTGTCATCTAGAGATGGACATTCGTGACACTTTATATTCTCGTACTTGTCTTATCAAGTACCCTTGACCCAGGACACTTGACACTATTTATGAGACAGGATCTTCCCGAGATATTCGTGATGATTCTGTATAGGATACAGGTTTATGACATAGACATTATATTCCTAGACATTATATGACTTGCTGCATTAGTATTGATCCTGCGTGTCATGGACATGAGACGTGTGATTATATTGGGTGGGGAGAGACACACAGGCTACAGGCTGATTCCATATATATATATATATAATCCATAGTAAACACATAGCAAAACATATAGTAGACTTCGCTACCGGCTCCCAGACACAGAGCTTGTAGTGGTCTCAGCCTGAGTACTCGTGATGCTCTCACTTGTATTTTCACATAGATGGTTACATACTTACCCTATTTATTTTATTATCTGCTACACTGCATTTATTTTGGCATGAGCTTTCTTGTACCTTGCTATGTCCCCTGAGGACCTGGATCCGGATTATGTCCCCAGGATTAGCTGACGAGATCTATCCCGAGGTATACGGGATCGAAGCATTTGCATTAGCAGGAGCAGGTGCCTACCTTGGAGCAGACCCAGGATCCGAGGACGAGATTGTACCAGAGGACTTCTCTTGAGTATTGGCTTGAGATACTCATTTATTTCAGTTTATAGTTATTTCATTTCCAGTATATTTCATTGATGTGCCAGACTTGTACTCGGATTGTTCTCCGAGACATATTTATTCAGTTTTGTTAGTTTATTTATTTGCAGCTATTCTGGCATTTGATCTGTGATTATCTGTTGTGGATGAGATTAGATTAGACTGTGACTTGTATCATTGGACCTATTCATTATTCTATTACAGCTTAAGTACGCCCCGATGGATCCATTAAATTGGGTTTGTCCATCGGTGTGTGCTGCTGGCCATTATCATGCGTCCGGTCCCTCGGTATTTTGGGACTGGGGCGTGACACTGTACGAAGAGCAGCTTTTGACGTGGCAGGCTATTTGTCTTCTACGGAGCATAAACATCTCACATCTGCCTGTGTAAAACTAGGCGGCGTATTCCTTTGTATGCGTAGAAGCGGTCTACGCCAAGGAAATGGCAGTAAATGACAGCCTGGGTTGCAGTACCGCGCCATCATTATAGCCGTTGCTTGGGTAGCCGTGCAGTACTCTTTGTCAGGAGTCCAGACGTCAGGTTTATTGCATGATCTGACAGGTTCATTTTGAAGAATACGAAGCGTTCCTCGTACACTTCAATGCTGCATTGAAAGCAGATGAGTTTTACGCCATAAAGACGATATAGCACCCTTTTTACGCTGAAATAGCCTGGACATACTGTATTACGCGGATGGTCCTTGAGCCTATATTTTATGCTGTGCCCAGCAGAAAAGCTCTGTTTGCACGCCGATGGCTCTGAGGTCCTCTGTTTACGCTGTCCTACATCAACATGCTGCGTAGAGCTATCCAGCGTATTTTTTATGCTGCTACAAGACCTCCTTCAAAGCTTTTAAATTCCTCGTAATTTAAAACGCTTTGAATGAAGCATGAACCATTCCTCGTAACTCGAAACGCTCTGAATGGAGCCTGAAACGGTCAAGTCTGACACATTCTTTCAAGGCTGACTTTATGGCGGAGTTATTGGGGATCGGTGTGATCTCTTTCGCCTCTAAAAAGGCTGAGGAGTTAACCTGTTCTTCCCACATTTCCTTTACCACACAGAGATGATGGCCGGAGTTCGTCGGGTCGACTTGAGGAAGAAGGAGACCATGTTCTTCCAGCATATAAGGAGCCGAAAAGACGGCATCTTCGAGCAAATATCCTCTGCAATGATGGATCATGGAAGGATATCATAGCCTTCTTTGCTCGGGATAATCAGCAACTTTGTATGGTGGTTCTTCGGGAGAGAGGAAGGGTCGTATTGGACTACACCACTTGCAAGCGGTACCTTCTCCCGTTACCTACGGACGAGAGCGGGCAAACTGGCTGCTGTCCGAGATTGGGTTGGGTGAAATACCTCAACACAATCTGTCACGGCGCTGGACGCAAGAAAGCATATTTACCCTGCTTTCTCGTATTGGAGGATGGGTCTAGGCCCAGTTCTGTATTCTTCCGCTGTTGATCATATGTCAGTCAGTTTGCGGTTACCGACTGACTGCTGGAGAAGATGGATGAAGAATTTTGCCCATGCGAGAACCTGGCAGAACAGATTCTGGGCACGATCTTCAGACGACGATGAGGAAGTCCTTTGTAGACGGGATTTCTCTCATATGTAATCATAAAAATAAAGAAAAACCCTTGTAGACTGGATTTCCCTTATATGTAATCATGCTTTATGTTAATAAAATCGTCTTTCTTCTTTGCATACGATCATCTTGCTATACTTTGCTGTAAAGTCTGAATATGTGTAGCTTCGACACGTCTGATACTTTACGCCGACTCTGTTAGAAAGAGTGTTAGGTCCTGTCCTGTCTTTTACGCATAACTAAGGATGCGCAGAAAGCCGCTTTACCAGTCGAGTGTTCGAACTGTCCTGCTGTTAGGAATGAGAAACCGCGTAGAATTCTGAACTATTTTTTACTTCTGATAAACAGAATTTTTGTTCAGACCGTCGTCTTCAAGAATAATTTCTCGAAAGTCCCTTGGAACAGGGTGAGAAATGGCTGTCAAAAACTGAGTCGCCATCTTGAACTGTTTAGACGAAATATTCAGACTAGATTCTGGATGAACTTCGAATTGACCTATGAAGAAGAGTAGCTTTCAATGTTTGAACTCTGTATGCCTTGGGTACTTGGGATATTTTGAGGTCAAGGAGGAGTATCTTCTGTGTGAACTCCTGCAATTGACCACTTTGAGAATTATTCAGATGTATTGTACTGGCCTGCGTATTTCTCAGATATGCGGAAAGTCGTGGAGTGTGAAATCATAAGTTTGTTGCCTCTGAGCGTAAACTAAACGCCATCGAGCGTGAGATCATAGGGTCGTAGCTGCTGAGCGTGAAGTCGTAGGTTCGTAGCCTCTCGAGCGTAAAATGCTACCGAGCATAAAAGCATCCGGGCATAAAACCATAGACTAGTAGCCTGTGAGCATAAAACCATTGATCTGTGGTCGTCGAGCGTAGAAAGCTCCTTAGAGTAAAAACTATAAATTTTGTAGCTTCTGAAAAGAAAATCTTCCGAGCGTGAAGTTTGTGGGTCTGTTGCCTCTGAGCGTAAACTAAACGCCACCGAGCGTGAGATCATAGATTTGTAGCTGCTGAGCGTGAAGTCGTAGGTTCGTAGCCTCTCGAGCGTAAAACGCTACCGAGCATAAAAGTATCTGGACGTAAAACCATAGACTAGTAGCCTATGAGCGTAAAACCGTAGATCCGTAGCTGTCGAGCGTAGAAAGCTCCTTAGCATAAAAACCGTGAATCTTCTTCGCACGAAAACTTTTCGAATTCGCTGACTGTCCGCCTTTTCTGAGTAAATAGGCTGACGTAGTCCCCAATCATAACCAGATATTAAATGTGAGATTTGGTTCGGGATTCGAGGAGTCCATCCGAACTCTATATATACCCCAAGTTTCTGAGAGAAAAACTTTGTATCCATCTTCTACGAAAGAAAGCTTTTGACTGTTCGAGTTCTTCTTTGTTTCTTCTCTGAGTCTTCAAAGTCTCCAGTAATGGCTTCGAAACAAGTCTCCTTCTCTAAGGGAAAGAAGGATGCTTCTTCTTCTTATTCTTCTGCTCAAGCAGGGGCAACTTCCGTCGGTCACGGCGAGCTTCATTCTGAATGAAGTATCCCGCCGACTAGCAGTGCACCCGGCCTTAAAGGTAGAGCTTTTGGGATAAAAAAGAACGACTGAAAATCCTTCGCCCATGTTGTACGTGAACGCGCTAGGTCGTCTTCTGTGCTGATAGCCTCTTCGAGGAAGATGATGCACAGAGATATTTTATCTTTTATACCCACATTTCTAATGTGTCAGCGCAAAAACTCCATATTTTTGCAGTCTGGCGTAAAAGCTTTGATTGTCAAAAGTTGGCGTATACTATATAATTTGAGTGTCACGCAGGGATGGAAATTTCGGAGTAATAACTCAAATTTTTGGCAGTCTGGCGTAAAGCATAGACTGTCGAAAACTTTGCGTATACTGCCAGTCTTGATTTTTTTACGCCTTGGAATGTGATTCTAATGATCAAGTTTTTACAGTCTTGGCGTAAAGCACAGACTGTTGATTTTTCTGCATATGCTGCAAGATCTGTAATTTCCAGTTGTAGGAACTGATGTGTTTTTCTTGCATTCTTGCAGTTAACTTGTATCCGTCTCCGCTAGCCGATATGATGGGCTCTGCCGCCGGGATGCTGCACTCCCACTACCTGGAGGATCTGTCGCACGTGACATTTCCTATCTCCGGGCCCCAGTATCCTGAAGGAAGGGAAATTTTGATATCGGCTCAGGGCGAGCGAATGCTGCTGAACATGATCAACGGAGACCCCTGACATACATAGATGGGGACCAATACATAAAGTCGGCTTTCCTCTTCGGGGACATGATTGACAAGCAGTCCCAGACGAAGCCCAAGAAAGAACTCTGGGTTTTTCCTGCCGGGAGCTTGGTTTTGTATCTGCCCAAGATGCCGAGAGACTATCCCATCTCGGCATTCTTCCATGCTACGCATCCCAGGAGGATGTCGTGGACGCTGACTCCTGATCTTCACGGGAGGCCGGGGAAGATATTTCATCTGAAAGGAACGGACCAGGGGTCGTTTGTCAGCCGCCCTACCGGCAATGTGACGATGTTCAGGGGACTGTACCCGGGCAGTATCTTGAGTGAAGACAGTTTAGTGATCCAACCGGTCCAACTATCGACTTTTTGCAATGATTTTATGGGGCGCGGGGGAGTATACCCTAAGGTGAACCCTCGGATAGGCGGGTGGATCATCCCCACAAATCTTCGATGGGCTCGCTTAGCTGATTGGGCCCTGAAGCATTTTCAGATCGAGCTGGAGAGCATTGGTCTGCTTGCAGCTGTGAGTGCCACCAGTGTTGGGTTGCCTCTCAACCCCAACCTCTTTTTGGCACTGATGGAGCGATATATCTCGCTCACCGGGACTTTTGCCACTCCATTGGGGGAGTTGGGATTGGCCCTCCACGAGATGGCAGAGATCTCGAGACTGCCGATGGGGGATACTCCATATGAAGAGTATGTTCCCACGAACCGGGAGCTGGGGGATTCAGACCCTCGGGTTGTGGAAGTGTATCAGGAGCTGATGTGCCACTACCTCGCTTGTACCACTTTTTATGACGAGCCTTCAGATTTGGCTCACATCAGTAAATGGACGTCCTACCTCTTCTTTCACCTGTCCAGGACTGCTAAGCCGGAGAAGGTATTGGAAGGCAAGGATCTGCCTCTGAATCCTCTGAGCGTACTTAATGCTCAGGTAGTTGACGATCTCATGGAAGACGCTGGGGCTCCGGACTTGATCCTCGACGAAGGGATAGGGAAGTATCCCGTAGGAACCAAGGCCTATAGTTATCTGAGGCGCTGCCGCCGGCCTCTGTCCAGGGAAGCTCAACTGGCTGGCTTTCTCTCCATATGGCTGCGCCGACTGGTGGTACCCGACATCGCATCTGTGGACCGCATTCACCGCAATACGCTATGGCCTGCAGTGCGTCTGGTGTTCGAGGCAAGACTGGACTTGCTCCCTGCCATGGTGTGCCGCATTCAAGCTGGCCTGAGGGCCATGACTGACGGGCTGCTCGCCGATGAAACTCGGCGTGATAGCTTTCCCAGGGTAGAATTACCATACCTGTATCTGATGGGATGGTTAATTCTTTATAACCCCAGGGTTATGTCTCCCGGCTCTGGCAGTAGTTCGGGGGCTAGTTTCTTGTTGAACTACCAAAAATTCTCCTAGAACGTGACCACAGTTATAGACTGTCGGCGGACGCTGAATCTTAGTCACAGCTGGAAGCTCTTCTGCACTGTTCCCCCTGTACATCTCAATCAGCAAGGGATCAGACTTCAAGACATAGGCGACGGAAAGACCGTTCTTTCTCCCAAGTCTTTTAATTGGTTGGTCTGCATTAGACCTTTTCACCTACTGTACAGGAGTGAAGACCATTGCTTCTTTGAGCCCTACTTGCCTAGTCGGTTTGCCAAGCAATTCAGGTACGATCAGTTGTACGTAGGCAATGCCATCACCAGCTTCAGGTCCAGGGGTGGACTCATTGATGGAGCCAGAGGATGGCGATATTTCATCATGGGTTGCACTGAGGCAACTTTTACCGTGCCCGTCATTTCACTCTCCACGGAGTTGCGCATCCTCCACTCGTATGCCCAGTTCTACGTGGCAACCAACACCTTCCATCGCGATTTTGATATGCATGGAAGTTTTAGGGTGCCTTCTTCCAAGTCTGGGGGAAGGGTCGAAGTTCCCTCGGTTTCTTTTGACGAGGGTGAGGAGTCCGTCACTCCAGATGAGCCTCTGTTGGCAGTATCGAGGGGTGAAGTACCTCTGCCTGCAGGGCCTTTGGTGGTCTCTGGGAAGCGAAGGGCTCCTACTCCGAAGGAGACTTCCCGTCGCAAGAGGAAGAAGAAGACGGTTATTCGTCCTCTTCGGATTCCTAGTATTGAGGCTCCTGGAAGTGAGCCTGCATCTCCCCATGTCGGGGATAATTCTTTGACTGGAGGTTCCTCTTCTTTTAGAGAGGGAACCTCGACAGTCCCGGTTGACGACGGAGAATTCCTGCTGGAGGCTGCTGTCGCTGCTACCGCTTCAGGTAGTGGAACAAGATCGCCTTCGGGGCCGAGCCAAATGAGGATATCTTTATCCGGATCAAAATCGGGAGAGACCCCTGCCATGTCTGTAGGTTCACCCAGCGAGATACCAGCTGATGAACCTCGAGGGGATCTCGGCGAAGATTTGGAAGAGTACTTGCCGATATTCGGAAGAGCACCCTATTCTCCAGGTATGACAGCTTGTCTAGCATCACTAAGAAATGATTTAGCTGTACTGGCCGCGAACGCGTCATATACACCATTGGCCATGGGTAAATATCATCTTTTATGTCTCTTCTTTTAGGAAAATTAACATTATGCTGATATTAACTTCCTTTTGTCTTCTTTTCAGGGGAAGACATCTTCGGGGAGGGCAGTGTAGATGCGCCCTTTGGCTCTGTGTCAGGTCCTGGTGGCGATACGGAGGTGCCTAATTTTGAAGAGGAGATATCTTCGGGTGCCGGCTCGCCTGTCGAAGAGATTCCGATATCTCAAGAGGAGGACGAGCCTGTCGTTGCGACAATGCCTCCTTTGAGTATGCCGGTTACTTCGTCCGGTGTTGGTGCTTCTTCTTTTGTCGCACCTCCTGTTGAGGCGACGGCCGTGGCAACATCGTCTGCGGTTGTTCTTGGAGGGGGACTTGCCACTATCGCGGCCACTCCCAGCGTCCATTTGGATCTAGCTGCGCTGACCGAGCAGTACACTGGTATCTTTTATGCCACCTTGAAAATGTTAATATCAATGGTGCTTGAGAAGAATTTGGGCTTCGCGTCGCTGAGGAGGGCCTCCCGGGCCTCTATAGTGCCGATTCGAGAATTCAACGACACTGCGTTAGCTAACGCGCTGGAGGAGATAGTTAATGGTTTAGAGAAACCCATTAACGAATACTTACAGCTAGCTCGAGGCAACATTGACAGTCTCGTTCAAGCTAGGTACGACTTCCTGACTGTGCAGCTTGATGAACAGATGGCATCTCTGAATAAGTCCATCGAGGCTCAGCAGCGGGAGATAGACGAAGAACGTGTCCAATTGGGGTATGTCGTTCCCGAGTTGACCCGGTGCGAAGTCGAATATGAGGAAACGGCAGCGCAGGCCCGCATATTGAAGGATGAGCTCGTTCGAGTAGAGGCGAAGGCTCTCTCTTTGTCGGCAGCCCGAGATGTGCTGAAGGAGCGACGGGCGACTGTTCAGCAGAATCTGGCGCGTGTGGGTGCTTTTTTGTGCGGGCTCGGTCTGAGCTAGCAGCTTTGGACAACGATGCAACAAGGTTGGAGAGGGCTCGTGCCGACGTTTTGAACTCCCGGGATGAGAGAATGGTTGCTCTGGCGCAGCAGATTCCTGATCTAACCGCTCCCCCCAAATGATGTACTTTTTTGCTTGTCAATGTACTTTTGCTCTTTTTTGGGAATAGTAAAGAGGCTTTCATCTGACTTTGTGGACCCATTATTTTGGAATATAAATGACAGGTTTGGGTGAAAATGATATCAGAGGTAATATGAACGTGATATACTCTCGATAAGTTCTAGCAGGATGCATCTATTCAGAGGTGATATGAACATGATAGAATACGATCCAACTAGTTTTGTTTTGGAAGTATTTTTGTCAGAATGATGTTTTTGCCATATTCCACTTGAGCAAAGTAGGTTAGCCAAGCCTAATGGAGACCTATTAATGGCTCCTATCAATGGCAAATTCCTGAAAAGGTTTTAAGAACGTCGTCTCGATCACATAAGGGCCTTCCCATTTGGGCTGGAACTTGCCCTTACTCCTGTAGGTAAGAATCATCGGCCTTCTCACAGCTAAGACTAGCTCACCGACTTTGAACACTCTTTTCTTTACTTTTTGATTAAAAGCTTTCGAAATGCGTGCTTGATAGAACGCGATGCACTGTTGAGCTTGGAGGCATTTCTCGTCTAATCCTTCTAGCTCTTGAAGCCTTAACAGGTCATTCTTTTCTTGAGTCAACTCATTAGCCACGGCTATCCTGAGTGACAGAATCTGGATCTCGATGGGGAGAACTGCTTCGCTCCCGTAAACTAATGAGAATGGGGTACAACCTGTCGGTGCTCGTACCGTTGTGCGGTATGCCTAGAGATATTCTCCCAGCTTCTTATTCCAATCCCTTTTGTTCGAAGAGATAAACTTTTTCATGAGCATGATAATGGTTTTGTTGAATGCTTCCGACAAACCATTAGCAGCAGGATTATATGCCGTAGAGGCTATATTTTGTATCCAATTTTTATCGCAAAATCGATGAAACGCTTGGCTGATAAATTGAGGTCCATTGTCATGAATTATCCTCCGGGGTATCCTGAAGCGATAAATGACGCGATGCTTAATGAAGCTGATCATATTAGATGCCTTCACCTCAGCAAGAGGGATCGCCTCTGCCCATTTGGAGAAATAATTCGTGATGGCCAGTATGAACCGGTGACCTCTGGAAGAAGACGGGTAAATAGGAACAATGATATCCATACCCCATGCTTCGAAAGGCCAGGACGCAATCGTAGGATGTAGATGTTCAGGGGGTTGATGGATAAAGTCTGCCAGTTTCAGATTCGCGAAATTCTTCCTGTATGATCGGGCTGCTCCGCATTCGACCGAAGACTATTGGATGCTGGTCATCGCGAGTTGGAGGAATAATAAAGATGGAATCTTCATGTGGTCCACCTGTCATGACGACATTAGATGTTGATGCATCTTCCCACAAGATCTTCCCGTGTTTGACCGTTAGGGGAACTGAAGCCTGTTTATGACCCTTGTCTTCGTGTTTCTGGATCAGATAGTCACGCAGGTCAGGAGGAGTTACAGAAGAAGACGAAGAAGATGGCTTGTTCCTCCTGTTCGCATCAGTGGGCGTGCGGATGTTGGGAACCCCAATTTTCCCTGTGCCACTTATATACAACAGGTTGGCCATCTGGGTGGCGGATAATCTCCGAGGAGGGTGTCTTTCCACAAATTGAGCCTTCTTTACGCTGAGGGGCTTCTCCTGGCATAATTTGGAGCTCTGCTTCGGTTAGCGTAAAGCTGAGGATGTCCTCAGTCGGCCGTTAGCCTCTCGCGTAATCCGGAGGGCTGGCAGATTCTTCCCTTGCTGGCGTAAAGGCCGAGAAGTTGAGTAGTCCGCCGCTTGCTTTTCCTTGCGTAGATTGCAGGGATCATCTGCTTTTTTGCGGAAGGCAGATGCATTTTTACGCGCGGAGCGCGTTTGGAGCTTCTGATTTGGCGCTAAGGCCTTGTCAGAAGTTTTGTCTGTTCCACCAGGGACGGGAGACTGATTTCTACGCGCAGAGCGTGGTGTAGGCTTCTGGACTAGCGCTGAGGCATTGTCCAAAGTTTCGTCTTTTCTGCCAGGGACGGGAGACTGAATTTTATGCGCAGAGCGCGGAGTATACTTCTGGGTTAGCGCTGAGGCATTGCCAGAAGTTTTGTCTGCCCTGCCAGAGACAGGCGACTGAATTTTACGCACAAGGCACGAAGGGAGCAATGCTACAACCTCGTTGGTCGGAGAAATCAGAGAGGTTGGAGAGTCCACAGGAATGGTAGAGGGTGTCTTGGGCATCCAGACCTTACGCAGCTTCCTGTTGTCTTGGACTGAGAGAGAGTGAGATCTACCCCCTGTTTGAAGCATGTCTTCGTAGGCAGATTGGTCGAACTGGACGACCAGTGTCTTCTTCATGGATCCCACGGATACCGCATCGTGTTGAGCAATGGCTTCCTCGTCAGAAGAGAAAGATGTCCCCAGCAGAGTCGCCATCTTGTTTCGGATAAAATAAATGAAAGGTAAAAATACGAGAAACGACAAGGTTCTTTATTTTAAAGAAAACCCCGCTCTTCTTCGTCGGTATTTTACAAACAAGATTGTACAATTTTGATCCTACACGAGGAATGCTGAAGTACAATTTATTTAATCTGGGTAAATATTGCTATGGGTGTCTGATCTGCAGTCGATCACTTTAGCCCTTGGACCACACGATGATGAAGAAGTGCCGTAGAAGACAGGAAGCAGCTTCGGAGGTTGCTAAAGAGGGTGGATGCCCGATGCCAAAGTCGTCGATCCCTTCTCTTTGCCTGAGCTCTGGATTCTTCTCTCTCTCTCTCTCTCGACCGTTTTCTCCCCCAATTGCGACCTTGGAACTGATACTGGATTTCTTGACCAATCTTCGATCGTTCGATCTTCAATTTTACGACCTCCTCTTTTTCGACCCTCCGCCCTTTTCGACCTTGGACCTCTGTTGATAGAGGTCTCTATTTATAGAGTTTTTAGTGACAGTGACCACTCAGTCAGCGTAGAAATCGAATAGTAGAAAGTATAGCATCCTTTTACATGACGGTTTAAAATAACCAATGCCTGCGTATAGATAACCTTTTGAGTGAGCATGTGACGAGTGTCCAACTAAGGGACAAAACGCGTATATCTGCTGCGAAGATCATGGCGTAGAAGCCACGTAGGTAGTTATCCCTTGTGTAAAAGAGGTTGGCGTAGAAGCCAATAACTGTCACCATGGCATAGAAGGCAAGTAGGCATAGAAGCCGAGTAGGCGTAGAAGCCAAGTAGGCATAGAAGCCGAGTAGGCGTAGAAGCCGAGTGGTCATAGAGGCCGAGTGGGCATAGAAGCCGAGCAGGCGTAGAAGCCGAGTGGGCATAGAAGCCGAGAGGGCGTAGAAGTAAGAGGGCATAGAAGCCGAGATGATGTGGACATTTTAGCCGAAATTACGGCTCTTGGAGATATAATCAATTCTTTTGCATTAAATGCAGAGATCTGCCCCCATCCTGCGCATTAAATACAGAGGCTTATCTTTAAGATTTGCCATCATCCTGCGCATTAAATGCAGATATGTGCCTCAAACTCTGTACGAAGAGTAACTGCTGAGGTGGCGGTCTGTTGGCCTTCCGCGGATCGTAAGAAGCTCACGTCTGCCAGTGTAAAACTGGGCAGCGTATCCCCTTGTATGCGTAAGAGCAGTTTGCGCAAAGGGAATGTCACTAGACGATGGTTCGGTGACATTTAATCAAATCTCCTGCATTAAATGCAGAGATCCGCCATTATCTTGTGCATTAAATGCAGAGGTGTGTTTTGAAGGTCTGCCACCCTTTTGCGCATAAAATGCAGAGACGTGCCTCAGGTATCTATCAGTATTCGGCGCATTAAATACAGAGACGTGCCTTGAGAACCTATCACCGCTCTACGCATTAAATGTAGAGACGTGCCTCGAGCCCTGTACGAAGAGCAGCTTTTGACGTGGCAGGCTGTTTGTCTTCTGCGGAGCATAAACAACTCACATCTGCCTGTGTAAAACTAGGTGGCATATTCCTTTGTATGCGTAGAAGTGGTCTACGCCAAGGAAATGGCAGTAAATGACAGCCTGGGTTGCAGTACCGCGCCATTATTATAGCCGTCGCTTGGGTAGCCGTGCAGTACTCTTTGTCAGGAGTCCAGACGTCAGGTTCATTGCATTATCTGACAGGTTCATTTTGAAGAATACTAAGCATTTCTCGTACACTTCAATGCTGCATTGAAAGCGGATGATTTTTATGCCATAAAGGCGATGTAGCACCCTTTTTACGCTGAAACAGCCTGGACATATTGTATTACGCGGATGGTCCTTGAGCCTATATTTTACGCTGTGCCCAACGAAAAAGCTCTGTTTGTACGTCGATGGCTCTGAGGTCCTCTGTTTACGCTGCCCTATATCAACATGTTGCGTAGAGCTATCCAGCGTATTTTTCATGCTTCTACAATCGTGGGCCAATAATAACCTATATGTCAGAGGCGATCCTGCAACTTGGGACCTAGTTGGTGTGCACCGCAGGTACCATCGTGCTCTTCACGAAGAGCTTGCCTTACTTCTGCATCCGATAAATATCATAGCAAGAGTCCATCATAAGATCGGCGGTGCAACATTTTTGTAGATATATCATAGTAGAACCGGAGGGAGCGTCTCTTATCATAAGTAGCCTCATTTGGGTCGTCGGGCAGAATTTTATAGACAACATAGTCTATGAAGGTGAACCGTCAGTCCTTGATGTCGATATTTTTCTCAGCAGTACAGCTTTAATAATTGTATAGGTTATTCTTGATGCAAACCAATTCTCGACCAATTGATGTGATAGACTGCCTGGAATTGACGGGGATCATCAGAGAAGCCGTAAGGCCGGCAAGAGCATCGACTTCGACGTTCTGTTACCAGGGTACGTATTCTATGAATAACCCGGTGAAGATTAAGATTATATCAATCGACACATTATATTGGGGGAGCATATCTTCATGTCGGACTTCATACTATTTTAAGACATGGTTGACTATTAGCTTAGAGTCACTGTAAGCCTCTAGATAATCCACTCCTAACTGTTTAGACAGTTGGAGCCCGATAATGAAGGCGTTGTATTCTGTCACCTTATTGAAGAATGGTTTCCTGAGAGAATATGCGTGATAAATGACCAATTTTTTGGAAGAGACCAACACTACCCCCACTCCTGCAATAATATTTCTTTTGGGCCCTATTTTTGAAGCACCATCGAAAAACATTCACTAAATAGAATCTTCCATCGCCGTGATAGATTCTAACACTTTGTTCAGAATATCATCATAAAGCTTTAACATTTCTGGCACCAGATGTGATGCCAAAAAATCACCTAGTGCCTGAATATTGACTGTCTTTTGAGAGAGGAACACCATGTCATATGGTGAAAGCAGTATTGTCCACGTGGCTAGGCGAGAGTTCAGTACCCCTAGCTTAGTCAAGAGCACTCTGAGGAGATTAAATTAGGAATTGACATAAATGGTTTGCCCGATTACATAATGTTGTGTCTTCTGAATATCGAAGATCAAAGCGAGAAACTCCTTCTAGACGGGGTTATATCTGTGCTCGGCGTCAACCATCATCCTGCTGAGATAATAGATGGCATATTCATGGCTTGCATTATTCTTTTGAGCTAATAAAGCACCAAGAGAATGATTTATTGTACAAACGTAGAGTAAGAACAGTTTTCCCATGATTGGAGCCACCAACACAGGGGGATTCGTGAGATACTTTTGATATCTTTGAATGCTCGATGGCATTCTTCATTCCAGACAAAGGAAACTCTCTTCTTTATCAGTTGACTAAATGGTTGACATCGTCCGAAGAGATTAGATATAAACCTCCTAATGTATTCCAACCTTTCTTGAAGGCCGCAAAGATGTCTGAGACTCTTTGGAGGGTGCATATCAACGATAGCTTTCATCTTTTCAGTCTCTATATGAATACCCTTCGAAGTTATAATAAAGCCCAAGAACTTGCCGCTTGAGACTCCCAGGAAGAATTTGGTCATATTCATCTTGAGTTGGTGTGCTCGTATCAGTTTGAACACTATCTTCAGATCATGGAGATGATCGTCCTGAAAATAGTTCTTGACAGTGATATCATCGACGTAATATTCCACTATTTTGCGTAGATGCTCACAAAAAATGATGCTCATAGCTCACTGGTATGTAGCACCTATATTTTTCAGACCGAATGACATCATTGTGTAACAGTATACCCCTAGTGGTGTTTGTAATAACGTATGATTTTTATTATTTGGGAACATTTTAATTTGGTTGCAGCCTGAGAACCCATCCATAAGAGACATCTGTTTGAAGCTACAAGTGTTGTCGATAATCACGTCTATGATCGGGAGAGGGAATTCGTCCTTTGGAAATGTCGCATTTAAATCACAAAAGTCTATGCAAACTCGGATCTTGCTATCCTTTTTAATGACATGAATGATATTGGCTACCCAGTTTGGATGTTGTTCTTCGCGAATAAAGTAGCTTGCAATCAACTTATTCACTTCAACTTTGATTGAATCCATGATATCTTGACGGAATCACCGTTGTTGTTGCTTCACTGGGTTAGCATTCAGTAGGATATTGAGCTTATATATCGCTATCTGAGGATCCAACCTCGGCATATCTATGTAGCACCATTGAAAGACGTTGATGTATTCCCTTATAAGCTGAATAAGGGATTCATGATCTTCTCCGAAAAGATTTTTGCTGATAAGATAGGTTTAGGAGAGGATTCGTCGTCTAGGTCGACTTGTACCACTTCGTCTTCGGTAGAAGGTTTTTGTTGCTCGAAACGCAACTCCCACTGAGATTCTAATCGTTGGGCCCACGGTTTGACCTCAAAGAACTCAAGTGTTTAATCACCATCTTCGACCTGGTCTACTGATGTCATGTTGATAGATAAGGCTTATTGGAATATTTTCTCGATGCTTGTGTAGGATTCCCAGGTAGAAGACTCTGAAGAATGAGAGTGTCTCCGCTTCTGCTTTTGAACATATGGGAGTTGTTGGAGGCATAACATATTGTCACGCCCCAGTCCCAAAATACGTAGGACTAGGAACACGTAAGCATGCCAGCCGTATATATATGGCAACTCCAATATATGGAAACTATAACACATACGTACGTTGTAATATGAATATCAAATCCAAAAGTGATAAAAATATATCACAAGTCACAGGACATAACTAAATATCATCTACAAAAAATTAAATAGAAATAAATAACCAATAACCAAGTAACTAAATCTTAATATGAAGTATCTAAGGATGATAGTCGGGTAAAAATAAATCCACTACCAAACTAGAATATAAAAGAAATAATATAAGTATATCAACTAACAATCAATGAGACTCGAAGAGAAGACCTCCTCAAAATATAAGTAGCAAGTCCGGATCTGCGCTCCTGCGAATACTCATGAACATTTACACCTGGAAAGGGACCAGGTCCTCAGAGGGACATAACAAGATACATAGAAGCATGCCATAAAGTAAATACTGAATAAATAAAGGGGGTGTGCTAACCATCTAAGTGAATACAATTTGAGGACAACTTAGTGCGTATGAAAAAGTGTAGGATAGACATATGCTGACATAATTTACCAATCGTGAATGACTGGTTAGTATATGCCACATATGCCCCCATAACAAGGGCACTCTGCAATATAATAACATCCAGCTTTGAGGAGCATGGTATCTGTATAAATAATAACGTCCAACGTTCTATAGAGTGTGGTATCTGCAAAACCACAAGTAACGTCCAACACTC
The DNA here is from genome assembly GCA_036927795.1 of Iris macrosiphon. Classification (NCBI taxonomy): domain Eukaryota; kingdom Viridiplantae; phylum Streptophyta; class Magnoliopsida; order Asparagales; family Iridaceae; genus Iris; species Iris macrosiphon. Next base: position 62,070,558 of record JAYESA010000002.1, read on the forward strand.
TAAAGAACATGGTATCTGCATAAATATATACGTCTGTATTGCTCCGAAGAATGCGGTATCTATATAAAGGAGGTGGGTGTCCCATACACCTACTAGTCGTCCTCCCGGCCCAATTCAAATGTACAAGTCGCGAACACGACGTGGACATCTCGTACTATAATGCAAGTCTCTATAGAAATAAACAACTAAGCTAAATACCGTCACACGTGCTGCTCACACCGATGGCCATTCGAGTATGAAGCATACGTCCCTATATGAACTCACTCTGTGACGTGCAATGATATGTGTCAAGGCCTAGGGAGTCATACTGATAACTCCACAACTTTTGGTGGGTCCACTAGACACTAGGTCAGACACAAGTCCTAATGTTAACACCTTCGTTGACTGCACTCGAGTCTTTCTCGGACGCGCACAGTTATATAATATTAAAATAAATAAACATGCAGCTAAATAATAACTGAATTTAAACAGTATAACAAGACAAGGTATACTTGCCTGGCAAGGAAGCTGCGAATGCCAATAACCTGCTCTTGAAGTCTCGCCTGAATGTTCCAGCGACCCTATACATATAATATAATATAATATAATAATACGATCATCAGTCACTACAATAGTATGCACAGGAAACGCTATGCTGTACTAGGAACAAACACAAGGGGGTCTCAATTGGACAACTAACTGGGTTGTGTATGCACATAGCTAAGATATACAAGTGTCATATCTTATTAAGAGATGATTTTATAATAATTTAAATACTTAAAAATATGTAATACATATTTAATATCTAAATACGCATGTATATATATATACATATATACATATAGTAAATACATATACATAATACATAAATACCTTAAATACGTAATATATATATAAACACAATATATACATAATATACATATATATATACATAATATACATATATATGTAGTACAAATATACATACATATCATATATTCATATATATACATAAAAATACATAAATATAATACTTAAATACTTATATACGTAATTATGTAAATACATTATACATTATCCTTTATATATAATTGCATAATACACTTAGATATTATATATAAATACATTATATAAGTACAATAATACACTAGTAAAAATATTTACATATATACATAATTATACATAAATACATATATACTTAGTACATTTATACATACATATATACATAATTACATAAATACGTATACACATATAATACAATACATATATTTATATATACATTTATATAATATAATATGTATACAATGAGGTAGGTGTATACCTCCCTGTGTTGTGTTCGAGGGGGGGGGGGTCCGCTGTACGAGGGGGTCATCACCGGCGAGGGGACGGAGCTCCGACCACAGCAGCAGTAGCAGCAGCTCGGTGGCAGCAGGCACTGGCAGCAGTTGCAGCAGCTGCAGCGGCGGGTTACTGGAGGTGGGAGACGACCGGGGTGAGGTGGTCATGGTGGTGGTGGTCTAGGGTGGCGGTGGTCCAGTTGTGGGTGGTGGTGATGATGGAGTTGGTGATGGTGATGATGGTGTTGCTGATGGTGATGCGGAGGAGGATCGACAGAGGGTGGCCGGAGATTGGCTTGGCCACGGGGTGGAGGTAGACAAGGTGGTGGAGGAGAGGTGCGGGTGGTCGAGGCCGATCGGGGGAAGGAGGTCGGTGATGGCGGTGGTGAGGTGTAGAAGAGGAGAGGTGAGGGGGGGGGTCTGTGCTGGTAATGGAGACCGGAGGAGAGGAGGCGAGCGGGAATATCGGGTGGCTGGCTCGAGGCCGTGGATCGATGGGCTCGGTGGTGGAGATGACCGTAGTTGGCGAAGGAGGAGGTGGTCGTGGCGGTGGGAAGGCTTCGAGGGGGAGGCTACAATAGCTCGCCGGAGGAGGGGCTGGAGTCAGGGAAGGAGCAATTGAGGGAGGGGTCTCTGTCGTAGCCTAGCGGCGGAGACAGCAGCTGGTGGTAGTGGCAGTGGTTGACTGGGAGGAGGGAGGTCAGAGGGGGTCGTGTTGGTGGTGGCTGTGCTGCACAGAGGTGGTGGCGGTTGGCTGAGGGAGGTGGCCGGGGGAGATGGGGCAGCCGGTCGGGTTGGGTGAGGGAGGTGTTGGTGAAGTGTAGGGTTAGGTTTTGGTTTAGAAGAAGGATAGTGATGGTGATGTAAATAAAATAATGGAGGATGATAGTTTTGCATGAGGGAGAAGATGACTACCTAGGGATTAGGGTCGGCCTATGTTCTTCATGATGGGGTTGACATTGAGAAGGGGTTTGGATGAGATTTTATATATATACTTATATAGGAGTGTGGGTGGTTAGGATGTTGCTCCATTTAAATGGAGGGTCAAGATCAAACATGAAGGGAGTGCACAAATCAAAGGGGGGAGAGTGGACCATTCAATGAGGGAGGGGTTGTTTTCTTCATGGGTCATGACCAATAGGATGGTGACACATTATTGCATTTTTGCATAAAAGTCCTCAACAATTAGAAAATTGTACAGAAAGTGGGTTTTTGGATTGGATGGGGAAAAACACCAAGTTTGGTGCAATGTATTAGCTAAAAAGGGTGTATGGTGTTTAGTATGAGACTTGAGGGTGTGAATAGGGGTTTGGTTTGGTGTTAGATCTAATTTTGGGTCAAGTTGGGTCCTTACATCAATTTAATTAAAATTGGTGTAAATGGTGTTCTAAAATTAATTGGAAGTACATGAGATTAAAATTAGGTGGGACACAAGCATCATGGACGTAGAGGGCTCAGAATAAAATATTACCATAAATTGGGTTGCACAAAACGGATCAAGATTGTGTCTCCAATTTTGATTGGAACGCACAACGATGCAAAGTTAGATTTATTTAGAATTAAATATAAACGTCTATGACGAATATCGTGTGACTAAAATGTAGCACAAGAGAGCATAATTATAAGTTACACAAAGGTCAGAATGGAAGGCTAGCATGTCTAGGAAAAGTGTGTAAAATTTGTAGGAAGGCAATGGCTAGTGTAGTGCTCCATTTATCGAAGCAATTGTAAGGTGCACTAAGTATTATAAATATTGTAAAATTAATTAAAATACAGTGTTCTATTTCTATTTAGATTCAAACTAGCCATAATCTCTCTATCTAAGCCAAGTAGGCCTAATTTTGGTCGAGGGAGTTTACACATATCCCAGACCATGGCCGGTCCATTGATAGTATGTCCCTGGCTTGTCTTTGGGGGCAAAGTAACGTAATCACAAATGTCGTCCTTTGCCATAATTTAGGCCTTTATCGCTCTTCAAGTCATATCAGGTTTTGGTTCGTCTAGGAGAAAGTTTTGGCAACCTTCCACCCTACCGAAGATGATATATTTATTTCCCCTTTTCCTTGCTGGAATTGTGAAAAAATTACCCTCATAAGGGAGTACCTTGTTGACTACATAGGTTATCGTTACAGGCATGTGCAGTTATGGATCTCAACTATGCTCTAAGGAGTACATAGTTCTCATATGGCCGATATCAGAGTAATTCAAAGATAACCGTTTATTTAGAAAATAAAGTATCTCTTCATCGGGGATTACATTATCAAAGAAAGGGACATCAGCCTGAGCCGCAAAGTACTCTTCGAGCTTGTCGTATTTATTATTTGTTACCGACGCCAGAGAGGGGTTCGGGACCTTTTTATTAAGGCAAGAAGGCTAACAACCAGGAGTTCAGAGACCTTCATAGGATGGAGGTCCTTCTTTGGTGGGTGATCCATCATTTCTCTGCGAGATATCTTGCGAAGGTTGACTATAAGAAGCTCTGTAGCTTTCTTGCGGATCTTGACAACCAAGGGGGGTGGAGTGTTGGGGGCACGTCCTTTAATGCAGATCCTCAAAGGTTTATTGGAAGCAGAGTCTATTTTATCTTCATCAGCAGCGGCAATGCCCCCTTCTCCTGGTGCGTTCTCCTATATAATACGGAGTCGGAGTAGTTGTCTTTAATGCCTAAAGCAGTCGACATCATCAAATTTGGTTCTAACGACTCTTTCACTGTCAACATACTTTAGGCACTGATGAAGAGTCGACGGCATAATCATGTGTTCATGTACCCAAGGATGTCCCAACAAGATATTGTAGGATACACCTACGTCGATAACGTAATAAGTAATCTTAGTTTGTAGATTGCCTATCTGACACTTCAGACGGATCTTGCCCAGAGGGTAGCTTCTTCCTGTGTTGAAGCCACTAATGGTTGTGTTGGTAGCAGACAACCGGTGCATCAAAATTCCCAAGGTCTAGAGCAAACTTTGTGGGATGATGCTGAGAGACGAGCACAAAATAATATGCATTCGGTCTACCTTGATGACACTGATGCACAATGTATAACACAGAGATCGATCGTGCATATTATTTTTCAGTAGCATATCCTGCTGGGAGAATGTTATATTAGGGATTCTCTCCATCATGCTGTGGCAATGGGAACCGACAGCGGGGTCCTCAGCTGGCTTTTTGATTTGGGATAAGTAAGAGTTGGCAGGCTATAATGCCTTTCTCAGAGCATCTCGGGAGAGACGAAGGAGCGCGAAGAATGACAACCTCGCTGGCGTATTGGCAAGTTGTGTCAATATATCAAAGTTGTAGGGCTTGTCCAACCCCGGTACGGAGTCCTTCTTTAGTGACTTGTCAAAGCGAGTCTCCTTATGCTTGTGTTTGTCTATCATGGGAGGATTGGATGGACCTACTTTACGTACTACTAGAGCAGCACGTATGGCGGTTGAAGGCGTAGCATCCTCCTGAACTGGATCATAGTTGCGTTAATAGGTCTTGCCAGACCTAGTTTCTCCTGGTAAGACTTCATCAATCGAAGGAGAGACCATGTGACATGGTTTGGGCTTCTTTCCCTTAGACCATGCAGTTGAAGGCGCTACTTACTGTGTTAGGTCTTGAACGATGTCAGGGTGAACACACATGACTTTACCTCATAGAGTTGTAATAGGTACCAGCCCTACTGCTTGGTCGTGAGCTGGTAGGAGGTTAACGACCTCCAGTGTCGCCTTCAAAATTAGGACGATGCTATCTTGAACCTCGATACCAAGAAGATTGCCAAACTGGAGCAACACCATATTGGCAGTGACCGTCTTGTCCTCAGTCAAGGGTGATAGCCTTAGCATCGATAAACTATTGGATACATCTCTTTAACACATTGCAGTCTTTTGTGGAATAGTGGATGTATCGGTGGAAGAGGAAGTACTTTGGGTCGTTGACCCAGTTCACTTTCTCAGGACGTCTGATGTCAGACAGTCAGAGTTTGTTTCTTTTCATTAGTACGTTAAAAAGTTTGATCACGTCATCGTCATCGAATGAGAAGGTCTCATTTGGCTTTGGTTCCTCTGTCGGTCCTTGGATGCTGATGAGCCTTTGGATACGTTGACGGTAAGGGCTTGCATCATGATCGCTGTTGTGATTCTGAGGGTATTTTCCTCGATCATCAGAGCCAAAAATCTGGATTCTGAGCAAATGGACCTCTTTTACGTTCTTTTCATATATGTCCGCGATCACAATGAATGATGACCAGTCTCCATGTTGTGCAGTGCCAATACAAAAATTTATCGTCGGTAGTAGATTTTATTTACAAGTGTCCATAAGCACAGACTCAGGGATACCGGGAGGCATCTTCAGGGTTGTCTGCCTGAAGCGCTCTATATAGGCACGTACGGGCTCCTTCTCCCTCTGGGCTATGTAGATAAGGGACGACATAGTCATATACATTCTGCCGTCATAAAACTGGGAGAGGACTAGTCGCCGGAGGTCGTCGAATGACGCGATACAGTTGCTTGGAAGGCTACAAAACCACTCAAAAGCTACATCGATTAAGGAGCCGATAAACAACTTAGTGAGTAGGGCATCATCTCATGGCAAGTACCCCCATCATGGATTCAAAGTAATTTGTGAACTGACGGGGTGACCTCTTCCCATCAAACGGGGTCAGAGACTGGGGCTTATACTTTGGCGGAAAGACAACATTATTCCATTCAAGAGGATAAGGTTGTCTTATCCCGAGGTTCTGTAGCTTGTCTCTATGGTTCATAGAGTCCAGGCGAGCTCACAATTTCTGGATAGCCTTGTAACGACCCATTCTATTCAAGTGGATAACCGATTCAAACAACAAAAGTGCTACGACCCGACCTACTTTGCTCGACGAGAATACTCGTTTTAGGCAAAGGATTTTCTGACTTGGCCCTTCAGGAGTTTCGGCTTAGGATTTTAGAGGATCGCTCGGAGTATCGCTTGACCGAGGTGAATCATCGCTAAGGTAGGTGGCTACGATGAACTTGTCTTTGCTTAGCTAACACACTTAAAATACGGACGATACATGCTAGTCGCTAGGTGAATCACCCCTTATATGCTAATAAAGAATACAACACATCTAGCTAAGGGAATAATTCTAACTTGTATTGCTTGTGTTAGAACATGAAAATGAAACTTTGCTTATAAATGGACTTTTGTATGCTACCTTTGCCTTGTGTAACTAGACCCCGCTATGCCTCGAGTAGAACATTATACTCTTCGTAGTGCACTACTTTACTTGATACACAGCACGCCCATAGACTATGTCGCTCGGTATGTCCCTTTATGATTTCACTCCTCGTTCTACCCTTAGACCGTGCCAAAGTAAATGCTTATGTTCTATATGAATGCAATGCCTGCATGCTTATATATTAACTTGTATTTGTTGTCTCGTTTCAATGATTATCGCATAAATTATGCCACGACCGTGTAATACTATCCATGTCATGTATTCATCTAGTTCTCCCTGGAAGACTATCTAATAGTCATTCTGTGCAATATGAATCTGCAAGTATACTGGACCGTTAGGTCGCCAAGGTAGTCCCCGAATCAGGGGAATGCATTAAGGCAAGTGGAACACTGATCGAGAATCATGTCAAGTTTATATCTGAATGAGAATTATGTCAGGCAAATAAAGTATCATAGCTCGTGGAGCAATGCTCATTTAGAACAAGAATCATGGATTATCATGTCAAGATGTGAATTTAGATGACCTTAGAGACTTGCATGTCGCGGACAACTTGTGCACAAGGTATGGAATGGTTCCGTGGACGGTCACCGGGGCACTGGGACCGATCCGATCTGGACTAAAAGTATGGAATAGTCAGTATGTTGGAGGAAGAAATGGCATGTGGTGGGGCTCGCTACCTGCGTTACATATCATTTCTGTCCCATGACTAAACTCATCCTTTATGGCTATGCCAGCGACCTAGTTCATATAGATAAGTCATCCTCACTTAGCAGTAATCTGCGTGCGAGTTATTGCATTGCATCCAGAAATCAAAAAACACCTGAACGATCTTGAGTATAACACATTTGTACATATGGAACACTTGTGCATAATTGAACATATTGAACATCCAAGGCAAACACCTGATATTCCGTGTAATCGTGCACCCGAAATATAATCTCTCTTACGTCACTTATGTTTGCATATGCTATTGTCCCTAGATTTTATTATATATGCTCGTGCTTGATTTAACTTGGTTTGCCTTGGACAGGGAAGGACGGATGGTAAGTTGGTAAGTCTCGTCGTATTCCTTTATATCGTACGACACACTGCCACACTAGTTAGACTTTTTATCATTGCCATAAAACTGATCCTAAGGCAAGAATAGAAAGATAACTAATAGATGGTGCACGAAACCTATATAACATGTTTGAATTTGTCGAGCGGGCGAGAAGTCTCTCCACTAGTGCATTTATGTACTGATAACCCACCATATTGCTTGCCGAATACGGGAGAACCTCGTTCGGTGTGGATGTCCCCTTCGTGCATGCTAAGGCGTTGAGTTTACTCTGAAGCCTTGGAGCATTGCGTCCAGAACTAAAGTACATATACAGGACATAATGTTGGAACATCGCCTATACATCATTCCATAAATGTAGCCACTTTGTATGCTTTTACTGTTTCAGAGAGAGAGGCTTGAGCGACTTGTAATCTCAGTCTAATACCGCTTGTAACACTTGTTCAATATAAATAAAGAGCTTATTTTATTTCTATACTTGTGTTATTCAATGCTTCCGCTATTGACGACTCAGTAAACTTGTTACCAATCACCTATGCGTTTATTATTTTGTTGCACTCGGACAATTTGTGCTACTTTATGGCTTTAACCTCATACCGCCTGCATGGACCACGGCCTTGCACGGGTGCAGCTTACGCTCGTACGGCATCACGTCCAGATGGGTCAAACGATCATCCCGCGGGAGAGCTGGCGCGATGATTCATGCCTAACGGGGATGGCCGATTGCCTACAGGAGATCGGGGTGTGACAAGCCTCCTGAGTATCATTTTGGGCCGAGGGAGCAGAGGAGCGTGGCAAGAGAGGGGTGCCACCTATTAGAGGAGCGGGAGTAGGAGCATTAGACTCCCCATTGGTCCCTGGATCCTGGATTGTTTGTCCAGCATTTCTTGGTTATTGTGGGACCATGTTTTCTCAGACATCCAGTATCACCTGAGTTAGGGTTTGTATTGAGGCACTCATAGTCTACATTATTGCTTCTAGGGCGTCGAGACATTGGTGGTCACTGGAGCTTCCTTAATGATTGTCTCCTGCTATGTATTCTAGCATTATTTGTGGAAAGGTAGATTCTACCTCTGATTCCTGAGTCTTAATATCCTCAGGGAAGGTGGCATCATCATATCATATTTAGAATCAGGGGGATTGCTATCCTCAGGTGCGTTAACTTATCGGGGATGACTACCCCCAGGTACATTATCGTCAGTTCCTTGAGAATCACTATCTTTACGAAATAACGGGTTGGTGGGGAGCACCGAAAGATTGCCACCCCCGGCTTGCAAACCAGCTTTGATACCAGTTTCTCTTGACTAATATTTTTCAAAATTTATTGTCCCACCTCAGCATAACATTTTTAAGACGACTTGCCATAAAAGCAGAAAAAATGTCGGAAAAAAGCTATATTTTTTGATATTTTGACCAAACGTTGGTAATTACTCGTCGTTTAAAAACAAACCTTGGTATTTGGCAACGTTTATTTAAGAAGCAGAAAAAAATCAGTAAAGTCCCATATTTTTTGACATTTTTGACCAAACATCAGTACTTTCTTGATATTTGAAAATAAACGTCGGTATTTTACAACATATATTAAAGAATGTCAGAATATCATGCCTTAGCTGACGTTTCCATAAACGTCGGAAGAAAAAACGTTGGAAAATTCCTATTTTCTTGTAGTGGATCTTAGGCGGGTGCCTTAGAACACCCCCTCGGTAGGTACTGCAAGCCTACCATGTCACGACCCGCACCCGGTTATTCGGGCACGAGTGCGTGGGCACGTCCAGCCTACGCCGCAGTGTCGGCGGTAGTACGCTGTCTAGGTCATTTCTGGGGTCAATAAGTATCTATCTCATCCACAATAAATAGACAAGGAAAGTAACAGAAAATAGGAATGCTAACTTTTATAAAACAAATTGTGACAACAGATCCATAGTTAATACAAAGCCAGAAGATAGATCGGGGACAAACCCGAGTATGTGCTGAAAGGAAATAAATAAGCAGCTACTGCTAACTACTCTGCAGAAGTAGCCTCCTGGGTGGGAACCGGCTCCTCATATGTGTCACCTACTAACTCATAGGGGCCATAATAGGTAGGGGCAAAGTTCTCATCATCGCCTAAAACAACGGATCCAGTCAGGAAAGGAGCAAAGTACACAATGCACAACAAGATTAAACTAAATATTCATGACAATTAACTTAAGTATCATGTTGAGAAAGTTGCATAGAAGAACATCAATATCTCAGAGTTAATGCTATAAACAGGAATATGAGAAAACAGAAATAAATGAGACAGGAAAAGAACTACAACAGTCAGCAAGAACTATAACAAGATCCAGAACTATCTGTGTGAATTTGTGTTTGTTTTAGAATACATAGTTGGCATGTAGGGGTTTATAAGGCTAATCCGGCCGTCATAAACGGCTATTAAACAGGGAAAATTGAGATCCGGCTGAGGTACAGTCGCGTACCAACAGCTATTAAACATGACAAGGGGAAGGGTAAACTATATGCCTTCTAGTATTCTCCCACCCGACATGAAAAGCAAGACATGAAATACAGTATCCAAGACATAAAATCCAGTATTCTAACACTACGTGTAAACATCAAGGGTACTAGTAGAGCAGGGAATTAACTATCACAATATAAAGATTAAACTTGAAGTGCAGGTACTTGCCTGTTGTTTGGATCCAGTTAATTGTACTTCGGGGAAAGATCCAGAGATGAGCCCAGATGCTGAAATAAACATTACCATCACGCTCAGAAGATGTCAAATAGCTAGAAATGCCTGTCCTTGGGTCCAATTTGGAGACAAGGGCAAAAACGACAGTTTCGGGTCAAAACGGGGTCCGCCGGTGGGCCCGCTTTGCACCGAAAAATGTGTCCAGGTCAACGGTCTCCAAATTCACCAAATTTAGTGTCAACAGGTCAGGAACGCTGATACGAACCCAACGGAACTTCCAGATTTGGATTCCGATGAGCCGATCACAAAATCGCCCGTCGAGCGAGGCCTGTGGGGCCCACGACACGCGATTTCGTCAACGTTCTCAGAATCGAACCAAACTTGACCCACAGGACCAGCATATTGCTACGAGTCCAATGGCGCAAGTTTCGTCTCGATCTGACGAGTGTACAAGAAGTTAGGGCAAATTACAGAAAAGTTGGATACGGGACGATGTCCGCGGATACGCGTTGATTTCGGTGTGCACGCATACCCGAATCAGCTTCCGTGAAATCTCACACGTCCGTATCGACGACGCGCACGTATCTGTGAAGACCGCACGCGACCAAGTCGTCCCGTTTGGCCGGGCGTACTCAGTTCCGGGATAAAACAGGGTCTGGTTTTTCCTGTTTTTGGATCGCGGTGTGCGATCACCACAGGACGCGATGCCCCGAGCGGTTTGTCCGGGCACCGAGAGGGTCATACAGGCTTCGCAACGTAATTTACGGAATCGAAAACAGAGCTACGAGCAAGAAGATACACGCACCTGAACGGGACCCAAAAACTGGGGTCGAAATGTGTCCGACACGACACAGGACTCGTGTCTTGTGTCGGACACGGGGGAGAGAATTAGGGCTAGGGTTAGGGTTTTGCTCCGGCGAGGGGACGCTGGCCGGAGGAGGGCGGCGCCGCTGCGGGGGAGGCCGGCCGGGGGCTGGGCGGCGCCGGCGAGGGTGACACGGCGCGGCGGCAGGCGCTGGCTGCGGGGTCGGGGAGAAGAAGGAGGAGGAGAAGGAGAGGGGGTGGCTCGGTCGTCTCTGTCGGCGGGCGACGAGGCGGAGGCTGAGCCGGGCGGCTCACGGCGAGGTGGCGGCGAGGCGGTGGGTGGTCGACGGCCAGGAGGGGGAGGGGGACGACCGGGGCTAGGTTATATAGGGAGAGTGAGGGAGAGGGTGGCGCCGGGCAAGGCGGAGGGGCCGGTGGGGAGAGAAGGTCGTGGGGTGAGGTGCGGCGGAGCGAGGCGTGGCCGGAGGCGCAGGCGGCAGATGCGGCGCCGGACGCGGGGAGGGGGAGGACCGGGTCTGGGGTTTTGGGTTCGGGTCCGGGCGGGTCGGGTTCGGTAGGGCGGACCCGACCCGACCCGTTAGGGTTAATGGGCCGGAGGGGACTGGGCCGTGGGCCGGGCTGGGGAAAATGGGCCGGGCTCAGATAATAATAATAATAATAATAAAAATGATAATAATTAATAATTAATTAATTAAATAAATAAATAGTTTTTAGGCATTTAAAAATAGGTCCGGGGCCCGATAAAAATCCAGAAAAATTATCCTAAGTCCAGTTTTTCATTTTACACTCAAAAATATTATTTTCATAATATTTTAATGTTATTTATTAACAATTAAAAATTTATTTAATATTTAAAAACTCTAATTTTAATTCCCGAAAATTCTCAGAAAATTCCAAAAAAATTGTGAAACAACCCAATTTAAAATTATTGCAAAATCTGGGGGTTTACAATCTACCCAACTTATAAAATTTTGTCCTCGAAATTTAAAATTTAAGCCATACTCTGTTAACCCTTCATGTACATAAGGCAAGTCCATCGCAATCTCCTTGCGATAATTAAAATCCGAACCATGTCCACTGCAATCACTTCAAGGTTAAGACGACTACTTGTTCTAATCAAAAAAATTTCAACCTATGGTTATTACTTCTTACTTTCTCAAATTACCCACAGGCAGATTTTAGAGTAAGTCCTTATAACATCTTCAAGGATTGCACATGCTTATGACCTTGCCTCACTATTCTAACTATCATAATTCCTCTAGAAGTGATTCGAGTCCAACAGTATTCCCATTTGTATGCTCCAAACTTTTAAATTCACATCCTCAATATTCTAACTAGGTAGTCCAACCTTCAAATTTTAATTCTTAAATCAAATTATTAAATTGAAAAAATAATTTAAGTGTAGTCCACCAATGTTCATGTCCGAATCATATATCCCCTAAATTCAAATTAGAGATTTTACGTTCATTATTCAAGATTTAAATCATGTACCTAAGGTATATCTATTGGGTCCTCGATATCAATTCACTAATCAAAATTTCAAAATGGCTTGCTTCTTCCAATCTAACCTTACTCGGTCACAATCCAAAGGGCATTCCTCTCGTGTTGACAAATGCATTGCTACCCAATTTAGAGTTTACCCATTCATCACAAAAGACTATATACCTTAAGAAAATATTCCTTAATATGTTTACTTATGTCATTCAATCCTCGAACTTCAACGCCGATTATATCACATATGATATGTCCTCAATTACGAAAGTTTAATCCTCAAGTATGTGATCGGCCTATGTGGCATATCTAGTATTATCTATGTACTAACTTATACCAGGCACGAGATTTCGTCTTTCCGAAATAAGAAAAAATGAAGATCAATAATAAAGAGTTCAAGGGTGGGGTAAAAGGAAATATCGGGTTCAAGGCGTTTTAAAGTATTCAGGTGGGAATTGTCAAGCGATTGTGGATTGAATCCTATCTTGGTGATTCCTATTCACATGCTTGTATTAATACAGTTATGCTCAGTCATGTCTAGGGCAGGTATACTAGTCAACTGTATATCTCAATCCATGTAAAGTAGTCGTGTGAAGTGCGAATCAAAATGCACTAAGGTTGATCAGACCGTAGTACACTGATTCTGAATAGACAATTGTATTAGTGTGTCGACCCACTAATACATATGTCATGAACAAGCTTGATAAAAGGATAAGCTTGCAAAACTAGGCTATACTAGCAGCATAAGTCAAGGTGCAACGAATATAAGTATGCTAGATGATGATGAAAGGAGGTACAAATTATTTAAGTTCACAAACAACCTACATTAAGCAAAATAACAAAAAATTCTACAAACTCTACAGTTATCAGATATAAAAGCATACCAGGTTATTAGCAAGTTTAAAATTTACTAGGTTAGGGCTGAGGTCACGAACCAATGGGCACGAGCTAAACAATACTAGGAACGATATCTATAAATCACTTACGCGCATTAATTGCTCCAAGAGTCTACGCGTTCTCCACGGTCATGCTGGTAGAGCATCTCGTGGTGATCTTGTAGGAACTTCGTCGCTTGCTGGTAGATCCATTACTCTGCATCCAAAAATAAACGATAAAAGCGCACAGGAATCAAGGCAGGATGCAAGTCAATAAAATGATTCGAAGCCGATATGAATATCAAGAACGATTCAATTAAGTGGATGAGCTTTTCCTAAAATCCTCAATCTTATTGCAGGCCTGTTCGGTCCCTAGGTTGAAACCGAACAACTTAGTCGTTGACCTGCATGGGCCACCACAAAAACGTGTCACGACCCGCACCCGGTTATTCGGGCACGAGTGCGTGGGCACGTCCAGCCTACACCGCAGTATCGGCGGTAGTACGCTATCTAGGTCATTTCTGGGGTCAATAAGTATCTATCTCATCCACAATAAATAGACAAGGAAAGTAACAGGAAATAGGAATGCTAACTTTTATAAAACAAATTATGACAACAGATCCATAGTTAATACAAAGCCAGAAGATAGATCGGGGACAAACCCGAGTATGTGCTGAAAGGAAATAAATAAGCAGCTACTGCTAACTACTCTGCAGAAGTAGCCTCCTGGGTGGGAACCGGCTCCTCATATGTGTCACCTGCTAACTCATAGGGGCCATAATAGGTAGGGGCAAAGTTCTCATCATCGCCTAAAACAACGAATCCAGTCAGAAAAGGAGCAAAGTACACAATGCACAACAAGATTAAACTAAATATTCATGACAATTAACTTGAGTATCATGTTAAGAAAGTTGCATAGAAGAACATCAATATCTCAAAGTTAATGCTATAAACAGGAATATGAGAAAACAAAAATAAATGAGGGAGGAAAAGAACTACAACAGTCAGCAAGAACTATAACAAGATCCAGAACTATCTGTGTGAATTTGTGTTTGTTTTAGAATACATAGTTGGCATGTAGGGGTTTATAAGGCTAATCCGGCCGTCATAAACGGCTATTAAACAGGGAAAATCAAGATCCGGCTGAGGTACAGTCGCGTACCAACAGCTATTAAACATGACAAGGGGAAGGGTAAACTACATGCCTTCTAGTATTCTCCCACCCGACATGAAAAGCAAGACATGAAATACAGTATCCAAGACATAAAATCCAGTATTTTAATACTACATGTAAACATCAAGGGTACTAGTAGAGCAGGGAATTAACTATCATAATATAAAGATTAAACTTGAAGTGCATGTACTTGCCTGTTGTTTGGATCCAGTTAATTGTACTTCGGGGAAAGATCCAGAGATGAGCCCAGATGCTAAAATAAACATTACCATCACGCTCAGAAGATGTCAAATAGCTAGAAAAGCCTATCCTTGGATCCAATTTGGAGACAAGGACAAAAACGACAGTTTCGGGTCAAAACGGGGTCCGCCGGTGGGCCCGCTTTGCACCGAAAAACGTGTCCGGGTCAACGGTCTCCAAATTCACCAAATTTAGTGTCAACAGGTCAGGAACGCTGATACGAACCCAACGGAACTTCCAGATTTGAATTCCGATGAGCCGATCACAAAATCGCCCGTCGAGCGGGGCCTGTGGGGCCCACAACACGCGATTTCGTCAACGTTCTCAGAATCGAACCAAACTTGACCCACAGGACCAGCGTATCGCTACGAGTCCGATGGCGCAAGTTTCGTCTCGATCTGACGAGTGTACAAGAAGTTAGGGCAAATTGCAGAAAAGTCGGATACGGGGCGATGTCCACGGATACGCGTTGATTCCGGTGTGCACGCATACCCGAATCAGCTTCCGCGAAATCTCACATGTCCGTATCGACGACGCGCACGTATCTGTGAAGACCGCACGCGACCAAGTCGTCCCGTTTGGCGGGGCGTACTCAGTTCTGGGGTAAAATAGGGTCTAGTTTTTCTTGTTTTTGGATCGCGGTGTGCGATCACCACTGGACGCGATGCCCCGAGCGGTTTGTCCGAGCACCGAGAGGGTCATACAGGCTTCGCAACGCAATTTATGGAATCGAAAACAGAGCTACGAGCAAGAAGATACACGCACCTGAACGGGACCCGAAAATCGGGATCGAAATGTGTCCGACACGACACAGGACTCGTGTCCTGTGTCGGACACGGGGGAGAGAATTAGGGCTAGGGTTAGGGTTTTGCTCCGGCGAGGGGACGCTGGCCGGAGGAGGGCGGCGCCGCTGCGGGGGAGGCCGGCCGGGGGCTGGGCGGCGCCGGCGAGGGCGACACGGCGCGGCGGCAGGCGCTGGCTGCGGGGTCGGGGAGAAGAAGGAGGAGGAGAAGGAGAGGGGGCGGCTCGGTCGTCTCTGTCGGCGGGCGGCAAGGCGGAGGCTGAGCCGGGCGGCTCACGGCAAGGTGGCGGCAAGGCGGTGGGTGGTCGACGGCCAGGAGGGGGAGGGGGACGACCGGGGCTAGGTTATATAGGGAGAGTGAGGGAGAGGGTGGCGCCGGGCAAGGCGGAGGGGTCGGTGGGGAGAGGAGGTCATGGGGTGAGGTGCGGCGGAGCGAGGCGTGGCCGGAGGCGCAGGCGGCTGATGCGGCGCCGGACGCGGGGAGGGGGAGGACCGGGTCTGGGGTTTTGGGTTCGGGTCCGGGCGGGTCGGGTTCGGTCGGGCGGACCCGACCCGACCCGTTAGGGTTAATGGGCCGGAGGGGACTGGGCCGTGGGCCGGGCTGGGGGAAATGGGCCGGGCTCAGATAATAATAATAATAATAATAATAATGATAATAATTAATAATTAATTAATTAAATAAATAAATAGTTTTTAGGCATTTAAAAATAGGTCCGGGGCCCGATAAAAATCCAGAAAAATTACCCTAAGTCCACTTTTTTATTTTACACTCAAAAATATTATTTTCATAATATTTTAATGTTATTTATTAACAACTAAAAAATTATTTAATATTTAAAAACTCTAATTTTAATTCCCGAAAATTCTCAAAAAATTCCAAAAAATTGTGAAACAACCCAATTTAAAATTATTACACAATCTGGGGGTTTACATACCACCACGCTGTCGATTTTTCGACACAATGGTTGAGATCGGAGGATTGGATGAACTTTCTTCTGACTTCTTCTTTGTGGACGGTGACTTCCAAATCGAGAAGCATGAGGCAAAGGGCAACTCCTCCTCCTTTTTGGTTTCTTTCGTTTGCACCTGTTCTCTGAGACATTATTCAATCGGTACAACTGATCGCAGTCGCTAGAATACAGACTGCCTCTTGCTAACAATCTACACTAATTCTAGAACCTAAAAAGAACCTATCATCCTACCCTACTAAGGGTAAAAATCTTCTCACAAAATATTACATTAATCATGCCTTCTTTCGTCTGGACTATGATCTTCTTCTAGAGGGAACCATCAAGCACAATCATTTCTCTCTCCGAAAAAAAGGAGATGAGAAACAACGATAACAATATTGATAGAAAAGAAATAAAAACAATTTTGAAGTCCAAGGGCGATAATCAAGTACAAAGGGAGTTTTAAAATCGGTTATGGATTGAGATTGTATTCAACAATAATCCTAAATTGCACGCTCATTCGGTACAGTAACGTAACTGAAACGATATGCTCTGGACCTGCATAGGCCACCACAAAAACTATGTCACACCCCAGTCCCAAAATACATGGGACTAGGCCACGTGGCAATGCCAGCTATGTACCAAGGGGACTCCAGTCCGACTCTGAATACGTATAAGTTGTAAATAAGGGTCACTATCTAAATAATATGATATACATGTCTATGTCTCAAACCACAAGGATATGTAATAAAAAAGGGATAACATGTATCATGGTGTACACCACATACTACACTCGTCCAAATAGACTCGAAGAAAATAATATGAGTCTACAAATACTGGGCTATACTAGCAAAAAATAAGCAAAGATCATAATAACTGAACAATGAAGAAGTAAATATAAATATCGAGTAACAATACCTGCATACCGGTATAATACTCATCCGCAGCCCCAGTCTTCCGTCAGCAATCGTCCCTACAAACTGGCAGGGAACCAGGTCCTCAAAGGGACGTAACAAGGTACAAAAATAGTATGCCACAGAAAGAAAATATGTTGTAAACCCCCTCGATTTATTTTGTAGATAGTTAGGGTAGATTTGGAAAATTTTGGTTTTTGTAGCAGATGTCGAGGTTTAGAGTGGAGAAAATTTTATCTGGTATTTAATTCCATTAATTAAAACCCTTGGCACGTCCTATCATTTTCTAATTTTTTGGAGCCCAATATCAGCCCATAAATTCTGTTCAATTATTGTATTTCTGACCTGACCCGCCAAATTAGGCACTGGACTTTTCCGTCACTTAAAATCAGTTTTTGGTTGTGCTCTAAATTAATTGCACAATTTTCTGAAATCGTAACCCATATTTAATTCCGTGTCGGACACCGGTGTCGTTACCCTCAATTTTGAGATACCAACTTGACCCGTTGGGCCGGACCAACTAAAGGGTCCAAGACTGACTCCAAGCCTCCACCATTTTTGGCCTTTGCGTCATTTCCGGATTTTGACCCCAAGTGCCCCCAATTAATTTAAATTCGTGGGACACTTTATTTCTATTTAAATCGGGGATACCAACTTTGTAAATCCTATTTTTAATCCTAAATTAATCCCAATGACCATTTAATTAAACCCGTGCCTCACCCACACTACCCCCTCACCATACAAATTAATAGAAGCAATTTTTGCCGCAATTTTCGTGTCATTTCTTGTGTTTGTACAATTTCTCGAACTTAAGGGGCTTATTTGCAAATAAGCGATAGGTGTCACCATCCCATTGGCTTAGGAAAATGAAGAACACCCTCCCCCTCTCTTAACCGGTTCTAGCTCACTCTTTCTCCCCCTTGGATGTACTTTCCCTTCATGTTAAATCAAGACCACTCATTCAAATTAATTCACTCAATCCTCACCACACACTCAATGCACACCCCCCTATTTAATCCCTCACACACTCCCCTCTTACCTAGGCCGGCCCTAATCCCTAGGAGCTTGGGAAACTCCCCCCTCTCTCTCTCCTCCCTCCTCCATAATATTTTTCATTCAGATTACTTCTTCTTCCTTTCTTCTTCTTTTTCCTTTCTTCTTCTTCTTCTTCTTCTTCCTTTCCTCTTCCTGGAGAGGAGTCCCGGCCGGCCGACCGATCCATCTCCGGCCCCGGCCAGTGCGGCAGCTATTACATCCTTCTCCGATCGACTGACTCTCCTCCGGCCACACACCCGCAGAACTCCACCCCGTGGACTGCTCCTCCCATGCTCGGGCGACTGAGTCTCCTCTTCCCCGGGCTGCTCGGCCACTCCCCGACTCCGGCCTGTGCTTCCAGCCGACCGTCCCTGTGCTTCAAGCCGCCCGCCGGCCTGTGCTTCCAGCCGACCCCGCTGTGCGTTCCCTCCGGCCGCGGAGCAGCAGCCGACCTGTCCGGCCTGACTTTCCCCCGCCGGCCCGTGTGATCCCCCGCTCCGGCTACAGCCCCGTCGACCGACTGTGAACTTCCCGATCGCCGCTGTGTTCTTCCCGACCGGCTGAGAACTCCACGACCCGCTCCGGCCTGATACCAGTCGCTTCCCCACTCCGGTCCCGACTCCACGGGACAGCCACCCTCGTCCGGCCAACTTTACCCCTCCCGACTTCCCCGTCTCCTCCCTGTTTTCCACCATCACTACCACTACCACCACCATCACCAACAATACCACCATTATCACCACCACCACTTGGCACCACCCCACGGCTACCTTGCTCCGGCCATTCTTCGGCCAGCAATCATCCCCCGCTTCTCCACACCCCATCGACACCCCGGAGCCGCCTTCTTCCAGCCACGAGCCACTCCTCTCGACCATATTCCGGTCTGCTGCATTCCCCGTAGATCTGGAGCTCCGGCGACCAACCCCGAAACTCCATCCACATCTGGCCGAGCTTCCTCATCTCGCTTCGGCCAACCAAGCCTGCCACCCTGACGAGCCTACCTCCTCCCTCTCCGGCATTCGAACGGCCATGGTCGCACCACCACCCTGCGGATTACCGCTTCCAGCGACCACCTCGCCATCGAGATCGACTCTCCCCCTCTTTTGTATTAAATTCCAGATTTCATTATTGTTTTTAAATAGGATGTTATTTATATATATGGGTTGTGTTCATAGCTAGGGATGGTGCCTAATAAGGTTGTGTAGTTGTGGTGAAGTATAAATAATTATGTGTTTCTAGTGTGATTAGTGTTAATGATGATTAAGGTGAATGTGGATTATAATGACATGAGATTAGGGTCTAATGTAGATTTGGGTTTATGATTTAGGTTTGCAAGGGAGTTTAGTAATTTGTTTATAACTAAATGTTCTGGATATTACGTAGGGTTAAAAGATTTCTTAATCAATTAATAGAGGTTTTAAAATGAGTTAAATTAGGACGTGGAATATATATGCATGATGGACGGATGTGAGGCATAAATAATGAATGGGAATTTAAATCGCCAAATGAGTTTTTAGTTGTCGTCCTAATTAAATACAAATTGATTATTGTGGGAACAGATTTAATTTATTGAGTAATAAGATTCTGATAATTGAACATTGGTGAACACTGGAAAGCACGTATTTGATTGTGAACTAGTGTGTTGTATAAAACCATTGATCGGTAATTCAGGGACTAGAAATTAATGAGGGATTAAATTAGAGTGGTACTTTGTGATTGGGTAACAATGATATAAAACGAAGGGATAAAAATCATGAACTGTGTTTTAAGGATAGATTGATGATATGGTAATGATAACTAGTTGATTTGACTATCGTACCGACAGTCAACTGTGGACAACCCCCTAGTGCCTTGTCCCTGTGAGTAATAGCTGAGACTGAGTTTAGGAGTAGATGTGTGTCGCATCCCTGTTTGTCGTGTGATAGCTCATTGATTGAGTTTGTATCTCATCTCTAGGTACTATGGGACCTGAGGACTTGGACGCGGTACCGGATCCCCGTCATCAGCAGCCGCACGCAGGCAAGTGTACCTTACCACCCTAATTTCAATTTACAGATATTGTTGTTCTTTATGTACTCGTGCGCGTATTTATGTTGACGTTCGATACTTCGCGTCCGGATCACAATCGGGTGCTGACGTTCATCGTAACGTCTTAGAATAATTGTTAGATGCTTAATAGCACTTCGATGTACATACTTGAGTATATCGACACCCCAGGACACACTCATACACTGTGATCGTGCCAGATTCATGTATCCTGATACTGACATCATGACCAGAGACTGGGACGACCTTAGGGTCGCGTCTGTTGAGTTATCTCCCGTGTGTCGAGACTGTTAGATAGAGGTTCAGGTTCAGCGCATAATCGTTGACCGCTTGGGAAGGGGAAGACAGTTACTAGACGTTTGGGCTACTCTGCACGCTCTTATATATATGTAGTATTTTGTAGTGATACCTGTATCTAGTGTAGCTGTTTCACCCGTGTGACTCTTTGCTCGGAGCTGCGGTACGTGCCGTGTGTTTCCGTGTCCGGAGCTACGGTTTTATTTTGGACAGCCCACGCGTCGAACATTGTCTTTAAACCGTGTCATACTAGATGGTTATGATAGAGTACCCTGTCGTGCACTTGTACTTTCTGTTTACTTGGCATGCTATATTTCTGTACCTTGTTACGTCCCTCTGAGGACCTGGTTCCCTGCCAGTTTTGCAGCATAGACGATTACGGAGCACTTGGAGATACTGATGGAGTGGCATATCTTGCGAGCATGGTACCAGGTACTTACATTATATCTACCGGCATTATGGTTATTTTACATTGATTATTCACCTGCTGTTGTAGCCTAGTTTTGTAGAATCATACTTCTTCTCGAGTCTATTCGAGTTAGTGTGTTATTGGGCGGCCGACCTTAGCACATATAGCTCTTTCTTGTTTACTGATGTACATTGTGGATTGAGACATAGAGGTTTACATTTATGGAATATCTAGATAGTGCCCTTTATATTACAGCTTATACGTATTCGAGTCAGACCAGAGTCTGGTCGAATGCGTAGCTGGCGTGTCACGTATTCCTTGTCCTACGTATTTTGGGACTGGGACGTGACATATTTTTGTGATGGCCCATGTAGGTCCGATTTAAATTGTCTTGGTCACCTGACTGTGCCAAGCGAGCCTGTAAATTAGGAATAGATGTTATGATTGTTGGATAGGATCTCAATCCATAATCGATTTTAAAACTCCTTGTATGTGATTATCGCCCTTGGACTTCCACTTTGCATTCATTCAATCTTCGTCAATATCGCTATACTTGTTGCTCGTCCCCTATTGTTCGGGGAGACGAATGCTTGTGACTGATGATTTCCCTCTAGAAGAAGATCGAAGACCAGACGACAGGAGACAGAATTTGTATACCTTTCTCGAAAAAGATTGTTACCTTATCAGGATAGATTGATGGGTTCTTTGGATTCTAGAACTAGTGTGGAAGGTTGGCAAGAGAGTTGGACCTAGTAGTACCCTACCCGTACTTGGGGTAGCAGTGATCTTGGAAGTACTAAGAGCTGGAAGGATTGTTGATCATGATCTAGAATAATTTAGGGAAATGCATAGCCTGATGATGGAAACTAGTGGTTGCATATGATAGAAATGCTAGGAACGATGATTATGAGCTAGAGGAGATAAAATTTCAGGCTCTCACTTGGAAGATAATAATCTAATTCCAGGAATTCTAGTGTGGGCTTGAGGAATACCATTAACGTACTATGTGACTTGGAGAGATAAATGACAAGGGAAGAAATTTGAAGAATACAAATGTAGAAATAAATTTAAGGAGAAAAGAAATTATACATTAGGCAAGGAATATTTTCTCTCTTGAGGATTGATGTTGGAAACAGAACGGAAGAAATTATTTTGAGGTTTAGTCTAGACTATGACCTTATCCTAGACATGGATTGATTGAGCCAATACCACGCGACGCGAGATTGTCGACGTGATTACATTATTTAGGACCACCAGATTACCCTGAGTTTGAGCTACTTCTGGGAGCCCGGGAGCAGGGTGCCCATCTACCTTAGAGGCACACATTGCAGAAGGGGAACCAGTGTACCCCGCATTATACCAGAGTTTGAGGATGTGTTTCCAGAGAATCTTTTAGGCTTGCCACCTGACAGAGAGATAGAGTTTGCTATAAAGTTGACTCCAAGAGCCGAGCCGGATATTTTCCCGTCTTCAGACTAGCACCGATAGAGTTGGTTAAGTTGAAGGTCCATAGTAGAGGATCTCTTAGACAAGAGTTTCAGTCGGGCTAGTATTTCTCCATGGGAGTACCCATCATATTGTACCGAAGAAGGACGGGACGGTACGTTGCGTATCGATTATAGGGCATTAAGTGCTGTAACGATAAGGAACAAGTACCCTATGCTACGCAACGATAATTTACTTGATTAGCTTAGCAGCGCATTTTGTATTCACAGAGATCGATCTCAGATCCAGTTATCATCAGATCAAGGTACGGAAAGAGGACATCCAGAAGACGGCCTTTCGGACGAAGTATGGCCACTATGAGTTTTTAGTCATGCCGTTTGGTTTAACCAACGCGCCGGCAGTATTTATGTGTTTGATGAACAATGTCTTCCACCAGTACTTAGATAAGTTCGTGGTGGTATTTATAGACGATATCTTGATATATTCCAAGAGCCAGAAGGAGCATGAGAGACATCTCAAGATTGTGTTGGAGACGCTGAGACATGAGAGGCTGTACGCCAAACTCAGTAAATATGAGTTTTGCTTGGATAGAGTACCATTTCTGGGACACATAATCACCGGAGATGGACTATCATTTGACCCGGAGAAGATAGCTGCAGTAGAGACCTGGCCTACCCCTATCAGTTACGGAGGTTAGGAGCTTCCTCGAACTTGCCGGATATTATCGGAGGTTCGTGAAAAACTTTTCGAGGATAGCCGTGCCTATGACGCGACTGACGCGTAAAGGCGAAGAGTTTATCTGGACCGACGAGTGTCAGGCGGCTTTCGATGAGCTAAAGAAGCGTCTGACATCAGTACCGATTTTGACACTACCTTCAGGATCAGGAGGATTTATATTGTACAGTGATGCGTCAGGGAACGGATTGGGATGTGTACTGATGCAACACGGTAAGGTGATAGCCTACGCATCAAGATAGTTGAGAGTTCATGAAAAGAACTATCCGACGCACGACTTGGAGCTAGCTGCAGTGATATTTGCACTAAAGCTATGGAGATATTACCTTTATGGTGAGCGTGTTGAGATTTATACAGATCATAAAAGCCTGAAGTACGTATACACGTAGAAGGAGCTCAACATGAGGCAGAGACATTGGCTAGAGTTGATGACAGATTATGACATTGAATTGCAGTACCACCCTAGCAAGGCGAATGTCGTAGCGGATGCCTTAGGCAGGAAGCCCATGGCATACTTTTTGACGATGCAGCGACAGTTGCTAGAGGATCTCCAGGAGCTTGGGATAGAGATCGTATTGCTAGGCATGGATGGACAGATGGTCAGTCTCGAGGTTCAGTCTATATTGATTGAGAGGATCAAGGCAGCCTTGCCTACGGACCCGAGGTTTAGACGACTGCGAGAAAGGACAGAGGCCGACATGCAAACGGGTTTCCAGATTCATGAAGACGGAACATTGAGGTGTGGAGATCGCCTATACGTTCCGAGTGGCAAGCTACGCCAAGAGTTGATGACCGAGGCTCATAGCTCGATTATTCTATTTCATCCCGGGGGTACGAAGATGTACCAAGATTTGAGGCAACATTACTGGTAGCATGGGATGAAGAGAGAGATTGCAAGATTCGTGGCGAGTTGGTTGGTATGTCAGCAAGTCAAGGCTGAATATCAGAGAATTGCAGGACTGTTGCAATCGCTTCCCACTCCCGAGTAGAAGTGGGAACGCATTACCCTGGACTTCGCCACAGGATTCTCGCGGAGCCCTAGCAGGAAGGATATAGTTTGGGTTGTCATAGACAGATTCACCAAGTCTGCCCATTTCTTGCCCTTCAGAGTTGGGCAGTCCACAGAGTTATTAGCTGATACATATATGAGGCAGATAGTACGACTACATAAAGTGTATGTCAGCATTACATCAGGATCGTGATTCCAGATTCACAATATATTTTTGGCAGAGTATGTAGGAGAGTCTAGGAACTCGACTCAAGTTTAGTACTGCATATCATCCACAGACTGATGGTCAGTCAGAGTGCACGATACAGATACTAGAAGTTATGTTGATAGCGTGCATGATCGATTTTGGAGGATCTTGGGAGAACCATCTACACTTGGTAGAATTCTCCTACAATAACAGTTACCAGGCCAGCATACAGATGGCACCTTATGAGGCACTATACGGCAGGAAATGTAGGTCGCCAGTTTGTTGGAGTGACGTGGGAGAGCGTCAGATACTTGGTCCAGAGTTAGTGACACAGACAATAGAGAAGGTCAAGCAGATTCAGAGCCACCTGCGCGCAGCACAGGACAGACAGAAACACTGGGCAGATGCGCACCGCAGACCATTGGAGTTCAAGGAGGGTGACTACGTATTTTTGAGGATATCGCCCACCCGCGGTACCATCAGATTCGGAGGCAGAGGCAAGCTGAGTCCGAGGTATATCGGACCTTTTGACATTCTGGAACGAGTTGGCGAAGTGGCTTACCGTCTTGCATTACCTCTATCATTAGAGGGAGTACATGATGTATTCCACGTATCGCAGCTGAGGAGATATATCGCAGACCCTAGCCACGTGCTTGATCATTCGGAGATTACAGTCGGGCCCAGTCTGTCTTACGTAGAGCAGCCAGTTGAGATCCTCGATCGCAGCGAGAATACTTTGATAGGGCAGACGATTCGACTGGTCAGAGTGGCATGGAAGCACCATTCGCCAGGCGAGTCTACTTGGGAGCGCGAGGATTCTATCCGGCAGCGGTTCCCGTACTTATTTGAGGAGCAAGGTACGAATTTACGTACGGCAATTAATTACTAGTTGTTTTAAAATTCTTTTAGATATTATTGTGCTTTACTTTTAATTTCGGGGACGAAATTTTTCTAAGTTGGGAAGAATGTAAACCCCCTCGATTTATTCTGTAGATAGTTAGGGTGGATTTGGAAAATTTTGGTTTTGGTAGCAGATGTCGAGGTTTAGAATGGAGAAAATTTTATCTGGTATTTAATTCCTTTAATTAAAACCCTTGGTACGTCCTATCATTTTTTAATTTTTTGGAGCCCAATATCAGCCCATAAATTCCGTTCAATTATTGTACTTCTGACCTGACCCGCCAAATTAGGCACTGTACTTTTCCGTCACTTAAAATTAGATTTTGGTTGTGCTCTAAATTAATTGCATAATTTTCCGAAATCGTAACCCATATTTAATTCCGTGTCGGACACCTGTGTCGTTACCCTCAATTTTGAGATACTAACTTGACTCGTTGGGCCGGACCAACTAAAGGGTCCAAGACTGAATCCAAGCCCCCACCATTTTTGGCCTTTGCGTCATTTCCGGATTTTGACCCCAAGTGCGCCCAATTAATTTAAATTGGCGGGACACTTTATTTCTATTTAAATCGGGGATACCAACTTTGTAAATCCTATTTTTAATCCTAAATTAATCCCAACGCCCATTTAAATAAACCCGCGCCTCACCCACACTACCCCCTCGCCATACAAATTAATAGACGCAATTTTCGCCGTAATTTTTGTGTCATTTCTTGTGTTTGTACAAGTTCCCGAACTTAAGGGGCTTATTTGTAAATGTAGCGATAGGTGTCACCATCCCATTGGCTTAGGCAAATGAAGAACACCCTCCCCCTCTCTTGACCGGTTCTAGCTTACTCTCTCTCCCCCTTGGATGTACTTTCCCTTCATGTTAAATCAAGACCACTCATTCAAATTAATTTACTCAATCCTCACCACACACTGAATGCACACCCCCCTATTTAATCCCTCACACACTCCCCTCTTCCCTAGGCCGGCCCTAATCCCTAGGAGCTTGGGAAACTCCCCCATCTCTCTCTCCTCCCTCCTCCATAATATTTTTCATTCAGATTTCTTCTTCTTCCTTTCTTCTTCTTTTTCCTTTCTTCTTCTTCTTCCTTTCCTCTTCCTGGAGAGGAGCCCCGGCCGGCCGACCGATCCAGCTCCGGCCCCGGCCAGTGCGACAGTTATTACATCCTTCTCCGATCGACTGACTCTCCTCCGGCCATACACCCGCAGAACTCCACCCCGCGGGTTGCTCCTCCCATGCTCCGGCGGCTGAGTCTCCTCATCCCCGGGCTGCTTGGCCACTCCCCGACTCCGGCCTGTGCTTCCAGCCGACCGTCCCTGTGCTTCCAGCCGCCCGTCGGCCTGTGTTTCCAGCCGACCCAGCTGTGCGTTCCCTCCGGCCGCGACGCAGCAGCCGACCTGTCTGGCCTGACTTTCCCCGCCGGCCCGTGTGATCCCCCGCTCCGGCAACAGCCCCGCCGACCGACTGTGAACTTCCCGATCGCCGCTGTGTTCTTCCCGACCGGCTGAGAACTCCACGACCCACTCCGGCCTGATACCAGTCGCTTCCCCACTCCGGTCCCGACTCCACGGGACAGCCACCCTCGTTCGGCCAACTTTACCCCTCCCGACTTCCCCGTCTCCTCCCTGTTTTCCACCATCACCACCACTACCACCACCATCACCACCACTACCACCATCATCACCACCACCACTTGGCACCACCCCACGGCCACCTTGCTCCGGCCATTCTCTGGCCAGCAGTCATCCCCCGCTTCAACACACCCCATCGACACCCCAGAGCCGCCTCCTTCTAGCCACGAGCCACTCCTCTCGACCACATTCCGGTCTGCTGCATTCCCCGCAAATCTCGAGCTCCGACGACCAACCCTGGAACTCCATCCACATCTGGCCGAGCTTCCTCATCCCGTTCCGGCCAACCAAGCCTGCCACCCTGACGAGCCTACCTTCTCCCCCTCCGGCATTTGAACGGCCATGGTCGCACCACCACCCTGCGGATCACCGCTTCAATCGACCACCTCGCCATCAAGGTCGACTCTCCCCCTCTTTTGTATTAAATTCCAGATTTCATTATTGTTTTAAAATAGGATGTTATTTATATATGGGTTGTGTTCATAGCTAGGGATGGTGCCTAATAAGGTTGTGTAGTTGTGGTGAAGTATAAATAATTATGTGTTTCTAGTGTGATTAGTGTTAATGATGATTAAGGTGAATGTGGATTATAATGACATGAGATTAGGGTCTAATGTAGATTTGGGTTTATGATTTAGGTTTGCAAGGGAGTTTAGTAATTTATTTATAACTAAATGTTCTGGATATTACGCAGGATTAAAAGATTTCTAAATCAATTAATGGAGGTAATGGTTGAATAAGGACGTGGAATATATATGCATGATGGACGGATTTGAGGCATAAATAATGAATAGGAATTTAAATCGCCAAATGAGATTTTTAGTTGTCGTCCTAATTAAATACAAATTGATTATTGTGGGAACAGATTTAATTTATTGAGTAATAAGATTCTGATAATTGAACATTGGTGAACACTGGGAAGCACGTATTTGATTGTGAACTAGTGTGTTGTATAAAACCATTGATCGGTAATTCAGGGACTGGAAATTAATGAGGGATTAAATTAGAGTGGTACTTTGTGATTGGGTAACAATGATATAAAATGAAGGGATAAAAATCATGAACTGTGTTTTGAGGATAGCTTGATGATATGGTAATGATGACTAGTTGATTTGACTATCGTACCGACAGTCAACTGTGGACAACCCCCCTAGTGCCTTGTCCCTGTGAGTCGTAGCTGAGACTGAGTTTAGGAGTAGATGTGTGTCGCATCCCTGTTTGTCGTGTGATAGCTCATTGATTGAGTTTGTATCTCATCTCTAGGTACTGCGGGACCTGAGGACTTGGACGCGGTACCGGATCCCCGTCATCAGCAGCCGCATGCAGGCAAGTGTACCTTGCCACCCTAATTTCAGTTTACAGATATTGTTGTTCTTTATGTACTCGTGCGCGTATTTATGTTGACGTTCGATACTTCGCGTCCGGATCACAATCGGGTGCTGACGTTCGTCGTAACATCTTAGAATAATTGTTAGATGCTTAGTAGTACTTCGATGTACGTACCTGAGTATATCGACACCCCAGGACACTCTCATACACTGTGATCGTGCCAGATTCCTGTATCCTGATACTGACATCATGACCAGAGACTGGGACGACCTTAGGGTCACGTTTGTTGAGTTATCTCCCGTGTGTCGAGACTGTTAGATAGAGGTTCAGGTTCATCGCACAATCGTTGACCGCTTGGGAAGGGGAAGACAGTTACTAGACGTTTGGGCTACTCTGCACGCGCTTATATATATTTAGTATTTTGTAGTGATACCTGTATCTAGTGTAGCTGTTTCACCCGTGTGACTCTTTGCCCGGAGCTGCGGTACGTGCCGTGTGTTTCTGTGTCCGGAGCTACGGTTTTATTTTGGACAGCCCACGCATCGAACATTGTCTTTAAACTGTATCACACTAGATGGTTATGATAGAGTACCCTGTCATGTACTTGTACTTTCTGTTTACTTGGCATGCTATATTTCTGTACCTTGTTACGTCCCTCTGAGGACCTGGTTCCCTGCCAGTTTTGCAGCATAGACGATTACGGAGCACTTGGAGATACTGATGGAGTGGCATATCTTGCGAGCATGGTACCAGGTACTCACATTATATCTACCGGCATTATGGTTATTTTACATTGATTATTCACCTGCTGTTGTAGCCTAGTTTTGTAGACTCATACTTCTTCTCGAGTTTATTCGAGTTAGTGTGTTATTGGGCGGCCGACCTTAGCACATATAGCTCTTTCTTGTTTACTAATGTATATTGTGGATTGAGACATAGAGGTTTACATTTATGGAATATCTAGATATTGCCCTTTATATTACAGCTTATACGTATTCGAGTCAGACCAGAGTCTGGTTGAATGCGTAGCTGGCGTGTCACGTATTTCTGGTCCTACGTATTTTGGGACTGGGGCGTGACATATGTGATACGTGGGTGTAATCTAGAATAACAACCTAAGTGAGATACAACTTTGAAGACAATATTTGACACGTGAGCTTTATAAATATAAAACCGTAGCTCCGAGGCACAGAGACACACAGTGCATACCGTAGCTCCAAGGCACAGAGACACACGGTGCATACCGTAGCTCCGAGGCACAGAGACACACGATGCATACCGTAGCTCCAATCACAGAGTCACACGGGTAATACTATGACTCCGGATAGAGGATCTCTACATAAATAAGAATACATATATAGCGCGTGCAAACTAGCCTAAGCCTCTAGTGACTGTCTTTTCCTCCCAATATGGTCAACGAGACGCAACCTTTGCTCACTAAACTTGAACCTCTATCTAACAGTCTCATCATACTGAAGTAACTATCAATAATCATGATCCTAAAGTCATCATAGATTTTGGTCATGCTGATACTATCAGGATACAGAAAGTCTGGCACGATGACAGTGTCTGAAAGTGTCTGAGGGTTCTGATATAACCAAGTAGGTACATCAAGGGATCAAGAATATCTATCAATCGATACTAGACGTTACTAACGAACGTCTGTACCCGGATATGACCCGGACGCTAAGTAACAATTCTGATCCAAAGTGCACACAATGCATAGATAGAATAAACAGTAAATCTGGAACTGAGATACAGAATGGCAATGTACACTTCCCTGGATCCGAATGCTAAAGGTAGGGCTCCAGTACAACATCCAAGTCCGAGGATCCCAAAGTACAGAGGTAGATGGGAAGCCGAACGAGTTTAGATCCGGCGTGCCGAGGAGGAGTTCCTTCCGTCGACGAGTGGAAGAAGGTATCTTCGGCTGACCTCCGATCAGTCTCGTCAGAGAAAATGGGATCCATTATAACCCATGATGTAGAGGACCTCGAAATAAATCTTCCTACGTCGAACTTCGACACTGATGGAGAAGGAGCTCGGTTGAGTTGGAGGGGGTGATGGTATTGGCTACGGTGTTGGTGCTCGGCTCCGGTGGTGGTGGAAGTGGTTGTCAGTGGTGGTGCTGCGGATCATGGTGGCAGTGGGTCGTGGTGGCAGCGGGTTGGAGACGGTGGCAGCGGGTTGCTGTGGGTCGGTGAAGGTTGAGTCATGGTAATGGTGATGGCGTCAGTTTGAAGTCGCTCGATGAGGCTCGTTGGAGCCATAGTGCACTGGTCGACGTGATATGCGGTTGAGGCGAGCAAAAATTATAGCGCATGGTGGTGCTCGACGTGGAACGTGACTGGTACAGTTACACCAAAGCGAGGAGACCCTAGGTCGAGAATGAGCTTCAGGCTTGACGAGGTCGACATGCGTGTACGAGGGCAGGAAAGATTCGTCATAGGGGCGGGTATGGAATAGAGCCGCAATAGTGATGGTCGAGGGTGATGTTGGCCGAAGGGGTTGGTGGTCTGGCGGTGGTGTAAGTGTGAAGAAGGAGAAGAAGAATAATAAAGAAGAAGGAGGGAGAAGGACTTGGCTGGAGTGTAAAGGGAGGGGAGGAGAGAGAGGGTGGTGGGAATTTCTAGGGATTAGGGCCGGCCACATGTAGGATTGTGTGTGTGTTAATATAGAGGGAGTGAGTGGTTGTGATGGAGGAGAATTGGAATCAAGGGTTAGGATGCTTCATGAAGGAATAGTACAATGCAAGGGGAGAGAGAATGTGAGGTGACCGGTCACATAAGGTTGGGGGATTTTTTTATTGGTTTGCACTAATAGGAGGGTGACACCTAGCACCATTTTTACATTTAAATGCGCTTAATATTTGGGTATTTACACATGAAGAAAAAAGGGTGAGAATTTGATGTGAAAAATTGTGTTTGGTATTTTGTAGGATGAGAGGGTGTTGGGTGTTTTATATGAGCCTCATGAATGGGTGTTGGATTAAGTTGGGGTTAGGTTAAGTTGGTGTCCCCAATTTAATTAAATAAAGTGTCATATATGATCTTAAATTAAATGGGAGTATATGGAGTCTCAATTAGGAGTGACACAAAGGTCATGGACGGTGTAGACTTGATGTCAATCTTGGGCCCTTTAATTGGTTAGACAAAACGGGTTGAGTTTGTGTCCCCAAATCGATAGCAACGTCATAGGTACAAGACATAGGATTAAAGAATTATTTTTTATGACTGAAAAGTTGTGCAATTAAAATAGAGCACAAGAGAGTGTGTTTATGAGTGACAGAAATATCCAGTACCTATGTTGGCTTGTCAGATCATGAGTGCAAAGATTTGTTGGAAAGTAAAGGTGATTGTTGTGCTCCAATTATTGTAGCAACGGTAAGGTGCACCAAGGGTTTAAATTAAAGAACCGGTCTACACAACCCTAATTTATAATCCTTAGACAACCTGAAACTAAACCAAAATTCTTACCATATCCAGTCTACCTAAAATATTTTTGAGGGAGTTTACAGTTGTTGAGGATCCCACGAGGACTCTGCCGTATGAAGGTTCATGGGAATGATGTCGCATGAAGGCTCACTGGAATGATGTCGCATGAAGGCTCTGCCGCATGAAGGCACATGGGAAAGCTGCCGCATGAAGCCTTGTTGTTTCATAAACACGTGGCATTGTACATCTATATCTAATAAAAGTAATTATGATGATGGCATAAGCACTAACGTCCGTCGTCTACACTAATTCTAAAGCGTTCAGATCAATTAATGCTCTAACAGAGTAATGTATGTGACTGATTTGCCTTTGTCACATGCTTAAGGGTCGCTTTCTGTGTCGCATAGATATAGAATTGATTCCTTTTGGTTTGGATGTCGCATGAGCTTCATGCCGCATAGCTATTTGAACCTTGAGCGTATGTGGCCTGACTCCTTTGAATCAGGATATTGTAGTTTGGACGCATGGACTTGAATTTTTTTATGCTTCTATAGTAGGTACCAAGAAGACTAATAGGTCATCCGCATATATGAGATGTGGCATAATATGAGCAATTTTTTAATGCAATGGCACTATTCTTTTCCAGTATATCGCAACATCCATCAGACAGCCAAAATATTCCATATATGAATGGTGAAAGTGGGTCACCCTGCCGGAGGCCCGGATTACTCCCGAAGAACCCGTAAGTTTGTCCATTGATGAATATAGAGAATGTTAGAGTAGTGATGCACTTCTGAATCCTATTAACACATTTTGGATCAAAACCCATAGCCAGCATAAGGTGATATAAGAATCCTCGATTCATCGTGTGATATGCTTTTCGGAGGTCCAGCTTCAAGCGTGCCTTATTTTCCACCTACTTTATTGAAGTTTTTAACCATCTTGTGTGCCAACAAACTATTTTTGCAATCGATATTCCTTTGATAAAAGCTGGCTGATTAGGAAAGATGAGTCCCTGCATAATCTTCTCTATCCGACGATACATGACTGAAGTGATAATCTTGTAAAGGAAATTACAACAAGCAATCGGCCTGAAGTCTGACATAGATGTCGCTCCTTCCTTTTTCGAAATAAGAGTGCAGAAGGTATGATTAATCTTATAGAGTAGTCTTTTATTGGTAAAGAAGTCCTGAAAAATAGCTATGATCAAAAAATTTAAAACATCCCATTGAGTAGAATAGAACTTACTATTGAAGCCATCTGGATCTGGGGTCTTATTAGGATTACTTGTCTTCACCACAGTTTTGATCTCTTCTATGGTAACCAGAGCTAAAAAGCAATATGTTTCCCTGATTAGAGACCAACCTTTTGTAGGTGAGAGCTAGAAACTCCCGCATATAATCCTCCTAGTGATATAGATCAGAATAAAACTCAATCATCAACTGTTGGATACTAGTCGGTGAAGATATCTCTCTACCATTACCATCAAGAAGTTTGTTGAAGGAGTTTCGATGGTGGTGTATCCTAATAATGTTATAGAAAAATTTGGAACAATGATCACTATCCTTGAGCCAGCCATATTTGGCTCGTTGAGCCAATTGAATTTCTTCTCGTAAGGATAATTCCCGGACCCCCTCGATCAATATTCTCTCTTGCATGGTTAGATCAGGATTCTGTTGTTCAAACTAAAGCTAATCTTGGAGCCTCTGAAGTTCTTGCTCCTAGGTAGCTATCTCCGGTCTAGGCAGTGCACGAGCCCAGCGTCTTAGTGTTCTTTTGATATTTTTGAGCCGTTGTACGAATTTGAATTACTCATTCCCGTAGACCCTGACCCACCAGTCTTACTTTACCACCTCCATATACCCTACAATATTTGGCCAACTATTGTTGTAACACAAAGGCTGAGTGTGGGTTCTATACTTTTTCACCAACTACACCAGGATAGAGGAATGATCGCTCGTTGAGGGAGCCAAGCCTTCCGCTACCACCTCAGGGAACATCTCAAACCACATGCAGTTGCCAAGTGCACGATCCAGCTGGTACACAATTCTATTGATGATTACTCTGTTGCTCCAGGTCCACACATGATCCGACCTGCTCCAAACATTTAAGAATGGCTTTCATGAGTCATCCTTGAAAGTCTGCAAGAATAGAGTCTGGAACACTCCATCCTCCTACTTTATCGTGGCTGAAGAGCATCACATTAAAGTCACCTACAATTAGAAGAGGGAGAATAATTTGGGTATCAGCGATAAGACTGAGATGGATAAGTTCTTGCCACAACTGCTATCGTCGGTGCTTGTCAGTGTTGCCATATACTACCCGAGAAAATAAACTCCCTCCTGCATTAGCAAATTCTCCTGCAATAAATTTCTCGGACCTGTATATGATGCTTACAGACCAAGTTCTATTATCCCATAAATGCCATATTCGAGCCATCCTACATAGATCCAAATTGTGAGTCTGAGACCATATATTTGGAGTACGTCTAGATAACTTCTTTTTCGACTTAATTTTTGTCTCTAACAAAGTTGTAATGGACCTTTGTGATTTTCTCGCAACTTATTTAATCTCCTATCAGCAAGTAAGCGAGTTTGCACCTCGCATATTCCATATCAGGATAGACATTATTGATCAGTAGGATAACCTAAATTGGCACCCAAATTCACCATTAGGTCATTGGTGAATTATGTCTTCCATCCATGAAACCCCCTATCATAAATTCTATGCATATTAGATTTCTCCAGCAGCATCTTTTCCCAGTCAAGGTTATTCTCTCTAAGCTATGTAACCCCTGGCGCCATATTTTGCAATACTGAGAATCTCGAGCCCACCCCGACGACTGTGCTTTACTCTACTTCCTGGTATAGTTAAGAGTACACTTATCAGAAGAATCTGCTCTTCTTTCCTGGGAAGCCCCTTCCATCCGACTTCGAGTCCGTATAGAGTGCTTCCCGACAAATGGCATCATCTGGCCCGTTAAATGTGCTTTCTAATCAACCTTTCTTTTTTGCATTCAGCCTATAGTCATCTAAACTATGGGTTGCTTCTTCCGCTTCCACATACAACTCTGCTTGTTGTCCTCTAACTATCAAATTCCTCTCCATGATCTCCGTACTGAATATTGTAAATCTCTTTATACAGGGACAATAGTTGTTTCATCTATGTGGTCGCGCCCGCCCTCTAGCATATCTTGGCTACTTTCCCTTTCTTCTATTCATATATCTCCTACAGCTTGGCTATCAACAGGAGCTAGTTGTTCCTGGGACGAGGTGTCTACTGTTGGTTTTGTTTTTCTCCAAAAGTTCAATTCCTCTCTCTTTCTTTAGTCCCACATCGGATGCACCAAAACCTTCTTATGTACATATATTACTTTCTCTCCTTTGCTCTATTAAGTTGTTGTGTGGGGAACCCCTTGGGCCACACGCGCACGCCGCCGCCGCCGCCGCCGCCCGGCTCGGTTCGGTTCGGTTCGGTTCGGCGCACGTAACGGGTGCAGGTACGCGCCCACATCTGCGGACGCCGAATGCCGATCCGATTTCCTCTTCGGGTTCGGGCTGGGACCCTAAAAATCTTTTTGCTCCTCTTAATTTTTATTTTTTCTAAACGTTAGAAAATTAATTTCTGAACGTTACAAAATGTTTCTGAACCAGTTTTGTGTCCAGGTTCGTTATTTATTCTCTTGTGTAACGTCTGAATTAATAGAGAATTAATTCTGACCGTTACACAACAGTTTTATATATATCGGACTGTTTTCTTTGTAAATTGGATCAGAAATTTTCTTTACTCAGAACCTCTGTCAACATTCTGTTTCATTCCTCTTCATCTCCAAGTTCTGGGCAGAGCTAAGTCCTAGTCATTCTCTCCAAGTCGTGTGCGGCAACGAGATACCGGTAGTGCGGGGTTTTTACCACTAGGAGCTTCGGGAACGTCTGCACACAGATCCCGAATAAACTCTTAAGGCAGTGCTTCGTGCACGACTTCCCCAGAGGCCGGTAACATTGTTTCATTTTAATTTTGTATTCTGAAATTTTTCAGTAAGTAAAAGACAATTTTTTCTAACAATCTAAGAGTTTATTCTTTTTAGAATTGATTTACTGTTACAATTTTGTATTGTTCCAAATAGTTACTGTTTCTAAAATATTTTCACTATTTGCTTACAATTTATTTCTAACAAAGTTTACTACCATTCCCCAGTGAATGAACTGCTGCTTATAACTCTGGCAATGGAATAATTGTAAGGTCTTATTCATTTTGGTTTAACAAAGTTTACTACCATTCCCCCAGTGAGTGAGGACATTTTTTTTTTCTGCTAACATTTTCTGATATCTTAACATAGAAAATTAATGATTTTTTTTTATTTTTCAATGTTTTGATTCTACGAACCAAACTTGGATTGCTCCGTGTATTACTATACAAAGAAAAGGAGAGGTTTAAATAGCTAACAAACTGTCCTTTCAGCTTTTATTTCAAGGATACCTTGGACTAGAAATTTAACAGGGGCAAAGACTTGACCTCAGGTTGATACATTGGACACGAAAACTAACCACAGTAGACTCTCACTATTTACTTCTAATTGATAGCTAATACAATTTGCTTCTCACTATTTGTTATAATTGATCATTTCTAAACAATTGATAGTTACTTAGTATTAAATAATAGTTGCTTCATATTCTAAAGAATTGATAGTTTAATTTTTTTTTTTTTATCAATTGCAATTTTGTTACTGTGTCAGGAAAACTTCATATCTATTTGTCAATTTGGTTACTGTGTAAAGAATTGATATCCACTTCATATTCTAATAGTTACTGTGTAAGGAAATCAATTTTTTTTTTCTATTGTCAAATTGTAAATTTGCTTAAAGTGTTTTAAATATTGTTAGTACATCTGATAATTTTGTCAATTACAATTTTTAATCACTTAGTATTTTGAAAACAATTTTGGACCAAAAGAAAATAGTTTAGTAAAAAGGAAATTGCAAATAAAATCTTCAAATCTAAAGTTTCAAAGTAGAGACAAACTCGGGCACAAGCCGAAAGGGTCCTTCTGTCAACCGGGTATAAATAACCCTAAGCGACACGATATTTAAGAGTCTTCGGACCACCGCTAGCTGGGAACCGGCCCCTACAGCTAACCTGAGTTGATCAACACTTGGAAAACTAAAGATTTTAATATTGTTTAGCAAAGACCACCTAAACTATTACCTTGTAGAAGGACAAGGAAAACCCAAGTCTATTTTTCCTTATAAACCCAAGAAGAATTTCTTCAAAAGAAGAAAAACTTTCAGACTAACCACCACAACCTTCATCACCATAAGCGAACATGCTTCACAAAGGTTCTTCGAGTTCCTTTAGGTCTGTAAGCTTTCAACCCCTTATTAACCTCTCTTACCATTCTGATGATTGGTGGTTGGATTCTGGAGCTAATGTTCACGTTTCGTTTGATCGCTCCTGGTTTTCAAACTATCAGGAATCAAGTGGAGGAGGTGTGACCCTAGGAGATGGATCAACGGCACGAATAATTGGAAGAGGAAAAGTTAACCTGAAAATGACATCAGGAAAAATCTTAACTCTTCATGATGTTCTTCATGTGCCGTCTGTCAGGAGAAACCTAGTTAGTGGATCCCTTCTTGTAGCCTCAGGATACAAAATTGTAATGGAGGCTAATAAAGTAGTTTTTTCTAAGCATGACTCTTTTATAGGAAAAGGCTTTGTAAAAGACGGTCTTTTCATTTTAAGTACAATGAATAAAATGTCTGATGGTTCTCTCATTGTCTCTAATATAGAATCTTCAAATGTTTGGCATGGCAGACTAGGTCATGTGAACCTAGGTTCTATTAAAAGGATGATGACCTTAGATCTTATTCCCAAGACTCCAATAGATGACAAACACAAATGTGAGATTTGTGTTCAAGCCAAACATACTAGATTACCATTCAAATCTGTAGAAAGAAATTCTGACCTTCTAGAACTTATCCATAGTGATGTATGTGACTCAAATAGGATTCTGACCAGAGGCGGTAGAAAATAATTTGTTACATTTATAGATGATTATTCAAAGTATTGTTACATCTACCTTCTCAAAACCAAAGATGAAGTTCTAGATAGATTTAAGATCTACAAATCTGAAGCTGAGAATCAATTAGAAAGGAAGATTAAGATCCTTAGATCTGATTGTGGTGGAGAATATACCTCAAACGAAATGACTAACTTCTGTGAAGAACATGGAATAATTCATGAGGTAACTGCTCCATATTCACCTCAGTCTAACGGAGTTGCTGAACGCAAGAACCGCACTCTGTTAGATATGGTGAATGCCATGCTTCTCAGCTCTGGTGCTCCTGATAACTTGTGGGGAGAAGCCCTTTTAACTGCCTGTTACATTCTTAATAGGATTCCTAGTAAGACAAAAGATAAGACTCCCTATGAGCTGTGGAAAGGTAGAGCACCTAGGACTAATTACCTTAGAGTTTGGGGATGCCTTGCTAAAGTCGGAATTCCCGAACCTAAAAAGAGGAAGATTGGTCCCAAGACTGTAGATGCTGTTTTCATAGGATATGCCTTAGACAGCTATGCCAATAGATTTCTAGTGACTCACTCAGAAGTAAATAAAATCTCTAACAATACCATTATAGAAGCAAGAGATGCAGTTTACTTTGAAAACATATTTCCCTTTAAGGATAGAAGTTCAATCTCTTCCTCCATACCCTCTAGTAGTTCTCAAGTCCAAATACCTAGCTCATAATCTGAACAAGACTTAGAACCAAGACGGAGTAAAAGGAATAGGATTGAGAAAAATTTAGGAGAAGGATTCTTCACATTTTTGATAGAGGGTGATCCCTCAACTTATGAAGAAGCAATGTCGTCTCCTGATGCTCCCTTCTGGAAAGAAGCCATTAACAGTGAATACAACTCCATCATGGAGAATAACACTTGGTTTCTGACCGATCTACCTTTAGGCAATAAACCAATAGGTTGTAAGTGGATTTTCAAGAAGAAACTCAGAGCCGATGGTACTATAGAAAAATACAAAGCTAGATTAGTAGCTAAGGGTTTTACCCAGAAGAAAGGGTTAGATTATTTTGATACCTACTCTCCTGTAGCTAGGATCACATCCATTAGAACTCTCTTGGCCTTAGCATCCATTCATGATATGCTAATCCATCAAATGGATGTAAAGACAGCATTCTTGAATGGAGATCTAGAGGAAGAACTTTATATGGACCAACCTGAAGGTTTCATTGCTAAAGGTCAAGAAAAAAAAGTTTGCAGACTAGTAAAATCCCTCTATGGTTTGAAACAAGCTCCCAAACAATGGCACAATAAATTTGACAAAGTAATTTATGAATATAGTTTCTTGTCAAATAAGTATGACAAATGTATATACTCTAAAGGTACATGTAAAAGTTGTGTCATTTTATGCTTGTATGTAGATGACATTCTTATCCTAGGATCATCACTGGAATTGATAAATATTACAAAGAACTATTTATCTAGCCAGTTTGATATGAAAGACCTAGGAGAAGCCAACCTAATTTTAGGAATGCAAGTGACCAAAGGCAAAGAGGGTTATACTCTATCTTTAGCACATTCAATTGAAAAAATGCTAAAAAGATTTGAGTTGTTTGATAAGAAACCTGTCCTAACTCCTTATGACAGCAGTATTGTACTGAAAAAGAATATAGGATCACCTTTGGAACAACACAAATACTCACAAATGATAGGCTCCCTTATGTACATAACAAACAGGACAAGACCTGATATTGCATTTGCTATTGGGAGACTAAGTAGATATACCAGTAACCCAAATCAGTCATATTGGACTGCCTTGGATAGGGTATTTAGATATCTCAAGGGCACCCTAGATTACAAACTTCATTTTACTAGGCACCCTGATATCATAGAAGGTTATTCAGATACAAACTGGATAACCGACTCACATGATATAAAATCTACTACTGGATATGTATTTACTTTAGGAGGAGCTGCAATCTCCTGGAGCTCTTGTAAGCAAACTATCAT
Source organism: Iris macrosiphon (assembly GCA_036927795.1). Taxonomy (NCBI): domain Eukaryota; kingdom Viridiplantae; phylum Streptophyta; class Magnoliopsida; order Asparagales; family Iridaceae; genus Iris; species Iris macrosiphon. The sequence continues at coordinate 62,110,538 of JAYESA010000002.1, forward strand.
AGCTAGGAGTACAATGGACTCTGAAATGATAGCTTTAGATACAACTTGTACAGAAGCTGAATGGCTTAAAAATCTTATTATGCATATACCTGTTTCTCTTAGTCCTGTTCCTACAATTTCTATAAATTGTGATAATAAATCTGTTATTGAACTACTAAAGCATGATTCTGTGAATGCTAAGATGAACAGGCACCTGCAGCTGCGCTTCAAGTCAATCAAAAGCCTACTAGGCAAATATGTGGTTCTTGACTATATAAAGTCAGAAAAGAACCTTGCAGATCACTTGACGAAGGGTCTGTCTAGGACTTTGATCCTAGAATCATCGAGGGGGATGGGGTTAAGCCCATAAGTTAGTCACCAGCAGTGGCAACCCAACCGAGTCTGACTGGAGATCCCAAGAAGCCGGTTCAATGGGTAGAAACAAGCTGAACTTAGATGACTTTATGGAACACTGACTCGAGATTAAAGTCTCATTAAAATAAAGCCCAAGAGGCTGTACATGTGTACAATGACTCCCCATCCCTATGGTGACAGTGTTCCTGTTTGATATGGTTAGGATGAGTTTAAACTCTTAATAGGTCCAAGCTGTAATGCTGGGTTGATTCATATCACCAACCATCAAGGACTTACCTATATGAGAGGTCGTGAAGGCCGCGACTATGGGACAGGGCGATCCCAGACAACTCTCATGAATGTGGAAAGTGCGCATGGCCATTCAAAAGCGCCACCCGATAGACCAAGGACCTCTAGCGTACTATATGTGCTATTTTCTAAATCTGGTTCAAGAAGTCTGATTCAAGGCATAGTCCATCAAATACTTCTTCAGATTAAGGCAATAGTCACTACGTGAGATTCAAGGCTGTAGTCCATCTCATCTATTCATAGTATTATACTGCCCAGATGGTCTCTCTCTATTTACTTCACTCTTATCTCTGTTTCGGAACTTGACCTTTTGGGGGGGGATTGTTGGTTTTGCTTTTCTCCAAAAGTTCAATTCCTCTCCCTTTCTTTAGTCCCACATCGGATGCACCAAAACCTTCCTATGTACATATATTACTTTCTCTCCTTTGCTCTATTAAGTTGTTGTGTGGGGAACCCCTTGGGCCACACGCGCGCGCCGCCGCCGCCGCCCGGCCCGGCTCGGCTCGGTTCGGTTCGGCGCACGTAACGGGTGAGGGTACGCGCCCACATCTGCGGGCGCCGAATGCCGATCCGATTTCCTCTTCGGGTTCGGGCTGGGACCCTAAAAATCTTTTTGCTCCTCTTAATTTTTATTTTTTCTAAACGTTAGAAAATTAATTTCTGAACGTTACAAAATGTTTCTGAACCAGTTTTGTGTCCAGGTTCGTTATTTATTCTCTTGTGTAACGTTTGAATTAATAGAGAATTAATTCTGACCGTTACACAACAGTTTTATATATATCGGACTGTTTTCTTTGTAAATTGGATCAGAAATTTTCTCTACTCAGAACCTCTGTCAACATTCTGTTTCATTCCTCTTCATCTCCAAGTTCTGGGCAGAGCTAAGTCCTAGTCATTCTCTCCAAGTCGTGTGCGGCAACGAGATACCGGTAGTGCGGGGTTTTTACCACTAGGAGCTTCGGGAACGTCTGCACACAGATCCCGAATAAACTCTTAGGGCAGTGCTTCGTGCACGACTTCCCCAGAGGCCGGTAACATTGTTTCATTTTAATTTTGTATTCTGAAATTTTTCAGTAAGTAAAAGACAATTTTTTTTAACAATCTAAGAGTTTATTCTTTTTAGAATTGATTTACTGTTACAATTTTGTATTGTTCCAAATAGTTACTGTTTCTAAAATATTTTCACTATTTGCTTACAATTTATTTCTAACAAAGTTTACTACCATTCCCCAGTGAACGAACTGCTGCTTATAACTCTGGCAATGGAATAATTGTAAGGTCTTATTCATTTTGGTTTAACAAAGTTTACTACCATTCCCCCAGTGAGTGAGGACATTTTTTTTTTCTGCTAACATTTTCTGATATCTTAACATAGAAAATTAATAATTTTTTTTTATTTTTCAATGTTTTGATTCTACGAACCAAACTTGGATTGCTCCGTGTATTACTATACAAAGAAAAGGAGAGGTTTAAATAGCTAACAAACTGTCCTTTCAGCTTTTATTTCAAGGATACCTTGGACTAGAAATTTAACAGGGGCAAAGACTTGACCTCAGGTTGATACATTGGACACGAAAACTAACCACAGTAGACTCTCACTATTTACTTCTAATTGATAGCTAATACAATTTGCTTCTCACTATTTGTTATAATTGATCATTTCTAAACAATTGATAGTTACTTAGTATTAAATAATAGTTGCTTCATATTCTAAAGAATTGATAGTTTAATTTTTTTTTTTTATCAATTGCAATTTTGTTACTGTGTCAGGAAAACTTCATATCTATTTGTCAATTTGGTTACTGTATAAAGAATTGATATCCACTTCATATTCTAATAGTTACTGTGTAAGGAAATCAATTTTTTTTTTCTATTGTCAAATTGCAAATTTGCTTAAAGTGTTTTAAATATTGTTAGTACATCTGATAATTTTGTCAATTATAATTTTTAATCACTTAGTATTTTGAAAACAATTTTGGACCAAAAGAAAATAGTTTAGTAAAAAGGAAATTGCAAATAAAATCTTCAAATCTAAAGTTTCAAAGTAGAGACAAACTCGGGCACAAGCCGAAAGGGTCCTTCTGTCAACCGGGTATAAATAACCCTAAGCGACACGGTATTTAAGAGTCTTCGGACCACCGCTAGCTGGGAACCGGCCCCTACAGCTAACCTGAGTTGATCAACACTTGGAAAACTAAAGATTTTAAGATTGTTTAGCAAAGACCACCTAAATTATTACCTTGTAGAAGGACAAGGAAAACCCAAGTCTATTTTTCCTTATAAACCCAAGAAGAATTTCTTCAAAAGAAGAAAAACTTTCAGACTAACCACCACAACCTTCATCACCAGAAGTGAACATGCTTCACAAAGGTTCTTCGAGTTCCTTTAGGTCTGTAAGCTTTCAACCCCTTATTAACCTCTCTTACCATTCTGATAATTGGTGGTTGGATTTGGAGCTAATGTTCATGTTTTGTTTGATCGCTCCTGGTTTTCAAACTATCAGGAATCAAGTGGAGGAGGTGTGACCCTAGGAGATGGATCAACGGCACGAATAATTGGAAGAGGAAAAGTTAACCTGAAAATGACATCAGGAAAAATCTTAACTCTTCATGATGTTCTTCATGTGCCGTCTGTCAGGAGAAACCTAGTTAGTGGATCCCTTTTTGTAGCCTCAGGATACAAAATTATAATGGAGGCTAATAAAGTAGTTTTTTTTAAGCATGACTCTTTTATAGGAAAAGGCTTTGTAAAAGACGGTCTTTTCATTTTAAGTACAATGAATAAAATGTCTGATGGTTCTCTCATTGTCTCTAATATAGAATCTTCAAATGTTTGGCATGGCAGACTAGGTCATGTGAACCTATGTTCTATTAAAAGGATGATGACCTTAGATCTTATTCCCAAGACTCCAATAGATGACAAACACAAATATGAGATTTGTGTTCAAGCCAAACATACTAGATTACCATTCAAATCTGTAGAAAGAAATTCTGACCTTCTAGAACTTATCCATAGTGATGTATGTGACTCAAATAGGATTCTGACCAGAGGCGGTAGAAAATACTTTGTTACATTTATAGATGATTATTTAAAGTATTGTTACATCTACCTTCTCAAAACCAAAGATGAAGTTCTAGATAGATTTAAGATCTACAAATCTGAAGCTGAGAATCAATTAGAAAGGAAGATTAAGATCCTTAGATCTGATCGTGGTGGAGAATATACCTCAAACGAAATAACTAACTTCTGTGAAGAACATAGAATAATTCATGAGGTAACTGCTCCATATTCACCTCAGTCTAACGGAGTTGCTGAACGCAAGAACCGCACTCTGTTAGATATGGTGAATGCCATGCTTCTCAGCTCTGGTGCTCCTGATAACTTGTGGGGAGAAGCCCTTTTAACTGCCTGTTACATTCTTAATAGGATTCCTAGTAAGACAAAAGATAAGACTCCCTATGAGCTGTGGAAAGGTAGAGCACCTAGGACTAATTACCTTAGAGTTTGGGGATGCCTTGCTAACGTCGGAATTCCCGAACCTAAAAAGAGGAAGATTGGTCCCAAGACTGTAGATGCTGTTTTCATAGGATATGCCTTAGACAGCTATGCCAATAGATTTCTAGTGACTCACTCAGAAGTAAATGAAATCTTTAATAATACCATTATAGAAGCAAGAGATGCAGTTTACTTTGAAAACTTATTTCCCTTTAAGGATAAAAGTTCAATCTCTTCCTCCATACCCTCTAGTAGTTCTCAAGTCCAAATACCTAGCTCACAATCTGAACAAGACTTAGAACCAAGACGGAGTAAAAGGAATAGGATTGAGAAAAATTTAGGAGAAGGATTCTTCACATTTTTGATAGAGGGTGATCCCTCAACTTATGAAGAAGCAATGTCGTCTCCTGATGCTCCCTTCTGGAAAGAAGCCATTAACAGTGAATACAACTCCATCATGGAGAATAACACTTGGTTTCTGACCGATCTACCTTTAGGCAATAAACCAATAGGTTGTAAGTGGATTTTCAAGAAGAAACTCAGAGCCGATGGTACTATAGAGAAATACAAAGCTAGATTAGTAGCTAAGGGTTTTACCCAGAAGAAAGGGTTAGATTATTTTGATACCTACTCTCCTGTAGCTAGGATCACATCTATTAGAACTCTCTTGGTCTTAGCATCCATTCATGATATGCTAATCCATCAAATGGATGTAAAGACAGCATTCTTGAATGGAGATCTAGAGGAAGAACTTTATATGGACCAACCTGAAGGTTTCATTGCTAAAGGTCAAGAAAAAAAAGTTTGCAGACTAGTAAAATCCCTCTATGGTTTGAAACAAGCTCCCAAACAATGGCACAATAAATTTGACAAAGTAATTTATGAATATGGTTTCTTGTCAAATAAGTATGACAAATGTATATACTCTAAAGGTACATGTAAAAGTTGTGTCATTTTATGCTTGTATGTAGATGACATTCTTATCCTAGGATCATCACTGGAATTGATAAATATTACAAAGAACTATTTATCTAGCCAGTTTGATATAAAAGACCTAGGAGAAGCCAACCTAATTTTAGGAATGCAAGTGACCAAAGGCAAAGAGGGTTATACTCTATCTTTAGCACATTCAATTGAAAAAATGCTAAAAAGATTTGAGTTGTTTGATAAGAAACCTGTCCTAACTCCTTATGACAGCAGTATTGTACTGAAAAAGAATATAGGATCACCTTTGGAACAACACAAATACTCACAAATGATAGGCTCCCTTATGTACATAACAAACAGGACAAGACCTGATATTGCATTTGCTATTGGGAGACTAAGTAGATATACCAGTAACCCAAATCAGTCACATTGGACTGCCTTGGATAGGGTATTTAGATATCTCAAGGGCACCCTAGATTACAAACTTCATTTTACTAGGCACCCTGATATCATAGAAGGTTATTCAGATGCAAACTGGGTAACCGACTCACATGATATAAAATCTACTACTGGATATGTATTTACTTTAGGAGGAGCTGCAATCTCCTGGAGCTCTTGTAAGCAAACTATCATAGCTAGGAGTACAATGGACTCTGAAATGATAGCTTTAGATACAACTTGTACAGAAGCTGAATGGCTTAAAAATCTTATTATGCATATACCTGTTTCTCTTAGTCCTGTTCCTACAATTTCTATAAATTGTGATAATAAATCTGTTATTGAACTACTAAAGTATGATTCTGTGAATGCTAAGATGAACAGGCACCTGCAGCTGCGCTTCAAGTCAATCAAAAGCCTACTAGGCAAATATGTGATTCTTGACTATATAAAGTCAGAAAAGAACCTTGCAGATCACTTGACGAAGGGTCTGTCTAGGACTTTGATCCTAGAATCATCGAGGGGGATGGGGTTAAGCCCATAAGTTAGTCACCAGCAGTGGCAACCCAACCGAGTCTGACTGGAGATCCCAAGAAGCCGGTTCAATGGGTAGAAACAAGCTGAACTTAGGTGACTTTATGGAACACTGACTCGAGATTAAAGTCTCATTAAAATAAAGCCCATGAGGCTGTACATATGTACAATGACTCCCCATCCCTATGGTGACAGTGTTCCTGTGTGATATGGTTAGGATGAGTTTAAACTCTTAATAGGTCCAAGCTGTAATGCTGGGTTGATTCATATCACCAACCATCAAGGACTTACCTATATGAGAGGTCGTGAAGGCCGCGACTATGGGACAGGGCGATCCCAGACAACTCTCATGAATGTGGAAAGTGCGCATGGCCATTTAAAAGCGCCACCCGATAGACCAAGGACCTCTAGCGTACTATAAGTGCTATTTTCTAAATCTGGTTCAAGAAGTCTGATTCAAGGCATAGTCCATTAAGTACTTCTTCAGATTAAGGCAATAGTAACTACGTGAGATTCAAGGCTGTAGTCCATCTCATCTATGCATAGTATTATACTGCCCAGTTGCTCTCTCTCTATTTACTTCACTCTTATCTCTGTTTCGGAACTTGACCTTTTGGGGGGGGATTGTTGGTTTTGCTTTTCTCCAAAAGTTCAATTCCTCTCCCTTTCTTTAGTCCCACATCGGATGCACCAAAACCTTCCTATGTACATATATTACTTTCCCTCCTTTGCTCTATTAAGTTATTGTGTGGGGAACCCCTTGGGCCACACGCGCGCGCCGCCGCCGCCGCCCGGCCCGGCTTGGCTCGGTTCGGTTCGGCACACGTAACGGGTGCGGGTACGCGCCCACATCTGCAGGCGCCGAATGCCGATCCGATTTCCTCTTCGGGTTCGGGCTGGGACCCTAAAAATCTTTTTGCTCCTCTTCATTTTTATTTTTTCTAAACGTTAGAAAATTAATTTCTGAACGTTACAAAATGTTTCTGAACCAGTTTTGTGTCCAGGTTCGTTATTTATTCTCTTGTGTAACGTCTGAATTAATAGAGAATTAATTCTGACCGTTACACAACAGTTTTATATATATCGGACTGTTTTCTTTGTAAATTGGATCAGAAATTTTCTCTACTCAGAACCTCTGTCAACATTCTGTTTCATTCCTCTTCATCTCCAAGTTCTGGGCAGAGCTAAGTCCTAGTCATTCTCTCCAAGTCGTGTGCGGCAACGAGATACCGGTAGTGCGGGGTTTTTACCACTAGGAGCTTCGGGAACGTCTGCACACAGATCCCGAATAAACTCTTAGGGCAGTGCTTCGTGCACGACTTCCCCAGAGGCCGGTAACATTGTTTCATTTTAATTTTGTATTCTGAAATTTTTCAGTAAGTAAAAGACAATTTTTTCTAACAATCTAAGAGTTTATTCTTTTTAGAATTGATTTACTGTTACAATTTTGTATTGTTCCAAATAGTTACTGTTTCTAAAATATTTTCACTATTTGCTTACAATTTATTTCTAACAAAGTTTACTACCATTCCCCAGTGAATGAACTGCTGCTTATAACTCTGGCAATGGAATAATTGTAAGGTCTTATTCATTTTGGTTTAACAAAGTTTACTACCATTCCCCCAGTGAGTGAGGACAATTTTTTTTTCTGCTAACATTTTCTGATATCTTAACATAGAAAATTAATGATTTTTTTTTATTTTTCAATGTTTTGATTCTACGAACCAAACTTGGATTGCTCCGTGTATTACTATACAAAGAAAAGGAGAGGTTTAAATAGCTAACAAACTGTCCTTTCAGCTTTTATTTCAAGGATACCTTGGACTAGAAATTTAACAGGGGCAAAGACTTGACCTCAGGTTGATACATTGGACACGAAAACTAACCACAGTAGACTCTCACTATTTACTTCTAATTGATAGCTAATACAATTTGCTTCTCACTATTTGTTATAATTGATCATTTCTAAACAATTGATAGTTACTTAGTATTAAATAATAGTTGCTTCATATTCTAAAGAATTGATAGTTTAATTTTTTTTTTTTTATCAATTGCAATTTTGTTACTGTGTCAGGAAAACTTCATATCTATTTGTCAATTTGGTTACTGTGTAAAGAATTGATATCCACTTCATATTCTAATAGTTACTGTGTAAGGAAATCAATTTTTTTTTTCTATTGTCAAATTGTAAATTTGCTTAAAGTGTTTTAAATATTGTTAGTACATCTGATAATTTTGTCAATTACAATTTTTAATCACTTAGTATTTTGAAAACAATTTTGGACCAAAAGAAAATAGTTTAGTAAAAAGAAAATTGCAAATAAAATCTTCAAATCTAAAGTTTTAAAGTAGAGACAAACTCGGGCACAAGCCGAAAGGGTCCTTCTGTCAACCGGGTATAAATAACCCTAAGCGACACGATATTTAAGAGTCTTCGGACCACCGCTAGCTGGGAACCGGCCCCTACAGCTAACCTGAGTTGATCAACACTTGGAAAACTAAAGATTTTAATATTGTTTAGCAAAGACCACCTAAACTATTACCTTGTAGAAGGACAAGGAAAACCCAAGTCTATTTTTCCTTATAAACCCAAGAAGAATTTCTTCAAAAGAAGAAAAACTTTCAGACTAACCACCACAACCTTCATCACCATAAGCGAACATGCTTCACAAAGGTTCTTCGAGTTCCTTTAGGTCTGTAAGCTTTCAACCCCTTATTAACCTCTCTTACCATTCTGATGATTGGTGGTTGGATTCTGGAGCTAATGTTCACGTTTCGTTTGATCGCTCCTGGTTTTCAAACTATCAGGAATCAAGTGGAGGAGGTGTGACCCTAGGAGATGGATCAACGGCACGAATAATTGGAAGAGGAAAAGTTAACCTGAAAATGATATCAGAAAAAATCTTAACTCTTCATGATGTTCTTCATGTGCCGTCTGTCAGGAGAAACCTAGTTAGTGGATCCCTTCTTGTAGCCTCAGGATACAAAATTGTAATGGAGGCTAATAAAGTAGTTTTTTCTAAGCATGACTCTTTTATAGGAAAAGGCTTTGTAAAAGACGGTCTTTTCATTTTAAGTACAATGAATAAAATGTCTGATGGTTCTCTCATTGTCTCTAATATAGAATCTTCAAATGTTTGGCATGGCAGACTAGGTCATGTGAACCTAGGTTCTATTAAAAGGATGATGACCTTAGATCTTATTCCCAAGACTCCAATAGATGACAAACACAAATGTGAGATTTGTGTTCAAGCCAAACATACTAGATTACCATTCAAATCTGTAGAAAGAAATTCTGACCTTCTAGAACTTATCCATAGTGATGTATGTGACTCAAATAGGATTCTGACCAGAGGCGGTAGAAAATAATTTGTTACATTTATAGATGATTATTCAAAGTATTGTTACATCTACCTTCTCAAAACCAAAGATGAAGTTCTAGATAGATTTAAGATCTACAAATCTGAAGCTGAGAATCAATTAGAAAGGAAGATTAAGATCCTTAGATCTGATTGTGGTGGAGAATATACCTCAAACGAAATGACTAACTTCTGTGAAGAACATGGAATAATTCATGAGGTAACTGCTCCATATTCACCTCAGTCTAACGGAGTTGCTGAACGCAAGAACCGCACTCTGTTAGATATGGTGAATGCCATGCTTCTCAGCTCTGGTGCTCCTGATAACTTGTGGGGAGAAGCCCTTTTAACTGCCTGTTACATTCTTAATAGGATTCCTAGTAAGACAAAAGATAAGACTCCCTATGAGCTGTGGAAAGGTAGAGCACCTAGGACTAATTACCTTAGAGTTTGGGGATGCCTTGCTAAAGTCGGAATTCCCGAACCTAAAAAGAGGAAGATTGGTCCCAAGACTGTAGATGCTGTTTTCATAGGATATGCCTTAGACAGCTATGCCAATAGATTTCTAGTGACTCACTCAGAAGTAAATAAAATCTCTAACAATACCATTATAGAAGCAAGAGATGCAGTTTACTTTGAAAACATATTTCCCTTTAAGGATAGAAGTTCAATCTCTTCCTCCATACCCTCTAGTAGTTCTCAAGTCCAAATACCTAGCTCACAATCTGAACAAGACTTAGAACCAAGACGGAGTAAAAGGAATAGGATTGAGAAAAATTTAGGAGAAGGATTCTTCACATTTTTGATAGAGGGTGATCCCTCAACTTATGAAGAAGCAATGTCGTCTCCTGATGCTCCCTTCTGGAAAGAAGCCATTAACAGTGAATACAACTCCATCATGGAGAATAACACTTGGTTTCTGACCGATCTACCTTTAGGCAATAAACCAATAGGTTGTAAGTGGATTTTCAAGAAGAAACTCAGAGCCGATGGTACTATAGAAAAATACAAAGCTAGATTAGTAGCTAAGGGTTTTACCCAGAAGAAAGGGTTAGATTATTTTGATACCTACTCTCCTGTAGCTAGGATCACATCCATTAGAACTCTCTTGGCCTTAGCATCCATTCATGATATGCTAATCCATCAAATGGATGTAAAGACAGCATTCTTGAATGGAGATCTAGAGGAAGAACTTTATATGGACCAACCTGAAGGTTTCATTGCTAAAGGTCAAGAAAAAAAAGTTTGCAGACTAGTAAAATCCCTCTATGGTTTGAAACAAGCTCCCAAACAATGGCACAATAAATTTGACAAAGTAATTTATGAATATGGTTTCTTGTCAAATAAGTATGACAAATGTATATACTCTAAAGGTACATGTAAAAGTTGTGTCATTTTATGCTTGTATGTAGATGACATTCTTATCCTAGGATCATCACTGGAATTGATAAATATTACAAAGAACTATTTATCTAGCCAGTTTGATATGAAAGACCTAGGAGAAGCCAACCTAATTTTAGGAATGCAAGTGACCAAAGGCAAAGAGGGTTATACTCTATCTTTAGCACATTCAATTGAAAAAATGCTAAAAAGATTTGAGTTGTTTGATAAGAAACCTGTCCTAACTCCTTATGACAGCAGTATTGTACTGAAAAAGAATATAGGATCACCTTTGGAACAACACAAATACTCACAAATGATAGGCTCCCTTATGTACATAACAAACAGGACAAGACCTGATATTGCATTTGCTATTGGGAGACTAAGTAGATATACCAGTAACCCAAATCAGTCATATTGGACTGCCTTGGATAGGGTATTTAGATATCTCAAGGGCACCCTAGATTACAAACTTTATTTTACTAGGCACCCTGATATCATAGAAGGTTATTCAGATACAAACTGGATAACCGACTCACATGATATAAAATCTACTACTGGATATGTATTTACTTTAGGAGGAGCTGCAATCTCCTGGAGCTCTTGTAAGCAAACTATCATAGCTAGGAGTACAATGGACTCTGAAATGATAGCTTTAGATACAACTTGTACAGAAGCTGAATGGCTTAAAAATCTTATTATGCATATACCTGTTTCTCTTAGTCTTGTTCCTACAATTTCTATAAATTGTGATAATAAATCTGTTATTGAACTACTAAAGCATGATTCTGTGAATGCTAAGATGAACAGGCACCTGCAGCTGCGCTTCAAGTCAATCAAAAGCCTACTAGGCAAATATGTGGTTCTTGACTATATAAAGTCAGAAAAGAACCTTGCAGATCACTTGACGAAGGGTCTGTCTAGGACTTTGATCCTAGAATCATCGAGGGGGATGGGGTTAAGCCCATAAGTTAGTCACCAGCAGTGGCAACCCAACCGAGTCTGACTGGAGATCCCAAGAAGCCGGTTCAATGGGTAGAAACAAGCTGAACTTAGATGACTTTATGGAACACTGACTCGAGATTAAAGTCTCATTAAAATAAAGCCCAAGAGGCTGTACATGTGTACAATGACTCCCCATCCCTATGGTGACAGTGTTCCTGTATGATATGGTTAGGATGAGTTTAAACTCTTAATAGGTCCAAGCTGTAATGCTGGGTTGATTCATATCACCAACCATCAAGGACTTACCTATATGAGAGGTCGTGAAGGCCGCGACTATGGGACAGGGCGATCCCAGACAACTCTCATGAATGTGGAAAGTGCGCATGGCCATTCAAAAGCGCCACCCGATAGACCAAGGACCTCTAGCGTACTATATGTGCTATTTTCTAAATCTGGTTCAAGAAGTCTGATTCAAGGCATAGTCCATCAAATACTTCTTCAGATTAAGGCAATAGTCACTACGTGAGATTCAAGGCTGTAGTCCATCTCATCTATTCATAGTATTATACTGCCCAGATGCTCTCTCTCTATTTACTTCACTCTTATCTCTGTTTCGGAACTTGACCTTTTGGGGGGGGATTGTTGGTTTTGCTTTTCTCCAAAAGTTCAATTCCTCTCCCTTTCTTTAGTCCCACATCGGATGCACCAAAACCTTCCTATGTACATATATTACTTTCTCTCCTTTGCTCTATTAAGTTGTTGTGTGGGGAACCCCTTGGGCCACACGCGCGCGCCGCCGCCGCCGCCCGGCCCGGCTCGGCTCGGTTCGGTTCGGTTCGGCGCACGTAACGGGTGCGGGTATGCGCCCACATCTGCGGGCGCCGAATGCCGATCCGATTTCCTCTTCGGGTTCGGGCTGGGACCCTAAAAATCTTTTTGCTCCTCTTAATTTTTATTTTTTCTAAACGTTAGAAAATTAATTTCTGAACGTTACAAAATGTTTCTGAACCAGTTTTGTGTCCAGGTTCGTTATTTATTCTCTTGTGTAACGTTTGAATTAATAGAGAATTAATTCTGACCGTTACACAACAGTTTTATATATATCGGACTGTTTTCTTTGTAAATTGGATCAGAAATTTTCTCTACTCAGAACCTCTGTCAACATTCTGTTTCATTCCTCTTCATCTCCAAGTTCTGGGCAGAGCTAAGTCCTAGTCATTCTCTCCAAGTCGTGTGCGGCAACGAGATACCGGTAGTGCGGGGTTTTTACCACTAGGAGCTTCGGGAACGTCTGCACACAGATCCCGAATAAACTCTTAGGGCAGTGCTTCGTGCACGACTTCCCCAGAGGCCGGTAACATTGTTTCATTTTAATTTTGTATTCTGAAATTTTTCAGTAAGTAAAAGACAATTTTTTTTAACAATCTAAGAGTTTATTCTTTTTAGAATTGATTTACTGTTACAATTTTGTATTGTTCCAAATAGTTACTGTTTCTAAAATATTTTCACTATTTGCTTACAATTTATTTCTAACAAAGTTTACTACCATTCCCCAGTGAACGAACTGCTGCTTATAACTCTGGCAATGGAATAATTGTAAGGTCTTATTCATTTTGGTTTAACAAAGTTTACTACCATTCCCCCAGTGAGTGAGGACATTTTTTTTTCTGCTAACATTTTCTGATATCTTAACATAGAAAATTAATAATTTTTTTTTATTTTTCAATGTTTTGATTCTACGAACCAAACTTGGATTGCTCCGTGTATTACTATACAAAGAAAAGGAGAGGTTTAAATAGCTAACAAACTGTCCTTTCAGCTTTTATTTCAAGGATACCTTGGACTAGAAATTTAACAGGGGCAAAGACTTGACCTCAGGTTGATACATTGGACACGAAAACTAACCACAGTAGACTCTCACTATTTACTTCTAATTGATAGCTAATACAATTTGCTTCTCACTATTTGTTATAATTGATCATTTCTAAACAATTGATAGTTACTTAGTATTAAATAATAGTTGCTTCATATTCTAAAGAATTGATAGTTTAATTTTTTTTTTTTTATCAATTGCAATTTTGTTACTGTGTCAGGAAAACTTCATATCTATTTGTCAATTTGGTTACTGTATAAAGAATTGATATCCACTTCATATTCTAATAGTTACTGTGTAAGGAAATCAATTTTTTTTTTCTATTGTCAAATTGCAAATTTGCTTAAAGTGTTTTAAATATTGTTAGTACATCTGATAATTTTGTCAATTATAATTTTTAATCACTTAGTATTTTGAAAACAATTTTGGACCAAAAGAAAATAGTTTAGTAAAAAGGAAATTGCAAATAAAATCTTCAAATCTAAAGTTTCAAAGTAGAGACAAACTCGGGCACAAGCCGAAAGGGTCCTTCTGTCAACCGGGTATAAATAACCCTAAGCGACACGGTATTTAAGAGTCTTCGGACCACCGCTAGCTGGGAACCGGCCCCTACAGCTAACCTGAGTTGATCAACACTTGGAAAACTAAAGATTTTAAGATTGTTTAGCAAAGACCACCTAAATTATTACCTTGTAGAAGGACAAGGAAAACCCAAGTCTATTTTTCCTTATAAACCCAAGAAGAATTTCTTCAAAAGAAGAAAAACTTTCAGACTAACCACCACAACCTTCATCACCAGAAGTGAACATGCTTCACAAAGGTTCTTCGAGTTCCTTTAGGTCTGTAAGCTTTCAACCCCTTATTAACCTCTCTTACCATTCTGATAATTGGTGGTTGGATTTGGAGCTAATGTTCATGTTTTGTTTGATCGCTCCTGGTTTTCAAACTATCAGGAATCAAGTGGAGGAGGTGTGACCCTAGGAGATGGATCAACGGCACGAATAATTGGAAGAGGAAAAGTTAACCTGAAAATGACATCAGGAAAAATCTTAACTCTTCATGATGTTCTTCATGTGCCGTCTGTCAGGAGAAACCTAGTTAGTGGATCCCTTTTTGTAGCCTCAGGATACAAAATTATAATGGAGGCTAATAAAGTAGTTTTTTTTAAGCATGACTCTTTTATAGGAAAAGGCTTTGTAAAAGACGGTCTTTTCATTTTAAGTACAATGAATAAAATGTCTGATGGTTCTCTCATTGTCTCTAATATAGAATCTTCAAATGTTTGGCATGGCAGACTAGGTCATGTGAACCTATATTCTATTAAAAGGATGATGACCTTAGATCTTATTCCCAAGACTCCAATAGATGACAAACACAAATATGAGATTTGTGTTCAAGCCAAACATACTAGATTATCATTCAAATCTGTAGAAAGAAATTCTGACCTTCTAGAACTTATCCATAGTGATGTATGTGACTCAAATAGGATTCTGACCAGAGGCGGTAAAAAATACTTTGTTACATTTATAGATGATTATTTAAAGTATTATTACATCTACCTTCTCAAAACCAAAGATGAAGTTCTAGATAGATTTAAGATCTACAAATCTGAAGCTGAGAATCAATTAGAAAGGAAGATTAAGATCCTTAGATCTGATCGTGGTGGAGAATATACCTCAAACGAAATAACTAACTTCTGTGAAGAACATAGAATAATTCATGAGGTAACTGCTCCATATTCACCTCAGTCTAACGGAGTTGCTGAACGCAAGAACCGCACTCTGTTAGATATGGTGAATGCCATGCTTCTCAGCTCTGGTGCTCCTGATAACTTGTGGGGAGAAGCCCTTTTAACTGCCTGTTACATTCTTAATAGGATTCCTAGTAAGACAAAAGATAAGACTCCCTATGAGCTGTGGAAAGGTAGAGCACCTAGGACTAATTACCTTAGAGTTTGGGGATGCCTTGCTAACGTCGGAATTCCCGAACCTAAAAAGAGGAAGATTGGTCCCAAGACTGTAGATGCTGTTTTCATAGGATATGCCTTAGACAGCTATGCCAATAGATTTCTAGTGACTCACTCAGAAGTAAATGAAATCTTTAATAATACCATTATAGAAGCAAGAGATGCAGTTTACTTTGAAAACTTATTTCCCTTTAAGGATAAAAGTTCAATCTCTTCCTCCATACCCTCTAGTAGTTCTCAAGTCCAAATACCTAGCTCACAATCTGAACAAGACTTAGAACCAAGACGGAGTAAAAGGAATAGGATTGAGAAAAATTTAGGAGAAGGATTCTTCACATTTTTGATAGAGGGTGATCCCTCAACTTATGAAGAAGCAATGTCGTCTCCTGATGCTCCCTTCTGGAAAGAAGCCATTAACAGTGAATACAACTCCATCATGGAGAATAACACTTGG
Organism: Iris macrosiphon; assembly: GCA_036927795.1. NCBI lineage: Eukaryota > Viridiplantae > Streptophyta > Magnoliopsida > Asparagales > Iridaceae > Iris > Iris macrosiphon. The sequence continues at coordinate 62,126,551 of JAYESA010000002.1, forward strand.
TTTCTGACCGATCTACCTTTAGGCAATAAACCAATAGGTTGTAAGTGGATTTTCAAGAAGAAACTCAGAGCCGATGGTACTATAGAGAAATACAAAGCTAGATTAGTAGCTAAGGGTTTTACCCAGAAGAAAGGGTTAGATTATTTTGATACCTACTCTCCTGTAGCTAGGATCACATCTATTAGAACTCTCTTGGTCTTAGCATCCATTCATGATATGCTAATCCATCAAATGGATGTAAAGACAGCATTCTTGAATGGAGATCTAGAGGAAGAACTTTATATGGACCAACCTGAAGGTTTCATTGCTAAAGGTCAAGAAAAGAAAGTTTGCAGACTAGTAAAATCCCTCTATGGTTTGAAACAAGCTCCCAAACAATGGCACAATAAATTTGACAAAGTAATTTATGAATATGGTTTCTTGTCAAATAAGTATGACAAATGTATATACTCTAAAGGTACATGTAAAAGTTGTGTCATTTTATGCTTGTATGTAGATGACATTCTTATCCTAGGATCATCACTGGAATTGATAAATATTACAAAGAACTATTTATCTAGCCAGTTTGATATGAAAGACCTAGGAGAAGCCAACCTAATTTTAGGAATGCAAGTGACCAAAGGCAAAGAGGGTTATACTCTATCTTTAGCACATTCAATTGAAAAAATGCTAAAAAGATTTGAGTTGTTTGATAAGAAACCTGTCCTAACTCCTTATGACAGCAGTATTGTACTGAAAAAGAATATAGGATCACCTTTGGAACAACACAAATACTCACAAATGATAGGCTCCCTTATGTACATAACAAACAGGACAAGACCTGATATTGCATTTGCTATTGGGAGACTAAGTAGATATACCAGTAACCCAAATCAGTCACATTGGACTGCCTTGGATAGGGTATTTAGATATCTCAAGGGCACCCTAGATTACAAACTTCATTTTACTAGGCACCCTGATATCATAGAAGGTTATTCAGATGCAAACTGGGTAACCGACTCACATGATATAAAATCTACTACTGGATATGTATTTACTTTAGGAGGAGCTGCAATCTCCTGGAGCTCTTGTAAGCAAACTATCATAGCTAGGAGTACAATGGACTCTGAAATGATAGCTTTAGATACAACTTGTACAGAAGCTGAATGGCTTAAAAATCTTATTATGCATATACCTGTTTCTCTTAGTCCTGTTCCTACAATTTCTATAAATTGTGATAATAAATCTGTTATTGAACTACTAAAGTATGATTCTGTGAATGCTAAGATGAACAGGCACCTGCAGCTGCGCTTCAAGTCAATCAAAAGCCTACTAGGCAAATATGTGATTCTTGACTATATAAAGTCAGAAAAGAACCTTGCAGATCACTTGACGAAGGGTCTGTCTAGGACTTTGATCCTAGAATCATCGAGGGGGATGGGGTTAAGCCCATAAGTTAGTCACCAGCAGTGGCAACCCAACCGAGTCTGACTGGAGATCCCAAGAAGCCGGTTCAATGGGTAGAAACAAGCTGAACTTAGGTGACTTTATGGAACACTGACTCGAGATTAAAGTCTCATTAAAATAAAGCCCATGAGGCTGTACATATGTACAATGACTCCCCATCCCTATGGTGACAGTGTTCCTGTGTGATATGGTTAGGATGAGTTTAAACTCTTAATAGGTCCAAGCTGTAATGCTGGGTTGATTCATATCACCAACCATCAAGGACTTACCTATATGAGAGGTCGTGAAGGCCGCGACTATGGGACAGGGCGATCCCAGACAACTCTCATGAATGTGGAAAGTGCGCATGGCCATTTAAAAGCGCCACCCGATAGACCAAGGACCTCTAGCGTACTATAAGTGCTATTTTCTAAATCTGGTTCAAGAAGTCTGATTCAAGGCATAGTCCATCAAGTACTTCTTCAGATTAAGGCAATAGTAACTACGTGAGATTCAAGGCTGTAGTCCATCTCATCTATGCATAGTATTATACTGCCCAGTTGCTCTCTCTCTATTTACTTCACTCTTATCTCTGTTTCGGAACTTGACCTTTTGGGGGGGGATTGTTGGTTTTGCTTTTCTCCAAAAGTTTAATTCCTCTCCCTTTCTTTAGTCCCACATCGGATGCACCAAAACCTTCCTATGTACATATATTACTTTCCCTCCTTTGCTCTATTAAGTTATTGTGTGGGGAACCCCTTGGGCCACACGCGTGCGCCGCCGCCGCCGCCCGGCCCGGCTTGGCTCGGTTCGGTTCGGCACACGTAACGGGTGCGGGTACGCGTCCACATCTGCAGGCGCCGAATGCCGATCCGATTTCCTCTTCGGGTTCGGGCTGGGACCCTAAAAATCTTTTTGCTCCTCTTCATTTTTATTTTTTCTAAACGTTAGAAAATTAATTTCTGAACGTTACAAAATGTTTCTGAACCAGTTTTGTGTCCAGGTTCGTTATTTATTCTCTTGTGTAACGTCTGAATTAATAGAGAATTAATTCTGACCGTTACACAACAGTTTTATATATATCGGACTGTTTTCTTTGTAAATTGGATCAGAAATTTTCTCTACTCAGAACCTCTGTCAACATTCTGTTTCATTCCTCTTCATCTCCAAGTTCTGGGCAGAGCTAAGTCCTAGTCATTCTCTCCAAGTCGTGTGCGGCAACGAGATACCGGTAGTGCGGGGTTTTTACCACTAGGAGCTTCGGGAACGTCTGCACACAGATCCCGAATAAACTCTTAGGGCAGTGCTTCGTGCACGACTTCCCCAGAGGCCGGTAACATTGTTTCATTTTAATTTTGTATTCTGAAATTTTTCAGTAAGTAAAAGACAATTTTTTCTAACAATCTAAGAGTTTATTCTTTTTAGAATTGATTTACTGTTACAATTTTGTATTGTTCCAAATAGTTACTGTTTCTAAAATATTTTCACTATTTGCTTACAATTTATTTCTAACAAAGTTTACTACCATTTCCCAGTGAACGAACTGCTGCTTATAACTCTGGCAATGGAATAATTGTAAGGTCTTATTCATTTTGGTTTAACAAAGTTTACTACCATTCCCCCAGTGAGTGAGGACATTTTTTTTTCTGCTAACATTTTCTGATATCTTAACATAGAAAATTAATAATTTTTTTTTATTTTTCAATGTTTTGATTCTACGAACCAAACTTGGATTGCTCCGTGTATTACTATACAAAGAAAAGGAGAGGTTTAAATAGCTAACAAACTGTCCTTTCAGTTTTATTTCAAGGATACCTTGGACTAGAAATTTAACAGGGGCAAAGACTTGACCTCAGGTTGATACATTGGACACGAAAACTAACCACAGTAGACTCTCACTATTTACTTCTAATTGATAGCTAATACAATTTGCTTCTCACTATTTGTTATAATTGGTCATTTCTAAACAATTGATAGTTACTTACTATTAAATAATAGTTGCTTCATATTCTAAAGAATTGATAGTTTAATTTTTTTTTTTATCAATTACAATTTTGTTACTGTGTCAGGAAAACTTTATATCTATTTGTCAATTTGGTTACTGTGTAAAGAATTGATATCCACTTCATATTCTAATAGTTACTATGTAAGGAAATTAATTTTTTTTTCGATTGTCAAATTGCAAATTTGTTTAAAGTGTTTTAAATATTGTTAGTACATCTGATAATTTTGTCAATTATAATTTTTAATCACTTAGTATTTTGAAAACAATTTTGGACCAAAAGAAAATAGTTTAGTAAAAAGGAAATTGCAAATAAAATCTTCAAATCTAAAGTTTCAAAGTAGAGACAAACTCGGGCACAAGCCGAAAGGGTCCTTCTGTCAACCGGGTATAAATAACCCTAAGCGACACGGTATTTAAGAGTCTTCGGACCACCGCTAGCTGGAAACCGGCCACTACAGCTAACCTGAGTTGATCAACACTTGGAAAACTAAAGATTTTAAGATTGTTTAGCAAAGACCACCTAAATTATTACCTTGTAGAAGGACAAGGAAAACCCAAGTCTATTTTTCCTTATAAACCCAAGAAGAATTTCTTCAAAAGAAGAAAAACTTTCAGACTAACCACCACAACCTTCATCACCAGAAGCGAACATGCTTCACAAAGGTTCTTCGAGTTCCTTTAGGTCTGTAAGCTTTCAACCCCTTATTAACCTCTCTTACCATTCTGATAATTGGTGGTTGGATTCTGGAGCTAATGTTCACGTTTTGTTTGATCGCTCCTGGTTTTCAAACTATCAGGAATCAAGTGGAGGAGGTGTGACCCTAGGAGATGGATCAACGGCACGAATAATTGGAAGAGGAAAAGTTAACCTGAAAATGACATCAGGAAAAATCTTAACTCTTCATGATGTTCTTCATGTGCCGTCTGTCAGGAGAAACCTAGTTAGTGGATCCCTTCTTGTAGCCTCAGGATACAAAATTGTAATGGAGGCTAATAAAGTAGTTTTTTCTAAGCATGACTCTTTTATAGGAAAAGGCTTTGTAAAAGACGGTCTTTTCATTTTAAGTACAATGAATAAAATGTCTGATGGTTCTCTCATTGTCTCTAATATAGAATCTTCAAATGTTTGGCATGGCAGACTAGGTCATATGAACCTAGGTTCTATTAAAAAGATGATGACCTTAGATCTTATTCCCAAGACTCCAATAGATGACAAACACAAATGTGAGATTTGTGTTCAAGCCAAACACACTAGATTACCATTCAAATCTGTAGAAAGAAATTCTGACCTTCTAGAACTTATCCATAGTGATGTATGTGACTCAAATAGGATTCTGACCAGAGGCGGTAGAAAATACTTTGTTACATTTATAGATGATTATTCAAAGTATTGTTACATCTACCTTCTCAAAACCAAAGATGAAGTTCTAGATAGATTTAAGATCTACAAATCTGAAGCTGAGAATCAATTAGAAAGGAAGATTAAGATCCTTAGATCTGATCGTGGTGGAGAATATACCTCAAACGAAATGACTAACTTCTGTGAAGAACATGGAATAATTTATGAGGTAACTGCTCCATATTCACCTCAGTCTAACGGAGTTGCTGAACGCAAGAACCGCACTCTGTTAGATATGGTGAATGCCATGCTTCTCAGCTCTGGTGCTCCTGATAACTTGTGGGGAGAAGCCCTTTTAACTGCCTGTTACATTCTTAATAGGATTCCTAGTAAGACAAAAGATAAGACTCCCTATGAGCTGTGGAAAGGTAGAGCACCTAGGACTAATTACCTTAGAGTTTGGGGATGCCTTGCTAAAGTCGGAATTCCCGAACCTAAAAAGAGGAAGATTGGTCCCAAGACTGTAGATGCTGTTTTCATAGGATATGCCTTAGACAGCTATGCTAATAGATTTCTAGTGACTCACTCAGAAGTAAATGAAATCTCTAACAATACCATTATAGAAGCAAGAGATGCAGTTTACTTTGAAAACATATTTCCCTTTAAGGATAGAAGTTCAATCTCTTCCTCCATACCCTCTAGTAGTTCTCAAGTCCAAATACCTAGCTCACAATCTGAACAAGACTTAGAACCAAGACGGAGTAAAAGGAATAGGATTGAGAAAAATTTAGGAGAAGGATTCTTCACATTTTTGATAGAGGGTGATCCCTCAACTTATGAAGAAGCAATGTCGTCTCCTGATGCTCCCTTCTGAAAAGAAGCCATTAACAGTGAATACAACTCCATCATGGAGAATAACACTTGGTTTCTGACCGATCTACCTTTAGGCAATAAACCAATAGGTTGTAAGTGGATTTTGAAGAAGAAACTCAGAGCCGATGGTACTATAGAGAAATACAAAGCTAGATTAGTAGCTAAGGGTTTTACCCAGAAGAAAGGGTTAGATTATTTTGATACCTATTCTCCTGTAGCTAGGATCACGGATCACATCCATTAGAACTCTCTTAGCCTTAGCATCCATTCATGATATGCTAATCCATCAAATGGATGTAAAGACAGCATTCTTGAATGGAGATCTAGAGGAAGAACTTTATATGGACCAACCTGAAGGTTTTATTGCTAAAGGTCAAGAAAAGAAAGTTTGCAGACTAGTAAAATCCCTCTATGGTTTGAAACAAGCTCCCAAACAATGGCACAATAAATTTGACAAAGTAATTTGTGAATATAGTTTCTTGTCAAATGAGTATGACAAATGTATATACTCTAAAGGTACATGTAAAAGTTGTGTCATTTTATGCTTGTATGTAGATGACATTCTTATCCTAGGATCATCACTGGAATTGATAAATATTACAAAGAACTATTTATCTAGCCAGTTTGATATGAAAGACCTAGGAGAAGCCAACCTAATTTTAGGAATGCAAGTGACCAAAGGCAAAGAGGGTTATACTCTATCTTTAGCACATTCAATTGAAAAAATGCTAAAAAGATTTGAGTTGTTTGATAAGAAACCTGTCCTAACTCCTTATGACAGCAGTATTGTACTGAAAAAGAATGTAGGATCACCTTTGGAACAACACAAATACTCACAGATGATAGGCTCCCTTATGTACATAACAAACAGGACAAGACCTGATATTGCATTTGCTATTGGGAGACTAAGTAGATATACCAGTAACCCAAATCAGTCATATTGGACTGCCTTGGATAGGGTATTTAGATATCTCAAGGGCACCCTAGATTACAAACTTTATTTTACTAGGCACCCTGATATCATAGAAGGTTATTCAGATGCAAACTGGGTAACCGACTCACATGATATAAAATCTACTACTGGATATGTATTTACTCTAGGAGGAGCTGCAATCTCCTGGAGCTCTTGTAAGCAAACTATCATAGCTAGGAGTACAATGGACTCTGAAATGATAGCTTTAGATACAACTTGTACAGAAGCTGAATGGCTTAAAAATCTTATTATGCATATACCTGTTTCTCTTAGTCCTGTTTCTACAATTTCTATAAATTGTGATAATAAATCTGTTATTGAACTACTAAAGCATGATTCTGTGAATGCTAAGATGAACAGGCACCTGCAGCTGCGCTTCAAGTCAATAAAAAGCCTACTAGGCAAATATGTGGTTCTTGACTATATAAAGTCAGAAAAGAACCTTGCAGATCACTTGACGAATGGTCTGTCTAGGACTTTGATCCTAGAATCATCGAGGGGGATGGGGTTAAGCCCATAAGTTAGTCACCAGCAGTGGCAACCCAACCGAGTCTGACTGGAGATCCCAAGAAGCCGGTTCAATGGGTAGAAACAAGCTGAACTTAGGTGACTTTATGGAACACTGACTCGAGATTAAAGTCTCATTAAAATAAATTCCAAGAGGCTGTACATATGTACAATGACTCCCCATCCCTATGGTGACAGTGTTCCTGTGTGATATGGTTAGGATGAGTTTAAACTCTTAATAGGTCCAAGCTGTAATGCTGGGTTGATTCATATCACCAACCATCAAGGACTTACCTATATGAGAGGTCGTGAAGGCCGCGACTATGGGACAGGGCGATCCCAGACAACTCTCATGAATGTGGAAAGTGCGCATGGCCATTTAAAAGCGCCACCCGATAGACCAAGGACCTCTAGCGTACTATGTGTGCTATTTTCTAAATCTGGTTCAAGAAGTCTGATTCAAGGCATAGTCCATCAAGTACTTCTTCAGATTAAGACAATAGTCACTACGTGAGATTCAAGGCTGTAGTCCATCTCATCTATGCATAGTATTATACTGCCCAGATGCTCTCTCTCTATTTACTTCACTCTTATCTCTGTTTCGGAACTTGACCCTTTGGGGGGGGATTGTTGGTTTTGCTTTTCTCCAAAAGTTCAATTCCTCTCCCTTTCTTTAGTCCCACATCGGATGCACCAAAACCTTCCTATGTACATATATTACTTTCTCTCCTTTGCTCTATTAAGTTGTTGTGTGGGGAACCCCTTGGGCCACACGCACGCGCCGTCGCCGCCGCCCGGCCTGGCTCAGCTCGGTTCGGTTCGGCGCACATAACGGGTGCGGGTACGCGCCCACATCTTCGGGCGCCGAATGCCGATCCGATTTCCTCTTCGGGTTCGGGCTGGGACCCTAAAAATCTTTTTTCTCCTCTTCATTTTTATTTTTTCTAAACGTTAGAAAATTAATTTCTGAACGTTACAAAATGTTTCTAAACCAGTTTTGTGTCCAGGTTCGTTATTTATTCTCTTGTGTAACGTCTGAATTAATAGAGAATTAATTCTGACCGTTACACAACAGTTTTATATATATCGGACTATTTTCTTTGTAAATTGGATCAGAAATTTTCTCTACTCAGAACCTCTGTCAACATTCTGTTTCATTCCTCTTCATCTCCAAGCTCTGGGCAGAGCTAAGTCCTAGTCATTCTCTCCAAGTCGTATGCGGCAACGAGATACCGGTAGTACGGGGTTTTTACCACTAGGAGCTTCGGGAACGTCTGCACACAGATCTCGAATAAACTCTTAGGGCAGTGCTTCGTGCACGACTTCCCTAGAGGCCGGTAACATTGTTTCATTTTAATTTTGTATTCTGAAATTTTTCAGTAAGTAAAAGACAATTTTTTCTAACAATCTAAGAGTTTATTCTTTTTAGAATTGATTTACTGTTACAATTTTGTATTGTTCCAAATAGTTACTGTTTCTAAAATATTTTCACTATTTGCTTACAATTTATTTCTAACAAAGTTTACTACCATTCCCCCGTGAACGAACTGCTGCTTATAACTCTGGCAATGGAATAATTGTAAGGTCTTATTCATTTTGGTTTAACAAAGTTTACTACCATTCCCCCAGTGAGTGAGGACATTTTTTTTTTCTGCTAACATTTTCTGATATCTTAACATAGAAAATTAATGATTTTTTTTTATTTTTCAATGTTTTGATTCTACGAACCAAACTTGGATTGCTCCGTGTATTACTATACAAAGAAAAGGAGAGGTTTAAATAGCTAACAAACTGTCCTTTCAGCTTTTATTTCAAGGATACCTTTGACTAGAAATTTAACAGGGGCAAAGACTTGACCTCAGGTTGATACATTGGACACGAAAACTAACCACAGTAGACTCTCACTATTTACTTCTAATTGATAGCTAATACAATTTGCTTCTCACTATTTGTTATAATTGATCATTTCTAAACAATTGATAGTTACTTACTATTAAATAATAGTTGCTTCATATAAAAAAGAATTGATAGTTTAATTTTTTTTTTTTATCAATTGCAATTTTGTTACTGTGTCAGGAAAACTTTATATCTATTTGTCAATTTGGTTACTGTGTAAAGAATTGATATCCACTTCATATTCTAATAGTTACTGTGTAAGGAAATCAATTTTTTTTTCTATTGTCAAATTGCAAATTTGCTTAAAGTGTTTTAAATATTGTTAGTACATCTGATAATTTTGTCAATTGCAATTTTTAATCACTTAGTATTTTGAAAACAATTTTGGACCAAAAGAAAATAGTTTAGTAAAAAGGAAATTGTAAATAAAATCTTCAAATCTAAAGTTTCAAAGTAGAGACAAACTCGGGCACAAGCCGAAAGGGTCCTTCTGTCAACCGGGTGTAAATAACCCTAAGCGACACGGTATTTAAGAGTCTTCGGACCACCGCTAGCTGGGAACCGGCCCCTACAGCTAACCTGAGTTGATCAACACTTAGAAAACTAAAGATTTTAAGATTGTTTAGCAAAGACCACCTAAACTATTACCTTGTAGAAGGACAAGGAAAACCCAAGTCTATTTTTCCTTATAAACCCAAGAAGAATTTCTTCAAAAGAAGAAAAACTTTCAGACTAACCACCACAACCTTCATCACCAGAAGCGAACATGCTTCACAAAGGTTCTTCGAGTTCCTTTAGGTCTGTAAGCTTTTAACCCCTTATTAACCTCTCTTACCATTCTGATGATTGGTGGTTGGATTCTGGAGCTAATGTTCACGTTTTGTTTGATCGCTCCTGGTTTTCAAACTATCAGGAATCAAGTGGAGGAGGTGTGACCCTAGGAGATGGATCAACGGCACGAATAATTGGAAGAGGAAAAGTTAACCTGAAAATGACATCAGAAAAAATCTTAACTCTTCATGATGTTCTTCATGTGCCATCTGTCAGGAGAAACCTAGTTAGTGGATCCCTTCTTGTAGCCTCAGGATACAAAATTGTAATGGAGGCTAATAAAGTAGTTTTTTCTAAGCATGACTCTTTTATAGGAAAAGGCTTTGTAAAAGACGGTCTTTTCATTTTAAGTACAATGAATAAAATGTCTGATGGTTCTCTCATTGTCTCTAATATAGAATCTTCAAATATTTGGCATGGCAGACTAGGTCATGTGAACCTAGGTTCTATTAAAAGGATGATGACCTTAGATCTTATTCTCTAGACTCCAATAGATGACAAACACAAATGTGAGATTTGTGTTCAAGCCAAACATACTAGATTACCATTCAAATCTGTAGAAAGAAATTCTGACCTTCTAGAACTTATCCATAGTGATGTATGTGACTCAAATAGGATTCTGACCAGAGGCGGTAGAAAATACTTTGTTATATTTATAGATGATTATTCAAAGTATTGTTACATCAACCTTCTCAAAACCAAAGAAGAAGTTCTAGATAGATTTAAGATCTACAAATCTGAAGCTGAGAATCAATTAGAAAGGAAGATTAAGATCCTTAGATCTGATCGTGGTGGAGAATATACCTCAAACGAAATGACTAACTTCTGTGAAGAACATAGAATAATTCATGAGGTAACTGCTCCATATTCACCTCAGTCTAACGGAGTTGCTGAACGCAAGAACCGCACTCTGTTAGATATGGTGAATGCCATGCTTCTCAGCTCTGGTGCTCCTGATAACTTGTGGGGAGAAGCCCTTTTAACTGCCTGTTACATTCTTAATAGGATTTCTAGTAAGACAAAAGATAAGACTCCCTATGAGCTGTGGAAAGGTAGAGCACCTAGGACTAATTACCTTAGAGTTTGGGGATGCCTTGCTAAAGTCAGAATTCCTGAACCTAAAAAGAGGAAGATTGGTCCCAAGACTGTAGATGCTGTTTTCATAGGATATGCTTTAGACAGCTATGCCAATAGATTTCTAGTAACTCACTCAGAAGTAAATGAAATCTCTAACAATACCATTATAGAAGCAAAAGATGCAGTTTACTTTGAAAACATATTTCCCTTTAAGGATAGAAGTTCAATCTCTTCCTCCATACCCTCTAGTAGTTCTCAAGTCCAAATACCTAGCTCACAATCTGAACAAGACTTAGAACCAAGACGGAGTAAAAGGAATAGGATTGAGAAAAATTTAGGAGAAGGATTCTTCACATTTTTGATAGAGGGTGATCCCTCAACTTATGAAGAAGCAATGTCGTCTCCTGATGCTCCCTTCTGGAAAGAAGCCATTAACAGTGAATACAACTCCATCATGGAGAATAACACTTGGTTTCTGACCGATCTACCTTTAGGCAATAAACCAATAGGTTGTAAGTGGATTTTCAAGAAGAAACTCAGAGCCGATGGTACTATAGAGAAATACAAAGCTAGATTAGTGGCTAAGGGTTTTACCCAGAAGAAAGGGTTAGATTATTTTGAAACCTACTCTCCTGTAGTTAGGATCACATCCATTAGAACTCTTTTGGCCTTAGCATCCATTCATGATATGCTAATCCATCAAATGGATGTAAAGACAGCATTCTTGAATGGAGATCTAGAGGAAGAACTTTATATGGACCCACCTGAAGGTTTCATTGCTAAAGGTCAAGAAAAGAAAGTTTGCAGACTAGTAAAATCCCTCTATGGTTTGAAACAAGCTCCCAAACAATGGCACAATAAATTTGACAAAGTAATTTGTGAATATGGTTTCTTGTCAAATGAGTATGACAAATGTATATACTCTAAAGGTACATGTAAAAGTTGTATCATTTTATGCTTGTATGTAGATGACATTCTTATCCTAGGATCATCACTGGAATTGATAAATATTACAAAGAACTATTTATCTAGCCAGATTGATATGAAAGACCTAGGAGAAGCCAACCTAATTTTAGGAATGCAAGTGACCAAAGGCAAAGAGGGTTATACTCTATCTTTAGCACATTCAATTGAAAAAATACTAAAAAGATTTGAGTTGTTTGATAAGAAACCTGTCCTAACTCCTTATGACAGCAGTATTTTACTGAAAAAGAATGTAGGATCACCTTTGGAACAACACAAATACTCACAGATGATAGGCTCCCTTATGTACATAACAAACAGGACAAGACCTGATATTGCATTTGCTATTGGAAGACTAAGTAGATATACCAGTAACCCAAATCAGTCACATTGGACTGCCTTGGATAGGGTATTTAGATATCTCAAGGGTACCCTAGATTACAAACTTTATTTTACTAGGCACCCTGATATCATAGAAGGTTATTCAGATGCAAACTGGGTAACCGACTCACATGATATAAAATCTACTACTGGATATGTATTTACTCTAGGAGCAGCTGCAATCTCCTGGAGCTTTTGTAAGCAAACTATCATAGCTAGGAGTACAATGGACTCTGAAATGATAGCTTTAGATACAACTTGTACAGAAGCTGAATGGCTTAAAAATCTTATTATGCATATACCTGTTTCTCTTAGTCCTGTTCCTACAATTTCTATAAATTGTGATAATAAATCTGTTATTGAACTACTAAATCATGATTCTGTGAATGCTAAGATGAACAGGCACCTGCAGCTGCGCTTCAAGTCAATCAAAAGCCTACTAGGCAAATATGTGGTTCTTGACTATATAAAGTCAGAAAAGAACCTTGCAGATCACTTGACGAAGGGTCTGTCTAGGACTTTGATCCTAGAATCATCGAGGGGGATGGGGTTAAGCCCATAAGTTAGTCACCAGCAGTGGCAACCCAACCGAGTCTGACTGGAGATCCCAAGAAGCCGGTTCAATAGGTAGAAACAAGCTGAACTTAGGTGACTTTATGGAACACTGACTCGAGATTAAAGTCTGATTAAAATAAAGCCCAAGAGGCTGTACATGTGTACAATGACTCCCCATCCCTATGGTGACAGTGTTCCTGTGTGATATGGTTAGGATGAGTTTAAACTCTTAATAGGTCCAAGCTGTAATGCTGGGTTGATTCATATCACCAACCATCAAGGACTTACCTATATGAGAGGTCGTGAAGGCCGCGACTATGGGACAGGGCGATCCCAGACAACTCTCATGAATGTGGAAAGTGCGCATGGCCATTTAAAAGCGCCACCCGATAGACCAAGGACCTCTAGCGTACTATGTGTGCTATTTTCTAAATCTGGTTCAAGAAGTCTGATTCAAGGCATAGTCCATCAAGTACTTCTTCAGATTAAGGCAATAGTCACTACGTGAGATTCAAGGCTGTAGTCCATCTCATCTATGCATAGTATTATACTGCCCAGAAGCTCTCTCTCTATTTACTTCACTCTTATCTCTGTTTCGGAACTTGACCTTTTGGGGGGGATTGTTGGTTTTGCTTTTCTCCAAAAGTTCAATTCCTCTCCCTTTCTTTAGTCCCACATCGGATGCACCAAAACCTTCCTACGTACATATATTACTTTCTCTCTTTTGCTCTATTAAGATATTGTGTGGGGAACCCCTTGGGCCACACGCGCGTGCCGCCGCCGCCGCCCGGCCCGGCTCGGCTCGGTTCGGTTCGGCGCACGTAACGGGTGCGGGTACGCGCCCACATCTGCGGGCGCCGAATGCCGATCCGATTTCCTCTTCGGGTTCGGGCTGGGACCCTAAAAATCTTTTTCCTCCTCTTCATTTTTATTTTTTCTAAACGTTAGAAAATTAATTTCTGAACGTTACAAAATGTTTCTGAACCAGTTTTGTGTCCAGGTTCGTTATTTATTCTCTTGTGTAACGTCTGAATTAATAGAGAATTAATTCTGACCGTTACACAACAGTTTTATATATATCGGACTGTTTTCTTTGTAAATTGGATCAGAAATTTTCTCTACTCAGAACCTCTGTCAACATTCTGTTTCATTCCTCTTCATCTCCAAGCTCTGGGCAGAGCTAAGTCCTAGTCATTCTCTCCAAGTCGTGTGCGGCAACGAGATACCGATAGTGCGGGGTTTTTACCACTAGGAGCTTCGGGAACGTCTGCACACAGATCCCGAATAAACTCTTAGGGCAGTGCTTCGTGCACGACTTTCCCAGAGGCCGGTAACATTGTTTCATTTTAATTTTGTATTCTGAAATTTTTCAGTAAGTAAAAGACAATTTTTTCTAACAATCTAAGAGTTTATTCTTTTTAGAATTGATTTACTGTTACAATTTTGTATTGTTCCAAATAGTTACTGTTTCTAAAATATTTTCACTATTTGCTTACAATTTATTTCTAACAAAGTTTACTACCATTCCCTAGTGAACGAACTGCTGCTTATAACTCTGGCAATGGAATAATTGTAAGGTCTTATTCATTTTGGTTTAACAAAGTTTACTACCATTCCCCCAGTGAGTGAGGACATTTTTTTTTTCTGCTAACATTTTCTGATATCTTAACATAGAAAATTAATGATTTTTTTTATTTTTCAATATTTTGATTCTACGAACCAAACTTGGATTGCTCCGTGTATTACTATATAAAGAAAAGGAGAGGTTTAAATAGCTAACAAACTGTCCTTTCAGCTTTTATTTCAAAGATACCTTGGACTAGAAATTTAACAGGGGCAAAGACTTGACCTCAGGTTGATACATTGGACACGAAAACTAACCACAGTAGACTCTCACTATTTACTTCTAATTGATAGCTAATATAATTTGCTTCTCACTATTTGTTATAATTGATCATTTCTAAACAATTGATAGTTACTTACTATTAAATAATAGTTGCTTCATATTCTAAAGAATTGATAGTTTAATTTTTTTTTTTTTTTATCAATTGCAATTTTGTTACTGTGTCAGGAAAACTTCATATCTATTTGTCAATTTGGTTACTGTGTAAAGAATTGATATCCACTTCATATTCTAATAGTTACTGTGTAAGGAAATCAATTTTTTTTTTCTATTGTCAAATTGCAAATTTGCTTAAAGTGTTTTAAATATTGTTAGTACATCTGATAATTTTGTCAATTGCAATTTTTAATCACTTAGTATTTTGAAAACAATTTTGGACCAAAAGAAAATAGTTTAGTAAAAAGGAAATTGCAAATAAAATCTTCAAATCTAAAGTTTCAAAGTAGAGACAAACTCGGGCATAAGCCGAAAGGGTCCTTCTGTCAACCGGGTGTAAATAACCCTAAGCGACACGGTATTTAAGAGTCTTCGGACCACCGCTAGCTGGGAACCGGCCCCTACAGCTAACCTGAGTTGATCAACACTTGGAAAACTAAAGATTTTAAGATTGTTTAGCAAAGACCACCTAAACTATTACCTTGTAGAAGGACAAGGAAAACCCAAGTCTATTTTTCCTTATAAACCCAAGAAGAATTTCTTCAAAAGAAGAAAAACTTTCAGACTAACCACCACAACCTTCATCACCAGAAGCGAACATGCTTCACAAAGGTTCTTCGAGTTCCTTTAGGTCTGTAAGCTTTCAACCCCTTATTAACCTCTCTTACCATTCTGATGATTGGTGGTTGGATTCTGGAGCTAATGTTCACGTTTCGTTTGATCGCTCCTGGTTTTCAAACTATCAGGAATCAAGTGGAGGAGGTGTGACCCTAGGAGATGGATCAACGGCACGAATAATTGGAAGAGGAAAAGTTAACCTGAAAATGACATCAGGAAAAATCTTAACTCTTCATGATGTTCTTCATGTGCCGTCTGTCAGGAGAAACCTAGTTAGTGGATCCCTTCTTGTAGCCTCAGGATACAAAATTGTAATGGAGGCTAATAAAGTAGTTTTTTCTAAGCATGACTCTTTTATAGGAAAAGGCTTTGTAAAAGACGGTCTTTTTGTTTTAAGTACAATGAATAAAATGTCTGATGGTTCTCTCATTGTCTCTAATTTAGAATCTTTAAATGTTTGGCATGGCAGACTATGTCATGTGAACCTAGGTTCTATTAAAAGGATGATGACCTTAGATCTTATTCCCAAGACTCCAATAGATGACAAGCACAAATATGAGATTTGTGTTCAAGCCAAACACACTAGATTACCATTCAAATCTGTAGAAAGAAATTCAGACCTTCTAAAACTTATCCATAGTGATGTATGTGACTCAAATAGGATTCTGACCAGAGGCGGTAGAAAATACTTTGTTACATTTATAGATAATTATTCAAAGTATTGTTACATCTACCTTCTCAAAACCAAAGATGAAGTTCTAGATAGATTTAAGATCTATAAATCTGAAGCTGAGAATCAATTAGAAAGGAAGATTAAGATCCTTAGATCTGATCATGGTGGAGAATATACCTCAAACGAAATGACTAACTTCTGTGAAGAACATAGAATAATTCATGAGGTAACTGCTCCATATTCACCTCAGTCTAACGGAGTTGCTGAACGCAAGAATCCCACTCTGTTAGAAATGGTGAATGCCATGCTTCTCAGCTCTGGTGCTCCTGATAACTTGTGGGGAGAAGCCCTTTTAACTGCCTGTTATATTCTTAATAGGATTCCTAGTAAGACAAAAGATAAGACTCCCTATGAGCTGTGAAAAGGTAGAGCACCTAGGACTAATTACCTTAGAGTTTGGGGATGCCTTGCTAAAGTCGGAATTTCCGAACCTAAAAAGAGGAAGATTGGTCCCAAGACTGTAGATGTTGTTTTCATAGGATATGCCTTAGACAGGTATGCTAATAGATTTCTAGTGACTCACTCAGAAGTAAATGAAATCTCTAACAATACTATTATAGAAGCAAGAGATACAGTTTACTTTGAAAACATATTTCCCTTTAAGGATAGAAGTTTAATCTCTTCCTCCATACCCTCTAGTAGTTCTCATGTCCAAATACCTAGCTCACAATCTGAACAAGACTTAGAACCAAGACGGAGTAAAAGGAATAGGATTGAGAAAAATTTAGGAGAAGGATTCTTCACATTTTTGATAGAGGGTGATCCCTCAACTTATGAAGAAGCAATGTCGTCTCCTGATGCTCCCTTCAGGAAAGAAGCCATTAACAGTGAATACAACTCCATCATGGAGAATAACACTTGGTTTCTGACCGATCTACCTTTAGGCAATAAACCAATAGGTTGTAAATAGATTTTCAAGAAGAAACTCAGAGCCGATGGTACTATAGAGAAATACAAAGCTAGATTAGTAGCTAAGGGTTTTACCCAGAAGAAAGGGTTAGATTATTTTGATACCTATTCTCCTGTAGCTAGGATCACGGATCACATCCATTAGAACTCTCTTGGCCTTAGCATCCATTCATGATATGCTAATCCATCAAATGGATGTAAAGACAGCATTCTTGAATGGAGATCTAGAGGAAGAACTTTATATGGACCAACCTGAAGGTTTCATTGCTAAAGGTCAAGAAAAGAAAGTTTGCAGACTAGTAAAATCCCTCTATGGTTTGAAACAAGCTCCCAAACAATGGCACAATAAATTTGACAAAGTAATTTGTGAATATAGTTTCTTGTCAAATGAGTATGACAAATGTATATACTCTAAAGGTACATGTAAAAGTTGTGTCATTTTATGCTTGTATGTAGATGACATTCTTATCCTAGGATCATCACTGGAATTGATAAATATTACAAAGAACTATTTATCTAGCCAGTTTGATATGAAAGACCTAGGAGAAGCCAACCTAATTTTAGGAATGCAAGTGACCAAAGGCAAAGAGGGTTATACTCTATCTTTAGCACATTCAATTGAAAAAATGCTAAAAAGATTTGAGTTGTTTGATAAGAAACCTGTCCTAACTCCTTATGACAGCAGTATTGTACTGAAAAAGAATATAGGATCACCTTTGGAACAACACAAATACTCACAGATGATAGGCTCCCTTATGTACATAACAAACAGGACAAGACCTGATATTACATTTGCTATTGGGAGACTAAGTAGATATACCAGTAACCCAAATCAGTCACATTGGACTGCCTTGGATAGGGTATTTAGATATCTCAAGGGCACCCTAGATTATAAACTTCATTTTACTAGGCACCCTGATATCATAGAAGGTTATTCAGATGCAAACTGGGTAACCGACTCACATGATATAAAATCTACTACTGGATATGTATTTACTCTAGGAGGAGCTGCAATCTCCTGGAGCTCTTGTAAGCAAACTATCATAGCTAGGAGTACAATGGACTCTGAAATGATAGCTTTAGATACAACTTGTACAGAAGCTGAATGGCTTAAAAATCTTATTATGCATATACCTGTTTCTCTTAGTCCTGTTCCTACAATTTCTATAAATTGTGATAATAAATCTGTTATAGAACTACTAAAGCATGATTCTGTGAATGCTAAGATAAACAGGCACCTGCAGCTGCGCTTCAAGTCAATCAAAAGCCTACTAGGCAAATATGTGGTTCTTGACTATATAAAGTCAGAAAAGAACCTTGCAGATCACTTGACGAAGGGTCTGCCTAGGACTTTGATCCTAGAATCATCGAGGGGGATGGGGTTAAGCCCATAAGTTAGTCACCAGCAGTGGCAACCCAACCGAGTCTGACTGGAGATCCGAAGAAGTCGGTTCAATGGGTAGAAATAAGCTGAACTTAGGTGACTTTATGGAACACTGACTCGAGATTAAAGTCTCATTAAAATAAAGCCCAAGAGGCTGTACATGTGTACAATGACTCCACATCCCTATGGTGACAGTATTCCTGTGTGATATGGTTAGGATGAGTTTAAACTCTTAATAGGTCCAAGCTGTAATGCTGGGTTGATTCATATCACCAACCATCAAGGACTTACCTATATGAGAGGTCGTGAAGGCCGCGACTATGGGACAGGGCGATCCCAGACAACTCTCATGAATGTGGAAAGTGCGCATGGCCATTTAAAAGCGCCACCCGATAGACCAAGGACCTCTAGCATACTATGTGTGCTATTTTCTAAATCTGGTTCAAGAAGTCTGATTCATGGCATAGTCCATCAAGTACTTCTTCAGATTAAGGCAATAGTCACTACGTGAGATTCAAGGCTGTAGTCCATCTCATCTATGCATAGTATTATACTGCCCAGATGCTCTCTCTCTATTTACTTCACTCTTATCTCTGTTTCGGAACTTGACCTTTTGGGGGGGGGATTGTTGGTTTTGCTTTTCTCCAAAAGTTTAATTCCTCTCCCTTTCTTTAGTCCCACATCGGATGCACCAAAACCTTCCTATGTACATATATTACTTTCTCTCCTTTGCTCTATTAAGTTGTTGTGTGGGGAACCCCTTGGGCCACACGCGCGCGCCGCCGCCGCGGCCCGGCCCGGCTCGGCTCGGTTCGGTTCGACGCACGTAACGGGTGAGGGTACGCGCCCACATCTGCGGGCGCCGAATGCCGATCCGATTTCCTTTTCGGGTTCGGGCTGGGACCCTAAAAATCTTTTTGCTCCTCTTCATTTTTATTTTTTCTAAACGTTAGAAAATTAATTTTTGAACGTTACAAAATGTTTCTGAACCAGTTTTGTGTCCAGGTTCGTTATTTATTCTCTTGTGTAACGTCTGAATTAATAGAGAATTAATTCTGACCGTTACACAACAGTTTTATATATATCGGACTGTTTTCTTTGTAAATTGGATCAAAAATTTTCTCTACTCAGAACCTCTGTCAACATTCTGTTTCATTCCTCTTCATCTCCAAGCTCTGGGCAAAGCTAAGTCCTAGTCATTCTTTTCAAGTCGTGTGCGGCAACGAGATACCGGTAGTGCGGGATTTTTACCACTAGGAGCTTCGGGAACGTCTGCACACAGATCCCGAATAAACTCTTAGGGCAGTGCTTCGTGCACGACTTCCCCAGAGGCCGGTAACATTGTTTCATTTTAATTTTGTATTCTGAAATTTTTCAGTAAGTAAAAGACAATTTTTTCTAACAATCTAAGAGTTTATTCTTTTTAGAATTGATTTACTGTTACAATTTTGTATTGTTCCAAATAGTTACTGTTTCTAAAATATTTTCACTATTTGCTTACAATTTATTTCTAACAAAGTTTACTACCATTCCCCAGTGAACGAACTGCTGCTTATAACTCTGGCAATGGAATAATTGTAAGGTCTTATTCATTTTGGTTTAACAAAGTTTACTACCATTCCCCCAGTGAGTGAGGACATTTTTTTTTTCTGCTAACATTTTCTGATATCTTAACATAGAAAATTAATAATTTTTTTTATTTTTCAATGTTTTGATTCTACGAACCAAACTTGGATTGCTCCGTGTATTACTATACAAAGAAAAGGATAGGTTTAAATAGCTAACAAACTGTCCTTTCAGCTTTTATTTCAAGGATACCTTGGACTAGAAATTTAACAGGGGCAAAGACTTGACCTCAGGTTGATACATTGGACACAAAAACTAACCACAGTAGACTCTCACTATTTACTTCTAATTGATAGCTAATACAATTTGCTTCTCACTATTTGTTATAATTGATCATTTCTAAACAATTGATAGTTACTTACTATTAAATAATAGTTTCTTCATATTCTAAAGAATTGATAGTTTATTTTTTTTTTTTATCAATTGCAATTTTGTTACTGTGTCAGGAAAACTTCATATCTATTTGTCAATTTGGTTACTGTGTAAAGAATTGATATCCACTTCATATTCTAATAGTTACTGTGTAAGGAAATCAATTTTTTTTTTCTATTGTCAAATTGCAAATTTGCTTAAAGTGTTTTAAATATTGTTAGTACATCTGATAATTTTGTCAATTGCAATTTTTAATCACTTAGTATTTTGAAAACAATTTTGGACCAAAAGAAAATAGTTTAGTAAAAAGGAAATTGCAAATAAAATCTTCAAATCTAAAGTTTCAAAGTAGAGACAAACTCGGGCACAAGCCGAAAGGGTCCTTCTGTCAACCGGGTGTAAATAACCCTAAGCGACACGGTATTTAAGAGTCTTCGGACCACCGCTAGCTGGGAACCGGCCCCTACAGCTAACCTGAGTTGATCAACACTTGGAAAACTAAAGATTTTAAGATTGTTTAGCAAAGACCACCTAAACTATTACCTTGTAGAAGGACAAGGAAAACCCAAGTCTATTTTTCCTTATAAACCCAAGAAGAATTTCTTCAAAAGAAGAAAAACTTTCAGACTAACCACCACAACCTTCATCACCAGAAGCGAACATGCTTCACAAAGGTTCTTCGAGTTCCTTTAGGTCTGTAAGCTTTCAACCCCTTATTAACCTCTCTTACCATTCTGATGATTGGTGGTTGGATTCTGGAGCTAATGTTCACGTTTCGTTTGATCGCTCCTGGTTTTTAAACTATCAGGAATCAAGTGGAGGAGGTGTGACCCTAGGAGATGGATCAACGGCAAGAATAATTGGAAGAGGAAAAGTTAACCTGAAAATAACATCAGGAAAAATCTTAACTCTTCATGATGTTCTTCATGTGCCGTCTGTCAGGAGAAACCTAGTTAGTGGATCCCTTCTTGTAGCCTCAGGATACAAAATTGTATGGAGGCTAATAAAGTAGTTTTTTCTAAGCATGACTCTTTTATAGGAAAAGGCTTTGTAAAAGACGGTCTTTTCATTTTAAGTACAATGAATAAAATGTCTGATGGTTCTCTCATTGTCTCTAATATAGAATCTTCAAATGTTTGGCATGGCAGACTAGGTCATGTGAACCTAGGTTCTATTAAAAGGATGATGACCTTAGATCTTATTCTCAAGACTCCAATAGATGACAAACACAAATATGAGATTTGTGTTCAAGCCAAACACACTAGATTACCATTCAAATCTGTAGAAAGAAATTCTGACCTTCTAGAACTTATCCATAGTGATGTATGTGACTCAAATAGGATTCTGACCAGAGGCGGTAGAAAATACTTTGTTACATTTATAGATGATTATTCAAAGTATTGTTACATCTACCTTCTCAAAACTAAAGATGAAGTTCTAGATAGATTTAAGATCTACAAATCTGAAGCTGAGAATCAATTAGAAAGGAAGATTAAGATCCTTAGATCTGATCGTGGTGGAGAATATACCTCAAACGAAATGACTAACTTCTATGAAGAACATGGAATAATTCATGAGGTAACTGCTCCATATTCACCTCAGTCTAACGGAGTTGCTGAACGCAAGAACCGCACTCTGTTAGATATGGTAAATGCCATGCTTCTCAGCTCTGGTGCTCCTGATAACTTGTGGGGAGAAGCCCTTTTAACTGCCTGTTATATTCTTAATAGGATTCCTAGTAAGACAAAAGATAAGACTCCCTATGAGCTGTGGAAAGGTAGAGCACCTAGGACTAATTATCTTACAGTTTGGGGAAGCCTTGTTAAAGTCGGAATTCCCGAACCTAAAAAGAGGAAGATTGGTCCCAAGACTGTAGATGCTGTTTTCATAGGATATGTCTTAGACAGCTATGCTAATAGATTTCTAGTGAATCACTCAGAAGTAAATGAAATCTCTAACAATACCATTATAGAAGCAAGAGATGCAGTTTACTTTGAAAATATATTTCCCTTTAAGGATAGAAGTTCAATCTCTTCCTCCATACCCTCTAGTAGTTCTCAAGTCCAAATACCTAGCTCACAATCTGAACAAGACTTAGAACCAAGACGGAGTAAAAGGAATAGGATTGAGAAAAATTTAGGAGAAGGATTCTTCACATTTTTGATAGAGGGTGATCCCTCAACTTATGAAGAAGCAATATCGTCTCCTGATGCTCCCTTCTGGAAAGAAGCCATTAACAGTGAATACAACTCCATCATGGAGAATAACACTTGGTTTCTGACCGATCTACCTTTAGGCAATAAACCAATAGGTTGTAAGTGGATTTTCAAGAAGAAACTCAGAGCCGATGGTACTATAGAGAAATACAAAGCTAGATTAGTAGCTAAGGGTTTTACCCAGAAGAAAGGGTTAGATTATTTTGATACCTACTCTCCTGTAGCTAGGATCACATCCATTAGAACTCTCTTGGCCTTAGCATCCATTCATGATATGCTAATCCATCAAATGAATGTAAAGACAGCATTCTTGAATGGAGATCTAGAGGAAGAACTTTATATGGACCAACCTGAAGGTTTCATTGCTAAAGGTCAAGAAAAGAAAGTTTGCAGACTAGTAAAATCCCTCTATGGTTTGAAACAAGCTCCCAAACAATGGCACAATAAATTTGATAAAGTAATTTGTGAATATGGTTTCTTGTCAAATGAGTATGACAAATGTATATACTCTAAAGGTACATGTAAAAGTTGTGTCATTTTATGCTTGTATGTAGATGACATTCTTATCCTAGGATCATCACTGGAATTGATAAATATTACAAAGAACTATTTATCTAGCCAGTTTGATATGAAAGACCTAGGAGAAGCCAACCTAATTTTAGGAATGCAAGTGACCAAAGGCAAAGAGGGTTATACTCTATCTTTAGCATATTCAATTGAAAAAATGCTAAAAAGATTTGAGTTGTTTGATAAGAAACCTGTCCTAACTCCTTATGACAGCAGTATTGTACTGAAAAAGAATATAGGATCACCTTTGGAATAACACAAATACTCACAGATGATAGGCTCCCTTATGTACATAACAAACAGGACAAGACCTGATATTGCATTTGCTATTGGGAGACTAAGTAGATATACCAGTAACCCAAATCAGTCACATTGGACTGCCTTGGATAGGGTATTTAGATATCTCAAGGGCACCCTAGATTACAAACTTCATTTTACTAGGCACCCTGATATCATAGAAGGTTATTCAGATGCAAACTGGGTAACCGACTCACATGATATAAAATCTACTACTGGATATGTATTTACTCTAGGAGGAGCTGCAATCTCTTGGAGCTCTTGTAAGCAAACTATCATAGCTAGGAGTACAATGGACTCTGAAATGATAGCTTTAGATACAACTTGTACAGAAGCTGAATGGCTTAAAAATCTTATTATGCATATACCTGTTTCTCTTAGTCCTGTTCCTACAATTTCTATAAATTATAATAATAAATCTGTTATTGAACTACTAAAGCATGATTCTGTGAATGCTAAAATAAACAGGCACCTGCAGCTGCGCTTCAAGTCAATCAAAAGCCTACTAGGCAAATATGTGGTTCTTGACTATATAAAGTCAGAAAAGAACCTTGCAGATCACTTGACGAAGGGTCTGTCTAGGACTTTGATCCTAGAATCATCGAGGGGGATGGGGTTAAGCCCATAAGTTAGTCACCAGCAGTGGCAACCCAACCGAGTCTGACTGGAGATCCCAAGAAGCCGGTTCAATGGGTAAAAACAGGCTGAACTTAGGTGACTTTATGGAACACTGACTCGAGATTAAAATCTCATTAAAATAAAGTCCAAGAGGCTGTACATGTGTACAATGACTCCCCATCCCTATGGTGACAGTGTTCCTGTGTGATATGGTTAGGATGAGTTTAAACTCTTAATAGGTCCAAGCTGTAATGCTGGGTTGATTCATATCACCAACCATCAAGGACTTACCTATATGAGAGGTCGTGAAGGCCGCGACTATGGGACAGGGCGATCCCAGACAACTCTCATGAATATGGAAAGTGCGCATGGCCATTTAAAAGCGCCACCCGATAGACCAAGGACCTCTAGCGTACTATGTGTGCTATTTTCTAAATCTGGTTCAAGAAGTCTGATTCAAGGCATAGTCCATCAAGTACTTCTTCAGATTAAGGCAATAGTCACTACGTGAGATTCAAGGCTGTAGTCCATCTCATCTATGCATAGTATTATACTGCCCAGATGCTCTCTCTTTATTTACTTCACTCTTATCTCTGTTTCGGAACTTGACCTTTTGGGAGGGATTGTTGGTTTTGTTTTTCTCCAAAAGTTTAATTCCTCTCCCTTTCTTTAGTCCCACATCGGATGCACCAAAACCTTCCTATGTACATATATTACTTTCTCTCCTTTGCTCTATTAAGTGGTTGTGTGGGGAACCCCTTGGGCCACACTCGCGCGCCGCCGCCGCCGCCCGGCCTGGCTCGGCTCGGTTCGGTTCGGCGCACGTAACGGGTGCGGGTACGCGCCTACATCTGCGGGCGCCGAATGCCGATCCGATTTCCTCTTCGGGTTCGGGCTGGGACCCTAAAAATCTTTTTGCTCCTCTTCATTTTTATTTTTTCTAAACGTTAAAAAATTAATTTCTGAACGTTACAAAATGTTTCTGAACCAGTTTTGTGTCCAGGTTCGTTATTTATTCTCTTGTGTAACGTTTGAATTAATAGAGAATTAATTCTGACCGTTACACAACAGTTTTATATATATCGGACTATTTTCTTTGTAAATTGGATAGAAATTTTCTCTACTCAGAACCTCTGTCAACATTCTGTTTCATTCCTCTTCATCTCCAAGCTCTGGGCAGAGCTAAGTCCTAGTCATTCTCTCCAAGTCGTGTGCGGCAACGAGATACCGGTAGTGCGGGATTTTTACCACTAGGAGCTTCGGAAACGTCTGCACACAGATTCCGAATAAACTCTTAGGGCAGTGCTTCGTGCACGACTTTCCCAGAGGCCGGTAACATTGTTTCATTTTAATTTTGTATTCTGAAATTTTTCAGTAAGTAAAAGACAATTTTTTCTAACACCTACTTCTGTTTGATTCTCTTTCATAGCACGCAGGCAGATCTTGGTTTGATGACCAAAATAGCTGCACCTATCACATATTAGGGGAACCCACTTATATTCAACTGCTTGCGAGAATATTTTGCCCGATGGTATTCGATACTCGAGTTCCCACAATAGAATAGTAGAAGATATTTATTAGGGTTGTAACTACTACTTTCGACCATAGAGGTATTTTGGTATTTTTATATGTTGTTAAAAATTTTATATATTATTTTAGATTAGTGATTGCCTAGAATTATATTATTGTTAGTTAGTGGCTAGCCAATTAAAAATTGCAAGTGTTAGTTAGTTCTAATTATTGTAGTCATGACTTTAGTAATTAGAATTAATTAAGTTTAGTTGTCATGAAGAAAATATTCCTCTTAGTTGTAGAGATTCCTTCCTTTAGTTAATTAGATTCCATTCATGATAAATGAAGAGGGGCAAACTAGATATTTTGGCATGACCAAACCTTACTATAAGAGGTAAGTTCAATTTAGGGCTCATACATTCATTTTATTTTATTCCTTAGCCTACTTCTTCTCCAAAGCTTCTTCTTCCCCAAGCAAACCAATTCTCCACCAAATTTCTTTCCAACCACTCTCATTTCCACTCATTCTCACAATCATGAAGGCCTAGAGCATTGGAGAGTACAAGAAGAACTATAAGAGATGATCTTGTTAGAATATTGTGTCCAACTCATCTCTTCCGTGTTCAAATTTAGAATTCTCCAAAGAGGCTACCAAAACACTAGGTAATTCTCTCAATTTTATCAAATTCATGGTTAGGAACACCCCTTGGTCATGTAGAAATCTTTTCATGGTTAGATTTGACTTTCCAATGGTAGATCTAGATACTAGGAGCCCTCAATTTGGTAGATCTAAGTTGGTATCCTAATTTTGGGGCTTAATTTGGGGAATATCTCAATTGTGTCCATTGAGTGTGTGTATTGTGTCATAATGAGGACTATTTATGTTTATTTGATGGTGTGAAGGTGTTTGTGTGTCCAAAATTAGGCACGTAAAGTCTGTATCATGATACACCATGATACGTATAGGTAGATTTGGTAAATTGGGTGTATACACGTGTTCTTTTGTCCAAAATAACCCAAATTTGACATAGTATTCAGTCTCATTTTTAGTAGCCATAGCAACTTAGAAATGTCATTACTCCTAACTCAAGACTTCGATTAATCTTCCATTTTTTTTAAAAGAACCATATCGAAGTTAGATTTCCAAATATATAAATTAATAGGCCAAATTTGTTCTACAACTTTCTGTAAAACTGTTTGAGTGTCAGGTGTCCGAAAGACGAACATGTTTCGATGTTTTCGCAATTTTGGGAGCTTCCGGACACGAAAATGTGATCCGTTTGAAGTTTAGGAAAGCTCATACGAAGAACTAAGACATACTTTAACCCTATAATTTATTAAATAGGTCTAATAGGTGCAGTATTGGTTACAAGTAGAGAACTGACTATACGATATAGAATTTTGTGTATCCTTTGAGCCTAGGTAGTATGGATATCAAGAGTGTATAGGTATCATAGGTTATCAAGTATATATATATATATATATATATATATATATATATATATATATATATATATATATATATATATATATATATATATATGTCCCCTAGGGTGTAGCTTAGTGGTAAAGGTATGGGACATTTACCGAGTAGGTCCGGACATCGAGTCCCGACATTGGCTAAGGGGGTGGAAGGGGGTTTCGGATAGAAATTTTATATATATATATATATATATATATATATATATATATATATATATATATATATATATATATATAAGTAGTTATCAAGTGAGCCAAGTATAGGTAAGTTATGTGTCAAGATATTAGAGTTTGGGGTAAGGTACTAGTATGAAACTTGGGTACCATGAGGATATTGGTATCATGACACTCAAGTATCATGAGTGAGGGTAAGTGAGTATTGAGGCTTGAGTAAGATATCTTATTTGGTATCAAGTATTAGTATTAGAGTTAATTGGGTAAGTATCTAGGAGGATAAGGTATTGATCATGATACTAAGATATTGGGTATTAGAACTAGGTAATGGGTAATATCAAGATGTCAAGTGTAAAGAGTAGAGTGAGTATCTTGGATGTAAGGTAAGTGTAGGTTATGGTCATAGGTTAGTATCTTGGGGGTTGGTAGCATATGATACTTAATATGGTACCATGGTACCATGTACAAATAAGTAGGATATGTGTGGAAAAAATTAGAGTGTGGTATCCTATGGTGTATCAAGGTATTTAGAATACCAAGATACCAAAATATTAGAACTAGTATGAGGTAATACTAAGGTATTAACTAGGTATTAAGTGTTACACTAAGTAATTGTATATATTAGTATATATACATAGTATATATGATATTATTATATCATAGCAAACTAGTATGACTTCAAAACCTAGTATTAGCAAGGTATTGACCCATAGTTGAGGTATTGGTGATACGACTAAGATATTAGTTGTAAAACTTGGATATTAGCAAGGAATTGACTAGTATGGACTAGAAAATCTAGTTTAGCCAAGGTATTGACCCTAGAACTAATTTATTGACTAATAGTTAAGGTATTTGAGATATGGGCTAAGGTATTAGGTAAATGTGTGATACGAGCTAAGATATCGTGATACGGGATAAGATAAATAGTTATAGGCCAATGTATTGCTAGAAATTATAGGTAGAAGTATATATATTAGGATAATATATGCTAGAAAATTATTAGTACAGCCTAGAAATCTAGTATTGGCCTAGTATTAACTAGTATTGACTAGTTTGACCTAGTTAGCACCTAAAAACTAAATAGTGACTTGTTAAGACCTGGTATAACTTTATAAACCTTGTATATAGGTAAAATTAACCTAGAAACTAGAAAATGACCTAGTTTGACTGTGTTGGCCTAGATTTGACCTAGTTTGACTTAGTTTGACCTAGTTTGACTTAGAGACCTAGTTTCAAGCTAGTATAGCATGTTTATAATTCTAAAATACTGTCTTGACTTGACATTTCATATATAGGTTAGTATAACACCAGTTCGGACACCGATTTGTATTCATTATTCTGGACCTCAGGCGAGTACATTCTCTAATAGTTTTTCTTATTTGATAATTACTATAATACAAGTATTTAGAAATATTTTACTTGACTTCTGATTCGATGGTACACGAATTAGTACACTTGGATTTTCGTCATGAGATATTACTCTTTAGTGATTACTTTGATATTTTTTATGATTATATAGACCGTGATCATCGTGCTTGTATTATGGACCTTGCATAGTGATTATCGTGTCGTGACGTATCGTGATATGGATCCATTGTACTAGTCTTGGACGAAAAAAATTGCTAGATAGATATGTGATCAAAACCATAGATAATGTATTGTATAATGTAGACAACAGCCAATCATACATGATTGTGTTATTGATCGTGTTACTTGTAGACAACAGCCAATCATATGTGATTGTGTTATTGGTCGTGTTACTTATAGACAACAGCCAATCATACCGTATATATGATTGTGTTATAGCCTTGATTGTAGATCTTGTTAACCCAAGCCGATCATATATCTAACTAGTATTTCAAACACTTAGTGTAGTTACAATTCTTTACTATATTTTATTTCATTGCCTTGGTTATATTTTATTATAATCAGTGTATATCATATTGCTCTAGATTATATGTCTTCTTTTCTACCATACTATGATATCTGCTCGTCGTTCTCCTCGTCTTGTATTATATTAACTATTATTGTTTATAGTCATTATCAATTAACTTGGAATTGCTATTGGTTTGTATCTGCTCCATCCTGACTAGATATATTTTTTAGAGTATTAGAAGGATTTGTGTTCGACTCATTAAGGACCGCAGGAGATAGCAGCTATCGTTTTGGACCCTTTAGTTTAGGAGTGATTACCGGGAGGCCTAGCCGGTAGCACTAGTTATTTTAGTTACCTTTATTCAGTATTATAATACTGAATTTGTTTCCATCATATAAGACCTTTATGATGTATTATTATTACTACTAGACTTGTTTAGATTGATGTTGATGTTGAGGACTATCTAGTTGTGACTTGTGACTTCTTTGTTTCATCATATCATGCCATTTATCCTCCTGTCACGACCCGCACCTGGATATTCGGGCACGAGTGCGTGGGCACGTCCAGCCTACGCCACAGTGTCGGCGGTAGTACGTTGTCTAGGTCATTTTCTGGGATCAATAGCTATCTATCTCATCCACAATAATAAACAGGCAAAGATAATCACAGGAATAAGAATGCTTGGATTTCATAATATTTAATCTGTAACAATCAAATCCATAGTTAATACAAGCCAGAAGATAAATCGGGGACAAACCCGAGTATATGCTGAAAGGAATTAAAATAATAACTAACTGACTACTCCTCCTCAAGGTAGTCTCCTGAGTGGGAACCGGCTCCTCATATGTGTCACCTGCTAACTCATAGTGGGCATAATAGGTAAGGGCAAAGTCCTCAACATCGCCTAAAATAACAGATCCAGTCAGGAAATGAGCAAAGTACACAGTGCACAACAAGATTAAACTAAATATTTTATGACAATTAAATATTAGATATCATGTTGAGAAACAGCATTAGCAGAACATTATTATTTCAGAGTTAGCTGTAAACAGGAATATGAGAAACAGAAATAAATGAAACAGGAAATGAAACTACAATAGCCAGCAAGAAATATAACATGACCAGAACTATCTGTGTGAACTTGTGTTTGTTTTTAGAATACATAGTTGGCATGTAGGGGTTTATAAGGCTAATCCGGCCGTCATAAACGGTTATTAGACAATATAATCAAGATCCGGCTGATGGACAGTCGTGTACCAACAGCTATTAGACAATCCAGGGGAAAGGGTAAACTACATGCCTCCTTAGTATTCTCCCACCCGACACGAAAACAAGACATGAACTCCAGTATTCAAGACATGAAAATCCAGTATTCTAATACTACG
Source organism: Iris macrosiphon (assembly GCA_036927795.1). Taxonomy (NCBI): domain Eukaryota; kingdom Viridiplantae; phylum Streptophyta; class Magnoliopsida; order Asparagales; family Iridaceae; genus Iris; species Iris macrosiphon. Next base: position 62,157,204 of record JAYESA010000002.1, read on the forward strand.
TGTAATCATCCAATGATGCTAGTAAAGCAAGGAATTAATTATCATAATATAAAGAATAAACTTGAAGTGCAGGTACTTGCCTGTTGTTTGGATCTGATTAAATTGGTTCTTGGGGGAAAAGTCCAGAGATGAGTCCAAAAGCTGAAATAGACATTACCATCATGCTCAGAAGATGTCAAATAGCTAGAAACGCCTGTCCTTGGATACAATTTGGAGACAAGGACAAAAACGGCAGTTTCGGGTCAAAACGGGGTCCGCTAGTGGGTCCGCTTTGCACCGAAAAATGTGTCCAGGTCAAAGGTCTCCAAATTCACCAAACTTAGTGTCAACAGGTCAGGAACGCTGATACGAACCCAACAGAACTTCCAGATTTGGATTCCGATGAGCCGAACACAAAATCGCCCGTCGAGCGGGGCCTGTGGGGCCCACGACACGCGATTTTGTCAACGTTCTCAGAATCAACCCAAACTTGACCCACAGGACCAGCGTATCGCTACGAGTCCGATGGCATAAGTTTCGTCTCGATCCGACGTGTGTGCACGAAGTTAGAGTGAATTGCAGAAAAGGCGAATACGGGGCGATGTCCGCGGATACGCGTTGATTCCAGTGTGCACGCACACCCGAATCAGCTTCCATGAAAACTCACACGTCCGTATCGATGATGCGTACGTATCTGTGAAGACCGCACGTGACCAAGTCGTCCCGTTTGGCGGGACGTACTCAGTTCCGGGGTGAAATAGGGTCTAGTTTTTCCTGTTTTTGGATCACGGTGTGCGATCACCACAGGACGCGATGTCCCGAACAGTTTGTCCGGACACCGAGAGGGTCATACAGGCTTCACAACGCAATTTACGGAATTGAAAACGGAGCTACGAGGCGAAAGATACACGCACCTGAAGGGGACCCGAAAACTGGGGTCTGACACGTGTCCGACACGACACAGGACACTGTGTCCTGTGTCTCGTGTCCGACACAGGGAGGGGATTTAGGGTTAGGGTCTGGCCCAGCCCTGCGGCGGGTGGCCGGCCGGGGGTACGTCGGAGAGGGAAGGGGCGGCTCGCAGCACGGCGGGGGGCGCTGGCGGCTGCCGGCGAGGGCGGCACGGCGCGGTGGCAGGCGCCGGAGGCGGTGGATGAGCGCTGGGCTGCGGGGCGTCGGCTCGGGCACGGATCTCCGGCGGCTGGACTGAGGGGAAAGGCGGCGAGGCGGAGGCTGAGCCGGGCGGCTCACGGCGTGGTGGCGGCTAGGCTAGGGCGGGGAGGCGGAGCTAGGGGTCCGGTGGCCGACGGGGAGAAGGGGGAATATATAAGAAGAGGGCGGAGGAGAGAGGCCGAGGGGGCGGAGTCGTGGGGTGAGGCGCGACGGAGCGGAGCGAGGCGTGGCCGGAGGCGCAGGCGGAGGCGACGGAAACGGCGCCGGACGCGGGGGGGAAGAACGGGTCAGGGGAGAGTGGGGTGTGGGTTTCGGGTACGGGTCGGGTTCGGTCGGCGGACCCGACCCGATCCGCTAAGGAGGGGGCTGGGCCGAGTGGTTTTGGCCGGGGTCTGGCCCAGTGGGCCGGGCTGGGGGATTTAGCCGGATTAATCAGAAATCAAATAATAATAATAATAATAATAATAATAATAATAATAATAAAATAAATAAATAATTAGTTTTTAGGCATTTAAAAATAGGTTTGAGGCCCAGAAAAATCCAGAAAAATTACCCTAAGTCCAGTTTTCTATTTTACACCCAAAAATATTATTTTTATAATATTTTAATATTATTTATTATCAATAAAAAATCATTTAATAAATAAAAACTATGATTTTAATTACAGGAAATTCCCAGAAAATTCCAGAAAATTGTGAAAAATCCCAATTTAGAATTCTTGCAAAATCTGGGGGTTTATAATCTACCCAACTTATAAAAATTTCGTCCTCGAAATTTAAAGAGGAGCCATACTCTGATAATCCTTCATGTACATAGGGCAAGTCAATCGCCATCTCTTTGCGACAGTTAAAATCCGAATCATGTCTACTGCAATCACTTCAAGGTTAAGACGACTACTCGTTCTAATCAAAATTTAACTTATGGTTATTACTTCTTACTTCCTCAAATTTCCCACAGGCAGATTTTAGGTTAAGTCCATATAGTATTTTCAAGATTTGCACACGACTTTGCCTCTGATTATCATAAATTCCTCTAGAAGTGATTCGAGTCCAACAGTATTCCTATTTGCAATTGCATGTTTCAGACTTTTTAAATTCCATCCACATCTCCAATATTCCAACTAGGTAGTCCAACCACCAATTTTAATTTGTACTTCAAATCATCGAATTGAAAAATAATTAAATGTAGTTCACCGATGTTCAAGTCTGAATTATATATCCTCTAGATTTAAATTGATGATTTTACTTTCATTATTCAAAATTTAAATCATGTATCCAAGATATAACTTATTGGGTCCTCGATATCAATTCATTAATCATTTTAGTCACTCTTCTAAATTTTCAAAATTATAATGACTTGTTTCTTCCAATTTAACCTTACTCGGTCACGATCCAAAAGACATTCCTCTTGAGTTGACAAATGCATTGCTACCCAACTTATAGTTTACCCATCTATCACAAAAGGCTATATACCTTAAGAAAATATTCCTTAATATGGTTACTCATGTCATTCAATCCTAGAACTTCAACGCTGATCATATCACATATGATATGTCCTCAATTACGAAAGTTTAATCCTCAAGTATGTGATCGGCCTACGGGACATATCTAGTATTATCTATGTACTAACTTATACCAGGTACGAGATTTCGTCTTTCCGAAATAAGGGAAGACGAAGATCAATAATAAAGAGTTTAAGGGTGGGGTGATAGAATAGAAATATCGGGGTCAAGGCATTTTAAAGAATTCAGGTGGGAATTGTCGAGCGATTGTGGATTGAATGCTATAATGGTAATTCCTATTCACATGCTCGTACTAATACAGTTGTGTAACCTATGCGATATGCTCAGACATGTCTAGGGCAAGTATATTTGTCTGCTAATCACTACATATCTCAATCCACATAAAGCATTATTTCGAAGGGCGAATCAAGCGCACTATGGTTGATCAGACCGTAATACACTGATTCTGAAATGTATCATTGTGGGCCTCCCCAATAATACAATTGTCATGAACAAGCTCGATAAAGAGTAAGCTTGCAAAGCTAGGCTATAAAATAGCAGCATAAGTCAAGTACATCAAAATTAAGTACGCTAGATGGTGATGAAAGTAGGTATAAATTATTTAAGTACACAAGACAAACTACAATAACAACAAAAGATCCTACAATCTCTGCAGTTATTAAATATAAAAGCATTCCAGGTTATTTAGCAAATTTAAAATTTTTTAGGTTGGGGCTGAGGTCACGAACCAATAGGCACGAGCTAAACAATACTAGAAAACGGTATCTACGAATCACTTACGCGCATTAGCTGCTCCAAGAGTCTGCGCGTTCTCCATGGTCATGCTGGTAGAGCATCTCGTGGTGATCTTGTAGGAACCTCGTCGCTTGCTGGTAGATCCTTTACTCTGCATCCAAAATAAATGATAAAGGCGCACAGGAATCAAGGCAAGATGCAAGTCAATAAAATAATTCAAAGTCGATATGGATATCAAGAACGATTCAATCAAGTGGATGAGCTTTTCCTAAAATCCTCAATCTTTATTGCAGGCCTGATCGGTCCCGAAGTTGAAACCGAACAATTTAGTCGTAGACCTGCATGGGCCACCACAAAAATGTGTCACGACCCGTACCCGGATATTCGGGTACGAGTGCATGGGCACGTCCAGCCTACGCCGCAGTGTCGGCGGTAGTACGCTGTCTAGGTCATTTTCTGGGATCAATAGCTATCTATCTCATCCACAATAATAAACAGGCAAAGAAAATCACAGGAATAAGAATGCTTGGATTTCATAATATTTAATCTGTAACAATCAAATCTACAGTTAATACAAGCCAGAAGATAAATCGGGGATAAACCCGAGTATATGCTGAAAGGAATTAAAATAATAACTAACTGACTACTCCTCCTCAAGGTAGTCTCCTGAGTGGGAACCGGCTCCTCATATGTGTCACCTGCTAACTCATAGTGGGCATAATAGGTAGGGGCAAAGTCCTCAACATCGCCTAAAATAACAGATCCAGTCAGGAAAGGAGCAAAGTACACAGTGCACAACAAGATTAAACTAAATATTTTATGACAATTAAATATTGGATATCATGTTGAGAAACAGTATTAGCAGAACATTATTATCTCAGAGTTAGCTGTAAACAGGAATATGAGAAACAGAAATAAATGAAACAGGAAATGAAACTACAATAGCCAGCAAGAAATATAACATGACCAGAACTATCTGTGTGAACTTGTGTTTGTTTTTAGAATACATAGTTGGCATGTAGGGGTTTATAAGGCTAATCCGGCCGTCATAAACGGCTATTAGACAATATAATCAAGATCCGGCTGATGGACAGTCGTGTACCAACAGCTATTAGACAATCCAGGGGAAAGGGTAAACTACATGCCTCCTTAGTATTCTCCCACCCGACACGAAAACAAGACATGAACTCCAGTATTCAAGACATGAAAATCCAGTGTTCTAACACTACGTGTAATCATCCAATAATGCTAGTAGAGCAAGGAATTAATTATCACAATATAAAGAATAAACTTGAAGTGCAAGTACTTGCCTGTTGTTTGGATCTGATTAAATTAGTTCTTGGGGGAAAAGTCCAGAGATGAGTCCAAAAGCTGAAATAGACATTACCATCATGCTCAGAAGATGTCAAATAGCTAGAAACGCCTGTCCTTGGGTCCAATTTGGAGACAAGGGCAAAAAAGGCAGTTTCGGGTCAAAACGGGGTCCGCCGGTGGGTCCGCTTTGCACCGAAAAATGTGTCCGGGTCAAAGGTCTCCAAATTCACCAAACTTAGTGTCAACAGGTCAGGAACGCTGATACGAACCCAACGGAACTTCCAGATTTGGATTCCGATGAGCCGAACACAAAATCGCCCGTCGAGCGGGGCCTGTGGGGCCCACGACACGCGATTTCGTCAACGTTCTCAGAATCAACCCAAAATTGACCCACAGGACCAGCGTATCGCTACGAGTCCGATGGCGCAAGTTTCGTCTCGATCCGACGTGTGTGCACGAAGTTAGAATGAATTACAGAAAAGGCGGATACGGGGCGATGTCCGCGGATACGCGTTGATTCCGGTGTGGACGCACACCCGAATCAGCTTCCACGAAAACTCACACGTCCGTATCGACGATGCGTACGTATCTGTGAAGACCGCATGCGACCAAGTCGTCCCGTTTGGCAGGAAGTACTCAGTTCCGGGGTGAAATAGGGTCTGGTTTTTCCTGATTTTGGATCGCGGTGTGCGATCACCACAGGACGCGATGTCCCGAACAGTTTATTCGAACACCGAGAGGGTCATACAGGCTTCACAATGCAATTTACGGAATTGAAAACGGAGCTACGAGGCGAAAGATACACGCACCTGAAGGGGACCCGAAAACTGGGGTCTGACACGTGTCCGACACGACACAGGACACTGTGTCCTGTGTCTCGTGTCCGACACAGGGAGGGGATTTAGGGTTAGGGTCTGGCCCAGCCCTGCGGCGGGTGGCCGGCCGGGGGTACGCCGGAGAGGGAAGGGGCGGCTCGCAGCACGGCGGGGGGCGCTGGCGGCTGCCGGCGAGGGCGGCACGGCGCGGTGGCAGGCGCCGGAGGCGGTGGATGAGCGCTGGGCTGCGGGGCGTCGGCTCGGGCACGGATCTCCGGCGGCTGGGCTGAGGGGAAGGGCGGCGAGGCGGAGGCTGAGCCGGGCGGCTCACGGCGTGGTGGCGGCGAGGCTAGGGCGGGGAGGCGGAGCTAGGGGTCCGGTGGCCGACGGGGAGAAGGGGGAATATATAAGAAGAGGGCGGAGGAGAGAGGCCGAGGGGGCGGAGTCGTGGGGTGAGGCGCGGAGGAGCGGAGCGAGGCGTGGCCGGAGGCGCAGGCGGAGGCGACGGAAACGGCGCCGGACGCGGGGGGGAAGAACGGGTCAGGGGAGAGTGGGGTGTGGGTTTCGGGTACGGGTCGGGTTCGGTCGGCGGACCCGACCCGATCCGCTAAGGAGGGGGCTGGGCCGAGTGGTTTGGGCCGGGGTCTGGCCCAGTGGGCCGGGCTGGGGGAACGGGCCGGATTAATCAGAAATCAAATAATAATAATAATAATAATAATAATAATAATAAAATAAATAAATAATTAAATAAATAAATAATTAGTTTTTAGGCATTTAAAAATAGGTCTGAGGCCCAGAAAAATCCAGAAAAATTATCCTAAGTCCAGTTTTTCATTTTACACCCAAAAATATTATTTTCATAATATTTTAATATTATTTATTATCAATAAAAAATCATTCAATAAATAAAAACCATGATTTTAATTACAGAAAATTTTCAGAAAATTCCAGAAAATTGTGAAAAAGCCCAATTTAGAATTCTTGCAAAATCTGGGGGTTTACACCTCCTCATAGATTTTCTTGTAATTGAGTATTGATATTGACTTTATATTATCATCTTGTCTTCCTATTGGAGTTGAGATAGCATGGCAAGTACCTTATATATATTGTGTGAGAAGTTTAGATAGTATTGTTGACCTAGACAGCGTTCTACGTCGTTATTATGATGTGGGCTGGGTGTTGTTTGCGTACTCATGCCCTCACATCTGGGTACGGGTCATGACAGGGGTTGTCGATTAAGATGGCTAATTTCATAATCATAGGCGTGCTTCAGTATTGAGTAGGTAGACCGGACAGTCAATTCCATATAGGAACCGTATGAAGGAGTTCCTTCTCTCATTTGGCATTCATCTACCATTGATTGATGATGATCAAGCGACCATCAAATATCCACGGTCCACCTTGTAGGGTTCGTTCAACATCCTCTTACAATCTTAAACGTGAAATGAAGAAGCCATTATCCATGGAGAAAATCTCCATACTGCCTCGTGGCTTCCAAACCCGATTGGCATAAGCCCTAATTTATGGATCAACAAAATATTCTGCTCTCTTTCAGGTCATCTTTTGTGAAGTCAGCCACCCTTCTTTGCTCACTGATAGTCTCCGGTTCCAGGTATTGCATTGTTGATCCAAAAATCTTAACCCAAGATTTGCTCCTTGCTCCTGGATGGACATGATCTCTCCTCACAGGTTGGCCATTATGGGATGTATTTCTGCGATCAAGAACCCTACTTGTCCCTCGTCTTTCCATCATAGGGGCATTACTATGCACACCATTTGTACGGTCAAATTTTTCGTCAATATGTCGTCTCGACATCGTAGGACCATTATTGGGGTATGTAGAAGCACAAAAAATTATATTTTTGGAAACATCTTATCTTTATCATTTGCACTTCAAAGTCCCATTCAATCGTCCTAAGACTATGATGAATTACATGATTAACGCTAGAAAGAAAGGGCATAACTTACTTTATGCTATGTACTTATTGTTAATCTTCCAACATTTTCATATTCCTTTTGGTGATTGCCCTTTCATTGATGAGCATGTCTTTCTAACCAAGGCTCGTAGGACTCCTCCTGATGCTCCTTCTCCTGCTACTACTGATTCTTCATACAGTTCTCCTGAACATCCTCCGCCACATATTCCATCAGCTACATTGGATTCTATCGAGAACCTTATTAGAGATCGTTTTCACTTGAATGATTATCGTACTACCTTACATGTTCATGCTATTTCCAAAACTCTTGTTGACATCTAGTACAATCTTTCACACACCCTAGCTAGTCCTAATCCTATGAAGCGTGATCCAACACGCATAGGCTATCGCATCGATGATGCTATTGTTAGGAAGTATTTGGATTCTGCCTCTTCCTATTATGACAGTGACCTTACTCGCCTTGCTGAGGATTCTAATGATGATGAGTAGTTTTCGGAGTGTTTCTGTCTTAACGTCTTTAGTGTTGATGCAGTCATGATGATGTTCTAGTCTACTAGACGTTTTACTTTGTTTATGTTAGTTTATGCTTCTCGTATTTCATATTTTAGTATTATGCTTCTACTTTGGCTATTTTTGAACTTTTCAAGTATGTAATGAAGACTTTATGTTTGCAATCAATATTACTTTGATTCTCTTATTTCTCTCATGGTTCTATACATGTACTATTGATTTTATGTTGTATATTTGTCCTCTTGTGTTTCTTCTACTCTTGTGTTTTATGTTTCAATGATTACGGTGGAGTCGTACCATTTAGATGAAATAACAAAGGGAGAGAACAATACAAGAAGGTACCAATACTGTACATGCTCACAAATTAGGGGGGAGCTTTATATCGGTTTGGTATCAGCGTATCAATTATGGTATGTCAATTATCAAGTGGGGGAGATTGTTGGGCCAAATTGGCAACGATCAATTTGATTTTAATATTCGATTAAACAATGTCTCGATATGACATGATATAATGCAAACTTGAAGACAGTTGCATATCTTTACATGCTCACATGACAAGGATGCAATAGTTTGGTCGTCATGTCTTTTATTCTTTACTATCTATTTTGACTTTATTTGTCTAGGACTCATTTACATCGAGTCGTACTGGCATTAGAAAGCTCAAATCAGATTTCAGTTCAACTAAACCCAAACCCAAATTAAAAACCATTCTACAAAAATTCATCCAGAACCACACTGGCGGCAAAACAGACCGAACTCAGGCCGAGTTCTGCCCCTGATAGAACCCAGGTCGAACTCGGCCCCTGCAGACCCAGTTTTCAAAGTTTACTCCATTTGACTCTTTCTTCCTCGAGAAAATGATGCCAATGTTCAAATTTTTAAACGTTAGGCAGACCGAACTCTGCCCGAACTCAGTCCCCAGCAACCAGAACCATAGTCTACAAATAGTTGTGTGTTTCACTCATTTTCATTCACTCATTCACTTGCAAAGTTACTGTATTATAAGCCATAAACATGTGTACTCCCAAGAACATCTCTCAAGCCTTCTAAGTGTCAAATACGATCTTGGTTAGAAGTCTACAAGAGTTGTAAAGCTTGAATTTTCAAGTTCGTCTTCTATTTCGTTGTTGAAGTCGTCGAGCTCTTCGGATTAAAGTTCGAGGTGTTGTAAGAAGTTGACAAGCCATTCAGATCAAAGTTTGTGGTGTAATTGTTATTTACAATAGTGGATTAAAGTCGGACAAGAGTTTCCTGGACTGGACTGCCTTCTACGAGGGATACCATGATACATCGATGTGTTTTATCTCTAAACTCTTGCAAAATTTCTTTAATTGCTTGCTGAAGTTGATTATCAGTCATTGACAATTTTCGTTAAAAATGAAAGATTTTATGTATTATGATAATTTGATAGGATGCATATTGAATTATAATAAAATAAGTGGGAGGTGACAACTCAATTTTTTATTTTATTTTTTAGCTTTTAGAAAGGGTAGAGGAAATGGTGGGAACGAAGCCGTATGTTTCGTGAACTAATAAGTGAGAGAGGGACATGGAAAACACCTCAGATGAGAAAAGGCCAAAAAAGAAGGTCGCTGGACGGATTTACCCCTCACATTAGGTGAATGTGAGCATATGATGAATGGTTGAAAGGAGGTACTTAACATGTGATGGAAATGACACAATTGGTTATTTTGGTCTAGTTATGTACTAAATTGGTTATTTTTTTAGTTTTGTACCATATCGACATAGGATCACTAGTGGAGCTAGCTGGGGTCAAGTGGGGGCAATGTAAACCTACTCTTTTATATATATATATATATATATATATATATATATATATATATATATTAATCGTTTATTTGAACAATTTAAATCAATGGTTCTATTATTCGTTTATTTGAACAATTTAAATAAAAAAATTCGTGTATATATATATATATATATATATATATACAAGGTATTCACATTTTCAATTTTTTACATTTTCATGTTATCAATCGTTGGATATATATATATATATATATATATATATATATATATATATATATATATATATATATATATATATATATATATGAGGTTCTTTTGTCTTTCGACCTTGCGTCTCTCTCTTTCTTCCGTCGCACCACACTTCTACTAATTTGTTACTATAATATTCTTCGATTAGGAAAATATAAAGTCAAAGCAAATTAGTAGTTGAAACTAAAATATTTTAATTTTACTTTTCTTGAGAAAAAAAATAATATTTAATCATTATAAGATCTTATGATGACAAGGTTCATGATTTAGACTGTAAGAATTAAGTATGGATTTTAAGATATACTGAATTTTCTATATCAAATGATCAAAAATGTCTTGTATAACCTTTTGAAATTTAATGTTCTGATTATATTGGGTTAAAAATGTGCACATTAATGTCAATGGTATTTTTAATAGAATGAAATAGAAAAGTAGAATAGATAACTAAGGTTAGGTATAAAAATTAAAATTTTGTGACTAATTTATGAAAAAAAAATATATATATATTTACTTTTTTGGATTAAAATTTTATTAATCGATTTTGATTCCGCTATATTCAAATTGATTTTTCATTAGAAATGGCAAAAGTTACATTTCGTTGGAAGATTCTACGTAGGAATCCCATATATTTCGTTAATCATTTCAACCAAGATGCCAGAAGAACAAAATGACAAAGCCAGGAACCAATCTAGCTCTTTTTTCTTCTTCTCTGTTTTCTTCTTTTTTTTATTGGAGAAATATTTATTGAAATGTAACATCATCAACAAGAGGGGTCCTAATGATTGAAGAGCCTCTCTAAGTAAATTTAGATAAATAATATTAATTTGATGTTTAGTGAAAGTAATTTAATATTTATAAAATAGTTTGTCCACTAAGTATTAACATTAACATATTAAACGTAGTAGACAAAATAAATTTCACCTAAATACTTGAGCTTTGAAATTTTGTAATTAAATGCCCATAACTATTAATATTTTGCAAGTAAACATTCCTAATTTTAAAATTAACAACTACATACCCTAAATTTTAGGATGCTTTCAAGTTGATACCTTTCGTTGAAAGTCCGTCATTTTTTTTCCTAAAACTGACAAGTATTTTTTTACGAATTTTTTTCACTCGTCTAGTCTTTTTAGTATACCTTATTACATTTTTTTCCATTGGGTTGAAAGGTAAACCCTTGATTTTCTCCTTCAAATTATTATTTTTTTCTCGTCGATTTATCCCAAAAGCAAATACTTTTTTATCTCTTCTTTTTCTTTATACTCCATAGCCATCTATTTTATACATATACAAATCCAAAAAAATAAAAATGGAAAGAAAAAAAATCATACAAAATCAAACCAAACAAAAGAAACACAAATTCCCTTCTTCAAATCATAAAAGTGGAGGACATACAATTTTTCTTTATTATAGAAAATTACAAAGGACGCCACCAAAAATGACAGGAGATATCACATGATAGGGGACATCACTCTTCAGTTTAAAAGTATTAGGGGCATCACACCATCATGTTAGGGGGCATCGCCATTTCAAACACCCAAATCATATTCCTTCTTCCTAATTCCTCTTCCTCTCGCACAACTACCTCTTCCTCTTGCTATCTCTTCCTCTTGCAACCGTAATCCAAGATGGCAAGGTAAATCTCCCTCTTCTTCTTTCTCTTTTCATTTGTAACTACATTTTATAGGTCTTTCAAATAAAATTGAACACAATAATTTTTTTTTTGGATTTTTCTATTTGATTTTTAGATGTCAATTAATGTATGGTGGAATTTATATTTTTCGAACACCATTATTTGTGATTTTGAACCCAATTTTAGGATTTTGGAAGCTGTAGAATTCGTGATAGTCTGGTTGGGGATGAGTTAGGACTGTTAGGATTATAATAGTCCTAACAGTAGTTAGGATTGTAATAATCCTAGCAGTCCTAAAACATAAAATTCTCTGTCTTAGAACTTTCAGGATTCTGGTAATTCTAATTATAGTTATGACTGTCAGAATTCTGGCAGTCCTAAGACATAATTTGTGTTAGCATGATTAGAATGGATGACACTCGGCGATTCTTTTGTAAATGGAGTACTGCTTGCTACTTAATGCAGGAAAATGTCTCCAAGGTTGAAATATCCTTGCAGAGTAAGATTGATTATGAAAGAGAAGATGTAGTATGTCCCCAAGGTTGTAGTGTCCCTACCAAAGCTCCTCAGCTGTAATGCACTTACCAAGCTCTGGAATTCTTGCATCCTCTAGTCAATGTTATTGTCTCTCTCTCTCTCTCTCTCTCTCTCTCTCTATATATATATATATATATATATATATATATATATATATATATATATATATATATATATATATATATATATATATATATATTGCGAATTTGTATAAATATTTAGCATTGCTTGTGCGAGTGGTTGGAAGTCTTCACGCTTTCGCTATTGTTCACACAAATTTTTCCTTAAATTGCTTATAATCGCGTGAACTGAACTACATTGGAAATATCTACCACAATTTCCCATTCGTACAAGACTACAAATAATGTTGGTGTTGTTGCCTTTGGACTAGTAAAGATAGTCTCGCATTGACTACACCACCAAGTGGGTATCTAAAAATAATGTTTTGCTTGTGTTGAGGTGTGCACATGGGATCTGGTGGGACACATGTGGGTGCCATGTGGGGGTATTTTATTACGAGAAAAAAAGGATTAACTCCACAAAGAAAGCATTTATGCATTTTGTCATTCTTTTGGAATATTCCATTAGGAGCTAAGTCCCAAATGGACTTAGCGATTCGGACTCGGACTCAAGGGTGCAAAGTGGCACTTTGTTGGCGCACTTTGCACGTCAGCATCAACGCTTAAGCACGATTGCATGCGCGGACGCATGATCGGGTGCATGCGCGGGTATATATGCAGGCATTGCGCAGCTAGGCGCATGCTATGTTCGGGCTATGTGCGTATGCGCGCATGGGCCCCTGCACTGTTGTGCACAT